>OZ018327.1:51323242-51923242 GCA_963969495.1 Ceratothoa steindachneri
GGCCACGTAAACTTGCGGCACAGCGGCAAATTATTCAGGGCATGGTGAACACTATGATCGCATTTCTGAATACAGGCTACTTCCCAGACGGGTATAAGGTGGCCAAAATCATCTTTATCCCGAAAGGAAATAAGCCCCCAGACCAATTGGTTAACTACCGCCCAATCTCTCTCCTACAAATACCCGGCAAGATCTTCGAGAGATTAAAGCGAACAGGCTACAAAATCAACTCGACGAAATGGGAGCGCACAACCAACAAAAAGATGGGTGTAGACCGAAAAGGGGCACTGAAACGGCCCTTGCGCTCCTAACAGAAAAGATCGCACGCTGCTGAGTAAAGCGTCATTAGGTAGACATCGTGATAAGGGACATGCAGGATGCCTTCGACAAAGTTTAGCTGAGAGAAATACAATACAAGACCCTAGGCCTCTAGCTAAACACAGTGCTAGAAAGGATTCTTTGTGACTTCATCATGGACAGAAGGGCGAGTATCATGATCAAAGAGCATACATGACCAGAATTCGAACTAAAAGCAGGCGTTTCCCACAGGCGTTGCCTGAGTCCCCTGCTTTTTTAGGTCTTTATCATCGACCTCCCTACTCCAATACACAGGGTCACGATGTATATGCAATACGCGGTTGACGTCACGCAGATCGTCCCCAGTAGACTTAGGAAAGCAAGGGATCAGGCTAACAACACCATCGCAGAGATCTTGAACATCAACCAATTCGAGAAAATGGGGAAAATCCAGACAAACAGGGAGAATTTTAAGATCCTCCCGCTGTGCCGCAAGTTGACGTGGTCCATTGTAATTGATGGGAGTAGATATGGCTACTCCGCCAAAGGAGAAAAGGTTCAGTCGAAGAATTTCCTTTCAACGTCATTCAGAAAACCCAAAACCCGAACATACAAGTGAAGACATATACCTTCTCAAGAAGAAAGAAAGCACCAGAATGAGGAAGAGCAGCATTGCTCGCAGGGAGACATGGGTCTTTAGCCCCCCCGGACACCAACCGGATTCCCGTCCGGTTAATAGTGGGGCTCCAAAATCTAGAAGACAAATCGTTTTCGAGACAATATTCGGAAAAATAAACATTTAGCTCACCCGTCTCCAGGAGACACCAAACGGGTGGGCAGCAATTTGCTTGAAAAATAAGGATGTGGATGTCTTTGTTTCGTAAAAGGCGAAAGAACTCCTACTCAAGATAGGGCTAGGAGCGATTGGTCCCCCACGAATTTCTCGTGAGGCGCACTGTCATCTTAAGGAAAGTTGATCCATTCTTCGTGGACAACTCTACCGAGAATATCCAGGCTGAGCTGATCTCTAAACAGTCTTGGGCTAAGATAGACAAGGTGGAAAAAATCGGGAAGCAGCTTATCAAAATCATCTTTAACGGCAGCGAAATGGCAGAGAGAGAGAGATGAGGGATGGCTTTCTGGGGTTCTACCTAGGGGTAGCTCCAGAGCAGATTAAGGCAGAGGAATATAATTATTTGGAAAACTGCCAAAACTGCATCGCGCTCGAAAGTTAGGCAAACTAAGATTGCCCGAAGGAAGAGAAAACTTGTTCTGCATGCTCTAGAACCGGCGGTGGTTGGAGAAACTGCAGAGAAGAGCGAGAGAAATGCATGAATTGCTGAGGGGAACATCGGGCTCTGGCCATGAGATGCCTCCTCCACAAAGAAATGATACGGACGAAAAGAAAAAAATTTAAAAAGAAAGAGGAGGCAAAGGCCAACGAAGGATTTTACGCCACAGCGGCATAGGCATCAACAACCACGTCAACACCTAGAGGAACTACTGCGGAACTCGTATTGCCGGTTGAGTGCAAGGAAATGAGGACTATGGTCATCGGCACCCACCTGGCGAACCTTGCGCGCCCCTGCAGCTTCTCGAATGAGCTAAATAATATGCTCCAACCCAATGGAGTTATTAAAGAAGCTGTGGTTTCCGCCGAATTCAGCATCTCAGGATGTGTTAAACATAAAATTCGTTGATGAAGCACCAACTGTGACCGCCAAAAAGCCAGCAACTCCAAACAAAGAAAAACAAAACCAATCAGAAAACACTAAAGAAGACGTAAGCCACAAAATAGAAAAAGAATAAGGAGAAGAAAGAAAAGAAAACGCAATAACCGAAAAAAAATATCCCGAAGGAAAAACGAATGAAAAAGAAAAAAAAACCCACAGGAACAGCGAAACTAGAGGAAGATGAAAAACAAGCACAATCAGACGACTGCTTGGAGGATGACCAAAGATCCCCAGGAGTGGTCTTACCGAAAAAATTGAAGTCCTGGAAAAAGAACAACTAGGTGAAGCTAGTGCAAGTAATTAGAAGAGGGGAATTCAAGTGGACCTTTGAGGGTCCGTGGTCCCCAAAGGAAATTGAAAGCCTTTTGTGCAGTGGAACTATGTATATTCCGGAATCGAGTTTATAAACAGTGAACGGGAATGAAGACATCGGAAAAAAACTAGTGGTAAAAAGTGACAAACAATTAAAAGTGAAGTTAAAAAAAATTAAATGCGTATAAACATGAAATCTATAAAGTGACAATAGTGAATTGTGAATCTAGAATGTAATAGAACAGTGTACTCAATAATTTGAAAGTAAGTGCTTATTAAATGAAGTCATTAAATAAATGATAATCTGAAAAGTTATATAGTAATATTAGCGTGAATAGTAACAATGGTAAAAACCAGTGAATAAAGGTAACAGTGATAAATATAAGATATTAGAAGATACTAATAAAAATAACAAGTGAAATCTAATTGCGTGAAGTATAATATAGTAATAGTCAAAACAAATGAACAATAAATAAATAAGAATAGAGAAATAAGAGATAAATAAGCAGTGATAACTAAAGGTGTAATTAGATAGAAATAATTAAAAACAACATGCGAAACTTAATCTAAAGTGCGAAATGGTGAATAAACAACCAACCAAAAATTGTCCTAATAAACTCGAATTTTAATTTGAATATAAAACCCAATCAGTGGGTAAAAATAAAATGTTAAAACCTTGTAAATTAACAAAAAGCTGAGCTCTTGTGTATTCTTGCTCAAGGAGGACCCACTTTATGTATCTTTGCCTCCGACTAAATCCTTCCCCTTCTCAGCTATAATTTTTATTTTTCAACACTTTAACTATAATATTTGTATTTTTTTGCATTGTATAAATTATTTTATATTATTAATGTAAACTTTCTTATACTCTTTCCTACAAATATATTATGATTATATGAGTTAGTAGGTCGAATTTATTATGTCCGGTCATGGCAAAGAAGGAAAAGTTTGGTGGAGAATTTCAGTCCAACATCCTTTGGACAACTCTTGAACCAAAACCTGAAGTCAGAAGTGAAGTCCTCCACCTCCCCAAGAAGCAAGAGTGGACCAGAATGGGGAAGGGCAGCAAGCGAAAGAACTTCTCCGCAAGATTGGGCTCGAAGCGGTAGCCCCCCCCTCTCACGAATTACTCGTGAGGCGTACTGTCATCCTAACGAGGTAGACCCCTTCTTTGCGGATAACTCCACGGAAGACATAAAGGATGAACTGAACGCCAAACAAGCATGGGCAAAAATCGAGAAGATTGAGAAAATCGGCAAAACGTTAATTAAAGTCACATTCACAATAGCGAAATGACTCAGCGAGCGATGAGGGACGGCCTCCTGGGCTTCTACCTGCACATAGCTCCAGAGCAGATAGAGGCAGAGGAGTACATACACCTGGAAAACTGGCAAATCTGCCTCGCGATCAAAAGCCACTCAACCAAAGATTTTTCCGAATAAAGAACAAATCTGTGCAGCATGCTCCAAAACTGGCTACGGTTGGAGAGACTGCCGAGAAGAACAAGTAAAATGTGTCAACTGCGCAGGGGAACATCGTGCTCTGGCCATGAGATGCCCTCTACGCAAAGAAGCCATTCGGAAGAAACAAGAAATGATAAAAATACAAAAGGAGGAAAAGGCCCGAGCATGCTCCTACGCCACATCGGCATATGCTCCAATCAACATCACGTAAGCAACGGATAGAGTGACCCTGAAGCTGTTCCTGCAAGCTGAAAGCAAGGAAATCATGACAATGGTCATAGTCGGCCATCTGGCGAACCTTGCGCATCCCAGCAGCTTCTCAGAGGAACTTAACACCATGTTGCAAGATAATGGAGTGAAGAAAAAGTTGTGGTTCCTACCAAACCCTGCATCTCAAGATGTGTTGAACATCAAGTTCGTTGATGAAATACAGTCTAAGCCCGCCAAAATGCTACGATTCAAAACGTGGAAGAACAACAACCAATAAACACCAAAGAAGACTGGAGCCACGAAAAAGAAAAAGAAAAATCCGAAAGCATAGAAAACACTGAAAACACGAAAAATAACCGGTATAAGAAAATAACAAAGAAGAAGAGGAACAATAGATCCGTAGCAAGCAAGTAGAAGCGGAGAGGCCTGACGGAGAATCGGAAGGCGCACAACCTTAGACCTGAGTGACCCTGACCGAAAAAGTCGATGTCCTGGAAAAAGGACATTTTTCCGACGGAGGACAACTAAAGTTAAACTTTTTCAGGTCTGCTGGAGGTAGACCTGAAAAAAGAAATCAAGCACAGTTAATGTTAATAATCAGAAACGTTGAGTACAAGTGGACTTTTGAGGGGCCGTGGTGTCCAAAGGGCAGGATGATGACCTCAGCGATTAACTATCAGCAAAAAGTGATAAAAGTTTTAAACAAATAATATAGCGAAAAGTGTTAAATAAATAATGAGGCGAAAATATAATAACTAATAGTGTTTAAACACGTCACGTAAGTGAACGTATAACGTGTAATCTACGAAAGTTCTAGTGTATAGTGAATATAAGAAATAATATAATTAAGAAGTTTCAAATAGTGTAAAAATAAAGTGAGCTGAAACTTCAAATTCTGCAAAACATAATGTGTAAGGTGTACTAAATATTAAAAGTACAAATTAGTAAATAAAAACTAAACTGAAGTATATATAACAATAATAGTGACAATAAGTAATAGGGTAATGGTAAAATTCACAGTGGAAACCAAGTGTAGAATTAGATTAAAATTAAAGCCTACAAAGTCGTAAATCATAATTAAAATGACCAATATTGATGTAAATATAAAACCCTATTGGTGGCTACAAATTACATCTCAAAACTTTGTAAATTAACAAAAAGGTGAGCTCCTGCGTATTCTTGCTCTAGGAGGACCAACTTTATGCAACTTTGCCTCCGACTAAATCTTTCCCCTTCTCAGCTATAATTTTTATTTTTCAACACTAAAATAAAACTATAATATTTATTTTTTTGCATTGTATGAATTATTTTATATTAATGTAAACTTTCTTGTACTCTTTTCTTTAAATATATCATGATTATAAGAGTTACTACCATATTTCCCTGAAGATGACCCACTGCGGTCGAAAGCGTCTAAGAATAAAATTTTTCCTTTGTGACTATTTTCTCTCTCCTAGAAGATCCTGTTAAGAGACTTGTAAGGCAAATCAAAAAATTGCAACTCAAAATCAATAACGCTGCCGCAGCTGTTGACTTTATTAACGCATATTAATATATATAAATAAAATTTCCAGGAGGAAAAAAGTGTTTCCGAGTTCTTTCGAACTTTATTCAATTCCTTATCAAAGATAAATACAAGAAAAATTAATAACACAAGGTTATATATAAGAGAGAAAAAAATAAATACCGACAATTAGACAAGATTTTACCAGGGAATCAAGTAGGAGAAGGCCATGGGAAATGCTAAAATTATCCGGAATGGCTTTGAAAAGAGCATAAACGATATTTCTTTTTATAACTCATTGGAGCGATAAATAAATTTAGCTGAATTTCTATTAATTAAATGGTCATTATCCGACACTTTATTTTCATCTTTCGGAGGCACATTGTATTTATGCTGATTGATAATGAATAATAGAGTTGCTTGCCTGTTTTCCCAAAATATTTTCTCCGATCGCCTGAACATTCGACTGAGTAAACTCCACTTATATTGTTACAGGCATTGAAAACAAGAGTATTCATACTACTCGCCTAGTACCTGAAAGCAAATAAAAACGTCAAAGTATTTTAAAAATCGGGCATTGGGAGTAAAGCAATTAGAGAAGGGCAAAAACAGAACGCTTTTAACATTAAATGGGATAGATAGGAGGAATTGCATTTTTGAACGTCTTTTTAGCTGAATAAGACAATTTAAAAGAAAGAGATATGAGGAACACAATTTGTGGACGATCTCAAAGATGTTAGAGAATTCCAGATCCATTTATTCACGACTTACAACAAGTAAAGCCTCTAGAAATGAGGAGTAAATAAGAGAGCGTTTAACTTAGGTACTTTCGGCAAAGTAAGTTCTCGAAAGATGGAATATTTGAAACCAATCTGAGTTCTATGTATAAAAAGATTTAGAAAGGTAAGGGTTTTATTATTTTCAACCTCATTAGTGAATTTAATAGAAGGGACGATGCAATTAAATATAGTGAGATAACTGTTTATATCTTTAGAATTAGGCCCAAAACAAATGACACTCCTAAAGATATAAACATCTTCTAACTAATCTTAATTCTATCATCGCTTCTATTAAATTTAATTCTACCTTTTCTGCAATAATTCACTAATTGGCATGAAGATAATAAGATTTGATATCGTATAAGTGGTTATGAACATATTTTTCAATGAGTTTGTCAAGTTGCCTTTCCTTAAAAATATGATAATATCTAAGTAGCGTCCGTGCTCCCCCTATATTGGAAGGACGAGTCTACAAAACTAATTGGGCAAGACTACTCTCGCTTCTATTCATTTTAAAAGTCTCAGTATCATTTGTTCTCACTTTAAACTGGAATTCAAAACTTCGATATATTAAGCAGGAACTAGTATTCAAATCTTCCACAGAATTAGTGCCACTTTTTTGTTTAGGGGACATAAAGCAAAAGTTGCTGGTGACGTCATCAGGGTGGTTGCCTGTGAAACAGCCATGTGATCCACGAGTGTGAACGAATACCTTAAAAACGCGTTTCTTTTATAAAGACAAAACTCCCAATAGACCGATTGAAGCTGATTTAATGAAAATGAAAAGTAAAGTAGCCTCAAATATTTATTATTTTAAGGGATAAAAATTTCTTGTCTTTAGAAATTTGCTAAAATAAATCTCTGTTTTGATATTAAGGAAAATGAAAAGTAAAGTAGCAGGAAAATGAATTATTTTAAAGGGTAGAAATTTCTTATGAGTTTATAAATTTGCTAAACTAAGTCTAGGCGAAGCAGCATTGCAGCATATTATTATGGAGTCACAGTGGACATATAACTTTTCTGGCTGGTGTCCTTATTTTTGCTTTGTGTCCCCTAAACAAAAAAGCGCCTAATTAGTTCATAAAGAACAGTATTTCAAAAGATTTGTTTAGTAGTTTGAGTTTGGTCGAGATTAAAATAATAGGGCTGTTCCGATAAGGCACTTCCAGAAATACTAAATCCTTGGGTTTCTCCAAAATTATTGGTAGAGATAGTTATCTTTTATAGACAAATGTTCACCATGGGAAGGAATATCTGAGAACGTTTCCTTTTCTCATAAATCATCTTGGTACTATTTGCCTTTGAAGTAAATTAGATTTCATAACAGAAAAATGATTGCCTTTAACTCTGCCATCTTTTACCAACCAAAAATTCTGTGTATCATAAAAACTTCCAAAATAAGAAATTTTGATGTAACCTTAAGGCCAAGATATCTCTTGCGCAGTTGAAAATTTAGAAACAAAAATTTTAGCACAATTTAAGTCAATTTACTTCCATTAACCTTTGTCGTAGAAGACGGCTTTTCCTCTTCAATGTCCCACAATGTGTAGCTTCCACAAACATGTGCCCCTGAAAGGCGGCGAAATAAAGACGAAGAATAATACCTACTGAATTTAGAAGTAGTGTGGTTATCTTGAAATCTATATGACGGATAATTTGAATGAAAATTTTCAACTAGAGAAGATGAAATAATACTACCACTATTATCACACCTAGCTGATCTAGAAAATCTATTTGATTGAAGAGGTGAATATGAATCACATAAGGTTGTGTTGGTAAGTGAATGGGGCTAACCTATATTACTCATATCTAACCGCACAGGAAACGCGATATAAGATTTTAAATTGAGAAGTAAACTTTGTTGGCTTAAAACCGAAGAAGACAGAGATGAAGGTGTTTTGTTGGCTGAGAACATATATTCCATAGGTAAAGTGTAGGCAATCAGTGAGGAAGAAGATGAAGACAGGTGAGATATGCCCCTACTCCAAGATTGCGTACCAAGGCTCATAGAAGCTAAGGAGAGATGCTAAAGTCTCAAGATAGATACGGGGTCGTTGCTTTGAATTAGGAGGGCTTTTGGAAATTCTATTTCATTGGCCGTTTTCTCGATCTGAAATAAAAATCAATGTACAGTTGCACTCTGATATGAAAAGTATGAACTATGAAAAAGCAACTCTAGTAAGAACATGAAGTTGCTTTATAGCACCAAGAAAATCATGTCTATTTCTTCTATTTTCTCAGAGAGAGAGAGAGAGAGAGAGAGAGAGAGAGTTATCTTTGCCGTGAGCCCATTTTCATGTCGGCAAAAACCAACTATAAGTAATCAGAAAAAATAAAAAGGAATTAAAGTTCTCTGTTAAGCATTCCATAAAATGATTGAGACACGAAGCTCAATGCTGACTTGCACTTTCGGATTTTTCTGCAAACAAAACGAGTATAGCCTCATTTTTCAGCAGAATTCAGGTATTTTACCCTTGTGTGACGATCCTCTAAATCGTGATATTTATTTTGGCTTTGAAAATTAGGATAAGTTCATTTAAGCTGGCTCTCGCGACGTAAGGGATTGCTATCTAGGCTTTAGTCAAGGCGCTTTGTTTCAGTTTTCTGTGATTAAGGTGAACATTTCCCCTTTGTTGCCAAAATGTGGTGGTTAAAGTTAGTTACTTTTGCGCTATTAGTATGGGCCATAAACGTTACAATTGATAAATTTGAAACTCAAAAAACTAGTAGCAAACGTATCAACTGAAAAATAAGCAATTATATTTAACTGAAGAAAACGTTTATTGTTTTATTTTTCTTATTTATAATATATTTTAAAAATTCATAATTCCATTATCCTAACATAACTTACACTTGTTTAATTACCGTGATGTATATTTATCTAGGCATCTATGATTCTTCGTCTAATTTAAAATTTGATGACTACATTTCATTTCACTTGCAATTAAGTTCTTTGTTTTTATATAAATCATCGTAATCATAGTACCACTTACATTGAATAAAGGTTGAGTAACCTCTTGAGAGCTAAATAGCGGCTCAAAACCTAAGTGAATTTGATTGACCTCTAAGCTATACCAACAGAAGTATCCACATTTTAGTTTTACTCGACTGAAGAATGTATTCACTTGAGGCACTGAGGTGTGCATTCTGCAGTTGAATCATCCTTACGTTTTATACATCTATATACGAACGAGTTTTTCTGTGAGATTTACTTGTTCTTATATCACCCGGCCTAACTTATCTGAACTCACTTTTCTTTTCATTTAGCTACCTTCTTCGTCTCTCTGTTACTCCTCTTCTTTCACTACTAAGCCAACATGCCATTCTTTTTCACACACATTTTTTTCAGATTTCGGCTAAGTGAATTTAACTTAAGTTTAATTCTAGAAAAATCCTTAAATATTCTTTAACAACTGATAAAAACAATGATTTAAGCAAAAAGGGAAATTATAGAATCATGGTTTGATCTGCCCCGTCCTCTTTCAGGCTTGTGCCGATGGGGGGCATATCAACGGATTTTTCATTCATTCAAGTAAGACATTTCGCACAACATAATCCAAGGAGCCCCAAAGAATATTTATATGGGCTGAACTCGTGTTTTAACTTTAAGTCTTGCTAATTTAAGAACTTAAGGCTTTTATAAATCAAATCTCCGCACGAAATTATCTAGATATAAACATAACATATCGGAAGTTTTCATGGAAGGGATATAACAATTTACCATAAATCTTTCTCTGTCCAAAGCGTTTCACAATATGAGACTGAATAAGCTTCATTCCTCGATGGCAGAGAAATGAATGCGAGGAGAATCCTGCAGTTTCTGGAATATTTTATCTCAAGCAGCGCTGGGCATAAATCTAAGTAGTGTAATGAACCAAATATTTCATATTCCTTTTTGTGCTCTCGACTCATAGGGAAAGAAAGAGGATTCGTATGGGTAGTGTTAATTATCTTGGATGGCTGAGTTGATCTATTTTCCACCACACCCATCTGTCATCTACTCTTCCTAATCCAATGACTAAGATACTTTAGTACTTTGTATAGAATGTACGCTTCAGGATTCGGAGTTTATATATCCTTAAACTGTAATTGAGGTTCATCATAAATATCTTCTGAGTACATTTGCACAAGGGGCCCACTGAATTTTCCTAGGTCAGTTTTCAGGAAAGAAACACTTGTGTAAATTCAGTTGGATGAAGGGTGGAACCAAAAATGTGCCGAATTTTATCAAGAATTTCTAGATTTGGTGTAGGATTGTTAAAAGAGACGAAAATTGGTTTATGTACAATAATATTAAATGTTCTAGAAAGAAGCTTAGTCTTGGTAGAGAAACAAAGCCCCAACCCATTCAGGGTCCTAATCCTCTAAGGATTCTCTTGTGCGTTGGTTTGGATGGATATGAATGGCATTTGAAATTATCAACCCAAATCAGACTATCACCAAAGATGTTTACAATGCTAACCTGTAGAAATTACAGGCATCACTTGAAGAAAAACATCAAAGTCTTGATCAATGGAAAAGGCTTTGTATTTCAGTAAAACAACATGTGCCCCCATATCGCAATAGATACAAGACTAAAACTTAACAATTTTGATTGTGAACTAATAACTCACTCGCCACACTCTCCTTAATTTTCAGTATTAGATTACCATATTTTTAGGAGTTTAGCTAATCATCTGAAGAGAATGAATGAGTTAACATGAGAAGCGTTTGATAAAGCTTAAAGAAGTTTTCAAGTCTAATTGAAACGAATTTTAAATACATGTTACTGATAAGTTAGTATAAAAAATTGAGACTCGTGGTGGAAAATTCGTGTAAATTATATTACTTAGTAAATAAATACTTATTTAAATATAAATAACTTCAAAGAGTTGTTGGATTTCTATTATGAAATAATAATGTATGTATATATATATATATATATATATGTATATATATATATATATATATATATATATATATATATATATATATATATATATATATATATATATATATCATTTTCAATAAGAAAACAATGGCAAGGAGTAGACTTAAATCCAACATCCAACAAATCTTTATTACGATTGAGTAGTGAAACGTTTCGACCTAACGGTCATCTTCTGGCTCTAGAAAACAGATTAAGATATACAAATATACAAAATAGGTTTAAGTGGTCACCGCAAATTATAATTATAAGGGAGTAAAATACAACGATTTAAGGAAAGAAGTAAAGTAAAATTATACAAAAAAACAACTAAAAACTAGCTAATAAAAGCTTAAAAAACAACAACAAAAAATCAATATAAAACTAAATGGATCAAATGAGAAACATACCTTGAATCTTTGATATCCAGTGAGAATATGGTGTGGTAGAGAGGTGATGGGAAATATAACAGTTTCGCTAGTAGTGGTTGTTTAAAGGATGTTTAATGCAATAGAAGAGGAATCAGAATTGAGTGAGGGAGATAGTGTTTTGATATGAATAGATTCCGAAATACGTAGTGACAGTGGGTTACAGTTGGAGTACAAAATCTTCAAGTCATTCAGGGATGGGATTGTTTAACATTTAATTGAGTGCTCTCTTATAGAAGAATGTTCTTTTTTATTGAGAACTTTGCCTGTTCTAAGGCTGATACCCATGTGGGAGAAAAAACGGGCCTGAAGGGTACGTAGGGTGCCCTTCAGGCCCGTTTTTTCTGGAATAAATCGTCGGTTGAATTTCTCAAATTTCATGTTAATTTACCTTATAATCCTTAAAAGTCAATACCAAATTAAATTAAATTTTTCCTCTCTTGTTCAAATAATTCCTCAGTTGTCCTCAAATATAAAATAACTAAATCCAAACTCAAATTCATAAGTGAATGAAATTATTTTAATTGATAAATTAAACAACAAAAAATGGATCCTCAATTGGGTAAATTTAATTAGCTCTTATTGAAAATTTAAAAAAAAATGATCATCCAATTGATTTTAAAAATTCAAAACCACTTCCTTATCAATATTAAGTCTGTTGAAATTACAAAAATATGAGAAGCATATTTTATTTAGAACGAAAATTCCTTTCAGGACAAAAGGCCTTTAATCTTCCTCCCGATCATAGATTTTCTATTTTTCATAAATTATGGACTAAAATGGAGCAGTTCAATATTTAATTAATTATATTATTTCAAAAATGGAAAAAATAGTTATAGAGTTTTAAATAATAGGAATTTTACCAAATCGGTGACGGGGATTCAAACTTTGGTCTTCAAATTTCCCTGACCTCGTATATGAAGGTATGTGGAACCAACGACGTCATGTTTTCATTCGGGCCAGTCTTAAGAAAATTGCTTTTTCCTGAATTCTAAGAGCTTGTTTTTCAGGGACGAATTGTGTATAATTTTTGGCCAATTTAGAAAATCATTAATTCAGCTACAGTTGTTTGTTGTTAACGTATGTTGCCAATTTCCAAACAGAACCTTTACTTATTTTGCTCCATCCATCACCTGTGTCAGTGTGATTATCTAGCTAGTCATCTCATGGCGCTGAGAGATTTTTCCTCTAGTGTTACTATTTTCCTTGCATCTGCCTTTCGCTTTTACTTGCTTTTCCTATTAGGAGCCAAAGTGTCGTTCTTTATTTGAAATAATAGGTGCATTAGATAAATTATTTTAGTTTATGGAATGTTAAATAGTATTTGCGCAACATCTCCGTCTCCTTTAGCCTACTCTCTTAACGTATAATAATTCCACATGAAGATCAGTATAATATACGCTTGGGTACCATGGACCGCCCTGGTAATGGAGAAAGGGGCCGTAAAAGGATAAAATTTATTATTTCGGCAGCAACATGTGAACATGGAAACCCTTTATGTGCCAAGTATAAAGCACTCTTAACCCACCAAGGTAATCTAAAGAATTTTCCTTTTGCTTTACATATAAACATATTTTATCTGAGATTTTTAATGCTATTATATTCAAGTGTAAAAACGTCATGGAAAAGGAGTATGTAAATGTAATGACGAAAAACACCAATGAACTGTGATCTCGAGTATATTTCCAGAGCTGTATTAGTTGTGATCTGACATCGGGTGGGTCAGTGTGAACAACAGCTTGGCTGGTCATGGCAAGGCGACTTGAATTATCGGAGATCAATTGGAGAATGGTAGTGGGTGCCAGATCGTTGTGACATTTCATTTCTTAAACTGTGAAGACATTTTACAAACCTCGAACTTCGGTGTCTAGTATTTACCGAAAATACCTTAAGGAAGGCATTACTGCGCTTTCAATTTGTTTTGATACCTTTCCACATCAAAAACTATTAATTAAAGGTAAAATCACACGGGATATGGGAGAGGACGAAATATAATGATAGAATGACTTGTAGGAAAACAATTGGCAGTGTTGTTGTTAATTCAAATAGTACATCAATTGCATGTGAATAACCTCGTTCCTCAAAGATATTGTTGTCGGACCATTATTGTTTTATTATACATATATAAAATATCATGGCACGAGTTTATTGTGTACAATTTTAAAATTTAATGATGAAACTTAACTTGGCATAATAGCAAAATCTAAAAACAAATTGAAACTTAGAAAAAGAAATGGACAGAGTAATATATTGTTCGGAAAATGGCCTAGGAAAATCAAATTGACATGTGTAAGTTAATGCACATAAACCAAATATCGCCTTCGCCTAATCATTTCTCATGTTTCAACGCCGAAATTCTAACACGCCATATGTTTGAATTCAGTATTACGCCATTTATTCCGTCAAAATTCTTCATAAAGTCGACCAATGACTTTGTTGATATTCTTCAGAGTTCCATACCAGTAAGTATCATAGTTTCTTTCGATGTTGAAAGTCTTTCCACCAATTTGGCGATAGAAGAAACAATCAAAATATTAAAAATATGCATAAAACTGACTTCCATTCGGAAACCCAGATGGCAAACTTAACAGTCAAAATGAAGAAGTATCGATAGGGTTAAAATTGGGCCCTACCTTTGCGAACTACGACATAGGAAATCTAGAAGAAATGCTCTTAATAAAATGGCAAATTCATCAAAGATTTATACCAGATTTGTTGCTAACAAATATCTTAAAATTAACGGAGAACATCTTCTAATACAAATCAAAGGACCTTAGAATCCCCTTTCGTTTTCGGATTCATATTCGTGGTGATTGTAAGCAGTCGTCTCCCTTTCCTGGGTGTACACGATAAAGCAGAACAGTGACGGAAAATTTACCACTGCGATTTCTCGAAAAGCAACAGACTACAGTCTATGCCTTAACGCCAAAATTGATTGCACCAAGAACTATAAAAAAATAGGAAATGAGATAATATATAAGAAGAGGTAGCAAGAGCTGCTCAAACATATAATAATCAAAAATGGATACTCAAGTTTGAGATAAGACGGGAAGGTGAAAATGAAAAAAATAACACTCTACGACAAGAACCGAATGCCAGATGCTTACAAAACAGACGAAAGAATGCTACAAGATATTATGAAAAAGGAAGAATGCCCCCCCCCTCAAATAACAATAAGTTACATCTACGAATATATTATATAAACCAAGAATCATCAACCTATTAAGGAGAAAGAACCTCTGTGAGAAAATAGGCATCCTTAAGGTTATAAATGAGGTGTACAACTTCGAATTCCCAATAAGGACTGAAAGCTTCATCTAAATAATAAATATATTGCTATGACGACTGCTATACGCAGCCGACGCATAACGATGCACTTGCAAGAAGAGAAATAAAAAAAACACTACAACGAACAAAGTCCAAGGAGAATTCTGATTGAAAACACTACCATCTTCAGAAGAACCTCAGAAAAATTCAATCTCCTTTTGCAATGACCATAGAATATGTCTCTAAACGTTGAAATCTTTTTCCAAATGAATATTGGCGTACTTCACATTGGTTCAAATGAATGTTTTTCAATAAAGGTTAATTTCTCGGGAACTTCCTTAGATTTTCGCCTCATAAAACACATCGATCACTGTGTTAAAACTAACATCGGTGCCTTCCTCTCTTAAATCACCGGTCATTTTCCGTCTAGTCATCAGTACATTATTTTTAACAGATCTAAAGATCCTCGAACCGTGAATAGGTATAATATCTGCTGATGACCTGAGCGAGGGAGATTCTGACTGTACTTTAGATTTGGGCACATATAATTCTTCAGAAATCTTTTGGTGGGTCATCTTTAATTTAAACTTTGTTTTATGTCTTGACTCGCGACCATTTATATAATGTGCAGGGGACAGTTTCCTGAATTGTAATTCCTGCTCTTGAGGAAGCGGTCCTCCATCCCTCTCTCCGTTTGTTTCTAACATTCCTTGTTTTAGTCATTTTTGTCGTAATTATCTTAAATTGTTTGTGTTTTATTATCCTGTTTATTTTTTTGAATGATTAATGTTTTTGGAAGTTAAAGAATATTTTATATGTAATATCGGTTTCTCTACACTTGATGGAAGTTGCGACTATTGCCCTCCTTAATAATCTTTACAAAAATTATTCTCGATTTGATATCTTGCCATGATGTTGCTTATAGACTAAGAGTCGTATTTTGCGAGGCACAATAAAGGGTTATCAGAAATTTCTAGTCTATTTCTGGGTAGTCCAAATCATAAATAGAAAGCCTAAGAAACTACCCGTGTTAATTCAATCTGTATCATAATTTAAATCCTCAATCGAACCTAGAAATGACTCTTATTGTCCCCCACCAGAAGAGAATAACAGTAAAAGAACAACCTCTGCCCCCACCCTTTATCGGAGACCACGTTTGATGGTATCACACCATGGACAACGTCAGTAACTGTTCGAGTATTCATAAATTTTCGACTCCTGAGCGCAATGGGGAAGAGCCGCTGTTTCTCGCACCTTGTTGCTAAATGCTGAATCGACACCGCCTCCGGATTAAGATGAATGGAGCTTGTGACTCTTTCTTCCAAACTCCCCCTTCCCCCTCAGAATCGGGCATACAAATACTCGGGTTATATTGTAGCTCGATGAGTCCAGCCCGCACCTCAAGGCAGTCCTCATCGTCTCAAGTCTAAGTAAGTCCCGTGAGCATTCGGCAGACAGCAAGGCTTTCTCCTTCGTGATTCTACCTCAGTCAATTGGTAGCTACTGTGTACGACAAGCCTTTGAATTTACACAACAACCTCCCTTCGTTTAATCGAACCGAAGAAAATCCCCATCGATTACCTTGGAAGGAAAGAAGTTTCCTCTTTAAGTCGAATCACGAGAATTCCCACATTTCCCGGCGATCGTTATCTTTGAAGATTGGCTATCTTTATCGGATGGTTGGTTCGGATCATGCTCTACCTGTCTCATTCACACCGTGCCCCACCTGCTTCATTTTTACCGTGCCTCTACTTGCTTAATCGGATAGTGCCCCACTTGCCTCATCGAATTGTTCCCCACTCGCCTCATCGCAAGTAGGGCCTTCCTCGAAGTCACTGACCCGTAAGACTGAAACCCCCTCTATGACACTGGCCAACAAATTTGAACTTTTTTTTCATCATTAGAGACCTGAGCAAACTTTTATCAACGCATTTTCTCGCTGATTTCAAATCTGACTTTAGTTTTCCTTTAGTACATCAGGTTTTCGAGATATTCGAAAAAGTTATACGACCGCCGTCGCTGATAGAGTGTAGCATTTTACTCTGATTTCCTTGCCGAAACTGGTGATATATGACTGCATAGCGCCATTGCTAGAAAAAAATTGTTTTCTGTATATCTCTTTGTGCATTGAGAAGTTAAATTTACACAAACTATGCATTTAGTATATAGAAACTCTAAAATTTATCATTCTCTTTAGGCGTAAACATATGATAAAGATAAATAGCCATGTTTTGTTTATTCCACAGGCATCATTAATGGTACTTATATTGCATGTATAACAATGGTAAACAATGATTGAAGGGCTAATAAGTCAGATTCATAAACGTTGTGCATGGGATTTGCGTTTGAACTTTTCTCAGGATTATCACGATACAACTTACAACAATGATCTCTGATCAGTCTCTTATTCCTAAATCCTTAATAGCGAGTTTCTATGGTCTTGATATCCTAGTTGAAACGGTCACCTTGCTTGTCACTTATGTCCATAAGATTTTCTGGGAAAAGTCTAGGTGTTAATGCAGAAAATGGATTTTAAGTGACATACGGCATCCCATTTCTTTATAAGATTGAAGAAGGTTCTCCACGCCATCTCTGTATGCAGGTAACTTGTTGATGCCCAGAAAGTTTGCACATAACCACTTGAAGTCTAGCCGTGCATTTTGTTCAAGAGGAGTGAGGGTCTTCTCGAAGTCAGGGTCTGCTAAATCCTCCCTGATTTGTGGTCCCACAAATATACCTTCTTTTAGTTTTGCCGCGCTCAGTTGTTGAATTTTTTCGCACATATATTAGAATCCCTGAGAATTGTCCTTATCCAATGCTTTCACGATGTTTTTCATTAGACCTATCTTCATATGAAGAGGTGGGAGATATATATTCTGAGGCTCTACCATGAGGACAGACTGAACACTGCTTATTCCAGGCTCACATGTAGATCGAAGTGGCTACTCACGCTTGTCATAATGTTTTGCAGTGGCACGGCTATCCCACAGGCAGAGAAAGCAACAGTACTTCGTGAATCCTCTTTGCATACCCATTAGCATGCCTATGACTTTGAGGTCACCACAGATGTACCACTGATGGGCTTGGTAGTTTATGGCTTTAAGAAGAATATCCATATTGTCATATGTCTCCTTAAGGTGGACAGAATGGCCAATAGGAATGGAAGGCTTTACATTGCCATTGTACAAGAAAACAGCTTTCAGACTTGTATTAGAAGCATCAATAAAGAGACGCAAGTCAGACGCCTCATATGTCTGTGACAAGGCTTCGAACAATCCATTTATATCATGACAGTAGCAGAGAGGTCCATTAACTGTGAAGAATGAAGTTAAATCCCGATTACGCTTTCTAAAGTAACTCACATGCACATTTTTCTCGAGGAAGAATTTTTCCTGTAGTCGAGATGCTAGAAGTTCTTCTTTTTCCTTTGACAGTGACAAATCTCTCACAAGATCATTCAAATCTTCCTGAGTAAAAAACTTTGACTCATAGTTAGCATCCTCATATTCAACATCTGCATCTAATGTGCATGCACCTTCAGTACTGCTATCATCATTGATCTCATCAGATACGAGGTCATCATCAGGTAGAACTGGAATTGGCAAAGATAAATCATGTGGACCTGTTCTGCATGCCGAATCCATGGTTAGATAAACAATTTGGTGCTTGTTCTTTGCAGAAAACCCTTTTGTGATCATAGTGCAGAAATAGCAATCTTCGAGATGATCTCTGGGCTCTCTCCATATCATAGGAACAGCAAAGGGCATTGAAGCTTTGTTTTTATTAATCCAGTCACGTAATCCATTAGAGCAGGAAGTAAAAATTCGGTGTGGTGCCCATGCTCTATCCTGGTCACCCAGAGGGCAACCGAAGTAGAGTTTGTACATTTTTTTTATATCAGTTGTGATAGTACGCTGCTGAGATTTTGTTATAAAATGCCCACATACATAGCAGAATTTATCTGGATGATTTTTTCACTTTTGATCAACGCAGAAGGAGCAGCTTAGAAGATGCACATCACATAAGGAACTTGAAAGCATAAAACAATTATAAATAATTACGCAAAATATGATGCAGGTTACAAATGTAAATGAATTCTTCTCTATACCTCTTTAACCAGCAAGAACTCATGAAGCATCTAGTTTGCTCATCTTAGCAGTACAATAAAGATGCATGCAATAGAGCAAATACCAGTAATATACTACATTTTATAATCACTGGCGGCCATTTTGATTTTTTACCATATCTTAAAAACCGAAAGCAGATTCGAATTCAGCATGGAAAATGCATTTAGATAAGTATAGTAAAGTCTCTGATGAAAAATGTGTGTTGACCAGTGTTATTAGTATTGTCAAGTTCCCCCTTTTGACCTGAGCCTAGTAACATTAATCAATTAATTCTATTTGAGAATCACTCCTCATAATAATTAATCAAGAGACGATTTTAATTCCTTTTTGCATATTATTATTCTTATTTTGATCTTGGTAAATAAAATTTTATTTTGGTTGTTTCATCTTTAACCCACCTTGAACGATACTCTCGGCCTATTCAAGTAAATCTCGCCAACCAATTATGCACTCTGTCTGATTTTTAAGGATTTGAAATCCAACGCCTCAAGTTTGGCTTCCTAGTCAGTCATTAATCCCTGCGAACAGTCCTTAAACGGTTTGCGTTGCAGTAGGTGATGAAGTCGTCCAGTACAACCATAATAACTTTTGCGGGAGGAAAAATAAGAGAATACGTGAAAATTGTCTTTTTTAATTCAGAGAGGAAAAAACAATTGTGAAAGCAAAAAGGTGCTTTCTTTCCCGTGGAAAGCCAACAAAGTGGGCAATGAAAGGGAGTGTGGTGGCCGAATTGAAAAAATAATAATGGCGGAAAAAGGTTAAGATTGACAGAGAATTGCGGTCGTAAGCCCGTGTCTCAAAATATTCTAGTTGAAAAGGGTACTTGTAAAGTTTAACGATTATTGAAATCGTTGTACAAGAAGAGAAATAATATTTAAAAATAGAAAATAGAAGATTATAAAAAGGTTTCAAGGTTCAAAAAGAAAATTAAATAGTTTACACTAATTCTGATTTGTTTAGGTGCATTCCTTTTACGCTATAGATGAGGATAAATGCCGATAGTATGAACAAGAATTATTATTGCCATCATGCATTAATAGTGGAACTGTAGAGAATATAAAATGATATAAAGCATGGAAGTTGATATACGAATTTAAATTTATTGAAAAAATCCTTTCATAGAAATTGAGAGAATGTTGCATAATCGATTGGTTTATTGAGAGATGGATTAGCGGAGAATTCAATATCCTTTGATGTTAAATAAGCCCTTACTTAATATTGAAATAGTAGTCTATCTTTTTTCGTTAAACACTGTAAATAAAAAAGTAGATCGCTGAGAATCCATTAATTAATTAAGCGAAGCCAATTTTATAATTACGCCTATTGGTGACATTCGAGGAGATTTATAAAGATTTCGTTGGTACTCTTATCTCAAATCACTAGAGACCCCTTCCAATTAGGCAGAAGGAAGGGAAAAGATGGCGGTGTGCAAAGAAACGGAGTAAAATGTATTTTTTTGTAGTTAAATTTAATTGAAGCAAGAGTACATATAGTATATTCTTTTGGAGAATATAGGCGTCATAGAGGAAAGAATGGTAATCTAGTATAAGGTAACACACAAGTGTCGTTTTGATTTCCTTAGTTATAATTATTTTATTGAACAGTGCTTTCTTATATTCACAAATTTACGGAAAATTTATACTCAAGGTTTGTATACTGTACACAAGCCTTGTTTACTTGCTTTGCTTTCTTAATTGACTCTTCTTAGAATATTTCAATTTGGCATTTCTTGTATCTCTTGATGTGTATTTGTGCTGATATTCATGACTTATTCTAACCCTTTCATTTTTGTCCCTAATATTTTGTACTATTGTACCTGTATGAGAGAGAGAGATTCACGCAGACCTAGGGGCCTAGTGTATATATCAGAGACGAGAAGACCTGCAATCGGCGTCTTTGGGTAAACTTCCGGGGCGATAAAACGAGTTGAGACGAGCCAAACTGGAGCCCGGGAAAAGATCAGTGAAAGAGTGCGACGTTCACGTCCGCCGCGCCCCTTCAGATGGAGTGGGGCCCGCTTCCGTCGGACAGCGAAAACGCTTCTACGACCCAGTATATAATTCCCAGCACGGGAATTATGTATTCTCCAGTATTCGCTATTATGAGCTAAGGACACGACGCGCAAATTCTCAAGCGACTCCCCGCATCCCAAAGGCTGGCAGGCAAGAAACATTTATTCAGAATTAAACGACAGTCAAACAATGTGAAGACTCGTCCTACAGCCAAAACCAGCTTAACTCTTTCCAGTGAGAATCGACTTCGAAGATTCACCCATGATCCCCTCCTCTCGTTTTCTTTTGGCTAGTCGTTTTTTGCATGTTCGCAGCCCATGCCGAAGCATCCATTTAAATCAATTTGGCTTTCCAATTTAGTCTGGTATTTTTCCCACAGTGTCTCCTTTGTTGTTAAATTCTATTGTTTGAATAGTAGAACAAATCAGTTTTGTTTTTCCGTACTTGATTCCCAGAACCACATAGTAATTTGACTGAAATCGGCTAAAGATAGAATAAGCACTCGTATAATATAATTTTCTTGTGAACTACGCCAAAAAGGGGCATTTACCAGTGCTAGCTTGTCGCCTCATTTCTCCGCATCCCCGGAGGTAATCGAAGGTCAGTGAGCTCATATCTGACTTACCACAATACCTTATTTTCATTCTAGGCTTACCTGCTCATGTTCTGCCTTTTATTTTTTCCTATGCCAATAAGAAGGAATGTAGCGATATCAAATACGATGCATTTAAAAAAAAACTATTTCTACTGTCAAACGTTGATGTTGTTTTATTAGGTTATAGGGATATATTGCTGCTGCTGGCACTCGCGCAATAAATGTTATAATTGGGTCCATGAATTTTGAAACTTTTAATGAAATCTTGAAGCAATCGGCAAGGAAATTGCGACTTCGACAGCATTTCAAATTTCAATATGATATAATTTCTACTAAATAATATCTTACATTACTCTATTTATGTGGCTTTCCCATAGTACAAATTTGAACCATATCAAACTTATTTGGAAGCAGCTGACTAAGGTTGCGCACACGAGAGGCTCTCACAATATTGTTGAATTAGAACTCATTATTATCAAGCCAAAATTTCCACATTATTTTAATTATGGCTGTCTCTTCCACCTCACACATGAAATTCACTAATACATTCTTGATTTTAATCACGCCCTTCGTTTTCAGGGTCCGTAAAGAGCTAGTGGCTTTGGAGATAGACGTGTCATCCGTAGCTAAGACAAAGAAGCATTTTTTTTGTTCAGAATCTATTCAGCAGTTGGTTATATTCCATATCAATGAGAATCACCTGATCTAATCATAGAGCCCCTTTTAAAGCCACTTTCAACATGCAAAAACAGGGGCTTCAAAAGGATAATGGAAAAAGTACATAACTAAAAATAATATGAAATTTTTTATGTCAATGCACCCGAAGGGTTTTGTACTAACCTGTTATAATATGTTCTAACATGAACCTTTAACTGCCTGTGACAACGCGGAGCCACCAGTTGGAAGTCAGTACCCGTTCAAGCAACATGGCTTCCTCAAAAAATCGATGTCAGGACAAACATCAAACTCATGGTGAAGCTCGGGTGAGAGAAAAGACAAATCATTAACTCTCTGGAACAAGTTTATGGTGACTATGCCGCAAAGAAATCAAAAACCTAAAAATGGATAAGACGTTTACAAAACGGAAGAAATAGATTCAAGATGATCCCAGCAGTATCAGGCCATCCCCATCAGTTTGTGTGGAAAACACTGATGCTTTTCGTGACCTGATTGAAAAAGATAGACGAATAACCACTAAATCAGTAGCTCACACACACAAAATCTCTGTGGATTCTGTATACACAATTCTGGTTAAGAGTTTGTTGTTACGCAAGCTTTCTGATTGATGGTTCCTAGGCTGTTGCGTCCAGATCAGCAGGAAACAAGGGCAAATTTTCAATGGAAATTAGAACAAGTGGGATGCGAACCCTGAAGCTTATATGTAGAGAATTGTGACCAAGGATGAAACATAACTCTAGCAATAAGATCCTGAGGACAAAATTCAATCGAAGCAGTCGCTACCCAGGGGTGTAAATGGGCCAGTCAAGGCAAAATCTGAGCGTTCAAGAGGAAAGGTCATGGCCACTATCTTCTGGGATGGAGAGGGGATTTTGCTGGTTTACTTCGTCGAGAACAAAAAAAAAATACAGCTACTTATTATCAAGGCAGTTTGAGAAAACTGTCCCATAGAAATGCAGTAAAACGCCTTGAGAAGCTGCATCGGCGCGTCCTCTTGCCAAACAACAATGCACCAGCTTACGGCGCTCCGCAGAAAAGAGCTGTGAGACGCGAATTTCAATGGAAAATCATCGGACATCCAGCTTAAAGCCCCGATTTAGCCCCATTCGACTTCTTTTTGTTTTCACACCTGGAAAACTCTTTGAAAGGTACCCATTTTCCATCAGTTGAAGATGTAAAAAGAGCTGCTTTGACATGGCTCGAATTGCATGAGCCTCAGTTTTACACAGAAGTATATTGACCTAAATAGAGCATATGTTAAAAAATAAACATCATAACTAGGACATTTTTTTTTACGACGGTCCTTTTTCTACGAACATTTTAAAGCGCTCATGTAATATCTGAAGGCATCTCTTATTGAAAAAACTCTTAAAAAATAATTGGTTCACATATACCTGGCGACTCCTGTATTGTCCTTTAGTTTTGAACTATCCTTATGTTATCCATCTTTTATCTCTTACTTTTATTCATCCTTTAAATTATCGTTTGCATAACTTAATCTTTTTGGTAGTGTGAATATTTAAGATTAAGAAAGAAAGAAGGAATATATAAAAAGTGCGAGAGAGTTTGCAGATTTTATGTGAATCTTTTGACGCTTTTTATAGCAATAATGAGCCACCTTCACGCAACATCTGGCCTGCCTTAGAGGAAAACAACATTTACGTTAATCAATTGACTACATCCAATAGACCAAACTAAGAAATCTATTAAAAAGAGTTCGCTATTTTAACCATATCATTAGACATTGCAATACAAAGGGATTTTGTATTGCACGCTATAACTTCCGAACTCATGAAAACTTTCTTAGACTCAATCAAATATGAAAATACGATATAAATTATTAGAAATATTCACTGAAAAAAAACACCTGTGAGGGCATTAAACTTTATTTGAAAATTCGGATGCTTGTTGACATTAGCACTTGTTGTCCAGCATTGCCTTGACAAAAGCATCAAACACTTTTTTACTAATATTTGGGTTACCCTCTCAAGATAAAAATACCGCAGGATGCCTAGGTAGATTGTTTGTTTATTTAGTTAATATGATCTGAGAAAGCCGAACGAAAAGCTTTTCAATAAACACATTTTGACATCTTCATGCAAGATGATGAAAGATAAAACGATGTATTTGATATTAAGGGTTTAATCATTGACATAAATTTATGGCTATTATCATCAGATTTAAGTATCGAATAAAATAGTAAAAGAATGGTTACTCTGCAAGTCAATGAAACTAATTAATAAACTAGAAAATTATTTATTTTTTGAGATTCAGAATAAATAATGGAACCACATAGACAGGGTTTGGTGGAAAACACCAAAGCCTGGTAGATATCTTTGAGGACATATCAATAGAAATTTATCCTCTTAAAAATGCTGTTTCCAAAACAAAATTAAATATGTAAGAATTATGTTTGCATTGTTTTAGAAAGGAACTGTTCTCTACCAGCAACAGTAAGTTTACTGAAATTGCTGTGGTAACAGAAAGTGTGATTAAATTCGCTGTATAACCAATAATTTAAGCAAACATATTTATAATAATTTCTTGAATAAAGCATCACAGATATTTATATTGGGGAGGTGGTTAGCACGGAAACTGGGAGATTGAGAGTAAAATGCAGGAATGTTTTCGAAACAGCAAAAGCTTAGTAAATATTTGCATGACATGTGTAATTGTGATTTGCTTTGTTAGATATTGTATTTACGTACAAACAATATACGAGTATATTAAAATTCATAATTAACCTTATTTTCAGAAAACATCCTAGGAAAATAACACAAACCTAACCAAGGGGGCTAAATGAAAATTCTATTCTTCAAACGATAATTTATGGAGTTGATAATGAAAGATGAAGTGAGTAACTAATAGATAACAAACATATTGTGAAAAAAATGTCTATTTTCCAAAAATTTATTTTAGGTGGTTTCGTCACATAAGAACACTCAAAAGAGAGATTAGTGTGGAGATAGTCTATGGGAGTGTTGTTATGGTGTTGGGGTGAAATGAAGGGGTGATCTATGACTGAATTTTTAATGTAGCGATGACTTAGATAAGCAGAATTTAACATTCCTTTTTATGTTAAGGAGAGCTTTTGGAGGAAACTTAACTAAGAGAACCCATTAGATAGGAATAAGTTGGCAACTTTGAGTTTTGCATTAATCCTATAACACTTACCTGTAATCATATTCACGCCTGACACTTTTCTAGATTATATAATTCCACAATTTTTTAAATTATAAAAATATTTCTGACAAAAGTGTGTATCTATAAAAATTCCATTAAGAAGACGGAAAGACCTTTTTTATTTTATAGGAAAGTGGTTAAAAGGAGAGAAGGTATGGAGTAATGGGTTACCAGTTTATGGGTGTCAGGCTAAACGGCTTGTATGCTGGGTTCGAATGGTAACCTATTTATTGCTTGGCAGAAAAAAAAGCTTGAAAGATAAATGCTGTTTTTTGTAGCCTTTAATCTTGTCTTACGGTTACCTCAGTTCGGGCAAGTGAAATAGTTGAGTTTTCCGTGGTTCGTTTGTGCGTCAAATAGTTGAGACCATGGACTGAAGGATTGAGGATGAAGTACGCGCTGGTGATACTGATAATAATAAATCTATTAATATACTAATTAAAAGGAGAATAATAAAGAGAATGTTTCTATTCGCTTATTTATACTAACGCCAATTAAGGAGGCGTGACTTCTGTTCTCGTAATCTGAACGCTGTTCGGAGCTTATCGGTTCAAAGGTATGTGCGTGTGTTCTCTACTAAGACTGCTGGGCGGAGTTTATATGGTCAGAGGATGTGTGCAACTTTATTGTAGAGTCGTGGGAATCAAAAGCATATTTAAATTTTGAAACCTGACGGGGCTTTATCAAGCCGACATCCATAGCAACATATATTTCGTCTTTTCACAGGTTCCTGAAAATTCTGCCGGGTAAGATCAGATTCCGTTCTATATGTGCCCAGCTATTTTCCATGGTATTCGTTATTTCTGTAGCTAGACCGTCGCCGCCTCACATCAGTTTTCTTTTGTGTGCATGTTTGTATATTCGTGTGGGAACACAACGATTTCCCTCGCATCATTGCAAACTATTCTGATTCGCATTGATACATATTAAATTGCGATTTAACATTATTTACAAGTATTTGCTTTGTTTTTACATTAATTATTGTTACAAGATGCCATATTATTTTGATGTTCGATTTGTGAGCGCAATTTCAAGATTTCATAGGGCCAACGGGGTGCTTATTTGTATGGTTCCTTGTTGGCTCTACTCCACCTTGCCTTTGGGCACTACAAAGGATTTATGGGGCAACTATATAATAACCTCAATTTTTTAAAATTTTCATAACAACTAAAACCATATAAATATGAATATGCCTGAAGTTGAGCATTAGTCTACTCCAAACAGTTCGCAGGAGCATAAGCAAACGAATTGCGATCCATTAATCATCAATAGAAAGTTTAAGGGAGAGCAGCAAATATAGATTATATTTATAAGGCGAAAAATGCCATTATTTTCAATTTTCTCTCTACTCTTCTTTTACCCCATTGTCTCTGAACTCAAAATAACTTAAAATGCCTAAAAATCACGTAAATGAAATAAAATTATTTTTAATATTTTTTTATTATTGTATATTAGTTTGAAACTGCTCACATTAAATAAATTAATGTTCATTGGTGAATAGAAAGCATTTGAGCAGCAAGCAATAAATTTAAATATTTTTACCCCATCATATTTAAAAATAATTTATACTGGGCCTCTTATGAAAGTTAAACATTGATGTAGTCTCAGTAAAAAATCATTTTCTGTAATATGCGCTTTTAAATAAACCCTTGTGCCTTAAGTTACTGTTTGTTGATCTTGCGCATAATGTGCAGCGCCTCAAAAGTGCCTTCTTCGACAACAGATCTTGGGATGCTAGCAAAACTGCCAGGTGATGGATGTTGCTGGCGGTATTGATAATTATATTCAGGCTTTAGAAAGGTGATGGATGTTGCAGGCGGTATTGATAATTATATTCAGGCTTTAGAAAGGTGATGGATGTTGCAGGCGGTATTGATAATTATATTCAGGCTTTAGAAAGGTGATGGATGTTGCAGGCGGTATTGATAATTATATTCAGGCTTTAGAAAGGTGATGGATGTTGCAGGCGGTATTGATAATTATATTCATGCTTTAGAACAGGTGGAGGGAGAGCAAACTTCAATGATACACATAGGCCATCGTTTCGTCTTGCATCTACATAAATAGATGCAGCCATTTGGTGCAATATATTCACCACATCTTTCGTATGATTATAAAATTATATTATGTCTGGCTTTCCAGTTCCTCTGTTGGTTCGGAGATGTTGTGAAAATGTTCCTTGCTGGTATCTTAATTAGCATATGTAACTTAAGCCAAATGAGACCTAAATCCTAACTTGCTTGCCAGGATGCTAGGGGGGAATGTTGTAACTGGTAGTAGGTTCTCTCCACCAACTTCATCAACATCGCTGCGCCTTTGTCTTTACTAATAACAGTAGTTTCAACTGGATAATCAGAAATACCATTGGGTCGAAAGTGTACATTTTTGGTAGCCGTTTAAAGCTCATCAGCATTACATCTTTCAATTCCGTATAAACAGTATTAGCCATATCACAAGTGGGAGTAGCATGAGTAAGAACTCCTGGGGATCAGAGATAATAGGAAAGGTTGAGGTAGTCTTAGGTGAAGGTGAGGTGGATTCTGTCAGTTGTTGAGTTATTCTGCGGGATTAAAGAGGGTACTCCGAGAAAGGGAGAGATGCGAACGAATGGTTTGGAGTCGTTGAGGTGGCGTTTTTGTCCACAAGTTCTACAAACTTCTTGTTGTATTCATGAGAGATTGGCGGTGGTTCTTAGACGATGTCTTCAACAGAATAGTATATTACTTTCCGTTAAACTTCATCTGTTTAACTTTCACTTGCCTTAATATCGGGATATCCTATCACTTATAACGGATAATCCAAATTCTGTTGTTAAAGTGATAATCAAAACATATAATTTTCCAACAGAAAATGTTTAAAATATTCCGGATTTTGCAACACATACTTCTTCACTGTAATAGGATAGGATTTAACTGCAAAATATACTATATCCCACTGAAATATAGTATCTAGTACCCCACTACTTAGTACGTCAACAGTGTCCAGGGGAATATATTACCCTGGTATATTTTAGGGTAATACCTGGGAGCTGTGCGGCACTACTTTCGTTCACTAACGAAGACTAGTAATGCTAACCCAATGGAACGACAACAGCCTGATAGTAACTAAAAAAAACAAAAAAACATCGTGGAGTACCAGATACCTTATATAAGTGTTCTATTGTTAAGATAGGGGTGGACTGGTAGGATTATCACTTAACGTCCATTCTACACTCCGATAGTATGCGTTTACGAGAACAATGGTTACACATCCACAACCTACAGTAGGTATGGCTGGCGTCGCTCCTGATCAAGCCCAGCTAAATGTTGCATCTAACATTTAACATCTTTCAAAAGAAATTTTATTTGGCCATTTTCTATTTTAAGTTGAGGGATGGTTTCTACCAATTATAGATTCACGCTATATGATGCAACTGTTTATCATACCGGACACAAAGTGATGGTGGCTGGTTTTCTATATTTATCTAATAGAGCTACTTTGGTTTTATTTGAGGCAAGCTATGCCCGGTATTTTGTAAATAGATAATGATGAGGTCATGTTCATATATCATGAAATAATCCTCTATTTTGCCTTACACTTAATTCCGAAAGCATTGGTATTTTGTTTTATGATCGATAGCTAAATTCTTTTCTGCGCGCGCAGGTGTGTGTAAGTGGGGGGGTGATAGCTATGCATGCCCTCACCAGTTACTTCTTTTTTTAATTGACTCACATTATGTTTACTTTAATTATGTACTTCACATGAAATTGAAACACATAATTTAAAATGTATCCTAACGATTTTTACACTCCCTTAAAACTTAGGTAGCAAAGATTTTCCAACTCTTTTCAGATTAATTCCGACGGCAAAGTTTAAAGGATTTCTTTGAAGGAAATATCCATCTATTTGGTATAAAAAAGTAGACAGTAGGAAGTGAAAACTTTATGCCTTTAATCAAAGTAATTACTTACTTAAAACGCTTAGAGTGAATGCTTAGTTATTAAGTTCCTGAAAGAGAAAATTTCGGAAAAGGTTCAATCTGCAGGAATTATGAAAGAAGTGATGAAAATAGAATTGCTTCTTTCTCAAAGAAGTTTTTCTTTTCCTAATTTGGTAATTAAAAAATTAAAGTTTAAACTAATAGCTAAGTATATTCCGCAAAATTTTCAAATGTTTGATTTTATAATGCCAAAAATCGATTAAGCCCTAAAAGGAACAAAACAATTTAAAAAATAATGAAATCAGATTTTTAAAAAATAAATTATTCTCTTGATTGAACGAAGTCTTCTGTTATAAAAAGTGAAGGTCTTAAAGAGGTACTTTTATTTAAGTTTGGATTTTCAAATAAAAAGAGGGGTTCTTTTATAAAATTGATTGTCGATTGTACTGGAGCGTGATCAGATAGATATGGTGTTGTCTGAGAGTTAAGTGAAAGACTAAGATGCTAAAAATTCTAGTTTTCATGTTGGGCGAAATTTTATGTGGATTCATGTGTATGATTATCAAGTAGCTCCGAATTATATTCTCGTGGAAAATGCAATTCATGAGTAAATAATAAATAAGTAGGCCTTAGTAAAAGAGTTTAACGCTATTATTTTCGGTATTAATACATATCTATCAAGAATGGGAAATAATGATGAGAGAGACAGATAGTAAAAAAATGGAAATTATAAATTACGAATGTATGAGAATGTCAGGGCTGAAATAACTTACCTTAGAAAACCTTGTCAACTCTGTATTCAAAGGCAAGGAATTATATCCTCTTGTGTCTCATGGTTGGCATATGCGGAACCTTACAACTTTCTTTTGAAATATCAAAAAATGTTCACTAATAATTATATAATCAACCTACTTTGTTTATGACCCATCCAATGAATAATTGACGAAATTAAAACAAAAGGCAAATTAGAAGATAATGATTGTCATTGAAACTGTTATCTCTGGAGGCATTCATAGGAGTATATCTAAAAATCTCACATCACAAACACAGATATTTTTGGCTTTGCCGCTTTTGTTAGAACCATAATAATTGATGAAATTAAAAAAAAACAAAATTAATAAACTCAGTAAAGAGAAATATGAGAAAAGATTAATGAAAGAATTTTATAATAAATAAAAAATGAAAAGAGGGAAAAATACTCTTTTAATTTCCAAGGAAATAGCACAGATTTACCATTGAAATATGCTTCTGATAGTGTTAAAGTTCATTTTCTAGAACAGTGGAATCAAAATGTTATGAGAAAAGCAATGATAATTTGAAGAATGAAATGCGTCCCAAAATAGGGTGCGATAACTCAATGCTTTCAGATTAAACGTAATAATAATCATCACTTAAGTATGAGCACACTGTATGATTAAGTGTATTGTAGTTGGTACTGATAGTGTTGGTCATTTTTCAAGATGACAAGAAGAGTTTATATTTAGAACGAAAAATACATAAAAAACAGGATGTCTAGTTGAAGTGAGAAGGAATGATACTGTCAGACATTTGGGATAATTTTAATCGCTCAAAAAGTCTTAGTACCACAGAAATAGCTCACTGAAGTTAGTGAATCACAAGACTCGTCCACCAAAACGAGTTGCCCTGGAAACTAGCCCCAGAGTAGATCCAGGATGCAATAGATATCGCGAAAGGAACAATATTGTAAATTGGACTCTCAACGATATACCATATATAACTATTCGTTTAGGGAACGTATTTAATTATCTTTAGAGTGCGTGGATGTCTGGCTGGCCGATATTATGTATCTTCGATATGCTTAAGAAGTGGAACTGAGCTCAAGGATAATATTATTACTATCATTAATAAAATAAAGTTTTATTAATAATAACTATCAACAACACACAAAACGGAAAATATTGACATAAACAGAGAATGGAAAGGGTCGTGGGGAATCGAGTTAATCCGAGGATTAAAAGATTTAAAAAGGTAAAACAAATATAAAGTTAAAGAGATGGGATGGTTCGCTAAACCATTTAAAGCACAAGATAAAGTTGACAAAAGAGTTAAATACTCAAAGGTAACGTTCGGCTTACGGCATTTATACTTGTTATGCAGAGGAAGGAGACGTGAAGGAATTTTCAGTCCGCTGGCGAGTTCCAGCCGAAGGGGGGGGAATAAAATGATCCTGACGTTGCGTCTTGGGAATGAGAACCGTTTCTCGATGAACGGCTTGAAGAACAATGGCTGTTCTACGTTGTTCTCTTCTGAACAACAGGGAGGTGAGAACCGTCTATTGTCTAAGGGCTCAAGAACAATGGCTTTTCTAATGTTGTTCTCTTCTGAACAACAAGGGAGAAGGGTGAGAACCGTCTATTGTCTACGGGCTCAAGAACAATGGCTGTTCTACGTTGTTCTCTTCTGAACAACAAGGAGGGGGGGGGGGTGAGAACCGTTTCTTGTCAATGGGCTCGAACGAACAATGGCTATTCTAACGTTGTTCTCTTTCTGAACAACAGGGGAAGGGTAAGAACCGTTTCTTCGTAAACGGGCTCAAACGAGCAATGGCTGTTCTACGTTGTTTTCTTTTGAACAACAGGGGAGAGGGTGAGAACCGTTTCTTGTCAACGGGCTCAAGAACAATGGCTGTTATAATGTTGTTCTCTTCTGAACAACAAGGGCGAATCCTTGTGGACTTGGCGTCACGAAGGCTCAAACCTTGGCACTCAAGGGATATTGTCCTTCTTCTGGACAAGTGATGGTGAATCTCGAGGTCGAGGTCCCTTGGCGCACAAGGTGAGAGAGGGTCGTGGTGATGTTTCGCGACGAAAATCTCGATCTCCAATCTGATCTTAGTGGTAAAGTTTCCATCTAAATAGTCGAGACACTCCCTTCGCGTGGGGGACAATGGAGTGGGAGCTTCGAGGGAATGCACAGCCGAGCCTGAGAACAAGCCTTATCTGCCCATAAGCCTAACTCAATCTGGCGTGATCGTAGGATGGGGCGAACGGGGGGGGGGATGATAAACGTCCTTGTTTAAACATTGACCCAGTTGGCTGCGATAAGGGGCCAGGCTTCAAAGCGAATATACACGTGGAAAGCATCGTGGTTTTAAATAACATGTGATAGTGGTTGAAATTAACGCGGCCTCAACCCGTTCTATCACACCCTTCCATTCCGGGGGAAGTTTTCACTTCGAAAAAAAAAGAGAGAAGGGACAACGATAGAGCTCCGTTGTGGGGAACTCGTTTTCTTGTACCAACCGTACCTTCCTGCACCTAACTAGTATTACCTCAATACATATGATTATTTTGATCTTTAGATTACAGGGGAAAATAACCTTTAATACAAACTTAATAAAAAAAAAAGGCATGAAACAATGAAATGATATAAAATTAGTACATACGGAACATAAATAATTTCTACGAAAATTCTTGGGTACAAATATATATACATACAAAAAAAAATAGACATTGAGCGTTACAAAATTCAGACATATACATTAACTAATTGTATATTACAAGAGAATTTAATTTAAGTCGTACTAGACGGTATATACCTACATGGAGATACTAATCCTATGAATACAATTACTCTACGCTATTCTGTAACGCATTTCTACTGAGTGCATCAGTGACCTGGTTATCGGAACCTTTTATATAATTTATTTTAAATTGATACTCTTGCAAGAGTAAACTCCAGCGCATGATTCGGCCGTTAGAGTGTCGCACATTCCTAATATAGGCTAACGGACGGTGGTCTGTTCCTATCTGAAATTCTTTTCCTATCAAGTACATCTTGAATTTGTCTATCACCCAGATAATTGATAGAGCTTCCTTCTCTATAGTAGCATATCTCTTTTCGCGTGGTAATAATTGACGACTAGCATATGCAACTGGATGACTCGTTCCGTCATCCTCGTATTGAAGGAGTACACCTCCAATGCCCTCTTTGGACGCCTCGGTCTAAATTCCAAAGGATTTTTTCGGGTTGGACAACTTTAAAAAGGGGGCAGAAATGAGCTTGCTCTTGAGCTGATTAAAATAGGAAACTGCGACATAATTTCAACGTAAACGATCAGGGGAACTCTTTTTTAGAAGCGAGCTGAGGGGCGCCGAAATTGCAGCAAATTTCGGAACAAATCGCTGATAGTGAGAAGCTGATCCTAGGAACGATCCTAATTGCTTCTTTGTAATCGGGAGGGGCATGTGGGCGATTGCCTTAATCTTGTTCTCTTGGGGACCTAACTTGCTTTGTCCTATTTTGAAACCCAAGTATTTTATGGTTTCTTGGGCAAAATGGCATTTGCTGGGGCCAATGGTGAGGCCATTTTCGCGCGGTCGCTCGAAAAGAGCTAATAGGGTGGTTAAATGGTGACTCCATTCAATTAGTTCTTGTAGCTGACTCTTTTGATGTGGTGTCAGCTACGCGTCGATATCCAGGTCAGAGGGTTCAAAAAGCTCACCTGGTAGGATAGTAAGAGGGTAATCGGCATCAGGTTGGATGCACACTGTCTGGATTACATTAAGGGACTCCGCGGGGTAATCCTCTTAAAGCGCCGATGTTTCATCCAGTGCTACGAAGGTATCTCCATGGGTTCGTTGGGGGTACTTTTTTTCTTGGGGTCCACGGACAGTCTCCGTGTCCTTGTCTTGGGCCTTATCGCCTAAGGGTGTTAGTAATTCACACTCATTTTGTGCCGTCTTAAAGTCCTGGTTAGGGGTCTCCGAGAAATCGGACGGTATCGGGGTTCTGATGGGGATGGGCTCCTGGGCTTCTTTCTTAGCTCGGGCCTCGAGGAAGGGCGGCCTGAGACACAGGGTCGGAACTTACTTGGGGGCTCTGTCCTATAAGTACGGAACAGAATTGTATTGGGGCTGAAATGACTTCAGCCCAGCCATCATAATATTGACACTGCAGGTAACATCTAACGACGGGGAATTGGTTCGCCCGCCCAAGGTAGTCATGTACCACCGCAAATTTTTCGTGGTTAGGATCCACTGGGGGGAATAGTTCGTCGGACACGATGAAACACGTACATCCTGTGTCCTTGACGAGAGTCGATACTCGGCAGCCGTTCAAGCTGCCCTCCTCAAATTTCAAAGTTCCCGGTGAACTTTTATAAAAATTAAAATTTACCTGGTGGCCTAACGGAGCGGGAGAAGTTTCTGCTTTGGTCTGCACCACCGGGAAAGCCAGGGTGGCATTAATCTGGTAAACTTGGTGGGCTGGTCCGCTTTTAAGCCTAGAATTTTGGGGGCAATTCCAGCTCATGTGTTTTTCTACACCACAGGTGAAGCATATGAATGGTCGCTCTGGGAAGAGAGATGAAGAAGAAATCTTAACGGGAGGTTTGAAGTCCCGTTGTTGGTTTTGGGGTTTTACGGGGCCCGGAAACTTCGTCAGCTTTCCTGGGAAGGGGCGCGAATCCTTCCTTCTTTCCTGGTTTGGGGGTTGGTGAGAAGTTCGATTCTCCTTTGGGTATAAATTATGGCTGGCGGCATAGACATCCGCTTCTTTGGTACATTCTTTAAAGGTCTGGCACCGACGATCCTTGATGAACGCGTGGATCTCCGTCGGAAGAGACGCCAAAAATTGATCTCGCAACAAGAAGTCTGTTAAGGACTCGTAGTTCGGATCAACCTTTGAGGATTCTAACCAAAATTTAAAATTCCTCTAAAGAATGTATCCGAATTGACGGAACGTCTGTCCGGGTTTAATACGACCTCCTCGAAATTCTTGGTGGTAGAAATCGGGAGTCATATTATGAGCGGTCAATAACTCAGCTTTTAAGGTGCTGTAGTTAATTGTACACTCAGATGGTAAAGATATAAAAATTTCGCGCAATTTACAATTTAACAAGGGAAGTAATCTGAATGCACCTTCAGCCTCCAGATCAATGTTATTGATTTTGAGGATCTTTTCGAAGTGGGCTAAAAATGCTCCGAAATCCTCTCCATCCTTGAAATTGGGGAGCTTTAGTAAGAGATTGAGGGGGGGGCGGCTTCGGAACGGGAACTGGCTGACTGTATCGGTGCTTCAACACGAGCTAATTCAATCTGATGGTGAAGCTCAGCTTGTCTTTTCCGTTCCTCTCTTTCTTCTCGTTGAAATTCTCTTTCTCTTTCTTCTCGTTTGATTTCTCTTTTTTCTTGTTGGATTTCTCTTTCTCTTTCTTCTCGTTGGATTTCTCTTTCTCTTTCTTTTTCTTTCTTTTCTCGCTCTTTTCTTTGCTCCTCTTGAAAGTACTCAATTAGTTCTTTTCCGGAAATCCCAAGTATTCTCCTTGCGGTTTAAAGTTTTCGAACTGGGTCATCTTTGCACTTGGGGGCGCAATAGTCAACCAACTAAAATTCCTTGCAACAAAATTATGCCTTCTAGAGAATTGGCCTACCTAAATATGGGCACTGACCTATTCGTACTTGGTTTCTCGATCTAAATAACCACTGACTACATCACAAAAAAACACAAACAAATTATTATAACAGTTTTTTGAGCTACTCCAGCTTCTTAAGTTTCCAAAAAAGGGGATAGCAATCGTTAAAACAAAAGGAAACTACTATACTTTATTATTATAACGAATAACACTATGCTTTACTCGACTGAGAACAGTGTTTGCAAAGATATAGCGTTAAACCTTACACACCTGATACCGAATTTAAATAGTATATATATATATATATATATATGTCGTAGAATGGACTCTCGACGATATACCATATATAACTATTCGTTGAGGGAACTTATTAAATTATCTTTAGAGTGCGTGGATATCTGGCTGGCCGATATTATTTATCTTCGATATGCTTAAGAAGTGGAACTGAGCTCAAGCAAAATAATATTGCTATCATTGATAAAATAGAGTTTTATTAATAATAACTATCAACAACACACAAAACGAAAAATATTGACATAAACAGAGAATGGAAAGGGTCGTGGGGAATCGAGTTAATCCGAGGATTAAAAGATTTAAAAAAGTAAAACAAATATGAAGTTAAAGAGATGGGATGGTTTGCTAAACCATTTAAGGCACAAGAAAGAGTTGACAAAAGGGTTAAATACTCAAAGGTAACGTTTGGCTTACGTAATTTATACTTGTTGTGCAGAGAAAGGTGACGTGAAGGAATTTTCGGTCCACTGGCGAGTTCCAGCCGAAGGGGGGAGGAATAAAATGATCCTGACGTGGCGTCTTGGGAATGAGAACCGTTTCTCGATGAACGGCTTGAAGAACAATGGCTGTTTTACGTTGTTCTCTTCTGAACAACATGGGCGGGGGGGGGGTGAGAACCGTCTCTTGTCTACGGGCTCAAGAGCAATGGCTGTTCTAATGTTGTCCTCTTCTGAACAACAAGGGGGAAGGGTGAGAAGCGTTTCTTGGCAAACGGGCTCAAAAGAACAATGGCTGTTCTACGTTGTTCTCTTTCTGAACAACAAGGGAGGGTGGGTGAGAACCGTTTCTTGTCAACGGGCTCGAACGAACAATGGCTGTTCTAACGTTGTTTTCTTTCTGAACAACAGAGGAAGGGATGAGAACCGTTTCTGGTCAACGGGCTCAAGAACAATGGCTGTTATAATGTTTTTCTCTTCTGAACAACAAGGGGGAAACCTTGTGGACTTAGCGTCACGAAGGCTCGAACCTTGGCACTCAAGGGATCTTGTCCTTCCTTTTGGACAAGTGATGGTGAACCTCGAGGTCGAGGTCCCTTGGCGCACAAGGTGAGAGAGGGCCTGGTGATGTTTCGCGACGAAAATCTCGATCTCCAATCTGATCTTAGTGGTAAAGTTTCCATCTAAATAGTCGAGACACCCCCTTCGCGTGGGGGACAATGGAGTGGGAGCTTCAAGGAAATGCACAGCCAAGCCTGAGAACAAGCCTCATCTGCCCATAAGCCTTACTCAATCTGGCGTGATCGGAGGATGGAGCGAACGGGGGGTAGGATGATAAACCTCCTTCTTTAAACATTGACTCAGGTGGCTGCGATAAGGCACCCTGCTTCAAAGCAAAGATGCACGTGGGGAGCATCGTGGTTTTAAATAACATGTGATAGTGGTTGAAATTAACACGTTCAATCACAAACACTATGGGACAGCAGCCATTATTTCATGCCATAGAGTGGATTTATACCCTCCTACAAACCACTAGTAAGCAAAAATAATATAGTGGATAGGTCTGCTTTCTTTACTGAGAATTTCTTGAAGAGAGCTAAAAAGTGAGAAAGTGCTCTTTAGCAACGTCTGAAAATTTAATTTATTCGGATCAGATGGTAAACAGGTTTAAGGCGTCTTACAGATCAAATATAAAATTTCACATAATGGAAAAGAAGGTGGAATTTAGAAGGTGAAATGTTTGCGGAATGTTTTCAAGCACCAGATTCTCTCCGTTGTTGCATGTTCACGGTTAAATAGATAATAGTATTTAAAAGAATATGCTTCAAGAACATTTGATTCTCTATCTTTAAACATTAGGAGTAAATGAGCCTATTTACAATCAGGAGAATTCTCTGTGATGCCAATCAATTAAGGTGAACCCGTTTTTCGAAGCTTCATATATTTACATGAAGGATTGGCTTGCCCAGAATGTTGGATAAATCTAGATAGAAAACTTATGGATGTTAATCAGTGAGAAACTAATCGCTTGGTAATTAACAAATGTTGAAGTATTTTAGCATAGATTGGAAAAGAATTTAAATAAATCACGCCATAAAAATGCAACAAATTGATGAAGTTGTGATGCCGAGCCATTTAAGTCATTAGGAATATTTTGACCTGCATAAATTTTATAAATAATTTGTTTATTTGAGTGAGGTAATTTTGTTGCTTTGTAGTTATGGTGGTACAATGCATCCCTATCGATCTCTAGTTGTGGAAGCTTCCTCACTTCAAATACACAATACTTTCCTCTGATCCTCTATTAGCTTTTCTATCAAATTAAACCTACCATTTTTGAGTCAATCTTTAAATAATATCATAATGTCTACCTTTAATGTAATGTATTTTAAAGTTTTAAAGAAAATTGAACTTTTGGTGTTTTAATCTAGTGGCTAACATCTTTGCTAGCTCCTACAAAAGTTCCCTAAAATGGAGTTGTTATTTCCCCATCTAAGAAATTATGCATCTCGCCCCATAAAATTCATTTGTACGACACTCTGATAATATTTATTCCATATGATTACCATATTAGATATACGGTTCTCTCCAACCAATCACAACCCTTGTCTGACGCATTAAAAACCATCCAATGAGTGTAGACCTCCTCGTTCCTGCCTTACTTGCACTTTCAATCTTCCACTTGTGTTTTTTCTACCGTCGGACAAGTTCGCGTGAGGTTATAATTTATGCAAATTTCAGTGGCTATAACATAAAATTTACCAGCTATAATCTATAGCAAATAATTTTCCACATTACTATACCATTCATATTTATGCAAACCAACTCATATTCATATCCACTCAAATAATTAATTCATTTATAATCATTCATAATTCATTTACTCCAACTGTGTGTTTCCATTTTGCTCCTTACTCGGAACTGCCTATTCCAGCTAGTAATGATTGCATAGGAAGGGGCGGTGTCGGTGTACACTGCAACCATGCGTTCATGGATCTCTTTTGCATTCTTGCCTTCCTTGGCAAGAAATTTGTGACTGACGATCTACGATCAGCTACTGCGATTAGCTACTGGTTCTCAAACAGCATGATTAACAAACAACTACAATTACTTTTAAATAATCATTGCAAACATGTGGATAAAACTGAAAGTAATCAGGGAGAAGTCAACTACATCAAAGTGTATTACAAAAACCAGATGTCCACGGCCTATAAGCTAAATGAAAAAAACATCAATGAGATTATTAATCTTAACATCAAGGTTAAAAATCAAATAGATATAATTCAACTCATCATTTATTAGAAAACAACAAAAGCCAGCAATCTCTTGATGATAAACAACACCTGCCTAAACTCCTCAAATCTCAAGTTAAGCAACATAGTTTACGAGTTCATCTGCCCCGATAAAGACTAATCTTTTTAACAACTCAAAATATATTGTCATGACAACCACTACACTTTCGAGGCGTTTAACTATGCATCTACATACAAAGCGGTGGGCCTAAAAATCATATGGAGAGTGTCCAAAATATTAACCAAACGAGACATATGCTCGTTGATAACACCGTTATTAAAAGAAAAGAGGTCAACAAAACGAAGCTGAACATCTTAGAAGACATATTAATAAATGAAGATAAGCCGGCCATCAGCAGTCAAGCGACAAACTGGAATCGCACATTAAAACGATTTTAAATTTCACTCACAGGAGTGGCCCATTTCCTCTAACTCTATGTTCAACCTAGGCGGAATAAATACCCCTTACAATCATTTTCTTTCACTGACTGGACAGAAAAATTGGATAAAGCTAGCATACTCAGAAGACGTTTTTTGCCATTAAAGCAACCTGCTTATAAGCGTGAATTTTTATTCACGTTTCACTACGGGGAATTAAAGAGGAAAAGTTTTATAGAGCGCTGATTATTTAACAAATGTCGAACTAATCCTCCTTCGTCCACCCCAACGTGGTAAGGGAGTTAAAAGGAACTAAACCGCCATTCATCTAGAAACGTCCCAACTCTGCCGTTCTCTGTGATAGGCATAATTGGGAGCACTGAGAAAAGCAGGTTTGAGGATCAGCCCACTGTAGAACTCGGCGTCAGAGGCAACCCAGTTAAGAGGCTATGCTGAAAGCTTTGGGGAAGAGTTCGCTTTAGTCCCTGAGGGTAATTTTCGGCCAGTGCCACAGGGGGACACACAACCGTTCCTGTGTAAGTTGAGAGCAGCATCAATAACTAAACCCTAGACGGGACGGCCCCCCCGGGTGGTGGTAGTTGATTCAATCGCCACCTATCATTCAGTCCGCCACATATCACCTGTCTGAGGGGCCTCCCTGGGTTCCCCCACCATCATTTCATCCCTTCATCTGAAATTTTCCTTTCATGGAAGCTCGCTTACAACGATGAGGGGGGTTGCCTCCCTCAAGCGCTCTATTTTCCAATGAAAAGTTTTGGGGACACAGAAAAATACAAGGATTTGGCAACCAGCCCAAAAAAGACGAAAAAGGAGTGACCCTGCAGTTGTTTCCCGCCCCTCGAGGCCCCCATTGGGCAAGATGGCTTAAGCTGCGACCACCCGGGTCCCGCTGCGCACCATCAGCGGTCACACCAGACCGAGCAAAGACAAAGTCTTTGAAGTCGTCGATGGGCGACTTAAGATAGCATGATAAGGCTACTTACTAGAGGTTTCCACGGGTTATGTCGCTATATGCGAAACTAAAAAGGACGTGGAGGCCATGACGAATGAAGCCTCGGTCGAGGTCCTTCGGGAGCTTGGCTTGCAGGCAGCAATCCCTCCCCAGATCCAAACGCACAGGAGCGTGAACTGTAGGAGATTAGACCGCTGGATTGGGAAACACTCTAAAGAATAATAAAGAAAGAAATAAAAAAAAACCTCCATAGGCAAAGGTCACTGAAATTGTCAAATTTAAGAAACAAAAAGGACAATTCTGACTATGCCCATGTTTTCAAAATCATCTTTGGAGATACTTCCATGTCCAAGAAAGCGAAGAAATCTGAGCTCCTGATTTTTAACGCCAGGATCAGCGGTGAGCAGATCGAGAGGGAGGAGTTCCACCCAATACAATTCTGCCTCCGTTGTTATAAAATGAAGGCTCACACTACTCGAAAATGTCAGGCGCCCCAAGAGGCATGCGCTAGGTGCAGTGAACTCGGCCACTATTGAGAAAACTACCAGAGCCCTCGCGAGAAGTGCGCTGACTGCGGACAAGGCCATCGATCGATGGCAATAGCCTGTCCCATGAAAATAAGTGCTGATTAATAGGAAACAGCAACAAAGTAAAGAAGAAGCTTACAACAAAGCAAATACGAAATGCGCTTAAGTCGCAAAGGCAGCTTACTCTGAAAGATAAAATAAGAAAACTTACTTAAAAATTCAAAACGAGGAATCGACCAAAATTCTGACATGCATCCTGTATGCTCACGTTATAAATCTAACGCAGCCTCGGACTTATGCTAAAGAATTGAACCGGATGCTCGCCAAAAATGACATGAACCAGATGTGGTTCCTGGACGATTTCCCATAAAGAGATGTCCTCCAACTGTAAATGGTTCCAAAACAGACTCAGGAAGAGAACAAACAAGAGGAAAAACCCAAAGAAAAGAACAAGATGCCAGATCCAGAAAGATAAGCAAGGAAGGAAAGGGAGACTGCTGCTAGAACAATGAAAACGCTTAAACCTAATAATAAAAATAAGGAGGAAGAATGCCGATAAGGAAGACTCGGAAACTACAGATTTCTCGGACTCAGAAGTCGTGCCAAAAGATGGACACCGAGAAAAAAGAAAAGGGAAGGCCAAAAGACCTCTAGATGCGGATGAGATAAACCTCACAATCTACTGATCAGAGCGGTTCCCATTCTCAAATTACAAGGACGCCAGCAAAGTACTCGTTTGCATCAGAAAGAAGTATTACAAGTGGGAATACGATGCCCACTGCGAAGAGGAAGTAGTGGAGGAGGCCCTCTTCAACAATAATGTCAAACTCTACAGAGAGGCATTTGAAGAGCATAACACGGCAGAATACCAAAAGAAAAGGAACGGGAAAAAGCGTCCCACCACCAGAAAACATTCGGAGCCAGAAAAGAGAATTGAGAACCCGAACAATAGGTTGAAAATTGTGATGCTCAACGTAAATGGATGGGAGGGAAAAGCAACTGCGTATGAGAACATATTCCGTGTGCTTGAACCCGACATCATCTTAAGTTCGGAGCACTCTATAGACTCAACATCTTATCAAATAAAAATACTGAGCTACAGATTTTTTACAAAGAACTATTCCAAAAAGAGATTTGACGACGCGAGGGTTGCAATCCAAAGAAATCTCTTGTTAAGGCACCTTCCTGAACTGGACGAGTTATTCGTGGAGATAAAGATGGCCACATTAGTGGGCAACCTCGTGATCATGGCGGTATATCAGCCTCCTCAAAGAGCGTATCTGTCCCTCAATAACTTCTACACCCTGTTTGGCCACGGCAGAATGTCATTGCTTGGGGGTGACCTCAACCTTAGATGCTGAACGACTGGGTTTGGTAACACGAATAACAGAGGCCATAACTTGGAAATGATTATGCGACGGAAAAACATCCAGAGGATAGGACCGAATTTCCCGACCTATATAACCTCTAGGGTAGCAACAAAGCCCGACATAATCATAAACAGTGACGACTTCCCATTCAACTACCATAGTGAGCCAGAACCACCAATTCCCAGCGACTATATAGCGATCTTGACCACCATCTCACACGCTCTGATCCAGCTTCCGGTGTCTCTCCGCAAGGCTACGCCTCGACCGACTGGGAACGCTACGGAGAAATCCAAGACGCATTTGAACCAGTCGACCTAAGACAACAACTCTAGAGGAGATTGACGGGGAGCTGGAGAGGATAACAGCCCTCATCCCTGAAGCTGACCGCGAGTGTGTACCCATGACGGGGTACCAGATTTCTCCACAACCCAGATGGACCGAGGAGATGAGAGAGATCGCTAGGGAGCACAGGGAGTTGTATTTAGGGATCAGAAGAGCAGGTACGAATCGGACAAGAAGCTCGCTGCTACGTCAATTGCGTGATGAGCTAAAGCTGGCTATTAACCAACAACAGGGTGAGATCTTGAACGGCCTAATAGCCAGGGTAGACAGCGAGGTGACTCTCGATAAATTCTAGTGCCTAGTAAAGAAACTAATAAGCTTACCAAGTAGAGGAAAGACCCGCATTGAGGAGAGCACTTAATACTTGGAGGATCTGACGGTCCTGGAGGAAAGGTTTCGCACGTTCTGGAAAGAAATATTCTCAATAACACTTGAGAACGATACAAAAATTGACCAGGAATTCGAAGAGCATCTGATTGAAGAACTTAATCAGATCATACATCAAACACACCCACGAGCCTACCTTGATGAAAGGAGAGAGATGGTGGACCATGACCGACCAATTACAATCGAAGAGGTCATGGAAGTCTTAAAAACCTTTAAAAAAAAGGCGCCCGGCTGGACAGGCATCACTAAAAAAATTTGGTGCATGGCCCCGGAAGATCATTCATGGAATCATTAAGATCTTTAACGCTTCCCTGAATACGGGCTATTTCCCCGATGGTTTAAAGTGGCCCAAATCCTTTTTGAGCCCCAAGGGGAATAAGACCCCCGATCAACTGGTGGACTACAGGCCAATATCCCTCGTTTAGTTTGTAGGCAAAGTCTACGATAAGCTTCTAGCCAATAAGCTACAAGATCAGCTGTCCGAGCTGGAAGCTCACACCCCTCAGCTTTTCTCACCGAAAAGCTTGCCTAGTATAAAACTGAGGTGAAATACGTAGACGTCGTGATGCGAGATGTACAGAAGGCCTTCGATAAAGTTTGGCTGAGAGGTCTACAATTCAAGATATAGGGCCTCCAGCTAAACCCTATCATGGAAATGGTCCTCTTGAGTTAGGTCATGGAAAAAAAAGCCCGAATTTTGATTGCGGGCAACAAAGGACCCGAATTCTAACTAGGGGCGAGTGTTCCACAAGGTAGCTGTCTGAGTCCGCTGCTGTACCTTGTGTAAACGTTGGACTTACCTACTCCAGTCGGGGAGGATGTGATGTACCTGCAGTTTGCAGACAACGTCACTCAGATCATCCCCAGTTCCTATAGGAACGCTGTATTTCAAGCAAGGGAGACAGCTACAGAAATCGATGATATCAAACGTTTCGAAAGAAATTGGAAAATCAAGACCAACCGCCGAAAGTTCCGGATCCTTCCAGTGAACCGCCGGAAACGAGATGACGTCATAGTCTAAGATGAAATTTACCCATACCCCAACGATGGTAAAGTCCTTGATCTGCGCATCACCTCAACAGGGTATAAGACGCACATCAACAACCGAATCTCCCTAGCCAAAAGAGAACTTGGAAAACTGCACAGGTTTAGAAACCTCAGCGCCCAAAACATCAAGAAGCTGTACACTCCCCTGGTGCACTCAACACTGGTGTACCCAGTAGTGGTAATGCAGGCAGCTAGTTCAAACTCTCTCAGATTTATGCAGAGAGTCAAGAACAATGCTACCCTGCTTATAGCTGTCGCGAGCAGAATGACAACCATATTCGGCAGACGGAACTGCACGCAAGAGCAGGACTTGAGCCACTGAATAAGGCCCTCCAAAGGCTAGGAAAAAAGACCTGGGAAAAAGTAGAAAACGAAATTCTCCCGCATATAGAGGCAAACATAAATATACCACAACTGATAATTGGACGAGTTACCAGGAGAGCCCTATTCCCAAGTGGAAGACTGTGCTCCCGGGAAGATCAAGCCGTTATGTATACGTAACCAAGACAAAAATTATTCTACTCGAGAAAAAGACTCCACGAAAAGAGAAAACACCAAAAAACAAAAACCAAAAGAGGCGAAGTGCCCAACATAAATAAAAAAAATAAATAAAATAATAAATCAAATATTAAACAATAATTATAACAAAAAGAGGCAAAGTGGCCACAACAGGCGATATAAACAAAACTAAACCAAAATAAAAATAAAAATGAAAGCTAACGAGTTAGCAAAAACATAATTGAAAGGCTTGAATGCCTTAAGACGGAGGACATAGATTTTTATAGAGATATTTACATATATATATAATAAAAGAGAAAGATAACAATAAATAAATAAACAAATAAAAAGCAAGATAAAAATAAATAAGAAAACAGCAACAAAAGTGTCAGCTAAAACACTGACATCTTCAAAAGAGCAGGAATAAAAAGGAAATAGAAAAAGTAAGATGCTTGAGATGCCATCTACACCAGTGCGAAATATAAATATTCTTAACCACTATCTACACCTACAACACATTTTCAGCACTTGTTACAACATCATCCTTATCATCATTTCTTTCACTCTGAATTACTCAGTCTGTAAGCTTGCTCTCTCGCTGCGAACTGGTAAAGGCTATCACAGGTAAAGGAGGAAAAATTTTAGGGAGGACCTAAAGCAAACGCCTTCTCAAGAAAACTTCTAAAAAGAAATATATGCGCTCCTGGTGCTGATTTGAGATTCCCCCCAGGAGGGGTTGCACTTCCTTATTCTAAATTTTTTAATCCTTTTTTCATACTTTTTACCTCAACCTTACTTCTCACTAGCACTACATGACTTGGTCACCGGCAAGTTCTGAGTTGCACTTGGTAGTTATGTATAATGAACCCCCACAGGAGACTCTCTTAGGGTCCAGAAACCGGGGGCCGATTATCTGTCACGAGCCAGAACGCAACTGTGGACCGCTGTTAGGGCTAGGCCCAGATAGGTAGGGTTGACCAAGGACAGTGTGAAAATTGAAAGGTATCAAGATAGAACTGAGACAGATAGAGGGGCTTTTCCCACTTGTGGAGACTGGTTAAGACTCCACAGCTGAAGATCGACAGAAGAACCCCTCTCCTCGGAGAGAAAACGACTCCCAGGAAGATGGACCCCTTAAACTCATACCCAACGGAAGGAAAAGATCACCATAAAAAGTAGTGGATTGCATATTTATAGATCTGGAGATACCATTAATCAAATGCATTGATACACCATCTGGATTCAGTTATTTTCCCAGAAAACAAAGACGTAGAGCAGCTACTGTCATCTGCGGGACTTGGAATCTAGAGTACCAACACAAATCATGGCTTACAGAGTGTCAACTCGTCCGAAGAATCGAGTCCTCGGTAGGGGAGCACTCATGCTAAGAAATAAGACAAGAACTTCAAGAGAGACAGAAATGACTCAAAATTGCAGAGGTGATCAAATTTAAAGATCACACTCCCGTTTTCAAGGTCATTTCAAGGTCATTTCAATTATCATGGAACAGGAAATTCTCGCATACAAAGAGACGTCTTCACAGGTATACAGATAGGTTTCAGATGTTATGCTTTGGAAGAAAATACGACGCAAAATTTTCCCCGAAAAGACTTAATAATCTGTTCTGAATGTGGAACGGAAGGCCATTCTTGTCTATACTGTAACAGCACTGTTAAAAGATGCACTAACTGCCAAGGGGGACACAGAAATATGGCCATGTTTGTCCCAAAAGAAGAGAAATTATAAGGAGAACAGAAACAGAGTAAAACAGAAATAATATAAACGTAAATAAAAACTCATACGTAGCAATGGCAAAAAGTGACCAACAAGGACTAGCAACTCAGATTAATTTATATGGTACGGTCAACGTAAAAATACTTACTTGTATATTACATGCCCACGTGATGAACATAGCTAACCCTGGAAGTTATGCTACAACAGTTAACAGCATGTTACAGGAAAACGGGCTCGAGCCGATGAAATTCCCCAAAGATGTCGACTCATCGGCCATTTTCAGAATCAAAGTCACAGAAAAGACAAAACATCAATTAATCGAAGAGGCGAAAGGAAATCAACAGGCAGAAGAATCAGAAGAGGACACAATTAGCAAAGACTCAGAGACTAAAAACTCATCCGACGACACAGAGCAAGAGTGCACACGGGTTACTCACAGGTAAGCCCAAAGAAAGGACAGATCTAAATCTGCAAGTAAAAAGGGTCCATCGCCCAGAAATAAACTACCAAAAGACCCTCGAATGCAGTCAGCCGAGGGAGAACACAGGAGTAACAAAAGAAGAACCAGAAAATAAAGAAACACCCATAGCTTAACAGATAGGACAAACTAAACGGAAAACGAATAAACGAACGGAAAAGGACAATTGGATTATAGATATTAAGAAATTCAAAATACTATAAATTAACACATGCGAATGGAAATACAAGGAAATTATGTACGGAAAATTATCCAGAAAGATTGACCCAGATGTTATACTAATACCACAACATGGACGAAACACAGAAAATGAGATATTAAAGATATGGAACTAAAAAGTTATTAACACAAATCCTTCAGGAGAAACATACGATGGAGCTACAATAGCGGTCAAGCAAGGATTGCAGAACATAACAATACAAGGATTGGTAGATGCATATTTAGCTATAGAAATTAAAATGGAATTAAGCAACATCATTGTCGCAACTGGATACTAGACACCCAGGCACCCTCAATTACCAGTACAAAACTTTATTAAACTCTTCAACTATAGGCTAACGGTCATTTTGATAGGCGATTTAAACGCCCATTGTGGGGTTTTTGGGTACAGAAATATAAGCAGAGCTGGAAAACAACTTAACACACTTATCAATAGACGTATACTGCAAAGACTGGGACCCAATTTCCCCACATACTTACGAAGAGATTACGCAACAAAACTGGTCATCTGCCTTGCTAACTTCAATCTGCCCTTTAACTATTTTATTTAACTAGTGGATGTTTTTTGTAGTGACAACACTGCTACTCTAATGTATGTACATAAACAAGAATCCTATACAAATCTCTTCGAAGAAATGGAAGGCGTACCATAGAGCGGATTAGGATAAGTACAAAGGACTACTTCAGACGTATGTGCCCAGCCCACTCGGGAAAGCCACTCTAAAAGAATTCGACGGGAATTTGGATAGGATCAGAGAAGAAATTAAAAGGGCAAGGAAGGGAGCCATCCCCATTAACTCGTTCCAAACCATTAAACAATTTAGCTGGATACCAGAAATAGTGGCTTTGAGCGAGGAGATCGGCCGGGTGGTAGAACATATCAGAAGTTTCGGAACATCAAGGCAAGCATACAACGGACTAAGAAGACAGAAAAGAGAACTAATAGCACTAATTTATGAAAAACAGAAAGAGAAATGGGATCAGCACATCGAGAAAATAGATGTGGAAACATCACCAAGGGAATTTTAGAAACCTATCAACAGATTAAAGACTCGGGTAACAAGGGATAAAATGAAAATTAAGGATGCAGGGAACAACATTTTAGAAGATAAGGAAGAAATAGAGGCATTATTTAGAAAGCGCTGGAGAAATGTATTCAAAATTAGCGAAGAAGAGAATGAGGACTCTGACATTGACTTCGAACATCAAATCGTGTATGAACTCAATGCAGAGATCGAAAGGACATACCCCTTCCACATTGTCGAGGACAGGAGAAACAACAACAGCAACGGAATAGACGCAATCATTACATGTGAGGAATTAAAAGAAACCATAAAGAACTTCCGACAGAGAACCCCAAGCAGATCGGGACTCACCAGATTAAATTACATTGAAGCACCCTCGAACATATTCGAGGGAGTAAGAAACGTCTCCAATGTGTACTTGAACACGGGATACTTTCCAGATGAACTGAAAATGGCGAAGATGATATTCATACCCAAGGCGGGAAAACCCCCAGATCAAATGGGTAACTATCGCTCCTTCTCGCTGCTAGATTTCCTCGGTAAGGTATTGGAAAAATAATAAATAACAGAAGGGCCAAATTCCTCGATTATAATGGCCGAAGAAACAGCTGCCAATTTGGCTTCAGGAAAAAGAGAAGCACGGAGATGGCCCTTGGAGTCATCCTTGAAAAGATAGGGAAAGCAAAGAAAGAAAAAATTACCGTAGACCTCCTATTCCTGGACGTGTTCAAGGCATTCAACAAAGTATGGCATAAGGGTATACAACTCTAGATACTCAGATTAGGAATGAACAACCAGATCGAAAGGATTTAATGTGATTATGTAATGGAGAGACGTGTTTATGTGGAAATAGGATGACATTAGGATGAAATATTCAAGCTCGCTGTGGGCTTGCCCCAAGCTGGATGTCTTAGTCCGGCTTTCTATTCAATCTACACAGCAGATATACCATCACCAATAAATGAAGGTTCCTTGAACATCCAATTTGCTGACGACGTCACTCAAATCATAGCTTGCCCCTACAGGAACGGCCCAATGCAAGCTAGGATTACTGCAGAAGAGATAAGAAGCCTTAATAGATACGAAAAAAAATGAAAAATAAAACCAAGAGGGATAAATCTAAAATGATACCTGTGTACAAGAGGAACCTCTCAGATGTATATGTAGAAGAACAGCGCTACAGATTCGACAAAGAATGTAAGGTGCTCGGACTAACCATTACAAAGTCAGGTTATATAAAGCACGTAACTGAGAGGGTAAATCGTGGGAAAAGCGGCCTGGCATTACTATACAAGTTTGTTAACCTAAGCATGAAAAACAAGAGAAAAATTCATCAAGCCATAGTACAGTCCGCGATGATTTATCCAACCATCGTGATGTACACGATCTCGATAAGTAACTTTGTAAGACTTCAAAGAGTCCAAAACAAAGCTATCTACTTAATAACAAAAACTAGAAGAGGAAAAATAAGAAGACTACGAGACCTGCATAGGGAGGCAAGGATAAAGCCACTTAACAGAATAATGGCAAAAAGAGCAAAGAAAGTCTTAGAAAAGACACAGAATGAAGTAGGAGTTGAATTAACCAACCAAATTGCCCAGAGAGAAGAATGGAAATCACACAGATTATTCCCAAGTTTCTCAAGGATAGATGAGGGAGGAGAGAAGACGAAGAAGAAATCTACACCTAGAGAAAGAAATTAATACTCAACGACTACTAAGAGTAATTATTTAACCGAAGCAAACCAGAGAATAGCATATAGTCAATTATAACTAGTATAAGAATAGGAAAGAATAGATAGAGAGATAGAAACATACACCAGTTTTTAGTTAGAATATTTACTAAAAACGGTTTGAACGCATATAAAATACCAATACTACTTTCTAACTTTATCACGTTAGCTATACTAGCTAAAGTGGACAGAGATAAGCCTGACCTCCCTGCAGTTAGCATCTCTTTGTTAACCTCTAACTGCTTTCAGCCTTCTGCATCTATTCGGTTTTACTATCACATTCGCACACGGGACTCACAGCGTTACGTGGGACAGGGGGCACGATAAACTGTTATTGTTATAGTTAGAGACAAGAGACAAATCGTGGTTCGGATTCCACGTTAAGCTGTATGTCCCATGAATAACTAAGTCCACTTTTGTCTCCTAATATTTTCTTCGCTGTCCTATCCTAAAACCTTCTTCTTCCTCTCCCTCTCACTCTTAACCGCTGTACTCACAATGCTTGGAGCCTACTTTGGCTCTAGACAGTGTGACTATGAGGTCTATACAGGAATACGGGGCCTACCCCTTCCCTTCTTGGCCCCTCCATGAGCGCCAAGGTGGGCGGAGGGAGGGTCAGAAGAGCAGTTTTTTCTCTCCCATCTCTCTTTTCATTTCATTTCTTTCACTCTGTCAGATCATCACCCCTCTCATTACATCGGTAAAGGAGGCAAGAACACATCAAAATGCTCTGTAGATGATCGAATAAGATCGAAAGTTTAGTAATTTAGTTTGTTTTTTACCAAACACATTCATTTAAAAAAAAGATGAATACTGAAAAAAGTGATCTAACATTAACAATATGCAATAAAAAAGATAGTTAGAAGAAGAGGAAGTTGCCAAAGGAAATTAATTAATTAATTAAGGCAAAATACACAATGGTCTTCAACAAAATTTTAATTCAGGAAAGACTGCTACCCAACTACACTAATATACATATATATATATATATATATATATATATATATATATATATATATATATATATATATATATATATATATATATATATATATATATATATATATATATATATATTGGGCCGGGTATAGGAAGCACCCCACACCTTGAGACCAAAATATTTATATCGTTCTAATAGGAAGGTCCGAGTGAAGGAAGGATGTTCGTACGTATGGGTTGTTTACCTACTACTCTTTGATTAAGGGGATATCTCTATATATTATTTTATAACTATTATCTATGGTCTTGACTTCTTTAAACTTTAAGGGTTCCCTGTGCCAAAAGTAGCGATTCGAGGTTAGAATAAACAAAATTGGTAAACAAACTAAACTTTATTTAAACACAAAAACAAAACAAAAATCTAAACCACAGAAATATTACAAGTTTAAAGGCACAATACGGCCTTCAATAATTCTTAAGAAAAGCTTTATAACTTGACATTATAATGTTGGTTAATTTGCTACTCACTTCAATATGAAAAAATAGGCTAATTGTCTCTTCTGAAGTTTAAATACCTTGGTTGCTCTGGTGGTGGGTTTGAGTCTGACCTTGAACTCAATGAGCCCAGACACCTCAGGAATCCGGTAGGTTCTTTGACGCGTGCCTTGACCAGATGTTTGGCGGCGGACGGGATAACTTGAGAGTCAGAAGGGACTTTGGCGAGTGTGGCAGATGATGGTCCACACGGTATTCGGGAGGGTTGGGGGTCTTCTTCAAGTGGGAGAACTATCACGGTGATTTAGAATGCACCAGGATAGCCGGGGTCTCTTTGACGAGAGTAAGTTGAACTTGGTTCTTTAACCAAGTTAACTTGGAGTTTGGAGTGACCACCGAGTAACGGGCTTGAGGAGGAGCTTTTTCTTCTTCGTTTAAGAATTCGTCAAGGTCGAGGACTATCACGGTGCTTTGTAGTACAGCAAGATAGTGGGGGGGGGGGTTCTTCAAAGGGCGAGGAGAATAATCTGTGGGTCTTCTCGTATCACGGGGAAGAGGTCCTTTTCAAGTGCGAGAACTATCGCGGTGCTTTCGGAGGCACCAGGATAGGCGGGTCTCTCTGACGAGAGTAAGTTCAACTTGGTTCTTAAACCAATTTAACTTAGAGTTCGGTGTGACTACCAGGTAACAGGCTCGAGGAGGAGCTTTTTCTTCTTCGTTTCGCAAGTCCTCAATGGCGAGAACAATCACGGTGCTTTTGTGGTATACCAGGAGAGTGAGGGGGGTTTCTTGAAGGGTGAGTAGAGTACTCTGGGGGAGTCTTCTTCAAGGGCGAGGGCTATCCCTGCGCCTTAGGATGAACCGGGATAGAAGGGGTCTCTCTGTCGAGAGTAAGTTCAACTTAGTTCTTAAACCAAGTTAACTTAGAGTTTGGTGTGACCACCAGGTAACGGGCTCGAGGAGGAGCTTTTTCTTCCTCGTTTCGGAAGTTCTCAAGGGCGAGCAATGTTCTTGAGAAGAGAGGTCTTCTTAAAGGGCCAGGAATGTTCTCAAGAAGGGGAGTCTTATGCAAGGGTGAGGATAGTGTGGGGGGGTGGGTTCTCTAACGAGAATAAGTTGAACTTGAACAAGTTAACTTAAAGTTCGGTTTGATAACTAGGGACTAGCTCGAGGATGAGCTTCTTATCCGTCCCCTTGGTAGCCCGGCCTCTCTTGCAGGGGACTTCTTATTCTGTTGACTCACGGTTTCTACCTCGTTTCTCCCAAGTGTTTGGTATTTATACCTTGTCACTCCACTGTGGTAGGGGTAGGAGGGGGAGTGGCTTGTGAACGGGCCACTCGAGGGTTCTTACTTCAACGCTTTTTCTCAGCAAGTCTTAGCTCTGGTCCAGCTGGCCCTTCGAGCTTGAGAGAAACGCGTCGACAATTTCATACTTGAGGTGAATTTGAATACTCGTAAGGGAGATCTTGCAAAACAAACCATTCTGCTTTTCTTAGGGACGAGTGGCGAGGGGTTGTGGTTACGAGATTGACCCAAGGTGCCTGGCCCAGATGCTTTGCGGTCAAGGTCCCGTGTCTCAACTGGGAGAGAAGGGAAAGAAGCGATTCCCCTACAAACCTCCCTTCGAAGAACTTAATGGGGGGAAGGGGGTCCAGGGAACTAAAAAAAACTAACTCAACCTAGTCGAGTACAGCGAATTTGCATATCTTTGAGCCTTCTCTTTCTTTAAGTTTCTTTAAACTTGAGTGCACACGCGCGCGCGTACACAGGCATAGGGTCAGAATAGACTTCGCGAGCCTACGGGGGAGAAAGTATGTTGCACAGCACAATTTCAGATATATGCAACATAATTTAACTTTCAAACCAAACAAAAACCTAATTCATCGATTACATGCCACAAAAACAAAACCAAGCTACTTCCTTACATTTCTAAATTTTTAAGAACTTAAATCCCAACGATAACTACTAACACGAAAAACATGTTTCACCATTATTAGGTGCTAAAAAACCCCTCAATGGTATTTTGTCTCAGCTTATAGAGCAGCTGTTCTTTATCGACCCCTCTGATGTAGCTAATATTCAGGTGGTGCTCTATGACCATTACTTTACCGCAGCTGCGTCGGCCGTTCGGGTTATTGAGTTTACCCATGTATGTCACATAATGGTAATGGTATTCCAACCTACTCGAATCACCCTTCTTATGGTACTTAAATACTTTTAAACTAACCATCATGGCTAAAACTGCCTGTTGCAGTGGGGCATTATTAAGGGGAGCGTGGGACTCATAGTCCTCCTTTAACAAGGTACCTTGAGAGATCGAGTCTGTGTTCGATCTAATTGATTCGGAAACAATTTTCCTTACCGGATAGTTAATAGGAGTGGAGCTCACTACGACTTGGAGTTTAAGTGGTAACTCCGTGGATGCTTCGTTCTGGGCGAAGACTACTGGGGGTAGGGTATACTCATTATCCTTGTCTAACCTCTGAATTGGTTTACATAGGTGTACCACCTTTCCACTTCTATCTTCCTTCATTGTCACCCCATTTGGCTGGGTTCTAGTGGTTGGTACTTTCTTAAATAAACCGGCTTTTACCTCTTCCCTAGTTACTACTTCCTCCATCGTTACCCCATTGTGGCTAGATTTTCATCGATGGTACTTTTCTACGTTTATGCAGGGCTAAAACGGCCTCGACCTCAATATAATTCTCGATAGATGCCCTTACATGGGCGAGCAATCCTTCTTTTTCTTCTCTTATTTCTTTTTTAGCTTGGGCAACTTCTCTTTCCCTCTGTATTATTATTTCTTTTACTTCTCTTTTTATTTTTATTTTTCTTTTATCTGACTCCTTTTCCCTTTTTATTCTTCTTTCCTTGGCTTCTATTTACGCTTTCGCTAGTTCCCTTTCCCGCTGTATTCTTATTTCTTCTGCTTGTATTTTTAACTGTATTAGTCTTTCGTTTGTTTTACTTCCCCTCATTATTCTTTCTTCTTCTTCTATTTTCCACTGTATTCTTCTTTCTTCCTTCTTTATACCCCACTGTATTTATTCTTCTTCTAATTCTATTTTCTGTTCTTCACGGGCCTAGTCAGCCATATCTTTGCCTTCTAGTCCCAGAATTTGGCCTTGTTGGAAAAATTTTTCAAACGAAAGCATTTTGTGTATAACTGTCACACTTTTTACCGCTGTAAGCTCAGGTACTTATGCAACCACTAACCAGGTAGCGCGCTGCCTAACTTCCCTTAATTCCAATACTTGGCTGATTGGAATAACACTCCAATAACAAATTACTTAATAGCCTTGACAGGCTAATCACGGGAAATTAATCTAACGATCTTGTTGTGTTATAAACTTTACTCGAATTTTGGCACACCTTTATTCTTCCTGAAGGGAATACACGAAAAATTGTAGTGAGTTCCTCCAATACTCATAAAACCCACAACCAAGTATTTATGTCGTAGTTTCGGAAGGACCCCACACAGCTGAGACCAAATATTTAATGTCGTGGTATAGGAAACACCCCAGAGTTGACACTAAAATCTTTACGTTGTTCGTATAGGAAGGACCGAGTGAAGGAAGGATGTTCGTACATATGGGTTGTTTACGTAATGCTCCTTGATTAAAAAGTTATACCTCTCTAAGAAGGCTATATATGATTTTGTTATTATTATCTAGGGTTTTGACTTCTTTAAACTTTAAAGGTTCCCTATGCCATAAGTTACGATTCCAGGTTAGAATAAACAAAATTGTAAGCAAACTAAACTTTATTTAAACACAAAAACAAAAAATAAACCTAAACCACAGAAATATTACAAGTTTAAAGGCACAATACGGCCTTCAATAATTCTTAAGGAAGGCTTTATAACTTGACATTATAATATTGGTTAATTCGCTACTCACTTCAATATAAAAAAATAGTCTAATTGTCTCTTCTGGAGTTTAAATACCTTGGTTGCTCTGGCAGCAGATTTGAGTCTGACTTTGAACTTAATGAGCCCAGATACCTAAGGAATCCGGTAGGTTCTTTGATGCGTGCCTCAACCAGATGGTTGGTAGCGGGCTGGATAACTTGACAGTCAGAAGGGACTTTAACGAGTGTGGCAGATGGTGGTGTACATGGTATTAGGGAGGGGGGGGGGGTCTTCTTCAAGTGCGAGAACTATCACGGTGCTTTAGGATGCACTAGAATAGGCGGGGTATCTCTGACGAGAGTAAGTTGGACTTGGTTCTTAAACCAAGTTAACTTAGAGTGCGGTGTGACCACCGGGAAATGGTCTCTAATGGGAGCTTTTTCTTTTTCGTTTCAGAATTCGTCAAGGGTGAGGAGTGTACTCGGGAGGGGGTCTTCTTCCACGAAGAGGATAGTGGGCGGGGGGGATCTCTAACGAGAATAAGTTGAACTTGAACAAGTTAACTTAAATTTCGGTTTGATAACCAGGGACTAGCTCGAGGATGAGCTGCTTCTCAGTCTCCTTGGTAGCCGTGCCTCTCTTGCAGGGGATTTCGTAACCTGGTTGGCTCACGGTTTCTACCTCGTTTCTCCCAAGTTTTTGGTATTAATACCTCGTCACCTAACTGTAGTAGGGCAAGGAGGGTGGTGGCTTGTGGACGGGCCGCAAGAGGGTTCTTACTCCAACGGGTTTTCTCAGCAAGTCTTAACTCTGGTCCAGGTGGCCCTTCGAGCTTGAGAGAAAAGCGTCTCCAATTTCATACTTAAGGTGGAATTGAATACATACTCGTAGGGGAGATGTTGCAGTTTAAACCGTTCGGCTTTTTTATAGGGACTAGTGGCGGGGGGCTGTGGTTACGAGATTGACCCAAGGGGCTTGGCCCCGAGGTTTTGCAGTCAACTTCCTATGTTTAAACTAGGAGAGAGGGGAGAGTATCGATTCCTGGGTGTATATATATATATATATAGATATATATATATATATATATATATATATATATATGGAGAGAGAGATGTAAAGTTGGGCAATATATTTTCATCGTAACATGTTTTGTTAAAAGCGCCTGCTAATTTTGCATTTGTGATTATTTTTTCACATCTTTCAATTTGTCTTATATTTGCCTTTATGTCTGGACTGAGTCCATATATACGTATAGGTTCTCCAAAGTTCATTATAGCACGATTTCGAAATTATAGCGAGAGAATAGAAGATTTCTTAGTTAAAAAAACACTATTTATCTGACGCGTTTCGTTACAACTCGTAACATCTTCAGAGATACAAGAAAATACAAGAGAAAATTATAAGAATTGTTTTATATATCATGGATAGACGGTAAACGTACAGACGAACATAGTTTTCACTTAGTTAGGGTGCACTGGCAAACTCCTTGACAGGGGGGGACACGTCAAGAGCGCATGTAGAAGATTAAATTTGCGTCCGTATCAAATAAATAAGTGACCTGGATACCTGAGATTAGCTCTCCCGTGCGTTTCTATTCCGATTCTTGTTGCTGGGTAGTATTCCATTTGAATTGAATATTAATTTTTTATTGTTTTTCTTGTATGTGAATAGCTTCTAGAAATAGTAATTGTCGCTGATCAGGTGCGGAGTCGATAATTTTAGTGTTCTCTTCTAAAATTTTTCTGCTGAGAATTATTGCATGGTTTTGGCTGGTATGTTTTTTTTGGGCGCCATTCGTCAGGTGGTAGGTCATTCTTCGTGATAACTTTGTTTCAGTCATAGCAACAATATGAGTGGGGGAGGAGCTTGCAGTCTCCTAGGTTGCATTTATACCTATATATTACATGGATTCTTTGCTTAGGTTCAGGTTTCGGCCTGAACCCATTGTTGACGAGTACTTGTGTAGCTCTCTCTATCTCATTATGGGTATCTTTCCATGTATGGCAGGTAAGTGAAGGCGCGGTTGATATAAGCGTTGATTACACTTTTCTTGTATCTTTGAGGCCATTTTCTCTCTGCATTCATGCAGAGGCCTGGATTGGTGGTTTCAACGTTTCCAAGCGCTTTCGTCTTTGTTTTCATAACCTTAAAAAGGAATAACACAAGACAAGACTTACCTTGGCTTAGAGAGTAGAAGAGGGCGGGAGGATTAGACAACCTTTCTCTGAACCCTAATTAGGGGCTAAAACACTTATTTGAGATTTTATATATGAAATGATGATCGTGTCTAGCGTAAACAAACAGTGGCTAATGTTGATGTTTGGGAACGTGTTAATGGATATAGACTCTAAAATATTTTTCGAGATATAATTGCCTCATCTAATGACCTATTTTGCACTATTCCAGTTGATTGTATGTTTATGAGTATACATGTGTAAGAAAAAAGCATATTTTTCCATGTGATTACGTACATTGGTTTGATATTTTTTTACACGTGCTTCTAATTCTTTCCTGGTTTGCCCATAAAGCATTTTTGACAATTGTTGCAACTTATGGAATAATAAATGCCTGATGGCGGGAGCGAATTTTTTCCAACATTCGTTAAATTGTTGTTTCATAATTTAACATAAAATTTATTTCAGAGGCCTGAGAAGAACAGGTATTTTATTCAAAGTTTGGTCATAGGGTAAAACTAATACAGTTTTGTTATCAAACTTTTGGTTATCAATGTTAATTTGATAGAAGGATCGCTTGGCAGACCTAAAACAATTTTCAGGAATATACAGAGGGTTGCACAATTTTATCCACATGTTATATCTTTTATCCACTTCTTTCTCTAAATATTCTGGTGAGACTATTCTAAGGGCATGTAAAAACATGGAGGAGAAAAGATTTAGTTTGATGCTGTTGTGGTGACTTAAATGTGGGTTTTCTATATACTTCATATTTGAAACGGTGCTTTATCTGATGAAATAAAATATCTGAGAAGGGAAGTGGGCGATTTTTTCAACTTCTAATGTAAATTCAATCTAGGGAATTTAGTTTTTCATTTTAGTTAGAAATGTAATAATATTTAAATTAGGGGGCCAAAGGCAAAGAATGTCATTAACATATCACTTTAGGGTAATCATATGATTCTTGTTGATTAGGCCCAGCGGTTTTGAAGTTCTTAATTCATAAAACTTACGGGACTCTCTAAGTGAGACTACCCGTCTTCAAATGCCCCCTAAAAAGACCCCGTTCAAGAAGACGGCCTCTAAGGGCGCGACCACCCGTGCGAGGACAGGCTCTCAGGCCTCCACTGCACGAGACCCATCACCCCGCCCTACCACGTCTAGTGCCGCTGCCCCTTCGGATCAGGAGAGCACGGCTTCCGAGTCTGCCGAAGATTTAGAGACCCTGCGCCGTCAGGCCCTGGACTCTATCGGCACTCGGGAGGTCATGCCCCATCCCAGGAGTTCTACCCCGTGGGACCCTAACCCCGCCGATGCACGCAGGGTGCTTGGTTTTGACGAACCAGTACTAGACTTTCAGCCTAACCAGGGGGTCCCCTAAATCGTCGAGGCCCGCTATCACTCCGGACTAGGCCCTCGTCGTGACCCACCTTAGGGCTAGGGTTGCGACCCCCTCCACCCCCCCCGTTTCCCGTACCCGAGACATTAAAGAGCTGCAGGTCTTATTTATTGTTTACATATTTCGGGCCTAGCTCCTCGAAGAGGAAACTGCCCGCCGGCGTACCAGGCTTCGTTTGTATTACCTTGTGTCCTACGTGGGGTGGGGGTGCGCCTTGGAGGATCACCGCCTCCAGGCTACCCAGGGTGCTGGTATCCACATTAATTCCGTGATCTACAACCGGATGGTGCTCCGCGAGTCCTGGGCGCGTCCCTCCTCTACCCGTCCCCAGCCGGCTGCTTCGCCTGCCCGCCCACGCCGTCGTCCACGTGCCCGCAGCAAGGCCAAGGATGGCCGCAAATAGGTCCCCTGCGGACTCATGACAAGACGAGGTGTGGGACGTTAGGGAAATCTTTGATTTTGCCCCTTCTGCCCCCTGGGTTTATGGTTCTCCTGGTGTTGGGGCAGACCTCCCCTTTGCCGTGGGGCCGGTGCGGGTGGAGATGAGCAGATCGGGTTTTGTTTGGATAACCACGCCGAGATGCTTCCCGATGAGGATCTTCGGGAACTGGAGGACTTCGAGCTCAACTCACAAGAGCGCCTCCTCACGACCGACCCGGGTTTGGCCGCCGCTGTCGACGCCATAAACATGGTAATGCCCCTGGATGATCACACCCAGAAACTAATCGACAATGACCCCTAACTGCAGGATGTAATCAACTTGGTCGAGAACGTCCTGGTCCCAGTGCCGGACGCCCCCCCTGCTTCGCCGGATGAGGAGGCTCCTGTTCAGGATGCGCCCCCGGCAGCCAGGGTTGAGTCAGGTGCGGACCAGGGCGACGGTGACGAGAACGAGGCCGACGACGAGAACGACGAGGGTGAGGCTAGGAGCGTGTTTGACGCGCTGGCACGGGCCCGCAGCGATCCCCTTCAACGTTACATTTGTGACTTCCTCCCCGGAAACGTCTGCCACCACGTACTCCTTCCCTCCAATGTAGCGAAAGCTGCGGGTGGTAAAGGGGTCCGGGTGTTCCTTGGAACCTATCGTCACTTCGCCCCCAGCAGTAAGTTGATGCTCCCGGTGCTGCAGACTCTTCTGCGCGCTGGCGTTGTAGAACGCTCGGAGCGGATCAGGTCCGACCATCAGGTGTTCCTGGTCCCCCAAAATGAGTGCGAGGACCGCCTCATTTACGACATGTCTCCTTTGGGCGTGTCGGGTCTTTATACCCCCCCCCCCCTCCTTTCCAGCTCCCTTCCCTCGGAAAGGTTTTGCGTGATGCGGGAGAGGCTACAAGGGCAGTAAAAATCAACCTTCAACACAGTTTTTACCATATTAAACTCCATCCAAATACCCGACCTTGGTTGGGCGTCCTCTGTGGTTCCGAGCGCTTTCGTTTTAAGCCCTTGGCCATGGTGTTTGCGGGATCATCCTACATCATGCAATCTTGCATGGCGCCGATATTCGCTGAGTTCGCGCGACAGGCGGGTATCACGGTGCACACCTACATCGATGATATCCTGGTCCTAGGCTCCCCCTCCGCCCTCCTTAGATTTATTGAACTTGTCCGCGGCTCCTCGATAAAGATTAACGAGAAGAAATCGGTGCTCACTTTCACGTGTCACCTCGTGTATCTGGGCGTTGACATCAATTTGCGCTCCAGCCTCACCCCAAAGATGAGAAGAAAGACCTGTATGGCTCTTGAATAAGCCTCACGTGTACCTTCTACTTTCCCCTTTTGGGCCAGGCTAGGTGGCCTACTGAACTTCGTGGGCATGGCCATTGACCTGCACTTTTGGGCCCAGTTGGCCTACGCGCGTTCTTCCCGGGTTGCCCTTCTGGCGGTCCTCCTTCCTTCAGGTTGGGCCCCCTGAGCTATGAACGATTCAATACAAACTGAAGCCACTCACAAATTTAAATATAAAAACATTTATTTTGGAAGTTACCAGAGGCAGGTGGAGCACGAGTGACCGCCGTTACTTTGACTTTTGTGTATAGAAAGAACAGAGCGGGACCGCTGTATGCGATACGGGAGTCAGGTAGTCAGAGAAGAGCGTTGCGGAAAACATTTACGAAAAGGACAGCGAGAGTAGATAGGTCGGTGGCTATACACCGAAGCGATGTGTTGTTGTGAGGGTGTGGGTTATGTGGTATTGACTGGGCGAGGGTTAGGGGTAAGTCATGCGGAGGAGGCTAACTGCGAACCTGAAAACGCGTTATTCATGATGCCTATTGGTTTATGCGAAGAGCGGTACGGGCGGCGGGTGTTCTTGGGCCGCGGGATATCGCGGCGCCATCGCGTACCTTCTAACGTGTAGCGAGGTGTATAGTGGGTCTGTGGTGAGTTTGTCGAGTTGTTTGGTGAGTCTGGTATGAGCATAAGTGTTGAGAGGAGCTAGTTTATTGTTGTCGTGTAGTGCGTCCATTCTCGAGTAACGCGGCAAACGGCAAGCGCGCTTCAGAGCAGAGTTCTGAATGCGCTGAGCCTTTCGCTTTCACGTGTCGCTCACAGCTACGAGCGACAGTGGGGCGTGCGTGAGAATGGGACGCACGATTGCTTTGTATAAGTGTAGTTTTAGTTTTTTACTCGCTGGGTAGAACCAACCCAGCGATGCGTTTGTGCGTGAGGCTTTTGCTTGTATTATGTTTTGGTGTATGTTGAACCTGAGGGATATGTCGAATGTTACCCCCAGGATTTTGGTGCACTGTGTGTATGCGAGCCTTGTTGTGTTTTGGTCGATCATGTCTGGTGTGTGTGAGTAGACTTGTAGGTTGTGCATGAAGCGATCAAGAGAACCGTAGAGTGTCATGTGTGTCTTCTGAGGATTCGTGGCAATCAGCCATTTATCCTCGTGATCTGTCTTCTCGTCTAGTATTCTTTGTGCGTGGAGCGCGATTTCTTCAGGGGCTCGGCCGCTGACGAGAATGGTCTCGTCGTCGGATCCAACCCTCAACCGGGAAGATCATGGCCACCATCTTCTGGGATTCTGAGGGAGTGTTGATGTTGGACTATGCACCTCGTGGAAGGACCATTACAAGCTAATATTACGCCGAGGAACTGGCTGGGTTGAAGAAGTGCAACCATCAGAAGCGGTGCATCAAGTTGACACGCGGTGTTCTGCTCCTCCACGACAATGCCCTTGTCCACAAGACCAGAGTTGCACAAGCTGTCCTACGCGAGTGCGGATTCGAAGAGCTCTTTGATATCCCCTACAGTCCAGGTCTGGCCTTTAGCGACTACTTTTTATTTCCCTAGCTCAAGGCTGCACTGCGTGGACTCCGGTTTGGGGACGATGAAGATGTCCAGCTTGCCATCCAGGAGTGGATTGAACAGCAGTCGGGAGATTTCTGGTTGGTGGGAATTCAAAGCTTAAGGGACAAGTGGCACAAGTGCATCGAAGTCAAAGGTAGTTATATTGAAAAATAATAAAACACTTTTCCTCATCTCGTTTCCTTATATCCGAAGTACAAACCTTATTGATCGCCGCTCGTATATATTCAAGAAATTGAGAAATCAGCCACAAATATACTTTAGGTCATTTCAAATAGTTGCTTTTCCTCAGTGCTTTAACTCTTTTAGGAAACCAGTAAAGAAAAGGTTTATTGCAGAGGAAGCAAATTATTTTGAGGTAAAAGTTTAAAAGATTAGGTATATAATAATCATTTAATTTGTTTCCCAAAAACTTCGGGGAAAAGATGCATGATATTTAGAATGCTTAGGGACATTGTCAAAAAGATGGCAACGTCATGATTGTTCGTTATGAAACTTAGAAGTAACTCCAATTAAGGAACTGAGAGGATAAAAGTTATATTAAAGTGACCATCGAAAATTAAAAGTCTTTATCTTTGGGGATTTGCCTTATTTGTCGAAATCCTTATTTTTTGGAGCCCAACAAAATCAGGATTCTTTAAACTAAGGCAAATTACAAAAATTAAAACCATTTAAGAAAAAGGAAGGAAGGTCTTTTAAAATGGTATCAGGCGTATAATTATATGTTTATTTCCCTAAACAAAAGTATGATTTTAGTTAGTTATTATGAAAATTAAGTTACTTATGTTTTTCTATTCATTTAATCCATTTGAACCCATTGGTCATTTAGGTATCAAAACTTATTATAAATACTTCAAACCTTCTCCCAATGAGTTTGCCATGAATCTTTAGAGAGTCTGGATGCATACAATAAGAGGAACCTATATAAACCCCAACCTCATGTCATGATCTAACGAATGAGGAGGCGGGTGAAGAAAAAGGTCATGAAACTATTTACAATGAGACAAAAGTAACAGGAGTATGTTATTGACATTTATTTAAATATTGAGTTGCTTCTATTGCCTCTAAGTAAAGAGGAAACGATATCCAATTATGCTGAGGAAACGAAGTCTCACAAAAAGAACTTTTGATAGCAAACTACTAATTAGTTTTAAAAAAATAATTAGAACCCCTTTATATGCAATATACATATCATGAAGTAGAAAATGTCTTGGTTCATTTTCTTTGAACATTTCAATACTGGACCTATTAACTAGCTCTGCTGATAGATTGTTCAAGTTTTGCATAATTCACAGGTTAACAGCTAAAAATGTTCCTGTTATTCAAAACATTTTATAAGGTTCAAAACAGACATAAAGTATATTGCACTTCCCTAAGATTAGATTCATCCAATATCAAACATGAAGGAACTATCCTAACAGTGGATATTATAGTGAAATAAACACTATAAACACTTGCAAGCATAAAATATCCCAGTATTAGGCGAGACAATCACACAAAATGCGATAAGAACAAACGGATGAACGAAAATAGGCACCCACTTTACGGTTGCACTGGAATAAGACGAAGACTATGACCAAATTGGAGCTTCATGACATTTGATGGATTAGACTTCCATAAACCATCTTTATATAGACTTGGGCAATGAAGAGAGAATGACTGCTTTCTAATTACTGGGTCAATCCCAGAACCAAGCGAGAGCCTTCTAAAAGGAAAGTCCTACATTGATAAGGACTAGGTAACCTAAAATCAAGCTAGAGTCAAAGTGGGCAAAAGAAGGCATTTCTTGTTAATTTGTGACTTACTACAAGTGCTGAATGCCCTTGTGGTGAACCCATCCAAACTATAGAACAGCTCTTCTGGGGATGCTCTTTGAGACCAAGTCGCTCAGACCAAGACCAATTGGAAGCAAACCGCTCAACCCTTCAGTGGACACGGTGACACGATATGATGAATGAGCATTAGTATTCGTTGATCACCATTATATAGTGTGCAAGGATTAAAGGTTAATTATCGGAGCCTGGTTTGAAATAGTTCTTAAACAGTACAAATATAACTGCTTTCACCAACTCTAAAAAATGATACTCACCAAATTTTGAGTACCGATACAAAATCGCAGAAATGAGCATTCAGAATATATTAGAATTATAAGTTTGATTTGCAATAGTATGTAGAGACCAGCTTAAGTTTTTCTTTTAAATAAATTTCTCAACAACTTTACTTTATCATAGTAATTTCTGATCGTTCCTCTCAATAATTTCATGTTCGACTCAGTAGGCCTGCTTACTTTGACCAGAGGTGTCTAAATCCATGTTCTCAATCGTTCTAAATTGTTACTATTTTCGAGGCTTTTATTGGATTTTTTTTTAGGTTCAAGTTACCGTAGAAGTTGGTAATAGATGTATTGTTTTGGGGACAAATACCGGCTACCAGTATTTGTTAGTTGTCATTTAATTTAACTAACAAAACATGAGGCCGTGCACAATAAATAATGTTCCCCACTTGAAAGTTCTTCCCTTTTTATCGTGGATGAACTAAATCCTAATTTATGCCAGGCTTCCATTGGTTCTTTTTTTAAATTCAAGAATTCCTTCTATCAGACAATTTTCATTGAGTGCTACTACCTCTATGAGTAAATGATACCTATATGACGATTCAAATGTAGACCTGAACCCTTAAAAATCAAGCTCGAAACGTGGTTTCTAGTCCTACTGTGGCTAAGGCAAACACATCTGAGTTGAGCGCGCATTATCCGAGTCTCAGCTGGAGCAATTCTTGGCTCTAGCCATATTTGTCACCTAATTTAAATAATGAAGATATTGAAAACTATCTTCAACCGATAAAAAGGATATTGGAAAGGAATTCACATTAGAGTTTGGAGGAAGAAATGCCTTTTCCTGAAGGAAATTCACGAAATACACAAATCTGTCCTAATTTAAACTTTTTGAACTGTTTTATTATGAAAAACTCCATCGTTATTATAGAAATGGGCCTAATATTGATTATGCAACTATATTCCTAACTATATTTCTCTTATTTTAGAATGATTTCGTTAAAATTACAAAAAATAATTTCTAAATAAGATATAATGGATAAATTACTCATAATAATGAGAGAAGCCTACTAAATCTTTGCAGAAAATGTCTCTCTTCACATTATAAACGCTGAGCAAATTTTCATTTACGTAATTGAGCTGCAAACTTTTGTAGCAGAAGAACTTTTGAATGTTTCCTTCAACACTATTCGGTGCCTCTTTTATATGCGCCCGTCTGGGGGGGGGGGCATGTGTAGCTTGTTCCAATAGGAACCCGGAGAAGCTGCACTTCCATCTGGCCTGAGGAGAAACTAGGAAAGCCCAGTCAATGGTTACCTGGTGCACCTCCCCATCACTCCTTATCAGCACTACCTTATCTTTATTTATTATTACTATTATTTTTATTATTAGTTATTATTACTAGCATTATTATTGGTATTAAATTATTAATATTATTGTGATGAACATTCCAATTATTATTATCATTATTTATTATGATGATTTATTATTACTATTATCAATATTATAGTTATTATTATTATAATTTATTGTTATCACGAGTATCCTCTCAACCTTTTGTTACATGCATTTCGTACCCGCTGGAATTATCTCGCCTGGACAGCAGAGATCGTTCTGATAGCTATAGTGCCTTGGTGGACAGGAAGCCATCCTGGGATCACCTAGCACCAGCTAAAGTAATAAAAATACTCGTTAGTGGACTCTCCCATCTTACCTCTCTTTATCACATACCAACCTACCTCTTCCAAACTTGTTTTTCTATCCACGGAGATTTTGGTTTTCCAGCGCATTTTCGTCCTCTTGTTAGGTAAGGCAAATATTAAGCATTGGCTGTATTCATCCGTCGAATCTGCTCACCTTTATCCAGTAAACAAAAGATACTGTGATTGCATTGGTTTCTCCATTCTTGTTGGCAAAAAGGAGTCATTTTCGGCAGAGTCAATGGTAAAGGCCTTTTCAAGATAGGTTCAAGGAAATAAAGACAATATAACCCCTCCCTCTCAGAAAAAGGCCAAATATTCTTGAATTTTTCATTTACCTTCATTACAGAGTAGGCATGAAGACTGGGAGGGTCATTTGAGATAAAATAGTGCATTTATCTTGTGCTTTATTCTATCGAAACTCTTATATATTAAAATCTTGGTTAGCTTAAATGGTAATAATAAAACAAAGAACAATCAAACCGGAAAAGACTCATACAATTCCAAAAATCCAGACTAAGAATTATAAGAGACCAACTGAGCCTGATAGTTTAAAAAACATACACTCCAACAAAACAAAAACTAACTGTTGCCCCCAACAAACATCTTATCAATATTAAGAAAACAACCAACTGAAATGGCCCAAACAAAACTTAGTAAATTAGCCTAATCTCAAAATGATCAATTAAAACTAATAAATTCCAACAACTTAACCTATGCAACACAATAAACAATTCACATTCTTAAAATGAAAAAAACAAACGCCAAAACCTAGCTAAACCTTCACCGCACATCATAAAGCTAAATAATATATACTCTAACGGGCAAACCAATAATGTTGACCTTACCTACGTAACACACAGCTAACAATTTATAATCATAAAATTAAACCAATTGCTCCTCCGAACCTTCCTAAACTTCTTAAAATAGCAAACAATTCATAAATTTCAAGTAAAAACATTAATAACAAGCAACCTGCGTAAACTTCATCACACGTTTAACAGCTTCTAATCATCAAATGAAACAGATAGAGCTAAAAACTCATTACAATCCTTTAATGTAGATGAAAAAAACTTTAACCAACCTTGTGATAATACTTGAAAGAAAAGGTATAAAAATACGTATCTTTTTCACCCGAAACTGAGCTGGAGGGTTACAATGCCCTCTGGTACACGTTAAGTTGAAACCTGCTCTTAGTTTCAGAATCAACAAATATATCCTGTAATACATTTACTTCTATCTAGCCTTAAGGCAGTGTTGATGAGAATTCGCAAGATTCCCAAATGGAAAGAAGCTTTCCTATTAATGGGAAGTTTCAGACTGATAATGAGGCAGTAAATAACAGTAAAAGAACCAAAAGTTTTCTTGCTCCTAAAAAACATTGAGAAAAATCTTAGCCCAGAATTTTTATGATTTCCGTTTTCCATGGGTATTCCCGTGAAAGTCGACGTGAGCAGGGAAAGTTTCAAACTACTTCTGTTTTCGCAGTGAAAAGTTTAGGATTTTAAATAAATAAAGCCGAATGCTGGGACCAAAGTTTATCAATCCTTTAATGGCATTACTAAAAGGTGTTCCTAAAAAGTATAACTTTTGTTGTTCTTGAATTACAAAAAAAGTTAAAAATTCTCGTAAGCTTTTTTTGTGAAAGGTTGGGTCAATTTTGTCACTGGAGTAGTGCTGAACAGCAAGCAAATTCCTAAATAAAGAGGATAAAAGCCGAAAATGAAAGGCTCTATTATATCAGCGGAAACTTTATAATTGACGGAATGAAAAGAACTTTGCTTATTGCAATAATTTTTACATTAGAATGCGAAAGGAAGATTTGAAGGGAAAAACGAGGCTATCTATAGTGTAAAAACAGAGGAATAAGGGTGGGAAACAAAGGATAATCTATAAAAATAAAAAAATATAGAAATCATGAAATAAGTGATAGCTTGCAGACAACAAAAAATGAGATATCACACACAAATGAATCTTATTTAGGTCTTATCTAATTTTTTTCCTTTTAAAACCAAGCCATTTCTTCTCACTGTCCAAAGTTTATTCCTCTGCTAAGCGTTTCGTTTACGATCAAAGAACTGCGTAACCAATATAAAATGGTTAAGAGTTATTTTCTAGACTCTACAACCATGTATACCACCAAACAATCAACAATACAAAATTTGCCAAAACATGTAACAGCTAGGCAGATGAAGCTCTGGGAAATTTACAACAATACAAACCTGATACAGGAAGCTCAGGAGGGTGCCTCTAAAGTTCCATGGGAGGGAAAATAGCATTTACTCTTTAAAGAATGCTCTCCAAGAGGGGTTTGATGATATCTTGCCCCTTGATGATGACTGCTTTAATTTGTTCTTTGGATGCTGGCTAAAGACGTTTTAATCCTACGGCCTCTTTCACGTCCTGTCATAGATTTTCCAGTGATTTGTATATGAAGACTGAGGTGGTTTTTCCCTAACCGGGATATTGGTGTCCAGGAATGACTGTATAGTGGACGCAAACTTATGACATGGACAATTATTGTCCTGTTTGAAAATCATATTTCGGGAATTTCTGGACATTACACGCTGAGGGAGGCGTGTAATCCCTCAGGATAGTTTGGTACTTCTCTTAAATCAGGGTGCCATCAGAAACGGTGAGGCAACCCACTTCTGAGCTTGACATGCAAACCAGAACCATTAAATGCTGGCCACTATGCATTACTATTGGAACTATGCACTCTTGATTCTACTGCTCCTTTAAGATTCTCAGCACTCTAACATTGCATGGTATTGAGAACAACTTGAACATAGAAATACACGTCTTCACTGATGCATAGTCCAGCTGCAGTGAGAAATTTCCCAATACAGTTGAAGTTTTTTCGATGAAAGGCCGATTAGCGTCATCTGGTTGGCTTTATATTTCATGTTACAGTTTGACTGTGGCTCCCTCTTGATTGTGAGGGCCAATACAAAGAAGAGACTTGTCGTCACGTTCGGTACTTACGCTGACTCGTAAAGAATGATGTCAATCTTGGATGTTCGCACTTTCTCAGATCCTCTTAACACGTATTCGTGCAGCCTGTGTAACAGATCTTTTCTTTCACAGTATATTTACGTGTTTTCTGCATTATTCTATCAATGTTAGATTATGTAGATATAGAATATCATGTTAGTAAACAAATACGATGTCTTATTTGAAAACATTTTGAGATAGATAGTGAAAAGTGATACCAGGATTTCATATATTTCAAAAAACATAGCCATTTTAGCTCATTCAAAAATAGTTATAAGGAACCTTGTACTATAAATTGCTTTTAAGATATATTACATATATCAATGAAAATCTACACTAACTTATTCCTGGAAATAAACAAAGAATAAAAAAAATTCCTGTTGTCTGAAAAGACTAGGCCGTGGCCTAACTCATATATTTTTGGTCACCTCAATTTCAATATTGGCAAAGATTTCTTCTCTGTTCTTTATTCAGATTCATATAAATCTCGTATTTCCAAATTTATCTTCACTTTTCTCCCCTCTGTCCTTCTCTTTCTTTAGATTCCTCAAACGAGTACACTTTGAGCCGACCAAATATTACTCATGTATCTAAATGTAAGGGCAAACTATATCTTGTGCCATCACAGCAAATAAATAAACATCAGCTGTTTTCCAAACGAATTGAAAAGTGTAATGTAAAGGTTTAAGCACATAGGTGGGGAGATCTAAAGAAAGAGCAACATTCCTCATTGCAAAGGGTAGCCTAACATACACTTCAGAATGCAAACAAACACAACCCGAAATATCAAAGATATTTTCCCAATAAAATATGGTCTCTCTCTCTCTCTCTCTCTCTCTCTCTCTCTCTCTCTCTCTCTCTCCTCTTTTTAATAAAGAAACTAGAGGGAGAGGTGGGACGCCCCCTTGTCGCGGGAAGAGAGCTTGTGTGTACTTTTGACTTTTTGAGCTATGACAGCGGGGGTACCTCTTCTGGGTACCCCTGGTAGGGCTTCCCTTGTCGATTCGGTAGAAACCAGGTTCCAGACTAAGTGCGTCATTTCTTCCTTTTTCTACTCTATCCTTCCGATTTTTGACTTTTATCTCTCCCACTTATACAAAAAGAAAACTACACAAAAAAAGCCTACTCCTATCATGTCACTCTTTCCCTTTTTTTCCCTCTATCTACATATAAGGACATGGCAGCTACCTCACGCGTCAAAAGAGAGGCTTTGGAACCTCTATAAGCAACGCCAATCGACGTTCACTGGTTGCGAGAGACTAGGATTAGAGGTGTCCTAGGCGTTGGGGTACGATGAATGGGGTGAGGGTAGTGCCCCGTTAATTCCTTTCCTGGCCCGTAATTATTGACCGTTCCCACTGCCCGTTGACGGGTGCCTCTGGTTGCATCGGTCCGAGGTGACGGCCCTTTGTTCCCAGGTTGGTTGCCAGGCCAATAAAAAGCCTTGTGTCGAGTCTTTTGGTGTGGCGGGATATCCATTGAACGCTGCTCCGAGATCCTGACCGTCGTGAAGGGAACTAGTAGGAGTTTAGTAAGGGGAGTGCTTCGTTGTTGCTAACCTGGTGAGAAATCGATGACCCCTTCAGGGACCGTCAGTGCTGGTTGGTTGTGAGCCACGGCACGCCGAGGTTTAACGACTCGGTCGGACGAACAGCAGCACATGGAGCGAGCCTTCTGGAAGATCCGAAACCTCTCCGATGGATAGGTGGGAGCGACTCACGCGGGAAGAACTCACCACCCCCCCTTCTTATCATTGATTGGTCACGAGTTTTCAGAGAAATAGAAAGCGCTTAAAATGACTAGCAAAAAAAGAACCCGTTCGTCTAAAACATAACTGTGCAGCATGCCAGTTAGAAAAGTGGTGCGTTGACTTTCCGGAGGGCTGCTACTAAAAATACAGCCCTGAAAGTATCTGCACAACTTGCATATTGACGCGAGAGGTGGAGAAATTAAAAGACCTCTAGAGAGCCTCAGAGAAGAGAGCTCAAATTCTTGAGAGAAAGGTGGAGAAATTCGAAGCCTTTCACACAGCTCATATTCGATGCATAGAAGAGGCATCGCCCACTGATGTGTCGGAATCTTCTGGTGCCATAGTTCTTACCCAAGCGGAGATTTTGGCATCATCCGACCTTGAGATAGCTGAGGCAGGGGAAAAAGAGAAAAGAAAGAAAGAAAAAAAGAAGAAAAATAAGAAAAAGAATAAAGTTGAAACAAAAGAAGAAGAACCAAAAATAGAAGAAAACCCCATAAAAAAAAGAAAAAGGGGAATAAGAAAAATAAAGATAAGAATGGGAAGAGTAAAGAGGAAAAGGAGAGGCCTCTTCCACTATGAAAGACCCCGTCTTCAGAGACCAAGTGTCCGAAGGTCACCCTCGTTGGTGACTCGCAAACACGGGATCTGCAGCCGCTGCTAGCGGCCCGCCTTCGCACTTGCGTGAAGGTAAGCTGCCTACTAGGACAGGGTAATCACAACATCATAGTAGATGCAGAGAAAGCTCAGAATTTTTAGAATTCAGTTGTCGCTCTGATGGTAAGTGGCAACGACCTCTACCTCAGAGGGGGTAAGGTTGGTCTAAGTGGAAAGACCATCCAAACGGTGATGGGAGCCGTGGATGACATTGGGCTTAAAACCCGAAAACATGTCGTGGTTTGGATGCTTCCGAGAAGAGGTCCATCCCGAACCGCTCACGAGAGAAATGTTGCAGTAAACCGACGGTTGGCGAATCTCTGCACGGCAGAAGGAGTCTTCTTTGTATACCCCTACCGCATCTTTCACGGGAGAAACGACCTGTATAAAAGGGACGGAGGGCCTCTTTCCTTTAAAGGGAAAGCTGTACTCGCCAACATAATCCAAGATGCTGTGGAGCGGACCCAAAGAAGTGTCAGGCCCCAAGTAAAAGAGGACGTACGCCAGTACACTCGTGTTACTCCAGGTACTACCTTTTTTGAGGTCACAAGGAGACGAGTGACCCCGCCACAGAGAAACAAAGCGGGAAACGGTAGAGCATACGAAGTCGTACAGTCGGGTAATCCCTCAAGGTTCTGCTGTTTAATGCGAGGTCTATCAGAAACAAGTTTCTTGAACTTCGTGGCCTCGTAGCAACACAAGAACCTGAGATGGTAGCCATAACGGAGTCGTAGATAAAAAATCTCAAGCAGAGACTTTAAAGGGGAATTCACGATTCCCGGTTACCAGCTCTTCCTGAAAGATAGGCCAGATAGAGAGGGTGGTGGTGTGATGTTGTATGTCAAGGATACTCTCAACTTAATGGATTGCAACATCGTATCTGACCATGAACGACGAGGTGTTGACCTAGAGATAGGTCCTGTCAAATACAGGACCCTGGCGGTTTATAGACCTCCTGCCCAACTCGTTGAAGAGGACAGAGATCTGTACCAGCTACTAGGAGAACTTGTCGAAGACAGAGTGTGTACCGTCATGGAGAATTTCAACACACAAGTTAACTGGAAAACCAGAGAACCCTGTGGCAAGAACGCACTACTACTGGAGTTCACGACCAACAACTTCTTGACTCAATGGGTGAGAGAGCCAACGAGAGGAGACAATATTCTCGACTTGGTTTTGACCTCTGAGGATGACATCGTTCAAGACCTCTCTGTTGGCGAAGAGCTCGGTGGCAGTGAGCACCAACTAATTAAATTTGTAGTCAAAGTCCCGAGGGCAGGGCCTGCAACTAGTAAATCCAGGAAACTCAATTTGAGAAGAGCAGACTTTGCAGGTCTTCGTACTGGACTGACTGACGTGAGGCTAGAAGTGTGCGATGCTGTTGAAGACTCGTGGAATAGTTTGAAAACCACATTCATAAGTCTTCAATCGCGTTTCATCCCTCTAAAATGCCCCATCGGTCTTCTTTTTAACCAAAGTGGTTTAATCGAGAAATCAACCAACTGCTTAGGGAGAAGAGAACTGTGTACCGGCAATCGAAGATCTCGGGTGACTTTGACGAATACCGGAGGCTATCCAGGAGAGTGAAGTCCAGCATAAGGGCGGCTAAGCGGTCTGAGGAACTCCGAGTGGTGAGACTCTGTAAAGAGAATCCAAAGGAGATTTTTGCATATGTAAACAGCCGTAAACCAATCCTTCGAACGATTGGCCCTTTGAGAAATGAGGAGGGGACATTAAAGCATTCAGATACAGAAAATGCTAAACTCCTCAACAACTACTTCTCTTCAGTGTTTACTGATGAGTGTCGTCCCATCAAAAAGAAGATCACTGACCTAATGACAAATAAGTCACCTGGCCTGGATGGCTTTCTACCTAAAGTGTTGAAAGAACTGCGCGGTCATGTGTCACGACACCTGAGCGCAATCTTTAACATGTCATTCTGGACCGAATGCGTTCCTAGAGACTGGCGTGAAGCAGAGGTGACTCCTATCTTCAAGAAAGGAGACCCCAGCCAACTGTCGAACTACTGATCTATCAGTCTGACTTCGATTGTCGGTAAACTCATGGAAAGCATGATGGTGGACAAAATAACGTCGTATTTAGAGTCAAACCTGCTACTGAGGAGTTCCCAGCACGGCTTCCAAAGGCAACGGTCATGCCTGACGAACCTTGTGGAATTCTTCCAATTCGTTTACAGTAAGCACGATCGAGACAAGGTGGTGGATGTGGTCTACCTAGACTTTCAGAAAGCCTTTGACAAGGTACCACACCGCCACCTTCTCCGGAAAGTGCAAGCACTTGGAATAGACGGAAAGGTAGCCGGCTGGATCGAGAACTAGCTAAGTGGCAGACGGCAACGGGTGGTGGTGAATGGACAGGCTTCTGAGTGGGTGCCCGTTAAGTGCGGGGTGCCTCAAGGCTCTGTAATGGGACCACTACTATTCATCATCTACGTCAACGACATGGACGGTGACATGGTTGCTAAAATTTCCAAATTTGCCGACGATACCAAGCTTGGTATGAACGTGGCAAAGGATGGAAATACTGCCCACCTGCAGGAAGATCTTGGGAAGATTGGGGAGTGGTCGCACACGTGGCAAATGCCTTTTAATGTGGAAAAATGCAAAGTGATGCATATCGGCCACAGAAACCCCCAATCTCAGTATATCCTTAAGGGCACTGCTATTGAATCCACCGACACTGAGAAGGACTTGAGTGTAACAATCACTAGTGACCTCAAGTTCTCGAAACAGTGCATTGAGGTGGAGCAAAGGCTTAAGGGATGCTAGGTTATATAGAGCGCCAGTTCGGATATTGGAACAAGGAGATTGTACTGTGTCTGTACAACTCACTTGTACGACCGCATCTGGAGTATGCCGTACAATTTTGGAGTCCTTCATTTCGAAAAGACATCGCGCGATTGGAACGCGTACATGCCAGGGCAGCCAAGCTGATTCTCTCTATCCGACATAAAAGTTATGAAGATAGACTAAGGGAATTAGATCTGTTCTCGCTGGAAACCCGTAGACTGCGTGGTAAGCTCATCGAAGTTTTCAAAATACTTCGAGGGTTCGACAATGTTGACTACCGGGATATTTTCCCACTGATTGAGAACAGAACGCGCAATCACGGCTTCAAACCCCAACTGAAGCGTTACAACCGCAATCTGTGTGGAAATCTTTTCACCTACAGTATCTGCGGTAAGTGGAACGCACTTCCAGTGGAAATTGTCAACAGTGAATCTGTTGACCAGTTCAAGTCAAGACTTGACAAAGTCTTGAAAAGTGCCCGTTTAGGCAGGCAAAACAATTGTTAAGCCATGTGCCCGCTCGATTGCTAGTCCAAAGGTTTCCTCCTTGAATGGACCGTAAGGTCTCCTAGGGTACCTTCTTTACTTGTTTTTGCTCCTTGTTGTTACTCTACCAACCAATCCACATACATAATAGTGCAGATATGGAAGTCTGGGGAGTTAGAGACCTAGATTTTGTTAGTGATGTGGTCAAATAAATTTTATGACAGCCTAAACCTGGTCATCCTGCTTGTGTGTCATGGTGCATAGTCTTGCTGCAACGCATACGGCCCTGGAAAAGGCACGTAGGCTGCTATGGTGCGACTGCAAAGACTAGTTATAGACACAGAATGACTAAAAATAATTTAAGGAAAACACAGACATGAACTTCCAGTGTTTCGAAATTCATCAGTCAAATGGTCAGATTCTTTAGTAAGAAATTTGTGTCTGGATTTTCCTCATAATTTTCTCAATGTTTGGTCGATTATGGGAGAGACAGATCCTCATTTTTTCTCTCAGTTGTATATAATCTCTCACGCTTCCTCTTTTTAATGTAAAGAGCCTAATTCGCATATATAAGAAGTTGAAAATTGTAATAAAATTAGTAAGGCTCTTATTGAGAATGAGGGATACTCCTCTTGAATTGAAATCCAAAATGTATCAATAAGCAGGGGAAAATGTTTTAATTTTTGCCCTCAATCACGAAGAAGGGTAGCCAATTCCTTTTCTTCATGTAACTCAAGTTCAATATTTGGAGAAAGATTTATGAAAGGATCTCTAATGCAATCATAATTTTTTTTCTTTAATGACGGAAAATATTTGTTGATGCTTTCGTCCAGTGTTGTCAGATGAGTACCTAAGATAGGGATCATTTCTTTAATGCATGTAGATCGCAATAAAGGAAACATCAAGATTACCAGTGCTTGCTCTATTTTTCCAAATCATAATTTTCTTTATGAGGGCAACTAACTTGTGTTCAAGTAAGAATATTTTGTTTTTACCTTGTATGTTAATGTTTATTTTATTTAGTTCACCAAATATTTCTGGTAAGTATTTCATTTTACACCTCCAAAATTCGCAACTAAGGTTTCACAGAATTATCCGGTTTTTTCTGTGCAATTCGTTAACACGATTTAATACTTTGCCTTTCAACAGCTATCGAACCTCAGTATGCATTAACAATAATTTAACATGCTGAGAGACTAGTAGTTCAAATTATCATGACTTCAATGGCCTACTTTTTATATAATTGACTATTTCAACAACTTGATGTAACACAACCGTTAAATCTTCCTGCGATATTTTTTGAAACGAGAAATTCTCAATGTAAAGAGCAATGAGTGCAAATGAGCTTTGGGTTTTCTTTTTCTGCGAAGCATACAAATCCTTTCCCCGTAAGGGGCGCGGTGATTTGCCTTCTTGACCGCCGTACCAACGGGAATCAGCACCCCGTCCGGCCCCAGCTTGGCATTCTTTTTCTTCTTCCGCTTACCCCTATCTCGTCTTCTATACCAATTCTCTTTCCCGTAAGCGGCGCGGTATTTGGCTTCCTGGCTGCCGTGCTGACGGGACACAGCTAAGCCTCTTCTTCTTTTCTTACATTTTCCTCTGTACGGATCAACGGATGAGCCCACTGGGGGGCGGCATCGTCTGCAGGACCGTGCCTTAGAGGAGGTTTGGTTGCCTATGTCGTCATTTTTTTTCTGGAAGGTCTTAGCACCGCAGTCCAGAGAATCTCCTTTATGCAGTTCTGGTGTTTTCACAACGACAGTGGGAGTCGAGGGGCGGTTTACCCCGTCTGGGCTGTATGGGGGTTATTTGAACTCCCGATTACGATTTGTTGCATGCCCTCGGCTCCAGGGGCAGCCCAAAATAAAATATATACTTATATGGGTAAATTTAACCAGCCTTCCCTAGTCATCGTGCCTTGGACCGTGATGGTAGAAGCTTTGATCCTTTTGGGTCAGAAGTCGACCCTGAGTTGCATTATGACCGATTTTTAGTCTTGAAAGCGAACGATAGTCCTCTTAGTAAGGTTTACATCTTCAACGTCTACGAGGATTTTGTTAAGAAATCTGGCGAACCTGCCCAAATGTGCCTACGTAATGATGGCGCATTAATAGTCGAGGCAAAATCAAGCGAGCAGCATCAACGGATTAAGACGCTACAGTCTCTAGCTTTTGTAGACATGTCATCTGCTTCGCACCAGACATGTAACACCAGTAAATGTGGTACCCGATCGAGAGAGTTAATAGATTACGATGTTGACAGGCTGGTATCAAAACTTACCAATCAAAAGGTTGTAAGTGTCCACCGCATTTCCAGATTTGTGAATAGCGCTGGATTACCTACCGCCACCATAATCCTGACCTTCAACAGATTGGAACCGCCTAAGTACGTTAAGGATGGCTATCTTTACATCCCAGTCAAGCCTGACGATGATAAGCCACGACGATGCTTCCATTACCAACGCTTTCGCCATCCAAGCAAGTTTTGTAAACAGGCAAGGTTGTGTGTGAATTGTGGATCGGATTATCATGGGACGCCCTGTTCTCAACAGCCGTGCTACCCTAACTGTGGGGGAGAACACCCTACAAAATATCAGCAATGTACTTTCTTTCTCAGTGAGAGAGATTTCATTGTCATTAAAAACAAGAGTAAGATCAGTTTTAATAGGCTAGAGGAAGAGTAAAGGAGATGTATGTCCAACCTGGTGTGAGCTTATCCAAGGTTTTGCGTTGTACCAGGCCAAAGAAAGGGAGAAGCCAGAGACCTCCTACTGGTTCTCCTGCGCCTGACCAGGTAAAAAGTCATCCCCGTCCTAAACGTACATATCCTGGTGATGAACACTGTTGGTCAACACCTAACAGTGATTCTGATGTTACCATCAAGAAGAGGAAACTTCCATCCTCTCCTGGTTCCCCAAGAGTGGTTAAGCACCTTTCTACGGCTCAAGAACATGTGGATGTTGATCATGTTGGTTCTCAGGTGGTATCCATTCCACCTCTAGACATTCACCCTGCCCCTAAAGGACCAAGCTCTTCTTCAGCTTCAAAGCATGTTAGCACTCCACCCCCTTGTTGATACTTTTTTGAATTCCTTTGATCCTTGAATGAGAAGGACCTAACCTTCTCAGGAGCTAGCTGTTGTGGAAGCTACCCCCTCATCTAAGGAGGACTCTCTAAAACTAACTCCACATCCTTCTCTATCAGCATCGAATTCACTACTTTTGCCGATGTCCTCGCCACCACCATCGCCTCTACCATCCCAACCAATACCACCAGCTGTGTCAACATCGTCTGTTCCTTCGACACCTGAAGTGACCCGTGGAGTTGCTTCCATCTTTGCTTCTCTAGTGAAGACAGTTCTCTCTTACAGCCACTTGTCAAATTCTGATGTGCCACCTCTTAAAAAATAAGCAAAGGCAAAACTCAAGCTTCCGATTCCTCCTTTGTCATACTCCAAGCCTGAGGCTAGTATGACACGAACTACTTCCGCTGTTAGTTCAAATCCAAAATCCCCTTCCCCTAAGGGTATGAAGAAATCTACTCTTATGCTTAAACGATAACAATGTTTTCCAATATTCATTGGAACCTCAAAGGTCTCTTCCCTAAATAGGAAGAGTTTAAACTCCTGCTTAATGATTACAATCATGATTGTATTGCTCTACAGAAGACTTGCTTTGGAACTCGCATAGTACCCAACATTTCAGGTTTCGTGGGATAATATAAGAACCCCGGAGAATCAATTCATGGTTCCACTGTTTTTGTTAACAACAGGGTTCTACAAAACCAGCTCTTTCTTAACACAGACCTGCATTCCGCTGGTTGCTGTCCGCCTGTTTTCAGTTGCCATTAATCGGTCTGTTCTCTGTATCTTTCTCCTGCCGAGGAAAGAGATACAGCTGTTTTAGCTACAAAGTTAGCTGATTAAATTTTTCAACTCCCTCCTCTCTTTTTATTGATTAACAACTTGAATACTCGACACCCCCTTTGAGGGGTCCATGATAACAACCCTAGAGGAAATATGATTGAGAGAATTATGCAAACTAATGATGTCTGTTTTTTTAACGATGGCAGACACAAATCATTTCACATCCAGACGAACAGCTTTACATGTGTGAACTTTTCTCTCAGTTCACCAAGCTGTAGAGCTGATTTTGACTGGGCAGTGATTCCTTCCCCATTCTAACAAGCCCATGTACAGGTAATACTCCTCTACCACCTAGCAAAAGATGGAATACAAAAAAAGCAAACTGGACTAAGTTCAGGCACCTCTCAAGCCATGATGGGTCCTTCCTTCATAAATATATTGAATTAGCCATTGATGATCTTCTAGCCCACGTCAATCATGCAGCTAATACCTCCATCCTGCTCTCCGGCTCAACTGCTCGTAGACCACAATTGCCCTGGTGGTCTGCTGAATGCTCAATATAAACAGGCTGGCAGACGCTACCAACGGTGCCCCACGATAGTAAAGAAACTTGCTCGTAACCGAGCGAGGGCAGCACGGCAACGCACCCTTCGACGATCTCGAAAGACCTCGTTGGATGGTTACATTGCATCGATATGTTGGCAGTCTCCTGTAGACAAAATCTGGAAGAGGGTACAAAAGCTTTCGGGGAAATCTAATGGCTTTACAGCTCCCAACATTGTTCAGGCCGGAGAACTGTTGAGGGACTTGTCCCATACTTCTTAATTTTCGGTCGGATCGTTCGCTAATAGTTCAAGCGCAGATAACTATTCCATCCAATTTGAGCGTTTTAGGCTCGAACAGGAGCAGAATCCTATCCACTTTATGGAGCCTAACATGGATACTAAGCCTTATAACCAGCTCTTTTCTATCCATGAGCTCCATAGTGCACTGAAGCTCGGTGGATGAACTGCACCCGGATCGGATGGCATTTCTTATGATATGATTAGGAATATGCATCCATGTCTCTTCTCACATATGCTGGACATCTATAATTTCATTTGGATTATGGGCTGCTTACCTTCTATTTGAAGGGAGGCTGTGGTTTTACTTTTCCAAAAACCAGTAAAGGATAGGACGGAACCCACTCATTACTACCCCATTGCCCTTACTAGTTGTCTATGTAAATGGTTTGAGAGGATGATAAATACAAGACTCGTCTAGTTTTGGGAGACAAGCCATCTTATATCTCCCTCTCAATCATGGTTCAGAGAAAACAGAGTACCATTGACCTGCTTGTTAGAATAGAATCTATTATGAGAGATGCTTGTTCAAAGAGGCTGCATTCTGTTGCTGTTTTCTTTGATATTGAGAAAGCATATGATACCACTTGGAGGCGTGGTATCCTTAAGCAACTCCATGATTGGGGCCTGCGGGGCTTTCTTCGCAGGTTTGTCGAGCACTTCCTCATGTTGCGCACACTACGTTTAAAAGTTGGAAATGCCCTATCAGAGCCGGTAGAGGAAGTCATTGGTGTGCCACAGGGAAGTGTCCTCAGTGTCACCTGCTTCTCAGTCGCATCAATAGCATTATCTCAAATTTCCTAGCTGAGATTTCCTCAACTCTATATCTAGATGATTTAGTGCTTATCTGTTTATCGCCTAGAATTCCATTTGTCATCCGTAAGCTACAGCGGGTTATAAATACCGTAGCTGATATTGCTTATTCCAATGGCTTCCGCTTTTCCGCAGTAAAGACTAAGGCTGTCCACTTTTACAATCATAGACCGGTGACATGAGACCCTCCCGATTTGTCACTCTATGGTGTCCCTATCACCTAGGGGTGACTTTTGATTCGAGGCTTTCTTGAAAGGCCTCATTTGGATTCTTTGAAAAGGTCTTGTCTTAAGAGAATGGACATAATGAAATTACTGTCACACACTTCTTCGGGAGGTGATCGACGCACCCTGTAGCTTCTGCATTCAGCATTAATCCAGTCAAAGCTGGACTATGAGTCACAGGTGTACTCCTGTGCCTCAATGTCCATCGTTGAAAAATTAAATAGTGTACGGAACCAGGGTGTCTGCCTGGTTTCTGGAGCGTTCAATTCTTCCCCTGTGTGGAGTCTCTATGCAGAGAACGAGGCTCTTCCACTTCCTTTACACAGGCTCAAGTCTAACCTCAAGTATCTTTTTAGACATAAGCAATTACCATGTTCGCCAGTATATGATAGATTTCCCTTCCTAGCTAGCCCCTTTGCTCCGAGCATGGCCGAGCGCACAGGACGTCTAAGGGAGTTTTCTGTTTTTCCGTTTTCAATACCAAAGATTTCCCCATGGCTCATACCATCTAGAGTGGTATGCCAGAGGCTTACTGGTAGGCCCAAGTATTAGTTCTTGCCTGTAGCCTTGAGAACCATGTATGATCAACATTCCTCCCATCATCGGCCTAGCACCTTTGTGTTCACCCACGATTCAAGTCATCGGACGGAGTTGGAGCTGCTGCTGTATTCCCATCTCCGACAACATTGGTTCGCTTACCAAGTGCAGCTTCTGTTTTCCCCTGCATAACTTGTTGACATTCTTGCTGCACTCTTTGTTATTGCTCCTATGCCATCTGGTTGCCTTACGATTTTTTCTGACTTCCTTAGTTCTCTGGAGGCACTGAGTGCTTTTGGTTCTAGCCATCCGCTGATTTCCAAGATCCAGCGGTGGCTTTTTTGTCTTTCTCCTATTCATAAGATTTCTTTGTGCTGGGTGCCCAGTCACGTGGGCATCCCAGGTAATGAAAGGGCGGACTCTGCAGCCAAGGTGGCGGCTTTATTGGGGACACCCACATTAACCACAATCCCACTTCGTGATGTCTATCCCCTAATCAACGAATATGTAGTCAGCTTATGGCAGAAGATGTAGGACGAGCTTCCTTCCACCAAGCTCCATTCCATAAAACCTTCATTCTTCCCATGGCCACATACCATGAGACTACGTAGACTGGAGATTCCTTTGTGCCGACTGAGGATAGGCCATTGCCGCCTCATTCATGGGCAGTTGATGATTTGGCAGCCCTCACCTTTGTCCATCCTGTGCGGAGTGCAGCTGTCCATCTTTACCCAGTGTCCCTTTTGAGAAATCTTGGGAGGAGGGTCTTCCCTTTTATTACTGGGCAAATGGCTCCCCCAACAGGTTCTGCGGGGCTTCTTTTCTGAGACTCATGTCTCTTTTAGTGTCAATATAATTTTTAAATTTTTAGAAGAATCTAATCTTTTAGCCAAAATTTAATATATTGTTTCATGATTATATACTCTCTCTTCTTGTATCTATTTTTGATCCATCTATAGTCTATGTTTTTATCCTTTGTTGAGTTCTCAATAGTTTATTTTTTATATCCTTTTAAACCTCTGGATGGTTTTCAAATTCCAGTACTTACATACTATGGAACTTAACTTCATAGCTATATTTGTGTATATTCTCCAGATATCTATATTTTTATTGGCTGCGGGCTAGTCCGTTTGGGCTTTGCAGCATTTATTTTTGGCAGTATTCATTCATTCGTTCAAATCCTTTAATACAGCCAGTTAGGCATGGAGCTCAAGGACAGGACTTCCGAGACAAATTCATTTCTTTGAGGTAGCCTGTTACCATATAAAAAATATCTTTACCTCTTTTATTTGTCGACATTTCTTTACAACATAAAAATTGAATGATATTTCATTCCCGTCAATAAAACGTAGAAATGCAAGCAATTTACTTTTATTACTGATGTCAGTGGATTCATTCACGGTTAAATCAAAATTTGAAAATAATCAAGCTTTCAGAGATGAGTGTTTAGAAATAAAATGTCTTTATAACTTTCTTAGTAACGTGGATTCATTTTGCACACACACATTTCCCCACACACTACACATGATCGACTTAGTTTATCAACGTCACCAGACCAATAAAATCCAAATTTCAAATAATTATCAAAATATTGTAAATTAATGTTTCTCCTTTTGTCTCTGGAGGTTGATGGTTGTTCGCCTCTGGACTTAGACTCCTCAATAAGATGTATGCTTTTAAAATCCTTTTCCATTGTAAAATAAGTCATAAAATATCAACTACACTTACTTCTGTCTAAAGATACACAGACTCAAAATAAAGACTTTCTGAAATATTTACTTGTGTAGCCAAATACTTCGTTTAACCTTGTTGCCAATATAGGAAACTACAAATTTATTTATAGAGCAAATATCTATATTATGTTAAATTATTCTTGTTTTGTTTATAATTTAACTGTAAAATTATATACAGAACAAGACAGAACTTAAGACAATTATTGACCAATATCCAGTCACATGATCAATAATAATGACGAGCAAATCAATAAAAATTTTAGCATTGCAACATTTCGAAAGATTTCGCTCATCCCTAAATGAACAAAGTTAGGTGGTGCAACCTGTTACAGTTTGGATCACGTGGACCTTTGAATTTTCTTAGTTTGTCGTTCAAAATTTCATGGGACACTTAAGTAGATCTCGCGGTACACCGTTGTGCCGTGGCACACTGGTTCAGAACCACTGAACTAGAACAACACCAAATCCTCTAAAGTCTCGTTGTGGCGCTCCTGGTAGATAAACAAAGGAGTTAACATGGCCATCGGTTCTAACCACCTAAATCACCATCATGTGTTGAAGAATTGGGTCTTCATTACTCTCGGTATATTATTCGGTAAAACGGCAATCCATCATCAACTCGTATGACATAAATCTTTCTATTTTCATGCCACGCTTGAGAGAATGCTTTACTTTGTTCATAAGTGCTTCATAAGACGTTCTTTCCCTCAAGAAAATAGTGGCTGATGTGTAGCACTGACTCTCCCATGTCCCTGCCTATGGACCTCATTGACTTGCTATGATTTTTGTTAATGGTAGACTGGATCTCCGCGATAAAATTTAAGGGGTTTCTAGACGCTTTACACTCGTAATCAAAACCAGCTTCATCTACTCTCTCGATCACAATCCCAGGAAACAAAGGATGTACACACGAATCACTCCTACGAGGCGATGTAAGGAGTGGTGACGCTAACCACTCATAAGATAGTCACCAAGCTGGATCCGTCATCCAGTATTGCCTACTACAACACACGTAAAATTTGTTAAGAGTTTTCCCAAGGGTAAGCGGTGAAGGAGTATCTCATCCCAGAGAGCAATAGCATCCGCGGTCAATCAAAAGGCTCCTAGCAGTGCCTTCTCCTCATTTCGGGCAGTATTGGCCTTTACGCACAAGTGTAGTGACTATTTTTCTAAAGCCATGGATAAACCTATTATAAATTCAAAAACGCAAGCTTCAACATCTCAAATAAAACAAGCAACGAACTAACAATCATTAAACAGATATTCAGACCAGCTTATTGGTCACATTATATTAATATGAAAACTTCGAAACAATTCTGAACCTAAGAACTCCAAGAACAACTTCAAGTTATGGGCCTCATTGCAACATACAACAACGTGCCACTGTATGGATTCTCTATCGATCTTCGAAAGAAAATCGCTGCACCGTCCAATCCCATAAAATAGTCAAACTTACATTTAAACAACATACCAGCTTTTAAAACATCTGGTTCGCTATGACAATCTTAACTATAGAATAGGATTAATTCAGACCAATATAATGTCGGTCTTGCCTAAATTTCGGCCACCAAGTAGAGTACTGAAAGGGAGACAGAGCTTTTGTTCCAGGTCCTCAGGAAAGGGCCATAACAGTGAAAAGTGCCAATTACCCGAAAAAATGTAATAACTGCGGCGAAGGCCACCATTACTTGCGGAAAATATCTCCACACTATCTTTGACGAAGAGGTTCGTACAATTATGATACATTTCGGAATTAGAAGAGACTAATCAATGAATTACATAGTAGAATCCGGAAGCAAAGTGAAAACACTCCTATCTACGCAGAAGTAACAAACAGGCAATCTACGAAAAATCCAATTCAACTTGATATCATTCCAATATCAATATCAGACCGGCCATATCTGCATCCATCTAGCATTCCGCGACGTAAAGAATTTCCTCCTAAATTAACTAAACAATAACTAAAACCGAGCCCCTCAAAATTCTGACAAATCAGTAGCTTATGGCTCCCCCACAAACAGCCTAGAAATAAAACTAACAGATGAGGCAATACATCAAGGGACGGAACTTTAACATTTGAAACAGTAGTACACCCTTATCCTTATTTCCCTTGTGAAGACTTTATTCCAATGATCCACCAAGTAACACCAAAAAAGAAACAACTCCAAATAATACAGATGCCCAAACCAAAGTAAAGTACTTAGACTACCAGATAATAGGAGCCCCTGAGATGTAATCTCAGCAAGAAGCTCAAGCCAGAGAATGATGCCATGCGACGACTACCAGCAATGTACATACAAAAAATTAGAGAAAAAAGGACAAAATTAGCAGAGAACACCCACTTAGTATGCCTTAACAACCTTAGCACCAAAACAACTAGAGAGCTCAAGACGACGAATACAGACTACAGACGGTCATACCGACAGCCATCAATTAGGACCATCGCGCCTAGCAAAAGCAAAGCAACAGCGTCCACAAGATCCCAAGATTTCTTCAGCAATTCTAACTAGATACTAAACCAGAGAGATATTCCAAAACAGTCGCTACTTATAACATCAAGATCCAGTAAATTAAAAATTCTCCAAATTTCTTTGATAATCAAGAACTTACCAAATGTGCGACCAAGAATAACAAATAAAATTCGATCATGAAGGCCAACCTAGCGAACAAATTAGCTTCCTACATTGCAAAATTCGCGTCCTTTTGGCCATCAACGAAAACTGACAAGACCTAATAAAAGAATAGCATCACGTTTGCATTTAACTCAACGAGATAATTTTTAACAATCCTGATATTTTTCAGAAAAAGTAAATACGTCTGCCACTCCGACCCAGATGAAAGAGGAAACGCGGTATTAATTGACAAAATCACGCCCTGTAGCAAAGTATACATCACTAAAACTATAAATACCAATGCACTAAGGATACATTTGACTCAACCGACTGCCATATTCTTCATTTATCTGTAAACAAACATCACAATATCATATGCCGACTTAGAACAACTGACTGATCAGCTTCCACATACATAGAAGAATTGTAAGCAACGCACGCTCAAATATTTCTTAAGAGTGTACTAGTATATGGGAAGAAAACAATTTTCAGTATCATTAAAGTGGATTTGAAATGTATAAGCTCTACATTTCTAGTTGTTAGGAAGTGGGCTTGTTAAAGTGGCAAAGATTACCCGTTAGATTGACACTAACAAGCATAGCCCAATATTCATTAAGTTATAATGGAAACTGTGAGCCTCTCTGTAAGTGCGTGCCATTCTTTTATAAAAGCTATAAACTTTGACTTCATGGAAAGTAAAATTATATGGTCCTGAAATCAATCATCCCTATGAACTTATTTATATTTAAATAAGTATATATTTATTAATTTAAAAACTAATATGATTTCCACCAACTTTCTATTAACTCTTCAATAGCATGTTTGTAAATATCGTTTGAACTTTATTTCAAAAAGTTATATATTGTTGTTTCACCTCTTCAGTTGTTGACATTTTCATTCTCTTCAGAGCACTCCCTAAATTGGTTAAAATATAATAATATTATTAGGCTACATAAGTTGTATCAGTATTGATAAGAACATATATGTTTCCACTCGAAATTGTTAAGATTTTGTATGTTATCTGTTTTTTAAAGCACTACGGATTAATTAAAAGTAAAACTCGTTTTATATCGTAGGTTTTGTTCACCATGAAAAGAACACATTCTCAGACTTGATCAATAGAGCCTCGAATGTCATTGATTGCTTACATAAGGATAAACGAAATTAATTAATTCTTACATGTAGATAGTTTAAAAATGTGAGATTTATGGAGGTAAATAGCGATATCACCTGCCCTCCTCCTCGCTCTGGGAATTTGTGAAAGCTTTTGGTATTATATACTGCACATTTACAAAAAGAGATTAAGAAGGCAATCGTTTTACAGGCTAGTCATAAACAAAATTGTTTCCACAAACTCACTCTTGTTTCTTATGTTTAATATCACAAGACAAATCCAGTGTTCTCATCTCTCCTACCGATCTTTTTATAATGGACGGGCATTTGCATCCCGTTTAGAGTAATACGAGAAAATGAAACTCCTCAAATTTATCATGTCTCTTAGAGAACGCTTGAGGCAATCTTCCATAATTATTAACAGGGTCAACATAGAGCCACACAAGACTTGGATCCATGCAAACATTATTTTGTAAAGAACCAAGAAACATCTGCCAAAATTTAAGCATGCTTTTGTTTGTCCTTTTCAGAATGTAGAAAGAGGGAACGATATCGTCAAAATTAAGGCAAATTTAACACTTCAAAAGGTAAATTAAAGATTTCTCGATTCTGCTTTAACGGCTCCCTAGAATCGAATAAAATCCTCATGTTTGTCTCGCTTGTGACATTGGCGCTATCCCTATATGCTTCCGCCTATCTTCTATGATTCGATTTCTAAAAGTTAACTGGCTTAAAAAAAAGGCCAGCATGAAAAAGAGGGTGTTCTAAGCTAATTTTGAGGTGTTGATTACAGATACGAACTTCCTATTGGCTTAGAACCACTAATTTATGAGATAAACATATATGTCGATGTATGCAGATACACCAACAAAGGAAAAGTGAAAAACTATTCCGAGCGCTTTCGTCTTTATTCTTAAAGACCTTTCCAAGGAAAGAACAGGAGGCTGGACATACATTGCCTTAAATAGGGGAAGGAGGGATTATACTGCCCACCTCTGAACCTCAATTAGGGGGTAAAAATTCGTGAAGCAACTTTATTTGTGATTTTATGTATGTAGTGATAATGGGGTCTAGCATGAACAAACCAGGGCTAAGATTGAAATTTGGGAACGCGTTAATGAAGATACATTATAATATATTTCTCGTAATACAATTACTGCATTTTATGGCTGGTTTGGCACTGTTCCAGTTAATGCTGTGGTTAAGATTGTACATATGTAGAAAAAGCGCAGATTGTTCACTGTGATTACGTACATTGGCTTGATGTTGCTTAACCCGGATATCTAGTTCTTTCCCAGTTTGTCCATAATAACATTTTTGGAAAGTTGTTGCAGCCTATTGGTATTTATCAATGCCAGGTTGGGGGGAGGGGGGTGACAAGAATGCGAGAAATTGTAGTCTCTTACTTAAAAATAACATTTATGTTTAGAGGCCTAAGTAAACGAGGTAATTTAAAAACAAAGAACAGATATGAAAAAATGATAAAGGCTAAGACACAAGCTAAAGCAAACAACAATAAAAAAGAAAAAGCAAAAAGCAACAGGAAGGAATATTTGCAGGAACGTGCGACCTCAAACAAACAGTTAAATAAGGTGTAGGAGGCCAGGCTCTTCCAAAATGTAGTACAGTCCGCAAGTCTTTGTGCACAAACTAGTCATGAATACAAGGAACAAGTGGTATCGATCCCGCTCATCCCGTTACCAGGACAGGTAACGTGCGCAAATGTGCCAAGATCACTCAGACTGGGACATTCAATAAAATATGCCGAACAGTCTGGGGGACAAGGATGTCTTCACAGTATGGCACAGGCAAGCGCTACATCAAATGGTGGTTCCTCCAGGTTCTGTATCCAATTCGGATACGACAAAAAACAACCTGACTCCGTCCTGGGATTAGGTGGTAGGTCAATTGGAAGAGTCGTGGCATAATGGCACGCAAATTTAAGTCCTCTTCCACTGACTCCCATCTTTGCTAAGCACCCCGGAGAGCTGCTCATATTCCTGCCATGTAATCGGTGTGAAGAAGAGTAAACGATGATCTGGTCATCCAGTCACGAGGACACTTTGGCACCCTCATCGGCTGGCTCATTCCAAGCAACTCTTACATGTCCAGGAACCCAGCAGAAAATAATCTCGACATATGCCCGGCTTGCGAAAACTATGGCGTCACTGATATATCAAACCAAGGAATACGGAGATTTCAATGCCCCGAGAGCCGTCACGGCGCTTTGTGAGGCACTAAATATCACAATCAGCTCTCCGAGCCGGGCAGATCTCGTTACTCCCGTGCCGACGATGTATTGCAACCAGCTCGGCTGTGAAGACAGACGCAGCTCCTGACAGAGCCCCGCTGACTTCAAAGAGAGTCCTAAGATAGGGCATAGAAACCGCACCATTCTCATGACTTGGAGCTATCCGCATACACTGGCACGGTTCCAGCGTGACAAGAACTGTCCTCAAAAATGGCCGAACGCAATAATCCGGGTGCTGTAGAAGCTTTTGGAGCAAACAGGTGGTGACAAATAGTGATGGGTGGTAACCTCCAGGGTGGCGTGCTGGGCAGAACTCGGGGCGGCACCGGCTCGAAAACTATACCGAGCTCTCCAAAGAGTTTCGTAGCCCCAAACCCCAAGATCAGCTGCGGATTCTGTAAGAGCTAGTAACCCCAGAGGGTGGCGCTGGGCTCGCTCGTAGATGTGAATACGGATTTTATATGGCATGGCATAGAGCAAGTGGCATCTTCCGGGCATCGACAAATAGTTTTTCAATGGGGGACGTGCGGAATACTACTGTCGCCAGGCGAAGGCCTTTGTGGTAGATCGATTCCGCAATTCGAAATACACGCTTAATTGTGTATGCATAAATCTCGCCACCGTAGGCAAGCTTCGAGCCATCAAAGGATTGATAAAAATTTAACTATTAGCTCTATTAGGGCCACAAGCGTTGAACATCACATAGCGAAGTATATCCATGATGCTGGTACAAGAGACCCTAAGGCTGCCGGGTGAGTCATCGGTGAAATACAAGAACAATGAGACGATGCGAGTCCACCACTTCTAGGCAAAGCACATTTATAAATAAGTCAGAGTGGAGCTATGGATGGTGGTAAAATACAACACCTTACTCTTTGCCATAACTGTGCGCTTTGGCATAACAATGGACGCGGTTCAATGCCTGTTGGAGTTGACGGACCAGAGTTGTCATCTGAACCACTCCAAAAGAGGTCGAAAGGTCGTACTCGAACAGAGTACCAAGAACTTTTCCGGCATCACAGAGGTGATACCGTTGATGCTCAGGGAATAGCGGGGGGTATCCTTCCATTGGAAAATCCACCGATTTCGAGTCACTCATTCCTAGCACTCGGTATGGACATAGGAGCCGAAGCTTATTTATTGCTCTTTTCCTTTTGGGTGGTGGTATAGGAATCGCAAAAGGTGGCCTCAAGACAAACTTTAGGGGTGCTGACTCCTGTGAGTCGTTAGACTTACTGAAAACAATCAGGCTGGGGGAAGGGGGAGCCCAGCTTTTAGACGGGGCTGGGTGTGAACCATTTGCTCCGACAGCTCTACCGACAAAGCACCCGGTGTTGGTAGAACCCACAGAAGAGTTCTGAATGGGCGCAGAAACGACCGTGTTTGTAGGCCTGGAGGGGCAAACAACATAGAGCGTCCTCTTTAACATTGAGGCCTAAGACATTCCAGGCAGCGCATGGCACGCTAAGACCAAGTCCACAGCCTCGCGAAATGAGATACAATCCTGGGCTTGAACGGCTAGGATTTCCTTCTCAATTAGATACACAACACATTAATTCGAAAAAGGGGGGTTTCGGCTCTCCGCAATTGACACACTTGGCCACATGCGATTTGAATTTATAGAGTGCGGCCCTAGAGTAACATACACAGACTTCGGGCAACCACGACTTTGGACGTCTACAAGATCCCGTCCAAGAAACGGGTAACCTTCGGCTCTCTATTAATCACGCTAGCAAGTGCTTTCCTCTGATGTATCATGTTGGCCTTGGTCAACATGCTGCTAACACTGGAGCGAGTAAGAGGAAAGCGTTTGAAGCCACTAGGCTCGAAAGCGCCAGGTAGTCTCTGAATGAGTGGCCACGATGTAATCGAGGCTCCGCTTTGCGCACTTGTAATTTTGGCTTTTGCCTGGAACTTTCCACTCGGGGGAGCACCGGGATCAGGTATGCCGATCTTAGCTTGGTCGCTTACCGAAACGGGAGCGACCCCGTCAGTTCCTTGGCTTCAGCGGAGGGAGAGGAGACTTTAATATTTATCCTCTTTTCTTTTTAGGATAGGAGGGCTGGAAATAAACCGGCTTCTTTCCTACGCCGGAAGGAACCATTAGGCCGTATGGCATGGCCTCAGCAAAATCCTTCTCTGAAATGAAGTAGGTCTTTGCTGTCAAACGGGCAACGGGCTTGTGTGCAGGCTTCTCTTCTCCTTGTGAGAGGACTGCACAACTGGTACTTGGCTTATATGCTTGGCACCGAGCCCGGGTTCGACCCCATGGAAGATCTTACTTTCTGGAGTTGGGTCACCTCAGGGAATATGTCCATCTTAAGGGGGTCCTCAATGTGGCCATAGCCCCAAAGACATCACGGATCCTATTCTAGGTACATGTCGGGCAAGAGAGAGGGGGCACGTACAGCGACCATCAGTAAGCTTAATATATAGGACTTTAGTGGACACGGGCAAAGGGCCTTTTCATCCCTTGGCCCCATAAAAGGGTTGACCCTCTTAGTTAATTATGGGGCGCTGGCGTTCTTTCTTGTCAGGTCCACGTGAAAGTAAAGGGGGGACTGCCGCTGGTAAGAGAGAGTCGCCTAATGGCGACTTCAGAGAAGGAGGTGAGGAAATTCCTCTACACCCGTAGGCCTATAGGAGCAATATGCCTCCTACTCAGTCAAAGAAGATTGGAAGGTCACCTGGAAAAGTGTGGGTAGGGATGCTAGAGGGGGACTATTTTGAAAAACTCATCATTGGGCATGGTGACCTTATTAGTATCAGGGGATGCAAACGCTAACCATCCAACGCAGTAGCCTGCTCTTCGAGTGGTGAATACGTGACCAGCAAAGACAGCTGCCGCCATTCAAGACCACTCCTCCCGCCTAGTGATCAGTCAGCAACTTTGGCATGTCGGTTCCGCCATGGGCTGGGCGCAAAATAGGTATACCGTGAAAAGAGAGAGAAAGGGTATGTGAAGAACGTTAGGGCGCGGGTTAGGCAAGTTATGAACGCTCCCCCCACCAAACGGAGCTCAGGGGTAAGGGGACGTTTTTACTTCCCTCTTCAGCCCCGATCTGGCCTGTTTGGGTGAGAGGAAGCTGGTCGGTATCTGCATCGTCAAATTAGACGCGTTGTAGAGAAAGTGGGAAGGAAGGGTAAGAGGGCAAAAAGGCTATGGTGGAGCCGGTCAAGATGCTGAGTCCCGTCAGCACGCGGGCCGGGAATGCAAATCGCTGTGCCTTTTCCGGGGCAGTACACTGCATAAATAGGTATTTTAGACTAATTGAGGGATACGAAATTCAAATAAACCCTTTGGCTGGCCTTTGACGCACTTTATTTTCTAGTAAGAGTAAAAAAATAACTTGTGTACAACTTACTACTAAAATGAGTAATTTAGTAAATTTAAAAGTTTAATAAATCCTTTCTCAACTGAATGACTCGTCCTGATTCTGTCTCTCTTCTTTTGTATATACAATTATAGTGTAAGTTACATAGAAGTTTCTATAATGATTTATTGAAAATTCAAGTAGGAATCTTTAGGTAAATTTTTTTATATAGTTTTTCATATATTTGAGAGCTATCACATATAACTACAATAATTTCAGGCAATTTAGTACATCTACGATGCTGTATTAAAGCTGACTCAATTTATGACTTATGTGAGGATTTCACGTTGGTTGCAAAAGGCCAATCAGTTACTGCTTATTTTCTTTATTCGGCCTTAAAACTGGAGATCAAGATAAATCCCGTGCCAACACATCTGTTGTAAGCCCTCTTACATGGTATAACTACTTGGTTTAATGGTAAGAAATCAGCCTCCTTCAACTATGCTCTTCTTTTGACCTGGAGAGAAACACGAAGCCATGCAGGGAGTGATTGTTATATATTTTGAAGAAATATAATTAGTTTCAATGATTCTTCTAGAAGAAAATAAATTATCGTGTTTCTTGCTCAGATGATCTCCCTCGCCCTAGAACCCTAACAGATAAGGATCTTTTTCCATCCTAGATGTGGAAATGACCGCAGAAATAAATTATGCTAATTAATTCTCTTCTAAACTTAACGTCTCTTTTGATTCAAGAATAAGGTCAGTCAGCCTATTGGATAAAGCAACAACACCTAAAGGCCCTGATATTTATCTGAGCAGAGTCAGAGTTTCTGGCATCCCAGCTGAAGTAATGGAAACTGGTTAAGCAAATATAAAAGATTGCAGTTTCAAAAGACGAAAAACGGTGCTTACCTAATTCTCGACATTGAAAATAGGTTGGGTTAAAGCAAAATTGTCTCTGGCATTTTAACATTGTTGGATGTCCAAAGAATTCCATCAGATTGGCGTATTTTCATTGATCTGGAATGTTAAACGAATACATGAAAATTATTTTTATTTATATGTAGCAAATATTACTGTTTATAGTGTTTCATTCCGAAAAAATCAATCATCCAAATCTTCTGTCAACTATGAGACCTGTTGCCCATTCCCTATACTACCAAGAGGATATTTTTGTTCTCTTTTTAGAAGTGGATTTTATTCATCTAAGTAAAGGGAGACAACTTTGCATGCTTAACGCGACAAAAATGTCCTCATTGGGCAACCCAAAGTGTTGCCTTTTAGCCTTTAAATGCATCTGTTTCAGTTTTGTAAACAAAAACAAATAGAGAGGTTGATGCTATCGGCGAGCTTAGTTTTTCAGCATTTTATAGTATACAATGGAACGTTTACCAGGTAATTATTATTAATTCTTTTTATTATATCGAAACATTAATGCTAAGGTATAATTTGCCTAAATATTATGGACTTTTAAAGGAAAATAACAACGAGAATTGAATAGTTGTAAGCAGGTCATATTTCTCCTCCTGGGCAATCCTAGTTATTTGGACGCATGGCCGCAATGAAATTTTATATATGACAATTGGAAGTTTGCATTTTATCATAGGATCTATAGTTAATATTGAGATTTGGAAGCCCTTATTTGGATATTTTACATTTATTTATATATTTTTTAAGCAGTTTTGCATTATATTTTAACTTTGGAATTGTTATGGTTATTGTATCGCCGACGACCCAACTCAAAATCTCGTACTGGAAGAATTGCTCACCTAATCCTCTGCAGAACAATTACCAATCTTATTTCTAGGATTATGGTCTTTTGCATAATGTATATATCTATGTCACATCTAAATTCTTTCAGGCACCCCTTTATTATTGCCTGCAATGACATTTTACTCCGAAATAAGCATTACTTCAATGAGTCGCCCCCCTCTTCAGGTGATGAAGATTCTGATGAAAGTGAAGATGAAATAAATTTTGCTCAAGACTATCTTCCTTCAAATGGCTTAGGTAAGTAACCTTTTGTTTTAGCCATTCCTAAATTCTCATCCATGATTAAAATTCTAAAATTTTAAAGGTTCGCTGGTTTTAGTCCTTATCGAGCTACTGTGTTGCTGCTTATCAGGAGGAAGTCAGCCAGGGCAGGTCCTAACTCCTCAGCATGTAATTATACATATTTGTATAAATGTGTGTTTATTTAGTAATCTGGCATGTGTAACCTTTTGTGACTCCGAAGGCCATACGCTATTTATTTCTTATGATTGATGGCAACACAAACTTAATTATACCCTCCAATGGCAGCAGATTTCCAATGTGGAGTAAAAATATGGTATTTATTTCAAACAATTCGTTTCATTATAAATTTATTTTAGGTGAAGAAACCCCATAAGTGGAGGAAAATGAACCACTAGTCCTTGAAATTGAAGAAACCAAAGCAAATGAACCAAGGAGCAAACTAAGATGCAAGAAACCTCAACGAATCTCGCAGGATCGTGCTGAACAACAGGAAGAGGCACCAAGTGAACATGAATTTATTTCTTTAGAAGTGCTTGAAAATATTTTTTGAACAAAGTAATTTTTTTGCCATTCAAAGAGACCCAAGCAAGGCAGTTGACCTAACATGGGATGAATTACAACAATGGTTAGGGTTTTGTATGTATATGTTAATAAGCAAAATTTCAAAAACAAGGCTGCATTGGTATGTATATGTTAATAAGCAAAATTTCAAAAACAAGGCTGCATTGTTATTGGTCTTGAGTGAATTTGTTTCTTCTGCAATTAGTAAAAATAGGTGGGAACAAATAAAATCATGTTTTCATCTTGTAGACAACTCACTTGATAAGAGCAAAAATGATAAGTTTGCCAAAACTAGACCCCTAATTAGTCATTTGCAAACAGAACTTAGGAAAATTCTATTGACTTAACACTTTTGGGTAGATGTGACGATAGTTCCATTCAAAGGGGCATCAAGTGCCAAGCAGTATATCCCCCCAAAAACACATAAGTGGGGATATAGATTTTTTATTTTATCTGAGGATAAGGTGATGGTATACGACCTCTTTCCATTTAAAGGTATAGTATTTCCTGTTGATGATCCTAAAGTTCCAGACCTTTAAGCCTGTGCCAATTCAGTCCCAAATTTAGCTCAAAGCATCAAAACTTTAAATTGTATTTCGATAATTGGTTCACTTCTTATCTTCTTATGGAAGATTTGGCTTTGAGGTTAGTGTGGTGTTGTGGTACTGTACAAGTAAGGAGACTCCCAAGTTTATCATTCAATCTGACAAGCAACTTAGCTCAAAAGGTAGGGGAAGTTTTGATGAATGTCAGACTTAATTTGGTGAAGGTTGTGCAATGACTGCCATCAAATGGTATGATACTAGATCTGCTTGCCTCATTTCTACTTTTCTCAATTCTTACCCAGTTGATAGCTGCGAAAGAAGAGAGAGGAAAGCCAAAGAATCGGTAAAAGTTCTGATTCCTAAAATTGTGAAGGTCTACAATGAACATATGGGTGAAGTTTATCTGCATGATCATCTAATTTCATACTACCGAATATCATTTAGATCAATGAAATATTATAAAAGAACTTTTTTCCATCATGTTCACGTGGTTGTTGTGAATAGTTGGCTAATCTATAGGAGGAGTGCAGAAAAGTTAAGTATGCCATCAAAGAATCAAAGTTTTATGTGAGTTCAAGCTTAAAGGTGCGCACTCATCTCCTCTCCCCTCCCTCGAAGGGATAATGGACGTATATATAGCTCAATCTGGAGAAAAGAGGTTAGAGGAATCGAGGTAGCAATCGAGAGAAGAAGAGCAGTCTCTGAGTAAAACAAGGAATCAAGAAGAAGTGGAACCGAGTGGGGTTTTCATTCCCGAGGCTGTTACTTTTGGTCACATCGAAGAGTAGAACATCGATATAGAGAATTAATCTCATACCAATCTCGTTCAGTGAAACCTCCTATCTCAGTTTTCCAAATAAATCCAGAGATATCCCTCACCATTGAGGAATAACAATGTGAAGTCTCACTCGACAAAATATTTCTCTCTTGGTTAAGTCTCATCATCGAGAAACCCGCAAGTTTAACCCAAGGATTGGAATAATCGTACATCCACAACCCCCTTCGCTTATATCTTCAAGTCAAGAAGCATCCCCACGCGCTCCACACTTACTTCGGGATTAGCTGTTATTCTCGAAGAACCTCCACCAACGTTCGTAGCGAGATGGCCGGCTTTGCGTCCGATTTAACCTCACGCCTCGAATCATCGTATCAACGAGGTTCTCGTTCAAGTTCATCCCACGCAATACTCCCTATTAGTTAAAGGTAAAAGAAATCCAACTTATTTATGTTCGCTAGTTACCATTCCGTACTAAAGTGAATTTTTGCGTCAACCATCGCATAGTACTCATTGGTAGTATTATTTTTTATTGAGATCCCCTTATTATAGCTTTAGTATATTTGAAGTTTTAATATTTCATTTTGTTATGTAATTAAAAGTATATTTTTTCCCTAGTTGTTTAATTAAATCCTTGAAACGCTGCATTTGGCAAAGGATATATAATATTACGATTCCTTCCTAGTTAAAGAACCAAACAAAAGTAAAAAAAGTAAAGCAATTATGTTGTAACTTAGGAAACTATATATTTTGGTTTAATCCATATTTTTAATGAGAATTGTGAAAACTTAAAACTTGCAGGTATGTTTTTATTTGTCATGAATACTGTCCTGCAAATATATAGTATAGTTAAAAATTCACAGGCGAGGTTTCGGTTTCGAATTCCTGTGTAGGCTTATTTTTCATCGTTCGCAAGGCGCGCTATTATTTCTTAACGAACTCATACGAGGGCATTGGTATTGCACAGGATACTTTAGAATTATATGTCAATCACTAAGAAAGTATGAACGGAGAGACGGGTAAAAGACCTTTGGTCACTAATGTGTTATCATCGGTCTTCTTGAAGCTTTTAACAGAATTCAATTGGCATTTCTCTTAAGTTCATTGTAGCTGACTGATTATTGGCTAAACATTTGCTTGAGTTCCTCAACCTACTTCACAAGCACCAAACATACGACTGAATCGTTGGATTGACGATCTTTACTCCATTTTCTCCACCAACAAAGAGCGAGCATACGGCCTCGTTTTTTCTAGTCGATAAATATGTTTTTCTCTAGATTAGATCTCTGTGAGTATGTATCATTCAGTTCTCCTCTGATTAAGTTCCTCATCTTATTAGAATATCCTACGCTTCCCTCATATATACGGTAAATCTAAACAACTTCGCAAACAATGCTGAATGCATTGTTTGCGTGAATTATCGGCAGATTCTCATTTCCGGTTTTTTTCAATGGTTTTAAATGGCTAATTTCTGCTTAGCTTTTTGCTAACATACACTCCTTAAGCCTTAGTGTGGATATTATTCTGGCTTTAAGACTGAAAATCTTGCTGAATTTTCCTTCATTACTGTCCATGATGACCTAGCTAGAGTTCTCTTAGTTCTTTATCTCACACGACTCATCAATAATGTCGGCTTCTTTCGTTTTATCTTATACTCCTGAACACTATTTTGCGAAGATTCGTTAAAACTTAAAGAGTATTTTTTAAAATTTATCATCAACGCGAACTCAATGACAAATACACACTATGTACTTCTCAATCTCTCTCATATCATTGTTTACTCTCTCACGAGATCCTCACAGGATGTGTGTGCAAAATTTCGCTAAACTCAATAGAAATAAAAATGAAGAGTTGTTAGTCAGTATTTTCTTCTAGGTTTAGTTCTCTGTATAGTTATTCCTCTTTACTTTACCCTTCTTGGTCTAAAAATTTAAAAAGTTAGGACGTTACCTTTAATATTCAATGTTTTCTCATAGCTCATATCAGGACTTCTTTAAGTTATATATTTACTATATCCTAAGTCTTTAAAGTATTCACTGATATCATCAGCAGGGAAGACTCAAGAACTTCCTATAGCAGCCTATTAAATTCTATTTTGGAAACTGCAGCTCCCCTCTAATTGGATTTCTTAATTGGACAATGAAACATTCAGCTTCTTTAAAACTATACAGCTCATGCTTTTCTAAACTTAGATATTTTGCTCCTAAAAGTCAGTTGCTTGGAAAAGTGCCAGGGTTCCTCATTCATTTCAAAATTGGTCTTAAAGACTCTCTTATTTATATGTTTCTATCAAACGCTACCTCACCCTAAGCCTTTATTTCACTGAATATTTGCAGACCACAGAGTCTCATAGTTTCCGTCTCTTAGTTTCCCTAATGTACTTCGAAGTTTTTTTTATTGTGGCTGAGTGACCTTAGCTTCTAAATCTGCAATGTTGCGATGAGAAATGTACTGATGTTCAAATAAGCTCGTCTGCTTCTCTTCTTTATTACAATAGCATCATGAAGTGGCTTACATTCAACTTAGTCCTCCCCTATTGCAATGCAAAAGCTCTGCGAGGGCACAGCGCTTCGAAGAGTGCCATACAAATGCATTCTTATTATTAATAAACAAGGATAAGTTTAGTAAAATAGGATAAATGGTTTTATGGTGCAAAATGCGTTTTAAACCGTTTTTGCCTAGCGTTCTATATTTAGACCACCTCCAAAATAGTTATAGACAACGAACTATTACAGAATCTTATTTCATTGTTGTTTTTGATTTGAGAAAAGGTGCATGTAGGTAGTAAACTATTAAATTTACGAAAAAATAAGATTATTCTTTCTTTAAAACCGTACTTATATCTCGCATCTCGCATTTATAATCTTTATTTGGGAGGGAGGGTAATTACTTTTTTACTGTAACCCAACAAATTTTATTATCAAGAACTTTGAAGTAACGCAGATGAAATGTGTTTGTTTTATTGAATGATGAAAGTTGGTGTGCTAAATTTAGGTCACTCGGAATAGAATATTTTAAGATTTGTGAGAGTGAGATTTTGTAAAGATCATGCCTTGATAATTATTATAAATAAATATAAATAATTGTGTATGAGCAAATTCATCATCTTCAGCTCCAGACAGACAACAGATTAGAACATAATTTAGTCTCCCTTTATATCTATCTATGAATGACCGATATTCACTTGGTGCATATTGCGATATGTGCATTTTGATCAGCAATCCTTGTACATTGTTCTCTTTTGGAAAGAAAGGCATTGAATCCTTTCTAGGAGACGATATAATGAAATTCCGATTTCGGCTACAATAATTTTTACTTTCAGCTTGAAAACTACCAATTTCCTTGATCATTTTGACAGACAGTTATTTTATGAGGATGTTCAGCTAGTCTTACATAAAACCTTCTAAAACCCATTAAGGTACTTCGAAATCACTATTAATTGGTACACATTTGCCTCCTTGATAGGTAGCTAATTCTTCCTTTTCTAGAGGCAGTGCTGAAAGATGGCGTAATGATGGTACATGCATCTTATCTGAATGCGTATCATGCTGTTTACAAGCTTCTATGTTACGCTACCTCCATTAACTCAGTTTATGTGCAATGATGCAGTTTATATTCACCTAACTCAAGTATTTCACAGTATTCACAATATCACTAGTATATAATGTTTCATGCCCTTACTCTTTCTGTTGATTCATTGCCGCTGATAATTTTGCAAAGGTTTAACATACAACAGCATCGGCCCATTGCTTATCTTAGTATCCTAGTTGTGCTTTGAAATAGTGAAAATAATATTTTTTCAGAAAATAACTAATAGTCTATCAATGGTCAATGAACGTACACTCGCCGCAAATAAAGCACTTTCTTCGTGATGAAAACAGGTTAAGTCCTGTAACAGGAAGATATCACATCATAAAATGTATATTACACATGCATAACAGCAACATCTGTAAAATCATACAATCATTTATATTTACGAGTAACTCATTATACCCTACCAAAAGGGCAATAAAGTAGGTAATAGAGTACTCAATACGTCAAAATCTATTGCTACTAGGAACATAACGGATTGTAATTCTGGTATCTGTGTAATGAAACTACATATACAGGCAGCAAGAATTTTTTATTTTTGCAGTGTAATTGCTATTTAAGTTCAAGAGGTTCTATTGTGTCCTGATACAGTGATTCATACAGTTATATAGTTAATTCAGAGTCAATGCAACTCTGTGTCTCTCGTTGTCGAGATTACGACTCAAGGCAAAACAAAATCAGGATTCTTCTTCCTATGTAGTTCTGTACTGATTCATTAAACCTCAGGCATTTGGATGAAACACTTCTCCCTTTCTCCTCCTAGTTCATAAGCTTAGAGGTTTTCTGGTGCAACTACTTTGCTAATAAAGAGAGTAAAAAGCTTAACATATTCAATTTCCTGTTTGTCATATCATAGAGAAAAACCGTAGTTAATGTTTTCTACATAGGAGTAATACATTTCAAAACAATCAGAATATTAACATTGATTAACTATTAAAAAAGACACAGTTGTTGGAAGAATCGCTAATAGTCATGGAAAAATGGTTCTTAGGATCTTAAAATTATAAAGAAAAAAATATTGTGATCGAAGAAAAAATCTTCTGGATCCAGCAAAACCAGAATTAATCCTCGATGAGGTAAATGCTTTTTATGTCGTATGATATTCACTTGTTTTTGAAGCATTGTAAAGCTCAAAGTTTAAACATAGCTTTTAATGATCAATCGAAAGGGTATATACAGTCCCGAGCGAAATAAGAGAACGATTTTCCCTTAGTAAAATATTTTCATAATATGGTGAGTAGGTAAAGGAAATTTCTATAGTATATAAAGGCATGTATTAATAGATTTTATAAAAATTCTATATGATATAAACGTATATTTTAGAAGTTATACTAAATAAACTTACAAAATAAAATATAGTCAGATGCAAAATAAGACAACTAGTTTTGCAAGAATATTTTATAAGTTTCTTGAAATCATCGGCCACATTTTGCTCAGAAGGTTCAAGAACTGAACAAGCACCAATTTGAAGAGATGCCACCACACGTGAAATTGATTTGTGATATTAATCAGAGTAAAGTTGGCTTGAAGTCTGTGTGGAGGTCTCTTTCTGCGAGTTCAAGCCAGGTAATAATGTCCGAGAGTATGATTTCACGCGTTTTAAAGTTATATAATGAAAACAAAAACTTTAAATCCCCTGCAAAAGTTGATTGACTCCACATAGCTACCATTCGGAGAGACAGAGCTATTAGACCTTTCTCTATGAAGGATATCTTCGAAATTGCAGCAGAAATTTCTGGAAAAATTAGCACCAATAGTACGAAGAAGTGAGTCGGTTCACAATGTCCGTCAATTTGAAGAACCAGTAGGGCAAACGGGAATATGCTGAAGCTTATGTTGTTAGGAGGGATGAAAATTGGGTGAGAATTTATTTCAGCGACCAAATAAATTTAATTGAGTTTGTTTCGTTTCGTAGTAATGATAAAAATGTTTAGAAAATATACCCAAGGTGAGTTTTAAAACTAAATAATCATGTGATTACATACAATTAGACATTACACATCCTCCCCCTTAAAAAGAAATATTTTGCAGGCAAATAATCATTGCTGAAAAAACCTGAGGGCAGTAAATTGTCCAATTGCTAAAATAAACTTAATAATTCACCGCATTTTATACCATCAAGAAGCGCAAAAATGAGTTTGAAAACGGGGAATACTTATATATTTATTACTTTTATCATTTTTAATATTTTCCGTTATTTCCCAACTCATATCATTTTTTTTCTTAGAGTGAACATCAATTTCCTTTAGCTTTCGAATAAGCCATTTTTATTAGAAAATATGTTGCCAAGTTCTTTATTCCCGAGCGAACACAGCTGAAATTGAAGATCTCAGTAAAACTAGATTCCGTTTTCACGATGGAATTTGCTGACTCAAATTACAACCAGGAACTAAATTATTTCCAATTTCAATAAAAAATTGATAAGATTCTGAATGTTTTTCTGTATGTTTTGATTAAAAAGTTGTATTATTGTGTCATAGTAAAAGATTTTTTATAATATAATTTTACACTTTACTTTTTAAGATTTAAAAAGATAGATTTGAAAATCTCTAAGAATATGAGCAAGATATATTTTGTAAGATACTTGTTCTAAATCCGGGAGATGAGCCAGGCACAAGAAAATGTGAGCTTGTATTTGCAAAGATGACTGGTAATTTTCGTCTTCAGTCAAAAGAATAATTAAGAATGATCTACATGAAAAAGGTAGACGAGAGTGAATACTTCATCTTTATCCAACTCGCTAAAAAAATTAATGGGCATGTGGAAACCTTTGAGATTTCAATCAGATAAAACAATAGAAAATATTTGATTTTGTGATAAAAGCTACTGTTAAAACACTTAAAATTACACAAAAGGTTCGTTTTCGCTGTCAAAATCTAAAAAGAAACATACAAATCAAGTCACCCCACCCTAAAATGTATTTCCTTCTTTATGAAACAATTCGTTATCTTAATACTGAACATTGAAGGTATTAATTATTCTCTATCGCTTGTAAGGCCCAAGCTACCCCTGTTAAAAATAATTGGTGTGATTGAGTAGACTATACCAATTTATCATCAGGTGTGAGAATGCGTCATGCTTGGCAATGAGTAAACCAGTAAAAATGTTATATTTGAGTTTCTCTCATTAAATGACCTCACCACCTCTGGTTAGGAAATTCTTGATGTTCGTAATTAATCCAATTCTCATTTCCCCTGAAAATAGGAATAAATCCTTACGTTGTCCTAATTGGACGATGTCTGACTTTGCTAGAATTGAATTACTATTTATTTAGCTGTGTGTCAATAAAGGACGCCCTAACCTCGGGCATTTCTTTTTTAATTACCCCTCGCAGGTCAAACCTTCCAACTCATCTCGAGGTAGAGGTAGCTGTTGCAAAAAGTAGCGAATTTCAGTCTCAAATTAAACGCTGACTTGATCCTGGTGAGCCTTTTTTTCCTCACCCTTCCTTCCCTATGTTCTTTCATATCTCCTGTGAAATATCACACGAGCCATTTAACTCCCCCACCTGGTAAGCCATAATGTAAAACTGTTTCCCTTTGTCTCTATTTTTAGGTCAGAATTAGATCGCCGTAATTCTCGTACTAAATTAACTGTTTTCTTAATTATGTGCTAATTAGTTAGTGATTCCTACTTCGGGTACTCAATCGGTGGCCTCTTGAAGTAGCCAGACTATTTTTTTCAATTTACAGAAACTCCGCTAATACAATACTTCAAAAGACCGCAATTTTCCCCTTATTTCTTCCAGCAATTCCTTCCCCTTTTATTGCCCTATCTTATTTTTCGGTCTGCCTATTTTCCCTCCCGAAAACTCTCCTAAAGAAATCAAGCAAAGAGTTATATATAATACAGCTTTTAAAAACTCCGATCTCGAGCAAGGAAATAAGGAATGGGGCCTACCAGAAATTGGACATTTGGCAGGTTGTGCTAAATGTTTACAGATATATAAGTAATAAACCATTTTCTTCTCGTTTTTCTAGATATGCTATAGAAAAAACGAATTGTAATCGTATTAATATCCGGTTCAAAAAGATGAGGCAAAGCTGACAAGAAATTTAATAGAAAACAGTACTAAATCCTCACTAAAGCTATACTTAATCGAATGCTTAAAAAAATAGAAGGTATGTCATAACACTAAATAAATGATCAAAGAAGAACAGCTAGTGATGAAGGTACATGGTACTTGCAGATTAGACATTCCCAATTAAATCAGAAATTATTTTACTCACCCGTATGTTTACAGAGCCTGTACCTGACACTTATTACATCTATATATATCTTCGGTTATATTATATGATATATAGTTTAGTGATTTATTATGTGAAGATGAAATGAAAGAACAAAATGGTGAATATTTACTAAAAACCTGATTCATTTGGATTAATTTCACATTTCTATAATTGTTTTAAGTTTAATGGTCATAAATCCAATATCATTACAATCAAAGAATTGAAATTTTATATTTCTTCCCTATTATTGTGTATCATATTTTGAATTTTGATTTTGAAATACTTTAAAATGTAGTAATCTAAATCTCAAAGGTATAAAATATGCTACTACATACCTTCATATCACAATTTTATATCTTTGACATAGGCATCTGAGAGGAATGGGGTTGGTATTGGTATAAATCAGTATTAGTTTATGTATATTGAGCAATTGTGACTGTTTGATACCCAAACTTGAATGCTCGTTGATAATAATCTATTGACAATACAATTGCAATGTTAATCTTTTCCTTTAGTTCTATGATTGCAAAACAAATGAGTTTTCGATATTCTACCAAGCTCTGCCATCTCTGTATAGTCACTTACTATACATCAGCCGTTATCAAATATAATCCATTTTTTATCATATTGGGTTGAGGAATAAGTTCTTGCGGTTTTATCAACTTATTCATTACCATTAACAATTTTAGAAAAACTTCTTCCCAACGTTCAACTAGTTTTCCTATGCCTCTGCAATAAAAATATCTGGATTTTGACTTGAAGAATTCGTCTAACCAGGTTCTTAATTCCACATCAGTAATGAAAGAAGCGCCGAACAAATTGTTGGCCAGCGATTGGAAAAGATGGAAATTCGATGGAACCAAGTGTGGCAAATATGGAGGATGCGGCAGGATTTCCCAATTGAGCGTTTGGCTGGCATCGTTTGTCATATTGGCAATGTGAGGACGAGCATTGTCGTGTTCCAGAAGAACTCCATAACGTCGATGAGGTCGCTTTTCACGAATAGCTTCGGCGGGTCGATACATTTGTTGAACGTAGAGTTCTGCATTGACATTCTCGTTGTTCGCAAGGAGCTCATAAGGAATGATGCCTTCACAATCCCACCACACACACAGCATCGTCTTTCGTGGATGAAGTCCTTGCTTTAATCGCAGAAGTGTTTTTATATTGGGGCTAAGCCATTGTTTTCGATGTTTCATGTTGAGATAAACACACCACTTTTCGTCGCCAGTGATTATGCGGTAAGGAAATCTTTCCTTATATCCACGAGTAGCCTTGTGACGAGCAAGCAAACCTGCGGCAATCGTGGAGCGTTGAAGTTTGTTGCTTTCACTCTAAACGTGCGGAACCCATGCACCGAGATTTTTAACTTTCTCCATCAAATGAAGGTAATTCACTACAGTTTTTTGATCACACGCCAATTGTATAACCAATTCTCTAGTTGATTGACGAGGATTTTTATGAAGAAGGTCGTTCAATCGATCTTCATCCAACTTAATGGAGCGACCAGAACGTTCTTCGTCATTATGATTGAAATGACCCTTTTTGAAACGTGAAAACCTTTCTGATAAAGCATTTGCTCCATACAGAACACAAATATCACGACAAGCTTTGGCTGCGTTTGCATTGTTCCCGTCTCGACTGAAAATGAATAACAACAAGTGTCGAAAATGCGCCTTTCTTCTAACTTGACATTCCACTTTGAGGATACAGAACAAAAATTAAATTAACACAACTTTTAAATAAACAGCAATGACTTATTACTCAACTTAAAGACGTTGCTTAAGCAAAAGCTTAAAAGTGTACGCTGTTAAGAGACCTAGCTTAATCTATGCAAATTTTTGCTCTCATGATTTATTATTGTTTCTTAATATGTGCACAAATCACGTCAACAAAACTTAAATCAACACAACATTAAAAAAAACGCAAGAACTTATTCCTCAACCTAATAGTTTTCTCTTGTCTCTAAAAATGGATCCTTATTCTATCTCTACATTCATTTAACAGAACGCATAAGGTCACAACTTTCTGGTCTTATTTAATTAAGCTGGAATCCATTTTGGCATTATTTAACCGTTTCCTATTGCCTTAATATGAAGATAAATGGTTGCTGCTGAAGTTCTAAAATCATCCAAAGATGCTAAGATTCACGTTCTCCTGCAATTGAATACAATTTTCATGGAAAATAAAAGAGCCTTTTTAGGAAATGTAAATCTTGATATTTTATTCTCTTACATATGGAGATACTGCATCTTCATTACCAACGAAATATTTTTGTAGATTGAAATAATCTAAATATCACAAAGACTGTTTGGCAAAGGGATTCTAAGAGAGAAAGAAAAAATTCAAATAGTAATGGCATAGTTATTCCAAATATCATTAATCAAACGGAAAAGTTTGAAAAGGAAAATGGTATATCAGAAAAGATATTGTTTTCTTCTTATAAGATGAATCGAACCACTCACTGCCCTTCTTTGAGATTATTGGGCACGAGGACTTAACTCTCGAAGAAATCCTTAGTCTAAAACCATTGTTTACGCAGAGCATATAATCTGCCCCCTTCACTCTCGGCACGCACCAAACATTTTTCCTAATTGAGCAGATTATTTTCAATTAAACTAATAAGCTAAAGTAATAAAATATTTTCTGTCACGTTGAAAACAAAAATAACTTTCGTCGATAATTTAAATATTAAATCTACCTTCTCATAAATATAATATTTCTTTTTTATGTTTTGAATATTCGCATCGGAGTTATATTCAAAGCAATGTGCGGAACGTTAGGATCAAATGACTTTTAAAATTGGAATCAATAGAGGTAAGCAACGAAGCGTGTCAAAGCAATATTTCTTTTGAGAATGTTAAATCGCGCTCGTCGTCGCCTTAGAAGAAATCTGTATACTCGTACATTAAACATCTTCCTTGCCAACGCTTATATATATATATATATATATATATATATATATATATATATATATATATATATATATATATATATATATATATATATATATATATATATATATATATATATATATATATATATATATATATATATATATATATATATATATAAATATATATATATATATATATATATATATATATATATATATATATATATATATATATATATATATATATATATATATATATAGATATGCAACAAGAGAGAGAGAGAGAGAGAGAGAAAGAGATCCTTCACAGGACAAATAATTTAATCTAATAATATAACCTAAAACTATAAAAAAAAAACAGATTCTTAGATATTATTCTTTACTGACATATTTTTAAACTTTATGACTATGTTTGGGTCTTGCTCAATTAAGTAATATTTAGATCAAGGAATATTATAGTATCAAATAGTAAGAAGTTTAAATAAACAATGAATAAACGTGATTTAAATATATTTTTATGAATATCTTTAGGATATAAGTAAAGTTGGTTGGCAATGGGCAATGATTTCAAATACAAGGAGGTGAAGAGGATTTAATAACACCAGAAAACCATATTTAAAATATTTTTTGTTTAACTCTTTTTTTATCGTTTGATTAGACTAAAATTGGTATAATAATTTAAAAACTGCCGTAAGTTTTCTTCTTCCAAGCCATGTTTTTATGTATAGATTACTCTCTGAATAATCATAATTACATTCTTTGCCCAGGACTAATATGACTGGTCATCTGATTGCTTTTGTTTTATTACCTTTTTTCTTGCTAATAATAACTATTGAAATGCAAAAGATATATTTGATATTGTATTAATACTTTTATTAACACTGACCGCAACTCGGCAAAAGAGGAATATTAGCAAATGGCGAGAGTTTGTAACTTATATTTTTAATTGCACGTGAGACAGTGCGGTGATGGATTGTTTGCCACTCTATAGAGGCGATTACTACGCATTCTAAAAATAATACATATTTCTTTATTCAACGTGGAGCAGATCTTATGTAATTTTTTTCTAAGCATGTGAATGTTCGATTTATATGTTAGTCACCTACTTTTTTTTTCTTTCAGATCATCTCTGCTATTTCTCATCATCAGTGCCTAATCAGATGTTGGTGTGAATTTGTGCAGTATTTATTTATCATGGCAGGTTTTGTTAAAAGCGACGGCTAATTTCAAATTAATTACTTTGTTTTCAATCCTGTCTATTTGTAGTTTATTCGGCTTCACTGCTTAAATGAACTCGTGATACGAAACTTAACATCTTCAGCGATGAATTGGTCAAAAATCGCAAGAAGTGAATTAATATATTATAATATGTGGTTAAAAACTTTATTAGCATGTTGGAACAAATAGGTTATGGGCGCCCGGTTGTTCAGTTTCGTCCTTTTGTCATTGAATTATCTCGTGGGATCCATTTTTGTATATAATATTGGACTTTCCTTAAATAAATGTTGGTTCAAGGAAGAGTAATTGAGGTCTATTTGAGACAGAGTCTATAATTTTAGTATTACTCCATTTTTCTGTTAAGGCAAACTTCGTGTTTTTCTCATGGGTGGTTAATCAGTGCTCCATTATTTTGCTGATATGTCATCCTCATTGAGTGTGTTGTTTCATTCATCCCCTTATATAAGTGAGGTAAAAGTTCACAGTCTTTTAATCACATAATTACGCAAATATATGATGGGCCATTTGTTTGCCATTGCCGCATTACAGACCTTTTTCTTAAAATCACTTAGATTTTAAAGTCTACGAATTAAGCGAGATATGACTTCTTCACAAATCTGAAATTCTTGCTCAACAACCAGAAATTTACCTTTCTCCAAATGTAAGAGAAATTATCAGGGTGGTTCTTGCAATTCAGATTGATTGCACTAGCAATCCAGATTTGATTCAGAAAAAATGAAGATTTTGAAGGTACTACTAATAAATTAAGATAAAATCAATGCATAACACAGCTTCTGTAAACCCAACTGTGACAAATTTAGCCATGGTTTAAGGTAGTAGTGGAATATAGGGAAAAAACAAACCCATTTTATTTAGAATACAGTCAATACTGCTTCTATTCCTTTTGGCATGCTAAAGACTAAAGTTATGATGATATCTTGACTGATATATATCCACTTTATTTAATGAGCACCTGAAAATTCTCACAATTGGATGGCTTCTTTTTGTCAACAGTCAGTTTGTTTTTCACCCGCAAATTTTCTAGGGAGTAGAAATATGGTAAATTTCCTTCAGTAGGTCTCCAAAATTCGATTTTATTCACAGACAATTACTTTTATGTTACTTATACTTTGTGACAAATTGCACCATCCTGATGGAAATGCAGTTATCATCGCCCCAATTGGTCTGGAACTTTCAAGAATAGTTACTGTTGGAACAAGGTTTGATAGATTGCCCGCATGATTTACCGAAGGCACGATACAGGATTTGTGAAAGAGCTTCCCTTTACTCATTGTAAACAGGAAATTTCCATAAGCTCTTCATCAGCGAATATACCTTTGGCCTAGTCTTCAACAGTTCATTCTTTATATTTATTACAAAAATGGAGATTAAATGTTAGGATATTCCTCGTGAGAAGAAGATTCTCGGCATTTCTTTCCGACTTGAGACCTATCTCAATAAGTATCCACCCCACTGTATGGGCTGAAACATTTGTATTTCAAATCGTGTACAAGCTTGGACCTAGAGGCAACACGATCCTTACAAAGAGGTGAGCTTTGATTTTATTTGAAGCTCTTTAAGCATCCAGAAACCTATTCCCCTGAGACTAAACAGTCTTTTTTTAATACCTCCATACAATACATTTAGCAGATACCTCCTTGCATCTCCAGCCATTTTACTGCAGAGAAACACTGGTTACACGCTGTTCTTTAAAAAGAGCCATTTCTGGAATTAAAATCCATTGATACATTTATTTGAAAAAAAACAGGCGAAGGCTTCGCCCCTTTCCCCCTTAAGGGGGGGGGGAGCTTGTACTTCGTTACTAAGATTATTATTTTAAATCTAAAAAAAAGCAGACATGGTTAAATTTTTATAAATTTGCTGAACTTCGCAAATTATAATAATTTTAAACAGGAACTCTAAACTATTTCCTCCCCTTTCAAAAAATCACATTGTTAAAATATATTTAGAGATAAAATAAAAAAGCTGCTTTACTTAAATTTTGATAAATTTTCTGAAATTCACCAATTGTAATTTATTTTCTTTTAAAACATTATAAAGCATTGGATAATCATATTTATTTTTTCTGAACCTAACTATTTTGTTTTTCAAACTCTGAAAAAATTCTTACAAATTACCTTGATAAAAATTTAAAATACATATACTTAAGTCATAACTGAACTAAGGTAAAATTATTATTCAAATACTCAAAAAAAACTCGTTTCTAGAATTATAGAGTTTGTGATGATGATGATTATGAAGTTATGATGAATATTAGGAAATAGATTATAATTACACACAAAAAAATTACACCATATTTGTCATCATTTTACTTTTTGGATCAAATAGCAAAGCTCTATAAATTTAAGACCTTGAGCATCATTTTGGAAGAGGAGAAAGAATGCATTTTTAGATTTTTTGTAAAGTAATACAATATTTATTCTTATCACATAAATTTTAAAAGCCAATGAAAAAATATAAATATATATTAGTCTCAATAATTGGGGAATGATTAGTATTTTTTTTAAATCTATCAGCCACTGGTTAAGTCATTCATCCATAACCCTATATTTTAAGAACGAGATTTTTTTAAGGTGTTTGAATAAGACTTTTTCTTTTAGTTCGGTTGTCACCTACGAAAAAAAAGAAGAAAAAAGAGAAGGAAAAATAGAAAAAAAAGAAGAAGAAGAAGAATACTAAAAAGATTATGCTAATTGGTGTTACGAGGATTCGGAGGGAATAGAAAGATCACCTCACAAACATTTATTTCTTTATGAAAAATTTAAAATTGGCTTCTCGACAAAACAAGCATTATGTTCATTACCATGAACTTCCAGCAGCCAAAAGATTATAGCCCCAGGCAAAGTTGATATTATTCCTGAACTAAAAGTTAAAAATGGATGGTATTCAGTCGAAGATACTCAATATGTCACTGATGCAGACAAGTTTAGTATATTCGATTAGTCAGAGAAAGATGGACCGTGCCACAGAACCAAGTTAACCAAAATGATCTGAGGTAAGAATTAACCTAGCTAAGGAATCTGCTAAGCTTTGGAGTTTGCATCTCAGATAATGTTATTTGATATCGAAGTATTTCGTCCAGAAAATTAAGCCTTTTCATCCACTCTTGAGTAGAAGTGTCAAGACAGTTCTTTTGAACAACAACAACAATTTCCCTTCGATCCTTGTAGACCATTCAGCTGAAATAGTCAAAAAACACAACAGCTCCGAAAGTTTTCTCTCTGCTTTGAACTAAAAATACATGATTAGTTGATCAGTGGAGATCTTAATATAGTTTATCTTGTCCTACGTCTTTTAATTTGGTACATTAAGTATCAATAGTTTTGCTTTTGTGACAGCTGCAGACAAACATAATCTCTAGCTTTGAGAGTAGCATTCAAGAGAAAGATTGAAACAAAGCCACCCTACATTGTTTTTCCTTATTCTTTTGTTCAACTAGACAATATACTGCTCTCACCAGTGCACATCAAACTCTGACTCATAACAAACATCGTGAAAGAGCCCTGACAAACAGGGTGGATGATTTAAATTTATACAAAATATATAGTTAACAGTTCATCGATAAGAAAAAAAGGTTTCACAACCCAGAAAAAAGCTGACAAAATATTACGTGAATCATTTAAATCTTAAGAAAGAAAATGGGTTATTTAGAAAAGGAAAAATAGTGAAAACTATTTTAAATTTAATATGAAGGTAAATAAAGGAGTGGAATTCGAGCCTGTGTCGTCAAGCGCTCATCGCTATAAAAAAATCAGGAGGCTCATCCTTGAGGATGCTTAGCTTAGTCGATGAACGTCAAAAATCAGATATCATCTGCACTATTTTCCATACAATTTTAGATATCAGTGAAGAATAGTGGATGTATTTTTACAAGTTCATCTAACTGATTGCAGAACGCTATAAATGCCGATTGGACGTCAACTTTCTGATTGACTCTTGTTGTTACGTGAAGAGGGATGTGGTTTCTTGCAAGCATAAACGGAAGTCTCTGAAGAGGCCATAGATCCCTGATTAAACTATAATAAAGCTTCTTACTCTTCTTGAGATCTATAAAAATTGAAAAACGTGCATAGGAAAACTGAAGAATGTTACTAAATGAGTCCTTTACTACGAGAAAACTCGAAAAGAAACATTTATTGACAGAATTTTATTAAGGAAAGTGAACCTGCTAGAAAATAATGGATATCATTTCCTTAATTAACGAGAGAAAGTAACCTAAGTAGAATGAGATATTTTCAAATTTGTTTGCTCAACCTTAAATCAAACAGATAAATTTGTGATAACATTTTCTATGAGAAAAGTGTTGGATGATTAAACCCAATAATTTCAATTTGGAGAAAGAATAGCAACAATACATTCTCTCTGAGAATGAAGATTTTGACGAGGCGAAGTTACGTTTTCTGTATTTCCTGGTAAATGCAGTTGACATTTCAGGTAGATTTGCCATGTGATCATTGGTGATTTTGGGATGGCCGAACTTCAGTTAAGTGTCCAAATGAGGCACAATGATGAGACAAGTAGCTGTTAAAGATTTCGAAACTTCAGCAGCACGCGCTTGGTTAGGCTTTCGGCAGCGAAAGCGTAATGATAGAATATGGGACTCCTTGGTGAAAGCAAGAAAAAAACATTGACTTTTTTCCCACGAAAGCAGCATGAAAATATGCAGCGACGTAGCTCACCTTTGAACTTCTTGTGATATCATCAGCAGCTAGATTAATCAATCTATAGATCTCTCATAGGGGAAAAGGCACAACGACTAGGGTAACAAGAAGGAGAGCAGAAGCCACTAAACCTAGCTTGGAACGAACTTCTACCTACCAGCTTCTTCACGAGATTCTGGACCGGTAGGTTGGTTCCTGATCTGAAAATCTGCCATCGTTGCTGAATAAAGTAATCGTGGTGTTGAAGAACGATGTCCTTGAGAGTCTCTTATCTGTTTATTTGCAAGGACTAGAGTTAAAATTATTCTTGTTTCCCTCCAGTCAAGGGCTTTGCAGCTTGCGTGAAATTGAAGATTTCTTGCAAGTTTTTTAAAGTTTGCACTGACGATGAAGCCCTGAATTGCAGTCGTGCCTGATTTGTGGCTCTCTTTCGTGTGCGAGCTTTACTAGGTCTTAGATAGAGCGAGGCTCCCCAGTTTCACAATTGGGGATTACCACCGGTCGCCGGGTTTAAATAAAGCCTGTTGACATTTGTGTATTCGAATTTTCTCTTTTTCTTTCCATTCGGTTCAATTTTTGCCTTTAATCAAAGAGTAGTTTTGTAACCTCGTTTATTTTCCTTTTATATAGATAACTTGGTATCATTGTTATTTTCCAGGCTGAATTAAGACTCTTTTTATATCTATTTTGTCCTTATTCTCAGTAATCATCGTTTCTTCCTAATTTGGAGCGGATGATACCTGATATGTGATCAAATGGAATTTTATTTTAAAGAATCATCAATTTATCACTTTTTCCGTCCCATTTGACCTTTCCCATGTCTACATATCTTCTTCTTGTATTGTTTTGAAATTAGTTTGTAATGAAAAATATGTTGAATCTTAGGTGGATTCTACTAATCCTTTTTGCCATTTACTCCCATTTGCTATTGTTAATTGTCCTATGAATCGTCTATCGTGTCTTTGTGCTACAATCAATGCACTGTAATACCCTAAAGTTATCTGGTGAAAGTTATGATGCGAGAGTTCATTCATGAGTTCTTCATAGATGTTTTCATCCTCTTCATCTGATTGAGATCTTTATGTGCATATGCTTTAATTACTCTTAGTTACTATCATATAGTTTACCTTCCATTTCTCTCGAAGATTTCATATTGCATGTATTTATAATCACTCTCATTCCTATTCACAAAAGGCGTTAAAAAGTATTAAAATATATTTTACTACAATATGAACACTCTTCTGTCATATTCTTGCTGACATTATGCAAATTAATGACCTCAGAAATTTTAATTTGTCAAATTCCCATGAATGAATATGAAGTGATGTGTTCTCGTTAAATATTCATAGTTGATTTGGCCAAATTTCTTCGAAGTATGAAAAATTATATCAAGCTTGAACCAAGAGTTAATTTTATTCATAGGTTTTAGTCCAACCTGATGAAAGAGATTATTTGTTTTGATTACTTTATAGTGAATAGTGACTTCTCAATAAATTCTCTTCTCTGACCTTAGATTTATTTAGGCTTTGCAATATAAAGTGATAAAAGAAATTATTTTAATAAGTTCCTATACGAAAGTCACGCATGGAATCTTGTTTGCATTATCTTTGACAACAGTAGATCAACTCTTTGAAAGCAGAGGGGTAACGTGGAGTATGGGACATAAAAATTATCCGTGGATGACCAATTAAATAATAAGAAGCAGACATAAAAATGTGTTCCAAAAATATATATATATATAAATATAGAGGGTGTTGCAAAAAATAGGAATAGGAAACCGAATTTTAAATTAATATATCTCTGAAAATATAAAGCTAGATAGTTTCTGAAAACTTAACTTTGTTTGTTTATGTTTTGTGCATCTATGGTAAAAATCTTATAAACTTACATCTCTAATTGTAAATTCTGCATTGAAGTAGATGAAAGACATTAAAAGTGCACTTGCGAAAGCAGGTAAAATACAGAATCAAACTTCAAATAGACATATTTCAAAACCATTTCGTAGAAGGGAGCAGAAAATAATGCAATTGTCCAAAGCCTAGGCTTAGCCTAGCTTTAGCTTACTAGGCTTACCAAAATTATTTGCCTAGTTCCTGCTAAGACGTTGTTGGAAAATTGCTACCAGTCAATTTAAGCCTCCATTTTTATTCATTCTTCAAGTACCCTAAAATGCAACTTACAAGTGAACAACGAGCATCTGTGGTCACAAATTATTTAAGGACTGGAAGCTTTAAACATTTAAACAACTTTTTGAACAACTCTTTCCAGATAGAGTTTCCCCAACCAAAAAAACCAATTGGACAAATGTTAATAATTACAAAAATGAAAGAACAATTATAAATTTAAACAAAAATCGATCGGGTCTCAGGAGAACATAACGGACACAAGAAACCATTAAATCTTGTTCAAGAAAAGCGTATTCAGGATCCAAGAATATCAGTCATAAGGAATGGTTTGAAAATCAGTAAGGATACGTTCCACTGAATCATTAAAGGCGATTTGAAATGGTATCCTTACAAAATGCATGTAAGGCAAGAAGAACTATTTGAACAAGATTTACCTCGACACCTAAATATTGCCAACTGGTTTCTGCAAAGAAATGTTCGCTTCTTGGAAAACATTGTAATCGGTGATAAGGCTGCATTTCATATGAATGGAAGAGTCAACGATCATAACATTCGCTAGTATGCGCCACAAAGCCATCCTCCAAATTTAACTTTAATGTAGGCATATCTATAGAAAAGGTTTCTGTGTGGTTTGGAATTGGTGGAAACAAGAGTCTTGTGGGCTCTTTTATCTACGAGAATAACTTGACTGGAGATGGATACCTGAACCTAATTACAGAAAGGATAGTTCCTGAACTGCGTCAAATTTATGGAAACAGATTTAATAGGCTGTGGTGGATTCAAGATGGCACTCCAGCACATAGAACTCGTGCTGTGCGGGAATTGCTGAGGAGCATTTATAATACCCGCATTATTGCATTGAATCATCCAATTGATCTGCGGACTTAACACTTTGCGAACTTTTTTTTGTGGGTCCATCTCAAGAGTAATTAGAAATGAACTATATTTACTAAAAGCAAATCAGGATTTAGTTAAAAGAATTATGGCAGAAATGCGAAGAAGGATGAAAGTATGTCTATGTAAAAAGAAATGAAGGCCATACCGAAGGAAACGGATATTAGCCTCTTACATTATAAATAATAATTATCTATGTTTTTGTAATAAATATTAGAAATTAAAATGTATTATTTTCTGCTCCATTCTACTAAATGGTTTTGAAATATGTCTATTTGAAGTTTGGTTCTGTCTTTTACCTGCTTTCGCAAGCACACTTTTTACGTCTTTCATCTTCTTCATTGCAGAATTTTTAATTATAGATGTAAGTTTATAAGGTTTTCAACATAGATGCACAAAAGATAGACAAGAGAAATTAAGTTTTGAGAAACTATCTAGCTTTAATACTTTCAGAAATATATTAATTTAAATGTCCGTTTCCTTTTTTTTGCGACACCCTGTATATATATATATATATATATATATATATATATATATATATATATATATATATATATATATCATGAACGCGAAAGAAGGATGAAATAAATCCAACTTCACCGCAGGAAAGAGAAAACGGAATATTTTTCCTCGGAAATAGTTATTTCTTACTTCGAAAAAATCCGAGCTGGGGCAGGATTTGAACCTTGCACATTGAGGCAGTGAGCAACCGCTTTGATCTCAATTAAACCGCCCTTTAGGCCACTCTGCTACGCACAACCGAGTGAATAAATGTTTCTAATTAGTTCGAGGGTGCTGAATCCGTATTTTAAAACCAAAATTATCTATTACGTCTAGATTTTGTGTAATGACCCCACCCCCTTTTCTCTATTTGTTCCGCTTAATAAATAAAAAAATCTTTTTATTATGTAATTTTTTAATCTTTCAAGCAAAACAATTTTAAAAATGGGGGACCTTCCTTCTTTATTCTGGCTTAGGACAGAGAGAGTACATCACTGGCGAAGTTACTCCACCTCTCTCCCAAGTTATGAAGATTTTATTGTATTGATTAAGTTTGTTATGCTCTTAAAAGTTTAAAGAAACTTTGCTGTGGTCTTCTCGTTTTTCTTTTTTCAGAGATCAAAGTTTGTTTTTGTAAAGACTAGCAAATTTTCCCCATTTTATTTGGATTAAATTTTCCTTGATACTTCATCTCAATAACCAAAATTTGTTGATGAAAACGTACACCATGTTAATCACTAACCGCTTCCAGATTTTCAGGAAAAAAATCGAGATGAGAATGTAGAAAATGCATTTTAAGTGACATTCTACATCCCATCTTTTTATAGGGTTCCAGCATATTGTTTACTATTTCTCGGTAATTTGGAAATTAAAATTGTCGAGAAGGTTTTCAGGGACTTTCACAAAGGATTTCCATGCTTTGCGTTCCTTTTCATTGAGACACAAATTGAAGAAATGATCAGAAACAACTGTGCGAATTTGTGGTCCAGCGAAAACTCCAGCTTCTATTTTTGCATCATTTTGTTTTTAAATATTGAAATAATAATAATAAGTCTTTTTTAATGCGCTCTTCAAGGCCTGAGGCCTTCCCAGAGCACATGTTGTGCTGAGATGAGAATGGAAATTCAATGGAAATTCAAGAGGGAGAGAAGACAATACTGAAAAGATGCGTTTTCAGGAGATGCTTGAATGTGGTAAGAGAGGGAGAAAAACTGATTTCAGCAGGAAGAGTATTCCACAACTTAGGGGCGCAGATTAAGAAGCAGCAGTTCCCCATTGAGCAGAGTGATAAACGAGGAATATTCAAAAGAGGTGCATGTGAGGACCGAAGGGCCCGAGGGACATGGCGTGGCGAGAGGGCAGAAGAGAGGTAAGACGGGGCCTTGTTGTTTAGGGCCTTAAATGTTAAGGGAAGTATCTTAAAGTGAGTACGGGATCTGACAGGGAGCCAGTGCAGTTCATGCAGCAAGGGCGACGGAGGAGAAGCCGGGCCACATAGTTTTTTACAAGTTGAGGGGGGTGGAGATAGGAGGATGGCAGATTCACAAGCAGTGAGTTACAGTAGTCAAGGCGTGAGGTGATGGAGGCATGAACAGCAGTCTCAAGACTTTGGCGATCAAAGTGAGAGCAAATGCGAGAGAAGTTAAAAGGGAAACAGAAAGGATTTGCTGACATTGCGGATATGAGGCTTAAAGGAGAGATGCTCATCAAAAACAACACCAAGATTCCTAACGCAGTCAGAGTAAATGATAGTATTACCGCCCAGAGTAAGCGAGGGAAAGAGAGATTTAGATTTTTTGACAAGAGCAGAGGTGCCGACGAGGAGGACCTCAGTTTTGGAATGATTAAGCCTGAGGAAGTTGGTAGAAAGCCAGTCAGAAATGAAGGAGTAGGCAGCCAGGAGGTCAGTGATAGAGTAGGCGCGAGACGTGGGGGATGAAGAAACGAAAATTTGAGTGTCATCAGCATATAGGTGGAAGGATAGACCAAGATTACGGAGAAGGGAACTAAGAGGGAGAAAATAGATACGAAATAGTAGAGGACCAAGGACAGAGCCTTGTGGCACTCCAAAGCGAATGGGGGTAGAGTCGGATGAAACGTCGTCAATCACAACGGATTGGGTACGAGACGAGAGGTAAGAGCGAAACCAGTCAAGCACGGTGCCTGATATGCCGAGGAAAGAGTGGAGACGATCAAGTAGTACGATATGGTCAATAGCAATCGTACACATTGAGAAGGGCAGTTTCTGTAGAGGTGACCTGACTTGAAACCAGATTGAAAGGTTTCGTCAATGTTACAGGCCACCATGTGACTGTTGATACGTGAAGCAACCACTTTCTCCAGAACCTTAGAGAGGAAAGGAAGTTGCGAAATCGGGTGATAATTGGAAGGGTGAGTGGGGTTCATTTGAGGCTTTTTAAGAATCGGAAGGATATGGGCACGTTTGAAGGAAGAGGGAACAAGACCAGTTGCAAGTTAAGTGTTGAACAGGTAAAGAAGCGTTGGAAGGATAGCAGGCAGAATTTTACATAACAGTTTAGGTGGAAAAATGTCCTTTGGGGAGCCCGATTTCTTAGAACGCGAGAGCAGGGCTGTAAGCCCCAACGCGGTCACAGCGGGGAAAACGATAAGCGGCTGAGGCAGAAAGTCAGGGAGAATGGCAGGAGCCGGGACAGAAGGCTGAGGGAGGGAGGCATGGAGGTTAGTGACCTTATCTGCGAAGAAATTCAAGGAAGTAGCAGGGCTAATGGGTGGGGAGACCTGGGCTGGGGAAGTAATATGGGAGAGCAGACGGAAGACGGTACGGGGATCATTCCTATTATCAGTAAGCAGATTACGTGAGTAGGCTTAACGAGCATATTTTAATTTTGCCACGTAAAAAGCTGTTGCAAGTCGAAACGCCAGCGAGAAAGGGGTCGTGTCTTGCCCACGGGTGCGAGCTTTTCTAAGGACTCTTTCATGGGCACGCAGGAGGAGTTCCATCGAGTACCAAGGGGCACGGTGACAACGGGAGTTTGAAGGGGTGACAAGGGGAGAGTGAGCATCAAGACAAGGGAGAAGGGGTTGCCCCAAAGAAGAGAGAATCTGGTCAGGAGAGGCAGAAGCATCAATGGGAGGAAGTTTGGAGGCCACATTATTAGATATAGAGGGAATATCAATGGAGGCAAGTCGACGGAAAGGCTTAGGATCATGAAACAGCTGGGGAGGTATATGGAATGGGGTAGAGAAGTTGAAGTTGATAAGGAAGTGATCAGATATAGCATTGGACAAATTTGTAGTCATCAGGTTGGAAATAAGACAGTCAGAGATTACCAGGTCTAAAATGTTACTGTAAGAGTGGGTAGGGATAGAAACGTGTTGGGTGAGGGAGAAGAGATCAAAGATTTCAGAAAAGGCTTTGAGATTAGGATTGAGGCCAGGAAGGTTGAAATCAATTCTTTGATCCAAACCCTTTACAAAATTTTCAATAAACCTAATTTAATGTGAAGAGGTGGAAGATGAACTTCTTTTGGATCTACTAGAGCATCATGCTTAACATTATGTTTGACAACAATGAGTTATTCTCTGGCTGGCCATTCTCGCTTTCTATAGTGATTTTTATTATCTCTGCTATCCCATAGACATAAAATGTACATGTACTTTGTGTATCTTAACTGTAACCCAAGAAGAAGTGTTATACCTTTCAAATCAAAACGGATGCTCCAGTTATGCTCTTTGTACTCAATAAGTTTCAGCAAATAGTTGCATTGATGAATATGTTTCTTGCAGACCTGTAACCTAGGCTACAGGAATTGCAGCTTTTCCATTCACATTGTGCAGCAGAAAAGCTTTAAGACTTACCTTATTAGAGTCAATGATAGTCTCCACTCATTAGGATCATAATTGCATAAAGCAATTAATATTTTTGCAGTAACATAGAGTATTATCTCGTGAATAAAATTCTGATAACTTCTGGTGACGATCTCGGAAGAAAGATACCCTGACATCTGGAAGGAGAAGATTTCTTTCTTGTAATCTGGAGGCAAGTAACTCAACCTTTTCCTTAGTCAGATTTAAATCTCGTACTAAGTTGGCAAAATAAATTTGGTTCTGTATCTTGATCAATTGGAACATATGTGTGTTCTTCTTCAATTTCTCCAGAAATCAATCTAGAATTAGGATCTGAACCAAAATATACAGTTATTGTAGTAGGTGGCTTCGGTACTGGAGTAGATTTATCATGTGGTGCCGGTTTCAACGCTGATGGGCAATTTGGATAAATAATTTTAGATTTGTTTTTTTTTTGAAAATCCAGCCAATTTTTTAGACAGAATTAACAATCATCAAATTGATTTGAGGGCTCACACCATATCATAGAAACAGGAAATGGCATTGCCTTCCTCTTTCCATTTAACAAGCTATCAACATTGTGTTACACTGCGTGCAGCAAATATGAGGGGCACAATCTTTATCCTGGTTGCCTACTTTGCATGCAAAATAGTATCTGTAGGCTTGCTTCATCCTTACTGCTGTTTCTATTTTTCTCCGTTTTGCCACTGGTGTGAATTGCCCACAAGGATAACAAAATATGTTAGAGCTGTTTACACATCCGCATTTAGAATTTGAGGCCATGACAAGATTTGCAATACTAACTTGAGCAAGCAAACGATACACAATGTGAGATACTTACCACAAAGTTCTTATCAGAGCAAAATTTTGAATAAACGTCTTATCTTGTTTACCAATTACCAGTTATTAGTAGCAAAAAGGTTATCACAAATAAGTAAGTATTAATCTGAAAATGTGGAAAAATCTGAGAAAAAAACAGTAATTAGAATTCAATGATATGGAGCTTCAATATAGTCCACTTTATATATATTAAAAATAGTAATATATAATAAATATATATATATATTATTTATTAATATATATTATTATATATATTAATTATATATATATATATTATATATGTTAAAAATTGCGTATTGGTACAATATTGAGCAAAAGTGTGAAATGGCTTGAAAAGAAAAATTTAAATTACACAAAAACTAGACGTGATATGCAAATTCTAAAGAAAAATTTATAATCACTGCCTAAATATTATCTAGAATCACATATTTTCTGCTCTGTAACTTTTTTCTGTTCACTAGTGTTATTATTAAAGTTTAATAAAGTTTTTTTTTGTTATAAAGAGCATTTAAAAGATTACAAGAATTGAGAATTTAAATTTATCACAATTACAACTTCACAAGAAGAAGTAGAATGTGTTTCTTGCTTTATTCATAGTAATTCATAGATTCACTCACTCTATATTTTGAGTCCCTTTAGCATAATTGGGAGAAGGTGTTAGAGCTTCGTAGATTAAAAGAAGCCCGACGAATTTAAAGCCTCTCTAATCAATAATTAGCATTTAAATGTGATTCTTTTTAAATCTTAGTCAAGGGGTTAGGTCAAAGGTCTAGAATGTCGTCAATCTAAGCTTAGATAAAGGGATAGTCACCAAAACTGCGTTTAGGAAACGCACAAGCAATTGTGATAAGGACTTAAGCCCAAGAAGAATAAAAGAATTCATGAGTTGATGGCATTGTGGACTGCCATCTGTTCCACGCTCGAGTCAATTAAATGTACTTTATGAAACATCATTTAAAAATTAAATTCGGAGAAAATGGAGCCTTTTTGACTTTCTTTAAGGCACAGAAGTCACAAAACTACCTTTAGTTTGAGAACTATCTTTGAAATCAGGTGCAAGGAGAAACCTTTTGAGGTGGACGTGGTAAAGGTAAAAGCTATAATAGATTATAAATTGCGTGAGCAAGCAATATGATATTTTCTTTGATTAAAAGATGCCCAAGGAGTTTAAGTGTCTCTATCTCTAGTTTTCTAAGAATTTGTCAACGCTTTGAGACATACCACACATTGTGGCCAATCCTCTTCCCCAGAATGTATATTCACAAAGACATGTCGAAGAAAGGGCTGATATTTGGTGCGCTTTTTGGGCATTTTATTGTTTCATCTGCATACATAAAAGGAAGAAAAACTGCATAAAAGTGTAAATACTCAGAATTTATTATTTATTTGTTAAGGGCATTCTAGATAGCATTAGAAAGGCTAATTCAGCATATGAATGATGTAAAAGTGGGTAACTACTAACTATACCCATTGCATATGGCAGTACATATATATATATATATATATATATATATATATATATATATATATATATATATATATATAGCTAATAAATTAAATAAAAAACACGCGCTCCCTTTTGTTTGTAAGGGGTATGAAGGGGTGACTGATATACCACTCTGACCGTTACAATTTATTAACTTCATCACTTTCCCCTAGTTACAGATAAGCTCTAATTAATCAGATAACACTGTCTTTTCAAGCTCTCCCAGCACCTTCGGGCGAGGAGAGATGAGCAGTAGTCACTTATAATTCTAGATAGCGATAAAAATTCACAGTACACAATAGCGTAACAATAAGAGGAGCCACGGACGTACGTACCTGGATACGAGGAGAGGTGAGCTGTACTGACGTGCTCTCTCCCGCATACAGCTCTTCAGGCACGCCTCTCTCAAACACAGATGACACATTAAATATTTGTATCTAAATGCATAAATTTGGCACAACCGCTATAGAAATACCCGCCACTGTTTAGCGTTCAAAATGTTAATTTCTTTGATCAAAAACTTTATAATGCCAAAAATATACCATACTCAATCATTTTAAATATTATTAAGGCCTGTAATTACTTTGTGTCTCAAGGAAATTCGCTTTGTCAATTAATTTCTCACAATCCACAACACCTAATTTAACATGATTTTTGTATTATGACACTAAGACTAAGTTAACATTAATCCTAATTCCCGGTACCGCAAAGTTTTCTTGATTTTCAGAATTCTTAACCCTTTTTCTGTCACCCCTCCATTACCGACGTAAAATTGTTAAATTACCCCCAGTTTGAAAACTACTGGCATTGAGAATAAGATAACCATTTCCGTAAAAGAAGGTCCTCACAAAATTATTTTGAAGTCACTTATGTGGTAGAAACAAAAGATAAATTTTGATCGCCTATTTAAGAAAATAATACTTATTTATTAGAAAACTTGGATGATTGACCGAGCTGCAAAATGAAATATTTCCACTATAACAGTTGGTCTCCCAACAACTAAAAAATTTAATATGTTCTTATATAATGATTTATTTATTGTTTTTTTGGAGTGTCTGAATTTTTAATCAGGGAGGAAACTTTTTTACAGAGACTAAATTTTTTTCATAAGTTTGAAAGTGAATTTTATGCATCGAAATTTCTACCAATTTTGTTATAAATTCGAATAAGCCAAAGAATACGAGTCTTGAGATATCACAGATATGTTCATAAAAGAAGTAAAGCTCTATTTCGTTAGAGTCTGAACTTTTATTTCTGATTGGGTCATTCCTGGCATTATTAGATTAGTTCCAACACCAACTTCCTTTTGCTCTCAGATCCATTTATTTTAATTGATAAGAACTGAAGTAATTTTCCATGTCCTTTGACGACTAATTTATCGTGCTTCCCTTTTTCTCGTAGGAGAATGAACGTCTTTACTTCCTGATAGACAAATGCGTAAGAGAAATATTTCAAACATCAAAAGAAAACAGAAATAATTCCTTGGAAACATTATATCCATAAACCAGTTTTCCATAAATATTTGATTGAACTAAAGATATATGTTGGTAAATACTAATCGTTGGCTTTTCAGATGAATAAATTTAAGCATATAAATATTTGCATTAGTCTACACGGTGTAATATTCTTTCCTCTCTTTAGTTCCAATTATTGAGGAAATAACAAGCAAGATAAGGAAAACAATATTTAACGATGGAAAAAACATCAATCTTAGTAAATGCGAATCTTTTTGTGGAATTTAAATAAAATACTTCTAAATCATTACCTAAATTATGTCAACAATTACTTCAGAGTCGTATGCATAGTACGGGACATAATAATACAGCAAGATCCATGTAAGTTCCTAACCAATAGATTTCTGTTTGAACATTTAAAGTGAACCATAACCTATTTATATCCCAATCGTCAATGTTTAGCTTCTGTCTGACAAAATTCTAAAAAATATTTTGCTTAATTGGTAGAAATAAAGAAACCGTTCCCCAAAGGGAACAGGCCCTTGGTGCCTTCGGGCCGAACAACGATTGTGATACTGACATTTAGGTAGATTTCATTATCCGGTCGGGGATCCACGGGATCAAGGAAGCATTGGCGCCGACTAATTAACTAACTAACCTTTCCTTTTAAAATACTGATATTTCTGCTTGCCTCTGCGGAGATGTATATTTTTTTGTTTTCCATAGGTTCCGATTCTAAATCTAGCCAACACTTTGCACCCTGTTTTGGTAAGGTTTTATCTTTCAAGGAGATGAACACTGGCATGCAAATAAATCATATAAATGGTTAATAAGGGAACTTACCATTATCGTGCCTCTCATTCGGAATCTTTTAAATTTATAAAAACGTTGTATCTACTAGTATCTCCATTTTTAAAAAAATATGCAAATGCTATATATTAAATTACCCTAATAATGATTATAATACAATATAATAGAATTGCAATTCCCTAACCCCCAAACACCCCAAAAGCATTTTTTAATTACCCCCCAAAAGGTTTGTCTACATTAAAAAAACAATATTTTTAAACACACAAAATTGACACACACACATATATATATATATATATATATATATATATATATATATATATATATATATATATATATATATATATATGAATATGTACCACGGAAAGAAACTGAATAAAAAGCAGATTGGACTTAGTACTTTCGTCTATTCGACATTTTAAAAACTCAATGGTGAGAAAAAATAAGACACTGAGTATTTATACAAAGCACGTTTCCCTGGGATGAGGTCAACATTTTAATGCTATCAGATAAGTCGGATTTTAGAAAAGTGATAAAATTGGATCTAGCGAAAACAGCCCTGGGGTAATGTTGAGATTACTATCTTTTGTGTGGGAGATTAAAAATGATTCCAGGATATTTCTCTTTATAAAAGAGAAATATCTTGGAATCATATTTAATCTTTGTCCCTTTCGAATCTTTTTCCTAAAATTTCGGGGCATGACTGCTAAAACATAGGTCTAGGCAATTCTAACCTAAAAGGGACTGACATTGCTAATTAAAAAAATGTCTATGCATAGCTAGCCTAAAATGCTCTAGCCTCGCATTGTTAGATAAAAAGGGGTCGAGACATTTTTTAGCTTAAAATAGCCTGATATTGCTAGCTATAAAAGAAGACGAGGCATTCCACTCCCTTAAAGAGTATGGCATTGCTAATTTAAAAATAGGAATATTTATTGCTAGCCAAAATTGCCTGTTATTGCTTAAATGCACTTACACGCTCCTCCAAACGGGGTGGGGGGAGGATAAGACATTAGTCTCTCCTTCAGCAGGCTTCGCCTGATAGTGATTAAAATAATAAACGTGGAAGACAAACAGAAAAAGAACGAGGAAAATCACAATTCACTACATGCCATGCAGGGGGACGTCGCTGGCATCTTTTATTGATCATTACATTGTATTCCTTAAATCATTATTTCAAGTATTTATGGCGTTTTAATTTATGCTCCTACTATGTTATATTTACACTATTGAAGTACTCATCTACAACACGTTACGGAAGGCTATTACATGTTTGTGTGATCTTAAAATTGAAGTAATTTTGAGCTATAGTAGAGTTTCATCGCTTATTTAGTAATTTTAAACCGTATTGGCCCTTTCATTTATGTCGAAAAATATTCTGTAATTAATATTATTAAATCCTTTTAAGATTCTGAATACTTTGACTAAGTGCCCACCAAATCGTCTACATTTAAGTGATAGTAGGTGTCGTAGAATTCAGGTGGCCTGAACCCGACCCTTTTGTCTTTCCTCCAAAGATGCAGGGAAGGAGAGATGACAGCCAAAAATTTTGAAAAGATTTCGTTTTTGAGTGTGTTGGGATTTTAAATGGCGAGAATGGCTCCTATTCAATTAGGCTTTGGTGGTTGGAGGATTTAAACAGGAAATACAAAAATGATTTTTTAATCTTATACAAACAATAATAGACATTTACATAATAATATACTAGTAATGCCTAGTTAACACCAGTTACTAAATAAAAGAAGTTGAAATGACAAGTAGGAATCATCTTAGCCGTACTAGGCTCAATAAGTACACTAGTTACACAAGTGAAGGCGGGAGGCGACTGCGAGATGAGTCTAAGCTGTATGAGGCTCAATAATTGTTACAATAATTACCCGAAAAGGGCCGGGAGGAGATCACGAGGTTAGTCGGTCCGTCGGAGAACGTCACACCTCGTCGACGATGAAAGTAAATGTAAGTCTTACGATTTTCTGGAGAAGACCACGAGTACGGATACTCGGGGGAAGATATTTCTTCGATGATGCGGGGTAGAGCGCGATATTCCAGACGTAGTCTTCGTCGTTCCGAATATGGATTCCTACTGCGAGACCAAATAGCACCAAGGATTGTCCTCTAGGATTTCGCGTCGTCCATCAATGATTCCAAAAAACTTTTATAATGCTGTGTGAATACCTTCTGTATTTCGTAGGCTTGCTTATTTGGAAGCAACGTTGGAACAGCTCACGACCTGAAAGCTCTAAAAATAATTCTTCGAATATTTCCGGGGTGGAAAATATATATTACCTTGCTGGAAGTTCCAATGTTTGCCGACGGAAGCGTTATCGGTTCCGTCCCACAGCCTCAATGACGGGAAGCGTCGCTGAGGGTCGTAACACCATAAATTGGACGAAGTTCTGGTGCGTCATCGATCCGGAAGTTTGCCGACGGTCGGGAAGCAGGGCTCCTTTGCTCGAAATCCCTTTAGCATGACTCGATCACACACGTGCTCTCTTTCATTCTTTGACAGTAGGTTTAATACGGTGGAGTCTCTCTTTGTACAGTTTGTTTCAAAATCAAGGGACTAGAGTTGTAGCCCTACGTTGTATTCTTTCTAACTGCGCTTTATCCCTGTAATGTAGGGAGCTCAAAATTGAACCACGTGTTCAAGCTGTGGGCGCACGAGCGCTTTGTATAGATGCAGGACTATATCTTTCGATTTGAAAGTGAAATTCCGAGCGATATAGCCTAGTATTTGGTTTGCCTTCTTACAAGCTTCTGCGCATTGTTTCGATAGTTTAAGGCAGTGGTTCCCAAACTGGGAGTCAATTACCCCTGGGAATAATTTAACAATTTGGGGGGGGGGGCAATAGTAGAGTTAAGAATTCTGTAAATCAAGAAAACATTGCGGTACCTGGTATTAGGATTAATTTTAACATTGTCTTAGAGATATGATACGAAATTCATGTTATATTAATTGTGGTAAATTGTAAGATTTTTCAGGGAGATGTACGCTAGCGATGTCAGTTACTGAGTCATCTTTTCTTTCATCAAGCAACGGCTATTCTTCCTTCTCCCCCTCTCCTTTTCCCCTTACCCCGTGACACCATGCTTTTGAAATTAATTCGCAAAGCTAATTTCCTTATGACACAAAATGATTACAGGCCTTAATAAAATTTAAAATGATTATAAAGTTTTTGATCGAAGAAATTGACATTTTAAACGCGAAACAGTATCGGGCATTTCTATAGCGTCTGTGCTAAATTATGTATTTAGTTACAAATATTTAATGTGTCATCTGTGTTTGAGGGAGGCGCTCCTGAGGAGCTGTATGCGGACGAGAGTGCATCAGTACAGCTCTTCTCTCCTCGAACGCAGATACCTACGTACGTGGCTCCTCGTGGTTCTATGATATTGTTTACTGTGAATTATTATCGCTATCCAAAAGCATAAGTGACCTCAGCTCTTCTCTCCCCGCACGCAGGTGCTGGGGATACCCTGAAAAGACAGTGCTATGTGATTAATTATAGCTTATCTGAGAGATTGTGGGGAAATCGGCCAGGTTAAAGTGATCTCTCTCCCGGTTTGCGAAAGCGAGCACAGAATAGATTCGCCAGGAGTCTGGGGGGATCCACTTTACCCAGATCAGGATGAAGAAATCTGACAGAAATGACATGCCTGGCTCACCGAGGTGTCGAACCATGGCGTATAAGACATCGTCCGGACCTTCGTTGGTGTCCGCGCACGAAGCGAGAGCGGAACACAACTCACTCAACGTAAACGGGTCGTTGAAGGGTTCGCATCATCTTGAGGTAAAGTCAAGTAGGTGGACTTCCGTGACATCTATACGCGGAGTGAATGCTGGCTAATCAGCATCCTGGCTAGAAAATGCGGAGAAAGCGGTCTCATAGAGAACGGGAGGGGAGGCCTGCGAGAAATTTCCCATAATCATTTTGACTCGCTTCCCCACCTCTGCTAGAGGGGTCATCCCGGTAAGTAAAGACACGTATGCCTGCCAAGCAGAACAACAGACGTTCTTCGAAATATACCGGAACCTAGCCCTAGTTTGACGAAATTCAGCGACAGTCAAATCGTTCGGGCAGCGCAGATAGAGCATGAGACAGAACGCTTCAGTTTGAGGGCCATCTCAACTCAGCTGGCCACCACGGGAGCGGTCTCCTTGCAAAACGACAGGACGTTCTACGAATATGAGTTAGGCCCAAGGCGATGACGATGCCGGAGAAGAACTCAACGGCCTCATCTACCGAACTAAACTGAGAGAGAGAAATCAGTCATTTCCTGAAATACGGATCACTGCATCCGCGTCAAGCACCACCGGATAGGGCTCTCGGGAGGCAGCGGCCCAGAAAATGATGTTTGAATGGGAAAATGATAACTACCATTGAGGTCATCCTAAATCAGGCTGTCCATCCGGAAAGCACAAATTGAGTTCGAGAGAGGAAAATGAAGCGGTTCTCGGGAAGTGATGCGTAAACTCATCCATACTTAGGAGACCTATCTCCAGCTCGTTGATCAGGTCTGCAAGGACGTGACCCCTTGGATTAATCGATTAATCTCTCCAGAGAGGGTGTATACCGTTCAGATCTCTGAGCAAGAGAAAGAGCCTCAGACACCGTGGACGACATGCGGAAGTCTCCCGCGTCGAAGACGGATGACGGTAGAATGTACGTGGAAATATCAGTATATCTCCTGTCCAGGTACTGCTGTACAGCTACATCCTGAAAGGAGGTATCTAAAGTAAAGAGAACAACGGAGACATCGTGACGGGTGTAAATCGCGCATCCTCCTGCCCAGCCCTCATCCCTTGGTATTTTGGTCTCAAAAAACTTATACTCCGCGAGGGTGGACAGGAAAAACGCGCCCAGCATGGTCTTCTGCAATATGATAGCTAACGGAAACGGGAAAAGACGAGCCTCCGCAGGTCCATCCAGTTGGCTCTGTGTTCGCAGCAATTCCATTGAAGGTATATTCATTCCAGGCCTAGCTCGGAATAGACGCAAAGGCCCTCTTCGAAGAAAAGACCCTGACGGGAATAGCCGTACGCTTCCCGGGGGAAAACTCCGGCGAATGTTGGTTACGTTGTTGCCTCTAAAGACTTATTGGGGGAGGTTGGGCTCGCCATGCGAGTCTTTTCCTTCCTCCGCCTCGATACCTTAGGCAAGCGGGAGGGTTTCAGAGATGGGGGTCCCTCTCTTGGAGGATCCAGATTCTTCGAGCAACTCAGCCTATCACTGGGTGTGGGCATAGGAGACTAAGCTCCTTTAATACCGTCCTCCTTTCGACGGGCAGCTTTAGGAACCCCGCACGATGGCCTTACGACCAACTTCAAGGGTGTTGTCTCATGTGGGTCTAACGACTCGGTGAAGGTGAGCGGCCATTTCGCCTTACAGTAAACGGTCACGCAGGAGGAAGGGAGGAGAGCCCTTCTTGTAGCCGGAGCTAGGTGTGAACCTTTTGTGCTTTCAGCTTTAAGAAGGCAGCGACTAGGGTGGGTAAAATTTGCAAAAGTGTTCTGCATTCCCGCGCAAACGACTGTGCTCGTAGGCTTTGAAGGGGCCAGAACCAGAGGGTGTCTTTCTTACATTGAGGCATTGGATGTCCCAGACTTCGGTGAGATATGCACCACATTGCTTCGAAAAGTGGGATGCGGCTCTCGAAATTAAAACAATTAGGCACACATGATTTGGACTTCTCGTGTGTGGTTTAGGAGCCACTTACGAGTACAAAGACTTCGGGTAACCTTGAGTTTGCGCATCCACAGGGGCAATTAGGATGGCCAAAATGGTGAAAATATTATCATCTTCGCGGCAGTGGCAGGAATCTTTTAACGCAGTAGCGCTAACAACCTGCATGCACCGACTCAGGGAGCTTGTCACAGTCGAACGTGATGAAGAGTGTAGGGGTGGGTATCGATGCCCCTCCGTGTTTTCTCATCAACGTTGGACTTTGACCGCTCCATGCTCACCAGCTCTAAGGTGATGTCATATATGGAGTAATCCATGAATTCCCTGGCATAAACTACTTTCACTAAGATTATTTTAGAGTGCTGCGTCACACTCACAGGCGTGCTATCTAGTCTCCTAAGGGCACTAATCATGGCCACCTCGGAATCGACGCGTTTGCCAAAATGCTCCCTTCCGAGAAACGGGTGACCTTTGTCCCTCTACCAATAACACTAGCTAGATCTCTCCTCCGATGGATCATGTTACCCTTCACCAACATGCTGCCATCAGTGAAGCGAATGACAAAGAAGCCTTTCGATCCAGCGGCCTCTAAAGCACCAGATAGCCTCGGAATAAAGGGGCCCCGACGTAATCAAGGCTCTTCTCTGCGCAAATTTAGTCTTCATCTAAGACTCCCTACTCGGGCGAGCAACGGGCAAAGACGTGTCAATCTTGTCTTCGTCGCTGATCGAAACGGCAACAGACCCCTTTCGTCCTCGTGGCTGCGACTGAGGAAGAGAGCCACGAGTCTACTTCGTCATTTTGGGGAGAGAGGAGGGCGAGGAATGAACTCGCTTCTTCCCTCCGCCAACAGGACCCTCTAGGCCAGATGGGCCGGCTCTGCAAGATCCTTCTCTGAAATGGAGAAGGTGTTGCCTATAATATGAGCAAGAGCCGAGGAAGGAGATCCCTTCTCTTCTTGTGAGGCCTTGGGGACCCGAGCCGTCTGAAGAGAAGCTTGCATAGAGGTGGATATGGATGTTTTGTTTGGCACCAAGCCCAGGTTCGACTCCATGGAAGATCCTATTTTCTGATGTGGGTTCTCCTCAGGGACTATGCCCATCACAGGAGGGAGGGCTTCCGTGTGACCATCATCACCCACCACAAGACATCACAGATCCCATTCGGGGTACCTTTTTTACCTAATGTCTGCGAGCCAGCATCCGTTGAGGAAAAGAGGGGAGTACCTAGGGTAACCCCCTGTAGATTCTTAGCACACGAGTGCAAGATGTTAGGAGTCAAGGATCGACAGGCCCTACCATTCCTTGATTGCTTGAGGTGGTTGGCCCTATTGACGCGCTCCAACCTGTAGCGGTCAATTTTCAGCCGCCTGCGTGCTTTCTTGTTAGTCCCTTGTGAAACAAAATAGAAGACTGCCACTATAAAGAGTCAGGCACCCATGTACGCCTTCAGAGAAAGGGGTGAGGGTGAGTCCCTTACACCCGTAGGCAAAGGAGAGGAATAAGTCTAAGCCCTGGTAAAAGAAATGGAGGGTCCCGTTGGAAAGCACATAGGTGGGGGTAGCGGACCTCCATTTTTTCAGGATAGCTGCCCAAGGGCGGCTCCGACGATGGTCAAGGGAAAGGTAAAGAAGGACTATTTTTTTCAATTCATAATTGGGCATTGTGAGCCTTTTTTGAGCAAACGCTCCTCTCCACTCTCAGTAGCCCGCTCTGAGAAGGGTGAACATGGAGCTGGCAAAGCCAGCCGCCTCCATTTCAGGCCACTCCTTTAGGTTACTCATCCGGCAGCTAATCGGCATGGTGGCTTCACCGTAGGCACGGCGTAAAGTCAATCGACTTTGAAAGGGAGAGAGATATGAGGTGTGAGAAAGGTGAGAAGGGGGATTAAGCAGGTTGTTAAAAACTCACCTCCCAAAAAAGGAACTGTAGCCTGACGGGTACTTGGTGGATGGTTAGATGAGAAAAATCTGCTCTGCATCTACCCTGTGAAATTAGAGCCAACCAGAGAAATTTGTAGGAGAGATTGTATGCAAAGTGATAAAGTAAGGTAGGAGGATAGGGTGTCAGAAAGAAGGAGAAGAGGCTGAGCGGAGGCCGGACGGGGCGCTGAGTGCCGCGCCGCTTACGGTGTTAGAAAGGGGAACAAAATAACAGGTAAGTAAGGTGCTTAGCGTCAACCTTCTTTGGCAAGTTCCGTAGATGGAAAAGTAGTACCATGTGTATGTTAATGAATAAAGTGGAAGAGACAGCCAAGATATAATTAGCTAAGTGCGTAATGATAAGTGTATGTGCAACTATTACTGCACATTTGTAAAACCCAACACACTAACTCTTACTAATAAGCAGGAGTTCGAATAAGCTCCCAACATATATTTGTCATCGAAAGCATCTGTACGCGATCTCTGCCAACCCCAAGAGTGAAAACGGTTTAAACGTAAGATAGACAGTAACAAGGAGTAACAAGGAAAGTAATTACCCTAGAAGACCTTACGGTCTATTCAAGGAGAGTACCTTTGGACTAGCAATCGAGCAGGTACATGGCTGCTCAATTGTTTTGCGTCCCTAAACGGCCACTTTTCAAGACTTTGTCTATTCTTGACTTGAACTGGTCAACAGATTCACTGTTGACAACTTCTACTGGAAGTGCGTTCCACATACCACAGATACTGTAAGTGAAAAAATTTCCACACAGATTTCGGTTGTAACGCTTCAGTTTAAGTTTGAAGCCGTGATTGCGCGTTCTGTTCTCACTCAGTGTGAAAATATCCCGGTAGTCAACATTTTCAAACCCTCGAAGTATTTTAAAAACTTCGATGAGCTGACCACGCAGTCTACAGGTTTCCAGCGAGAACAGATTTAATTCCCTTAGTCTATCCTCATAACTTTTATGTCGGATAGAGGAGATCAGCTTGGTTGCCCTGGCTTGTACGCGTTCCAACCTTGCCATATCCTTTCGAAACGAAGGACTCCAAAATTGTACCGCATACTCCAGGTGCGGCCGAACGAGGGAGTTGTACAGACAAAGTACTATCTCCTTGTTACGGTATCCAAACTGGACCTTTATGTAGCCTAACATCCTTTGGGCTTTATTCTCTGCCTCGATGCACTGTTTCGAGAACTTAAGGGCGCTAGTAATAGTTACACCCAAGTCCTTCTCAGTGTCACTCGATTCAAGAGCAGTGCCCTTGAGGATATACTGAGATTGGGGGTTTCTCTGGCCGATATGCATCACTTTGCATTTGTTCACTTCAAAAGGCATTTGCCATGTGTCCGACCACTCTCCAATCTTCCCAAGATCTTCCTGCAGGCGGGCAGTATTTTCATCCTTTGCAACGTTCATACCAAGCTTGGTATCGTCGGAAAATTTGGAAATCTTGGCAACCATATCCCTGTCCATGTCGTTGACGTAGATGATGGATAGTAGTGGTCCCAGGACCGAACCTTGAGGGACCCCGCTAGTAACGGGCACCCACTTAGAAGACTGTCAATTTACCACCACCCGTCGCCGTCTGCCACTTAGCCAGTTCTCGATCCAGCCGGCTACCTTTCCGTCCTTCCCCAGTGCTCGCACTTTCCGGAGAAGGCGGCGGTGTGGTACCTTGTCAAAGGCTTTCCGAAAGTCTAGGTAGACCACATCCACCACCTTGTCTCGATCGTGCTTACTGTAAACGAATTGGAAGAATTCCACAAGGTTCGTCAGGCATGACCGTTGCCTTCGGAAGCCGTGCTGGGAACTCCTCAACAGCAGGTTTAACTCTAAATACGACGTGACTTTGTCCACCATAATGCTTTCCATGAGTTTACCGACTATCGAAGTCATAGGTCGGTAGTTCGACGGTTGGTTACGGTCACCTTTCTTAAAGATAGGAGTCACCTCCGCTTCACGCCAGTCTCTAGGAACGCATTTGGTCCGGATTGACATGTTGAAGATTGCCCTCAGGTATTGTGACACTTGATCGCGCACTTTTTTCAACACTTTAGGTAGAAACCCATCCGGGTCAGGTGACTTATTCGTCATTAGGTCACTGATCTTCTTTTTGATTTCAACTTCGGTAAAGTCCCGATCCTTCAGCTTTTCCCCCGAGTAGAAATCCGTCGACTGGGGGATGGGACTACATTCTTCAGTAAACACTGAAGAAAGGTAGTCGTTGAGGAGGTTAGCCTTTTTTGCATCTGAATGATTTAATGTCCCCTCCTCATTCCTCAAAGGGCCAATTGTTTGACGGATTGGTTTACGGCTGTTTACATATCCAAAGAACTCCTTGGGATTCTCTTTACAGAGTATAACCACTCAGAGTTCCTCAGACCGCTTAGCCGCCCTTATGCTGGACTTCACTCTTCTTGTTAGCCTCCGGTATTCGTCAAAGTCACCCGAGATCTTCGATTGCCGGTACATTGTTCTCTTCTCCCTAAGCAGTTGGCCGATTTCTCGATTAAACCACTTTGGTTGAACAGAAGACCGACGGGGGCATTTCAGAGGGATGAAACGCGATTGAAGACTCATGAATGTGGTTTTGAAACTATTCCACGAGTCTTCAACAGCATCACACACTTCTAGCCTCACGTCAGTCAGTCTAGCACGAAGGCTTGCAAAGTCTGCTCTTCTCAAGTCAAGTTTCCTTGATTGACTGGCAACAGACCTTACCTTCGGGATCTTGATGGTAAATCTAATTAGCTGGTGATCACTGGCACCAAGCTCTTCGCCTACAGAGAGATCCTAAACGATATCATCCTTAAAGGTGAAGACCAAGTCAAGGATATTGTCACCTCTCGTCGGTTCTCTGACCCATTGAGTGAGGAACTCGTTGTTGGCGAACTCCAGGAGTAGCGCGCTCTCGCCACAGGCTGCTCTTGTTTTCCAGTCAACTTGGCTGTTGAAGTCGCCCATAACGATGAACACTCTGCCTTTAACGAGTTCATCCAGCAGCTGGTACAGTTTCCTGTCCTTCTCAATGGGTTGAGAAGGAAATCTTTAAAGCACCAGGGTCCTGTATCTGACAGGAACTATCTCTAGGTCAACGCCTAGAAGCTCGTCATCGGATATAATGTTTGAGTTCGTAGATTTGATTGTATCCTTGACATACAACATTACACCACCACCCTCTCTGTCTGGCATATCTTTGTGAAAGAGTTGGTAGCCAGGAACTGTGAATTTGCCTTCAAATTCTCGGCTTGAGGTTTTTAACCACAATTCTGTTATGGCTACCATTTCGGGTTCTTCCGTCGCTACGAGGCCACGGAGCTTAGGAAACCTTTCCTGATGGACCTCCCATTGAACAGAAGAAATTTCAAGAAGTCCCCTGATGTAGGACCCCCTATACTCTTCCGTTTTCCGGCTTCTTTGTTGTCGTGGTGGCACCATTTTTGACAACCTCCGAGAAGGTTGTTTGGGGAGTGACTCGGGCGTACTGGCGTACGTCCGCCTTCCCAATGGGCCGGACACTCCTTTGGGTTTGTTCCACGACATCCTGGATGAGGTTGGCTAGGAAAGCCTTGCCCTTAAAGGAGAGGTGCACCCTATCCCTTTGGTAGAGGTCTCTTCTACCATAGAATACGGCGTAGGGGTCGACAAAAAAGACACCCTCCGCCGTACAGAGGTCTGCAAGGCACCGGTTTGGGAGCATGTTCCTCACGCGGGCAGTCCGGCTTGGACCCCACCTCGGGAGCATCCCCACCATGACGCGTCTGCGGGTTTTCGATCCACAGTCGTCGACAGAGCCCATAACCGTCTTTATAATCTCGCCTGTAGGGCCTACCCTACCTCCTCTGAGGTAGAGGTCGCTGCCACTTACCATAAGGGCAACGACTGAAGTCTCAGAAATCTGAGACTTCTCGGCCTCAGCTCTTACCTGCTTATTCCCACAGCCTGGGAGGCAGCTCACCTTAACGCTTGTGCAAAGGCGGGCCGCTAGCAGGGGCTGCAGGCCCCGTGCCTGGAAATCACCCACAAGGCTGATCCTGGCACATTTGCCTGCTGAGCTCGTTGTCTTTATTTTCTGAGGCAAGCTCTCTGATTCCTCTCTTTTGCCCGTCATGGTCTTTTCAGGCTTTCCTTTTTCTTCTTCCTCTTATTCTTCTTCTTCTTCTCTATCATCTTTTTCCCCTTGTCATCCTTTTCATTAACTTCTTTTACCTTTTCTTCTTCTATTTCTCTATCTTCCTCTTTCTTCTTTCCCTTTTTCGTCTTTTTTATCTTTTTTCCTTTTGACGTCTCTGCCACATTCGGGCCCGGGCTCTCTGCAGAGGTGGTGTTTGCCACAGGACTCAAGAGCTCGTTTAACTTCTCCTCGAGCCTGCGGATCTGGTGGGAGTGCTCCTCCTTGAGCCTCTCGATTTTCTTTTTGAGGTCTGTAGTTCTTTCCCTGTAGTAGGCGATTACTTCCTCCACTTCCTTCTTTAAAATGCCAGTGGTGCATACACTGCCTGGGTGGAATTTCGCAAAGCAGCCCTCCGGGAAGTCAACGCACCACTTGTCCTTCATACATGTGGCACACGTGAATTTTAGCGCTGCTGGACCTTTCTTACCTGCCATTTTGAACACTTTATATTTCTTAAGCTTGTGACCAATCAATATATAAAAAGGGGTTTGGTGAGATCTCCCCGCGTGAGTCGCTTCCGTCTATTGATCGGAGTCTTTTCGGAGTCTTCCAGAAGGCATGCTCCATGTGCTGATGTTCGTCCGACCGAGTCGTCAAGCCTCGGCGTGCCGTGGCTCCCAACCAAGCAGCAAACAGACGGTCCCCGAAGGGGCCATCGATTTCTCACCAGGTGAACAACAACGAAGCGCGCCCCTTACTAAACTCCTACTAGTTCCCTTCACAACGGCCAGGATCTCGGAGCAGCGTTCAAAGGATATCCCGCCACACCAAGAGACTCGACCCAAGGCTTTTTATTGGCCTGGCAACCAACTTGGGGAACAAAGGGCCGTCACCTCGGACCGATGCTACCAGAGTCACCCGTCAACAAGCACTGGGAACGGTCAATAATTACTCGTCAGGGAAGAGGTTAACGGGGTACTACCCTCATCCCATTCATCGTGCCCCAACGTCTAGGACCCCTCTAGTCCTAGTCTCTCGCAACCAGTGAGCGTCGATTGGCGTTGTTTATAGAGGTTCCAAAGCCTCTTTTCTAACGCGCGAGGTAGCTGCCAGGTCCTTATAGGTAGATAGATGAGAAAAAAGGGAAAGAGTGACATGATAGGAGTAGGCATTTTTTTGTATAAGTGGGAGAGATACGGTAAAAGTAAAAAAGGAGAAGGATAGAGTAGAAAAAGGAAGGAATGACGCACTTAGTCTGGAACCTCGTTTCACCAAATCGACAAGGCAAGCCCTACCAGGGGCACCCAGAAGAGGTACCCCCGCCGACATAGCTCGAAAAGTCCAAGGTACACACAAGCTCTCCTCCTGCGACAAGGGGGCGTCACCTCTCCCTTTACTTTCACAATTTTATACGCAAATGAGAGAGAGAGAGAGAGAGAGAGAGAGAGTAAAGCCCATTATTTACACTGTCAAGTATTTTATAACTCCAGTGAATTTATATTCTTAGAGAACTTTAGACGCAACAAAAAATTGCCCCGAAATGATTTTAGATTTTAGAGAGGATTGATCAAATCAGGACCCCATTGTTACTCCTGAAGGTTCACTAATTTTAGTGTATGCAATTTCTAATAAAAAATATTTGCAGATGTCTATTTTGATTTTAATTGTGCTTTATACCCAACTGCGTTTAAATGGGTTTTAAATTGTACATTTACTACACTAATAAATCCCCACATTTAATATATTAGTCACCTGTTTTATCGGTTTGATGTGTTTTTAAGAAGAATTTCTCTGCATAAAAAGTGACTCATTTGTCAGAAACTGTTTCATCTAATTGAGTCGAATGTAAAATACGTATTGGTGATATGATCAATTTTGCTAACCAGCCACAGATTGATACGAGTATAAAATTAAATACATTTACTGCGTGTAGGATCAACAGTAAAGATCAAATGCCTGAAAAATCAACAATTAACTGTTTGGACACTTTGACTTGACCATTACTCATCGAGAACTCATAAAAGATAAAGATAACATCATAAACTTGACATTCACGGTATCTTTCCATACCCTGTTTTAATTACTGCAATTTATTCATGGAAATGTTCCAATAGTGTTTATTCACCAATACTTTATTTGATGGCACGTATTTGTGTAGTTATGTAGATGATGCAATCGCTATTTTTGAAGATGGTGTGATTTATATCAGTTCTTGGAAGACATAAATGCAAAATTCGGAACAATAATTTTAAACATGTAAAAATTAAAGCCTTATCTCATTTTCCACCTATGATTTTCACAAGTTTAAATAATAAAGTGTCATTTAAAGTTTACAGAAAAGGATTCTTACACAAATGCATTTTCATTCCATTTTCGCTTTAGCCTCAGAAAACAAATATTATTGACCACAAATCTTTTTGAAAAGGAAATGGAACATATTAAACACTGCTTTTAAAAAAAAGATAAAAAGAATTCGCTCTTTCAAAAAATTTCTAATAAACTAAAAATAATTTGTTCCGACCCTAATAAAGACCAGAACAAACTTGTTTAGTTATTGACCCACACATTCCGTTGTCACGAAGTAAATCAAGTTTATTACCCATTTAAATACACATAGATCATATCATCTTTTCAAAATACTATTACAAAATAAACTAAACATTCAATTAGATGCCCCAAAATAGATATCAAAGAAACAGTAGATCACACATATAACCATTTTAAATCAAGAAAATTACGATGTTTACAGACAACAATTGTTAATCCAAGCCAATATGTGTATATTTTATATGCAATTGGTTTAGGTCAGGTTAGGTTTATTATAATTATTCAAGACAGAAATTCGTATAAAAAAATATAAACTTTAAATGTAATCAAAGGTATCTTTGATTTCGAGTCATTCATTATTTTAACCCTTAAAAAATTCTATGCAGAAAGATGAAATTCTTTGCATCTTTTAGATTTTACTTTGGCACCTGATTTATCGTTAATATATGGCAGAAACTACGTTTGGGATCTTACTACGGAGTGGAGTCAGAGATCTGTATTCGTTTATGCCTAAGCCTTTCGATCAAAGTCATAAACATCTACAGATCACCTGGTCACCCTTTGATAAACTGGGTGATCTTAACGTTGTCTTTTAAACTCCCTCGCCATCGTGGTGGTATTCGGCGACTTTATTATTCGCCACTGTCTCTATTTTCCGTCCTTACTTGTCCTCCTACCCACTTACTGGGTATTATCAAATCCTCCTTGTCGCTATCCGAGGCTCCGTCCGATCTGAAAGAAAAAAATCTTAACAATAATATCCTTGAAATCATGCCTCTATATCTCAACTTCCCCTACAATCAAATCTTTAGAGGGTAGTAGTACACGCATCAAGGAAAACATGTCCTCCTCCACGATTAAAGAAAGCTTCCAGTCTGTCTTTGAGGCAGGTCACAGCTGTGAATCGGCTCTCTTACATTTACCTGACTGACTCGGCCGCAAGGCTGATGCTGAGAGGCCTCCAATTCTGCTTTTTTTTATCTATAAGATACATTTGACACTCTTGGCTCTCCTTCTGGACTTCCTCGTTATATCTGAAAGAGCTCTAAACTGTTTTTGGTATCGAGTACTCCTACTGTTCACATCGTTGATAAGATTTTCCACAAATTGCTGTGTCCTACGGGGTTCTTTATGGCTGTATTCTTGGTCCCTTCGTCTATCTTATCTACCTCCTTCCAGTTGGCTTCCATAAGTATCGCCTAGGTCTATCCTTTCATTTGCATGCTAAGGAGACGCAAATATTTCGCTCTTCCTCCTCAAACTCGTTCGCCGTCACCGTCACGAATCCTGTATCCGCATATGAAAGATTAGTGAATGGTATCGCAAAACGTCCTCACAGTCAACCATGACAAACTTTAAGTTCACTTGATGGGAACTAAATAAAATGTAGCCCCCTTTCTCAATCTAGCTGGATACCCGATTGCGATGTCTAACAATGTTAGGAACCTGAGTGTGTCCTTTGATGGTTAACTCGATTTCAACTCGCATGTTGCTAATATCAGCAAATCGTCATCTGCTTTTTTTGTAACCTCAGTCTTATCCTGTCCCACTTCGATCAAAACAGTTTCGAGATAGCCATCCATGCATTTCTTGCCTATCGCCTTCATTACTGTTACTCTCTTCTCACCGTATCCCCCAATACTAGAATTCGTTCCCTCTAACCTTTCATCAAATTTTCACATTTAAACAAATAAACCCTGCAACACCTGCACTTACCAGTCCACCACGCTGGCTGTTTCCGAAAAACAAATATCCTTTCACTTCCCGTTCTCCTCCTGTTGTCTGGGTGATCTGCCGTGTAAGTAGTTGTCCCACAGCTGGCAATTATTTTGCCTGGTGGCAAACGTTGCTCTTACTCGCCTGGTGCTTTCTAGTGGGCTATAAAAACAAACCCCCTTCTGTCAGGCCTTTTCCTAGTCGATGGACGGGTGCCTTGTCAAGGAGTCAAAGTCTGGAAGGGCGCCATATAAAACCGCTATAAATATTATTATTGTTATTATATTATAATTATCATTATTATTATTATTATACTACTTTTCCTCTTAGTTCTTCAAATACTTTTATTTCTTCCCCGAGGATGTAATGAATTTTTAATATACCCAAAAATGACTATAAGTATACATCACACCTATTCTTATCCTTTCTTCACACGTCTGAGCTATTAGAAAAATATTTTCGCCGAATAGATTTCCCCTTTCCGGCATTTCTCTATCTAGCCTTATTTTTTTCTGTATAAGGACCTACGGTGAATTTTCTAGAATGGTCTTTGAAAATTGAGATGGCAGGTCGACACAGACCAGTCAGGACGCATGCACTTTCTCTTTTACGCTGAAGGGGAGAATCTTAACGATGTTACTCCTCTTGCACCTACTTGAGATTAGAAGGAGGGTGTATGTACATTTTAATACCATGGGAACAGGAGAGGTGTTCAATCGATCTCAACCTCCTCTGGTGGGATTGGGTAGGCACTTCTTAGCCAGTGAAAGATTTTTAAAAGTAGTCTTAAGAAGCAGCGTCGGGAGCAAAGAGTGTCGCGAACCATGATTAGGAAGGGACACGCGTTTGTGGTTGTGTTCTAGTTTTATAACAAACAGGCAAGAAATCAAGGGGTTCATTTTCTTTAGCATCTTATTCCACCTTTAAAATTGACGATAAGTTAATTGGGGCTCTTTACGAAATTAAGTTAAGTGCTCGTCTTTATTAATTTACACTGGTGTACCTTTGTACTCACAACTATATATAATGTCAGGAAACTTTGATTCCCTTGCGTGTATTGTCAAATATATTAAATACCCTTTATAGTGCAGTCTCTTTTCAAATTCATTCTTATATTAAACTTTTAAACCTTATTTTCAAATAGTCCATTCATCTTTTGAAGGACTGATGAACTAATCTACCAACGGTTTGTAATATTTATTTTACCAAATGTAAGAGGGATTAATACCAACGCTTTACTTATTAAAAAACCAGGTAATGGTTTCGCCACTTTCCCTCTCCCTACAGGGAGAGCTTGCGCGCTACTAAGATTAAAATTTTAAATCTAAAAAAAAGCAGCTATGGTTAAATTTTTATAAATTTCCTAACTTCGCCAATTCTAATAATTTTACAAAGAAACTCTGAAGTAAATTTATCCCCTTTCAACATATCACCTTGCTAAAATATAGTTATAGAAGAAGATAAATAAAAATTTATTTTCTGAACTTCACGATTTGTAATTCTTTCAGTTTTAAATAATATCACAAAATTTCGATATTTATATTTATTTCTGAACTTCACCATTTTGTTTTTTGATATTATAAAAGAATTATTAGAAATAACTTTAATGAAAAAACAAGTCATAACCAAACTAAGATGAAATTATTATTCAATACTCAAAAAAATCCCCTTCCTAAATTTTAGACTTAGTGATGATGATGATAAGAAAAGGAAAATTCTTCCTCACATCGTTTGATTTGCCTTTGCCACACCAGGAATAAAATTAGACATTAACTAATGATTAATTACAAACTAATAAAACTCATCAAGACTAAACGGAAATAATAGGTGCAATATATTCCCGTTTTTTAAACAACTACGTCATCAGAACCACTTGAATTAAATAAGTCAGTTCGTAAAGACTGTCCTATATGTAAGTTGATGTTTAGGATCTAGAATAAAAGCCCGGAATTTTATCCACGTAGATAATAAAGTAGGACTTTATCACACTCGTAAACAAAGATTTACAGCCTTTATTTGCCCAATTTTTTTATAGTTTTTTCTCTGGTGAATAATCTTGATCAAGAACATAATACAACAGAATGGTGTTTGCTCAGTGTTTTTCTAAAGTTAGAAATAACCTTGTGCTGTTTAGAATTGAATATATTTCTCCCGATACTATTAAACCATGCTGCCTTTATAATTGTATTATATGAAAATATAAGGCAACTCTTAGATATACCAGAGAGATATAAATCATTATATTAGAAATGATTTCTTACAAAGTAGACTAACTTACTCCTGGAGATAAAACTTCACAAACTATCTACTTGACAACCTTAATAATGTTTTCCTAGTTTCCCTGCATATTAAATTATTGGTTATGAAAAATTGCGATGCAATGAATTTTTACATGTCAAATGAAACCTTCTCAAAATATTGGCAAAAGAATAAGGAATAGATTTTGCTTTCCCTTCGAGTAAAATAACTACTGAAAAGGAAAGCTTAATTGAATGTTAAATGAAGTTGAAAATATAGCATGAATACTCTTCAGAAGGGTCGATATAGACTTTTCCGAAAATGTTAAAGCAGCACAAAAGTGAATAAATATACAAAAGCATAGATTAATAAAAATTCATGAGTTGTCTCCTTGAAGCTCTACTCATCGACTCATACTTTAATTTCATTCAGAAAACAACCATGGTGCTGTGAACTAATTAGCGTTGCAAACGATTTTATCAAGTAATTTCAACCATTGAAAAGCGATACATTGTAAAGTAGAGGCAAAGAATGCTGGTTGGGTGCCGATCGACTTATAAAATAGATATTTTCCATGCGAAATACGCCAGCATTTATTTATTTGAATATTTTTATAGTAAAACTTTGATTTTCATTTAGGTGAAAAAGAATTGGCAAATAGGTAGAATTAAAATACCATTCAAAACAAAAAAAAATTATTTTTATATTAGGAGCCCATCTGGCGACTACCTACTTAGGCATAAGTCGCCGCACTCAACTTAGACTACTAATGGGCTATATTAAAAAACAAATAACTATATGTAAATTTACAAATAACAAAGATAAAAAGAGGAGAAAGGTTAAAAAACAAAAAGATAACAAGAAGGAAGCAAGCTCCGGCGTCGCTGGAAGGCCCGCCTCCCCCGGGCGCAGGAACATGCGAACTAAAACAAAAGGTCAAATAAATTGGGGGAGGCCACACTTCTCCAAAATGTCGTATAGTCTGCAAGTTTGTGTGCAGGAGCTATTGCCGAATACAACGGCAACGTTGTAGCGACCCCACCCAGGTTACATGCGGGAAGATCATCGAGAATGGGACATTCGACAAGAATGTGTCAAACGGTCTGAGGGAAAATGCAGTCTTTACAGTAGGGCGCATGCAAACGCTCCATCAAATGACAGTGCGTTCAGCGTGTGAATCAAATTCAGAGACGAAAGAAAGTACCTTGGAGCCATTGCGGCATTAGGGGGTAGGTCCATGGGAACATTCGCGGCGGAATGGCACGCAACTTTAAGTTTCTCTCAACCGTCTTCCATCTTCTTTTCCAAGCAGCCTCGATTGCTGCCCGTATTCCTGCCATGTAATCGGTTGAGCAAGAGCGAAACGCTAGTCTGGTCGCCCAGTTTCCAGGAACCCAGGAATCCAGCAGAAGATAATCTCGACATCCACCCGGCTCACCAAAAACCGTGGAATTACGGATATCACCAACCTGGCGATGCGGAGATTCCAATGCCCCAAGAGCACTCAGAGCGCTTTGTGAGTCTGTCTAAATCACAATTCGGTCTCCGAATCGGGTATGTTTCGTTATCTTTCGTACAGAGTAGTGTATTGCAACTTGCTAGTCGTGAAGACAAACGAAGCAGCTGACAGAGCTCCACTGACTTCAAACAGAGGGTGTACGGCGTAGAAAACCGATCTACTCATGCGGGTTGGAGCCATCCATTTACAGTGGCCTGGTTCCAGAGTGCCTCGGAGTGTGCTGCAAAAAGGCATAATGCAATATCCTGGCGCTTGATAAGGTTCGGGAGCAGGGGCGTGGCGACGAAGAGTCAATGGCGGTGTCGTGGGCAGAACCAGGGGTACCACTGACCCAAGAGCTAAACCGAGCTCTCGAAGGATTTCCATAGCCGTAAACTAAAAGGAATTAGGGTATGACTGGCTTCTCTCGGCGGCATAGGCACCGTTGAGGTCAGCTGCGAATGTACTGAAAGCTGGTGTTGACTAAGAGAGGCACCGGGCTCGCTCAGACAGAAGAATACACGGGGAAGAGCAAGTAGATTCTTACTACAATCAATACGTATACTCTCAATGGGAGGGGAGGGGGGGGGGAGGCACCGGTATCCAGGCGAATGCCGGTATGGTGGATCGAGTTGATATTCCACAATACACGCTCGGTTGTGGATCCATATAACTTGAATCAATATTCACGCTTTCTCCGAACAAATGATCAAACGAAGTGTGCTCCAAAAAAGCCGAACGCAATAATCTCAGCGCTGTAGAAGCTGTGGGAGCATAGGCGTGGTGACAAATGGTCAAAGGTGGTACCATCCAGGGTGGCTTCCTGGACATAACCAGGGGCGCATTTGGCCGGAGAGCTACACCTAGGTCTTAAAGGGAATTTCTGAGCCTAAACCCGGAGGGATTAGGGTATGAATGGCGTCTTTCGGCGGCATAGGCACCGTCGAGATCAGCAGCAACCTTCCTCAATAAAGGCTCGGCTGCGGATGCATAAGACTTATATCCGTAATCGAGTTCAATGAACAAAGGGTCTGTAAAAAAGTAAGGCAATAGCATTATTAGCATTCTAGGTGCTTAACGTCACGGAGCGAAGAATATCCATGGCGCGGGTACAAGAAACCCTAATGCTGTGAATATGAACGTCTGGAGTGAGATGTTAGTCAAATACAAGACCAAAGAAACAGTGCGAGTCCACCACTTACAGCTGCCGCCCATTTAGAAAAAAGTCTGGTTCAGGATCGAAACGTAGATGGTGGCAATAGTTCACCACCTTATCCATGGCCAAGGAAAACCGAAGCCTGTGTGCCTCAGTATTAAAAACGACTTGGTTTAAAGCCTATAGGAGTCGACGCTCTAGATTTGGCATCTGGACCGGGCCAAAAGAGATTGAAAGGTCGTCTACGTATAACGTAGCAAGAAAATCTTCCGGCAGCAACGAGCTGAAGCCCTTGACGCACAGAGTAAAGAGTGTGACACTTATGACAGTTCCCTGCTTGACCACTCTTCCTGCTCCATTGGTTGGATCGGAGAGGGCTCCCCCACCCGTACGGAGAATTCACAATCTCAACAAAATTCAGATATATAGATTGGGTTGGTCCTCTCGCTTCCCTCATTTGGAGAGTATTCATGCTACCTTATCGTCATTTGGTAACATAATGAGTCTCCAGATAGAAAAACGCCGAAGCATAGTACTAATGTCACGAAGGAAGGCCTGTCCAGTTGCACATTATAATTATAATTATCTATCAGTACCAATTTAAACTAATGTTTGTTTTTCTATTTCAGATTTTGAAAATAAAGAATTGAAATACCTTTACAAATTGAAAAAACAATCAAGTAATATTTCCTCAAGCACTAGAAAGTTTATAGGAAAAAACTTTCCTGATTCATTTTCCTACATATGTAGAGAGAAAAGAGCTCACTTAACTTATTTATGGCATAAACTGTGGGATCAAGTTAAATCATGGGTTGCACATAAAGCCTGTTTTGCATGCATTGAAAGTCTACGATATTGGACGAAGGGCTCTGAGTAAAAAATACCTTTTGGAATTCCGACGGTAAGTTTATTATTTCATAAAACTAAGTAACTTAGTCATTCGTGTACTGCAAATTACCTAAGTGTAATTTTAACTCAGTTACGTAAACAATTTTTGGTAAAATTCGCTTTTGTTAACTCTTCAAATTCTTTTTCTATTTCACTTTTGTGAGAGTCTAAAAACCATGAGATGAATTGTAACAATTCATCTCTTTGTTAAAATTTTGGGCTTCAATAAAAAAATAAACATTGTTACGTGTACCCAATTTTCGACACTGCAATACGACCTGTGCTACATTCAAATAAAATTCCGATTCCAAAATTTAGGAGTTTCAGGAATTAGTTGAAGATGTTTCTGAAAATATTGTTATGCACTCTGAGGAGCCAGATACTGAATAGGGCCCCGGCGTAGTTGTAAGTGAAGGTGATCAGCAAAAATTTAACCAAGCTGAGTTTACAAAAATAGGCTGCGGAAATTTTAGCTTCGAACCTTAAAAAGAAAAACATGCATAGTTTAAACACATATATTTCATTTTACGCAAACAGAGAAAAATAACTTCCTAAATATTTTAGGACAGAGGATAGTTTAGTATATTGCTGTAACATACAGGTTTGTTAAAAGAGATGGAGGTTCTGTCTTACAATACAAGTGATTGATGTTTGTTTTTAGACAGTTTTACGTTTTTTAGAAGTTTTACGTGTGTGCTGCTGCATAATGGCGATCTATACAACTCGATACCAATTTGGCACTCAATAATATTAAAAGACATGTCTGAGCATATAAAACTGTTTTAAAACTTATCAAATATGGGGAGCACGACTGGGTCAAATGAGGTGACTTAAAAATGTTCAATTTTATGGTAGGGCAACAGGAAGGGTATACTAAATATCTCTGCTTCCTTTGCTAATGCGACAGCATAACTAAGGAAGAACATTATTCCAAACAAATCTGGGCAGCACGAACATCACTTACTGTAAGAGAAAAAATTTTAATTAATCCACCTTTAATGAGTTGAGAAAAAATCATATTTCCACCTCCGCATATCAAACGGCGAGTGTTTCCAACACATAATTTCAAAATTCCCAAGTTTAAGTTATGAAAAAACCAAAGCTGGCATTTTCGACGGTCAACAAATATGAACATTAGTTAATGACAGCAGTTCTCCAAATGTCATGAATGAACGTGAAAGAAATGCCTGGTTCTCATTCGTGGACTTGCTAAAAAGCTTTTTAGAAAATTATAGGGCAGATAACTACGAAGAATTGATAGGAAAACTTTTAAGGAACTACAACGAGCTAAATTGCAATATGAGCATAAAAATACATTATTTGAATAGTCATCTTGACCAATTTCCAGGGAATTTAGGTGTTGTAAGTGACGAAAAAGGGGAGAGATTCCACCAAGCTATTAAAATTACAGAGGAACGTTATCAATTACGCTGGGATTGCTACTTGATGTCCCATTGTTGTTGGTGCTTGAAATGAGAGCTGCCGTCAACAACCAAATACTCTAGAACGTCCTATAAAACAAAATTTTACCAGAGTGAAAGCTTCATAATATCTCTGTTTGTTGTATTTTAAGTCATTTCTATCGTTATAATGTAATTTTACAATAGTTTGAACTGTATGTATTCATGAAAACTGGAAATAAATGTTAGCGCATAACTTTATTTTTAGTCCTAATTTTGAAAAACCTGAAAAATGGCGCATGGGCTTTTTACGAGAATCAGGACCTGATAGAGCCCAATCGATGTGAAATTCGTTTTCAGTGCACAGAGATTTACTACAATCAAATGTCGGATATCATTGAATAAAATAGTGTTTTCCAGTGTTATTTATTCATTACCTTGGTGTACTCTTTCATTAACTATAGGTCTAATTGTTTGAAGAGGACGATTTCAACGATTACGTTCTTGAAATAATTTTAAAAATTCAAAATTTTAATTTTATATAACATTGTCTTTCTTAATAACGGGAAATTGATAGAATAACCTTAGTTTTCTAGCGTATCAAACATATCATCATCATCATCACTAACTATAATTTAAGAAGGGGATTTTCGGGAGTATTTGAATTATAATTTCATCTTAGTTTAGTTATGACGTTTTTTTATCAAAGTTATTTCTAATAATTCTTTTCTAATATCATAAAACAAAATGGTGAAGTTCGGAAATAAATATAAGTATCGAAATTTTGTGATTTTTTTAAAACCCAAAGAATTTTAAATGGTGAAGTTCAGAAAATTTATTTTTATATATCTTCTTCTATAACTATATTTTAGCAACGTGATATTTTGAAAGGGGGGAAATTTAGTTGATTTCTTTTTAAAAAATATTAAAATCAGCGAAGTTCAGAAAATTTCTAAAAATTTAACCATGGCTGCTTTTTGGGGGGGATTTTAAATTTGAATCTTAGTACCGAAGACATTATTACCTGGTTTATTTATAATTAACTCTAATTTTTCCTGCCCTTTGGGTTACTAAACTTTAAGTGTCTAATAATTCTAAATATGAGCTTTGTTCGTAGAACTGTAGTTTATTGTGAACGCAAGTTCTTTTCCAATTACTTCGTTTTAAATATGCAAATTGTAATCTTGAGTAAAATCATCTGATCAAGTTTTCCCAAAGCTGAAATGAAAGAAAAAAATCATCCTTGAAGAAAAAACTTCCTTCCTGATATTCATTTACCTTATTTCATTTCATGTATTCTCTGCCCTCACTTTCTTTCAAAGTTTAGCCCATTTTTTCCAAAGTTTTCCATAGAGAAAGATTAGCATTCAGGACTTCACAAAAAGGTCCGCGAATAATAATTCAAGTTCTCTTTTTTATCCTATTTAAAGGAAATGGTTTAAAAAAGGGGTGAAATAGGCCAGGTTTCAGGGTGTTTTAGAAAAAAGCGCCCCCCCAAAGAAATAACGCCTTGGCAGAAAGAGTTGTACAGTATGTGTAAACTGAACTAAGGTTACCTTCTAAATTGTCGACCAAAATTCTTTACTAGAACAAATGCTATAACATTATAGCAGTAATTTTTAATGACAAATTATCGTTTTTTGTGTTTTAGAGATGAAAAAACAATTAACGAAACGATACTTAATCAGCAATTATTGTTAATTTTAGAGGAAAATTTACTGAAATTTTCACAAGGTTCCGGGAAATATAAATACAACTTTTTGCTTTTTCAGAAATACTAATTTTTTTTTCTTAATGAGTGGCTTTAATTTCCTGGAATCTATTAACTTGCTCCATAATCCTCACCTGAACATTTCTTTGTTTTCTCTGATTATGTATCTTTATTTTAATGTCCAGAGTATCACAATAAAAATAATAATAATTAATGTAATGATATAGATACGACCACTATTCATGTCTTTTATTTATTTAGACGAGGTTCCCTAAATTTGGTGGAAAACAAACCGATTTTCAGTTACCGAAAATGAAAGAAATATCCACACATCTTTGTAATTCAATCACTTGGAAAACGTTTGATTGAGGCTTAATCACCGTGTGCTTCGAAATGATTTGCACTCTTTATTGGAGCTTTGATAATTTTGAAAAACATTAGCTCCATTTATAGCCATGACCTAGAGACCTTTGATAGTTCTTAAGTAGATGTGGAGGTGCTGTTTCGAGATACAGAAATATTAGCTGGAATTTAATAGTACGAGACAAAATTAGAGAATTAAGGAAAAAGGTGAAAGTAAGAAATGAAGAGCAGGTAAAATAAAGTTAGGATATGCATACGGAATGTGTTTAATGACTCGTATTTCTGTTAAATATATTTTCCAAGAATTATTTAGTTATTCTAACTTATTTACTTTATAGAAGAGATTTGTGCGATCGTAGTGTTGAATCTTTGGATTACTAACCTCTTTTTCGCTCATATATGTAACTAAAATAATGTTTTATGCTTTATATTAACAATCCGTTTAGTTTATTTAATAATCGATAATTGTGGAGATACCACACTTCCAGTGAGGGTCCTCAGGCTCTCTTCGTCCGATCCATTTCGATTAATTTCGTCACTCGGCACTGAAAGCGTTCCAGTATCTTAATATGGAGACAAAAAATAAAACGAATACTGAAAAGGATAAATAGAAAGAAAAAAATAAATCATTACCATGTTAAATGTTAAATTTGACATGTATATTGTAATATATTTTGTTTCCTTTTTACATATCCTAGCTTGCATTTTAACAAATTGAAAACCTATTAGACCATTGTCATTTTGCAAGTTTTCCTTAAAATATTTGACGGACTATATTTCTACATAAGTTTTCTCAGGGTTGTGAGTGATGTGAGATCGAAGGGCACTTATTTTATCGACAGGTTACAACTAGAAATGTACCACAACAATTAGGCAAGTTTTATATACAATTGTGTAGAGAAAAGATATAAGGTTCTCCTTTTCCAAAAAACGAGAGCCATGCATGATTTACCCACCCAGTTTTATGTGAAAGAGGGTTACTAATTGTGGTGCTATATTTACAGCAGTTATTGGGTATATAACTAACGCCATTCGCACTTTCCATCTGACATCGCTCAACTCTCTGAGAAAGTGCCTCAGTTTTGGTTAATAAATTCAGAAATATAGTCCGTCAAATTCAGATGTGCCCAGTTTACCTTATATATATATATATATATATATATCAAAGCCAGAAGCCGTATTCGAAACATGCCTAATTGGGAACGTTTCGAACATTAACTAGGTTCATCTTCAGTCTATAATGGTGTAAATCAATATGCTTATTTAACAAGCAAGCTTAGAATGCATAGAGAATCAATAAAAAAATATATATTAGTATTAATGAATGGCAATAAATTTAAAGTTTGGTAAACTTTAGAGAAAACAATGCGAAAGTTTTTGAATTACAATATATAGTAACGAATCACAATAAATTTAAAGTTTGTTAAATATTAGAGAGAAAAATGTAAAAAATACAAAGAAAAAAGTGCAAGAACTACACGGGAACCCAAAGAGGGTGATGCTACGTTGTACTAACTCTAATTTAGTGAGATACGGGCCTCTTGTCCTCAAAAAGTCGCCAAAAGAACTTCAGATTGGGGAGGGGGACTTCTGTAAACTCGGATTGGGCGAGCTATTGAGTCTCTCGTCCTCAATGGGTCACCAGAAGAACTTCAAAATGGGGGGGGGGGGGACTTCGTCAGACTTGGAATGAGCGAGCTATTGGGCCGATTTTTCTCAAGAGGTCAGCAGAAGAACTTCAAAGGACGGCTTATCCAATCCTTGATCCTAAGGCAGTTGATTAGGGCTGACGTTGCCCCAAGAGACTTTTCGGCCTGACTCGAAGTTACTAGTGCGATGTCCATCTCTTATGTGGCCTGCAACAGTCACTGAACACTTCTCGGGTGAGAGCGTCATTTCAAGAGAATCTCCGTTTGGGAAAGCGTCGTCTGAGCAAATCTGCAGGTAACCCTTAAAAGATGGCATATATACCCGGATTTCTCCAAAACAGGGAAAGGAAGAGAGACTTTCTCAACCTTTTTCATCACCTGGGGCAACAGAGCGTCTCCTTACGGGATAGTGTAATAGGCGGGAATTAGCGCGGGTCTGAAGGACAACCAGCGTCTGGAGCCATAAAAGTTGTCTAGAGGGGATAAAAAAAGTGCAATTGGCAAACCTACAAATAGACGAATAATCTCCCGACTCGTGTGGAGGGAAGTTTAAGACGACGGGGAGATATCCTTCAATCACAGCGTCATGCCTCTGTGTGAATTTCTCAGTGACTGGGCGGAAAGTCCAAAATGGGTGAAGTCGGGAGGGGGGGGGGAGTAACGGTTCGCTTTTTCTCCCCAAGTAATATTTTAGGAGGGAGCCATATTACGATTTAAGTGGGTCTCTCTATACCCAACATATGCTCACTTACTTCGAACTCCTCTAAGACTAGTTTGGAGGTCTTGCCATTTCATCTGGTTGTATGGCGAGTAACACATCTGCAAGGTCGCGACGCTTTATATGAGTTACTCCATTTCAGAACAGTGCCAAAACAACCATTTCTGAGGTTAAATACCATATGGAGGTCGAACCTAGTAAACATTCGTTTGAAAATTTTATACGGGTCACATATTCAACCTTATAATTAGGATGATAAACTTCCTGCTTTGTAGTATTTCTCTTTCGTAAATAGGAAGTTAAACTGCCCAGTATGCAGTACTATATCATGGGTCGGCTATAGAAAATAGATCTTGTACTTAAAGTCCCGTGGGGAAAAGGTAAAAATCGATGGCATTTTCTTGAGATGCCCTCCATCGCCTTTTCCTCCTTTGCCGGCAGTCAACTTTTCGGTGAGCTTAATTTTCTTGTAGATTTCTTTCCATTCTAAAAATTCTGAATATAGGTCAGAGAAGATTGATGATAGTGAGAATATAGCATGACAGGTTTTGTTTTTTTTAGGGGGGGGCATGAGTATTAGTGTGTGTGAGAGAATAGAAAAAAAAGAAAGCTAGGTTACTGGCTGATCTCTTTTTATGATATTTCCTTTTGCTTTGTAATCTTCTAATTGCTTTTACGATTTACTTTTAATGGTTACTTCTAATTTTTTTGACTTTGTCTTTTTTATTATCGATGTCAAAATCTTAATTTTGTTTGTTGCAGTACTTTTCTGTAACGTACTTCAAAGTCGATTTCAAATTCTGTATTTATATGGTTCATTTTATGCTTTATGTTAGGTTGTTCGAAAATTCCTTTATTTTATGTAGTTATTTCCTAATTCTTTTTTGGGGGGCATTCATGCCTTTTATTTCCGTATTGCATTGCTTTTTGTTTGTTTGTTTCGTTTTCCACATTCTTGTATCTGATTATTTCTTTGCTTTGGGGTTTTTCCACTTGCCGTTTTTAATTGTCTCAAAGATATCCTTTTGATGATTCTGACGTCTTTGTGGAAGATCCTTATCTTGTTTTGTTCCAGTAGACTTTGTATAATCCTTTCATCATGGTCTCTCATGTAATTCCAATTGCAAGCGCCTTTTTCAATACCTTTATTTATATCATTCAGTTAAATACCTTTGGGTAGGAGGTAGGCCTCGTTTACGAAGATCTTAAGTTTGAAGTCTCTTGCTTCGTAACGACAGCCTTCCTCTCTTTCCGTTTTGCTTTCCGTGTCGGTTTGTGTGTCCCATTCGGTTTGGTTCTCTTTAGTTCGGTGTTTTCTTGTTTTCTTTTGGCTCTTCTTTTCCTCCTTTTGTTCATTCTCTGAAGTTTCCGTTTCTTTTTCCTCTTCCTTAGGTTCGTCGAATTCAATTTATTCCTCGTTTTCTTCCATCTTTGCTCCAATATTCAACATATCATTTACTTTAAGGTGTTTTGCTCGCCGTTACTCCATATACTAGTGCCAAGGGGGTGTTTGGGGAAACCACATCTTTCTAACTACGTTTTTCTCAAGCAGAAGATTGAGCGTTTCTAAGAAAGTCCGCTGCTATCCGATATTTTGGACGTGGGCGTACATAATGCAGGCTAGAATATCCAGGCCCGTTCCCTCGTTCACATTAATGTTGATTTTTGTTTCTTTTCTTTCTGTTGTTCCTGCTCTTTCTTGTTTATTATTTCTTTTCTTTTTGGACAGTTTACTGCCATGGTCCTGTGTGGCTCCTGGCAGGGCACTCACTTTTTTATGGTTTCCGTGCAGTCTCTAAAGGTGTGACTAGTGCTTCCACATTCTGAGCAAACTTTTTTATCTTTATTAGGGCAATCTCTGGTCACGTGTTCTTCCAGTGCATAGCCTTGGAAGCACATTTGCACGTTTGTAAATTCCTCCGTGTGTATGTTTTCTTGTGGAATTCTCATTCCAATGGCCAGGAGACCGTTTTACATCGCCCTATTGGCCATTTCGGGCGTTGTGAAAGTCACCTTAAAAACGTGAGTGTGTTGTCCAAATTTAATTATCTCCTTTATTTTTAGGTATTTTAGAGCTGTGGCGGTAATTTTGGTTGTAGGCCGATCTTCCTTAATATGTTTGTTCCTTCCGTCGTTACAAGCTTTTCCACGTCTTTCTGTTTGTGGCATAAAACTACGTAGCCGTTTGGGACTTCAATGATCTTGATGACTGCTATCTTTATCTCTGTGTATAGCGCTCTGATGAGGGTCCCTCTCTCGGGTTTGGGTCTGCCAGGCTCAGTTCGTAAAGGGAGCCTTTTGTACTCCATGATGTTAGGCTTGTTATCTGTGAGGGGCCCCCTGACCCGTAGGTCAAGGCCCCGCTGATTCGGCTGTCAAAGGTGAGGATGATGATGATGAGTGGATGGACCCAGGTGGGCTCCTCTCGAGGGGTGAATAGTGATGGGGCTTTTTATTGGCTAGAGCAGAATCTACCATCGCTAGCTGGGGGTGCCATCTCCCCGAGAAAATTAAAAAACCGCCGCTGCATCCTACCATACACTGAGATGGTTGTGTATCTCTAAGTGGTCTTTGTGGCTCCCCTGCATATGTTGCAGCCGGGGTTCCTCTGGTAGGGGTTTCTGGCAGTAGGCTAGTCCTCAAATCTCCCTCCACCTGTACCCACAATTATGCATAAGTTACCGCCTTGCATAGTTGGGACGATGTTGTGGTAACAGTTTCATCAGCGAGGGCACTTGGCCCAGGGGCGGTGGGGGGGGGGGCTAGGCAGTCCTATTATTAAATATTAACTAGCCTATTTCTTCGGAAAATGGATTTCAGCTGTGTTTATGTGCAAAAGGTTTGAGCGTTAGTAACCTTTTAAATCTATCATGGCGCTGATTGGACAATTATTACAGTGCTTATGGTTAAAAGCTGATTGGTCAATTTTCAACGCTTAGGCTGTTATTCCTAACATGAACATAAGAATAACTATTAAATGTATATCAATCTTGATTGGTTGAATTTTTGTAGTGTTATGAGTAGATGAAATAACTATTTATATAGTTGTACTTTTGTGTAGAACTCCTGGTTTTTCTTCCTCCGGCACTAACCTCAAAATCGGCTAAAGAGGGAAAGTTTTGGAAAAAATTCCCCAAATTCGCCTCCGAAATTTACGAAAGAGCGATACTCCGAAATTTTCAAAAGAGCGATACTCCTAAGGCTAATAGATATGTCTGCAGGATACATCGCAGTATGCGAACATGAAAAAGACGTGGAAACTCTCACAAAGAAGGAAGGAATTAAAACCCTCAAAAATATAAACCTCTAACCAACCACGCCTCCTCAAATCCAAGCACACAAGAGTTTGTGTGCAGAAGGCTAGACCCATGGATTGGCCAGCACAGCAAAGAGGAGATCAAGGATGAGATTAAAAAGAATCAGAAATGGGTGAGGGTGGCTTAAGTTATCAAGTTCAAGAACAAACGAGATAACACTGATTATCACGATGTCTTTAATATAGTATTTACTGAGACAGAAATGGCGACAAAAGCAAAGGAGAGAGAGCTACTTCTCTTCAACGCGGAGATAAGTGGTGGGCAAATCGAACGGGAAGAGTTCACCCCTGTGCAGATTTGCTTCAGATGTTATCGTCTGGAGCACCACACCGAGAAGGACTGCAAGAAACAGGAATCAACCTCTTCCAGATGCACCCAAAAAAGCCACGGCTGGCGCGAATGCCCAGCCAAAGAAGAAAAGTGCCCAAACTGCGGACAGAGAAAAGGAACAATGGCAATGTCCTACCCAAGAAAAAAGGAGATCCCCCAAAAAAAGGCGGAAGAGAAGAAGGCAGAAGGAGTTAGGAGGGTGAACACCTCTTATGGCCAAACGGCAAAAGCCACCCCCTCAGGAAATGATCTGAACATCCCAGCGAAAAGGATATATATTAAGGTAGGCAAGGAGGATAAAAACCCAACCAAAATCCTCACTTGCATTCTTTATGCCCATGTCCGCAACTTAACGAACCCCGGCTGCTTCGCTAAAGAGCTGAACAAAATGCTCAAACACAATCGCTTGTCAGAGGTGTGTTTCCCGGAAAACCCACCTTCAGGGAAAGTTCTCTAGATGAAATTCAGCACAGAAGAAGAACCACCAGTCACCGATTTCCCAAGAGACGTAGAAGGAAATGAGAAAAAGAACAAGAACCCAGAACCAAAACCGGCCCTTCATAGATCCTCAAACAAGGACCCCGGAATTGAGTCGAGGAAAAAAATGGAGGAGAGAGCAAAAAGATCACCCAGAAGGATGAAGCAGGCCGGAAGAAACATCTTAAGCTCAGCTTCGTGATCTGAAGATGAACAAGAGAGCTCCCAGCCTCCTAAGATCCATGAGAGAGCGAGAAGCAAGAGCAGAAGGAAGCACTCAAGGAAGAACAAGGAATACGATGGCGATGAATTCAATATCAAATTCTTTCGAAATGCTGAAACCTCCTTCTTAGAAGACCACAAGGTAAGGGAAATCAATGAAGGAGTAAAAACGGTATTATTAAAATGGTTGTATGACTCACCAGACCAAGAAGCACTAATCGACACAGCGCTCATGGAGGCCAAAATAAAGCTATATAGGGACTCCTTCCTCGCCATAAGCGAGGCAGAATTCAACAGAATTAGGAACGGAATAAACACACGCAACAAAAACCACTATAGAAGAAACACACACACTAACCCACAAGAACCAGACAACAAAATTATGGAAAACAATAACAATACATTAAGAATTCTCACAGTTAAGGTCAATGGATGGGAAGGAAAACACATTCCTCACGGTAACAGATTTTGTAAAGTGGAGTTCGACCGAATCCTCATCACTGAACACAAACAGAAACAGATAAAGATACTAAACTACACAGCAATAAACAAAAACCACACATAGGAACGATATGATGGCACTGCCATCGCGATCCGGAATAACATTACATATAGAACACATCCACATCCTAGAGGAATCATTTGTCGCGGTAGTAATACCTACCCTTGTTGGAAACCTGACCGTGGCGGCTGCCTATCAATCTCCACGACGTAAATACCTGCCGATTCCTAACTTTTACAACCTCTTCGGGCGCGGAAACTAGCATTGCTTGGCAGGGATCTAAATGTCAGATGCGGTGCATCAGGATACGGAAGCACCGACCAAAGGAAAAGAAACCTGGAACTGCTACTCGAAAGAGACAGACTCCAGAGAGCCGGACCAGATTTCTCGACCTTCTTAACACAACGTTCGGCAACAAAACCGGACATTGTATTAACAAGCAAAAACTTCCACTTCAACATCGTCAATGAGCCCAGACCAGTGGTACCGAGCGACCATATACCGATTCTCACAACGATCTCGCTTGCTCCACTACTCAAGCTGTTTCACTTAGGAAAAGTTAAGCTAAAGCTAACTGGGAGCTATATAGAGAGATACTCAGTATATACCATCCAACTGACCTTGGAGACGCTAATCTCGAAGAGATTGATGAGAAGATAAACAAGATCACCAATCTTCTCATACAAGCCGACGAGAGATGCGTTCTCAGAATCTCCTATAAAATGCTCCCACAACCTGGGTGGACGGACGAGATGAGAGAAATCGCCCGGGAGCATAGAGAAATCTATGAAGAGATCGGCGGGATGGAAACCAATAGGGAAAGGACAGCCAAAATGAGGCATCTAGGTGAGGAACTAAAAACATAATAATTGAAAAACAAAGAATAATCTGGAATGACATCATTGGGAGGCTGGACAGGGAGAGCAATCTTGTAAAGTTTTGGAATAAAATCCGAAGAATTAGGGGATTGCCTCCCAGACCCAGAACCCAAATCAAAGATGGAGACGACATCATAGAGGAACAAGAGTCTCTCGAGAGAAAGTTAAGAGCACACTTGCAATAGATTTTCGCTACTTCACCTGAGGAGAACGACGACTTCGACCAAGACTTCGAAGACCAATTGCTCGATGACCTCGGCACAGTGATACATAGAACGCACTTACACCTGCAAGTATCTCGGGAAAGAGTGATGGTTGACCACGAATACCCAATAACTGTCGAAGAGACATTGAACACCATAAGGCCCTTTAAGCAGAGGGCTCCAGGCTGGTCTGGGATTACGAAGAATAACCTTATAAATGCCCAAGAGCAAATTATTCAGGGTTTGGCGAACACAATGAACGCTGCCTAGAATACAGAGTACTTCCCTGACGGGTACAAGATGGCCAAAATCATATTTATTCCGAAGGGAAACAAGCCCCCAGACCAGATGGATAACTATCGCCCAATCTTTCTTTTTGAGATACAGGGAAAAATCTTCGAGAAGATTATAGCAGATAAGCTACAAGCTCAACTGAGCGAGTTAGGAGCGCATAACCCACAACAACAGGGGTTCCGGAAAAAGGAGCACAGATATCGCCCTGGCACTCCTAACAGGAAAAGTATCATACTCACAAGTAAACAGGTTCTATGTAGACATTGTGTTCAGGGACGTGCAAAAGGCATTTGATAAAGTCTGGCTGGAAGGACTTTAATACAAGATCCTGAACCCCTAGCTAGACCCAATCCTGGAAAGGGTACAGATGCTCTGAATTCGAAATTAAAGGCAAACGTTCCTCAGGAAAGCCGCCTAAGTACTCTGTTTTACTTGATCTTCACAATCGACCTCCCAACTCCGGTACACAGGGACACGATGTATCTGCCATTCACAGATGACCTTCTCAAATTTTCCCATGCCCGGAGAGGAAAGGGAGGGCGCAGGCGGTTCGCACAATACTGGAACTCAACAACATCAGCCAGTACGAGACACGATGGAAGATCAGGAACAACAGAGACAAATTCCAGATAGTCCCGCTGAGCCGCGAGTTGACATGGCCCCTCATCATAGATGGGAGGAGATACGGCTACTCCGACGAATGCACCGTCTTGGGCCTTAAAATTACCGACCATGGATACTCTAGACACCACACGGAGAGGCGGAACCTGGCAAGGAGAGAAATCTCAGAGCTATAGAGGTTTAGAGATCTTAGCTTGGCCAACATCAGGAAAATATATCTGATTTATGTCCGATCTAAGCTCATATACCCCGCAATGGTCTGTCAAGCAGCCAATATAACTTCGATGAAAAGACACCAACGTGTCCAAAACACTGCTTCTCTGCTTATCAACAAAGTTAGAATGCGTGGTAAACTTATGCAAAGAGATATGCTCAGGAATTTTCGTTTGGAGCCCATCAATGTCGTCACCCAAAAACTTGGAAAAAAGGTCTGGTTCACTCTAACGAAAGGTGTCATTCCTGAGCTACAGGGAAAAGGCGGAAGGCTTAATATACCTGCAAGGCTACGGGCAAAAGTCTCACGACAAAGTCGATTCCAAAGCAAAAAACTATGCACACAAGAAGTAATCACACCCATATATACATAGTAAAAACACAACACAACATATAAAACACTGCATCAATACATACAAATATGAAAACAGCAAACAATACGAATTTCACAAAACAAGAAATACTAGGTAAATTGGCTTAAAAAGGCTTAAAAGCTGAATTTTTCCCAACAAAAATAACTACAACTATTCATTAGAGAACAAACAATACTCGTGAGAGGAACACTGAAAAACCCATGAATTTACAAAAAAACATAGGATAAAAAGCATAAACAACAACAAAAATAAAGGCAAAACTAAATAGAAAATAAAAATAAAGCAATGCCCTCCCTACTAGGGCAAAATACCTCCCCCACTTTTTGATTTTCATTTACTATAAATTCCACTATCCCAACTTCTACTAAAACTGAGTATATCTTCGAAAGATAGTCAGATAAGTTATTATTATTCAAGAAGAAAAGTTGTCATTACTGTTCGCTATTTCGAAGCTTATTCCAGCTATTCACCTAGGAATAAAGAATACATATCTCTCTCTCTCTCTCTCTCTCTCTCTCTCTCTCTCTCTATATATATATATATATATATATATATATATATATATATATATATATATATATATATATATATATTTTCCATCATCCCATAAGGAAGCGGTTGATCACATAATCAAACCTATGAAACTACAAGAGAGAGAATACTTTACTCAGACCCTATAACAACAAAAACTTTCACATCGCTGACCGAAATAATTGAGTTGACATCTTTATAGTTGAGTAAAGTATTTTTTAAGCACAAATCCAACCATGTTACATTTGAAGCAGACTGACATATGAATCGCTAATCACAATAAATAAACAACAAAAACAACACACTCCTGAAGGAGTGTGTTGTTTTTGTTGTTTATTTATTGATGTTGTGTTGTTACATTTCCTTGAGGTGGTACGAGGGGCAGTCAATAAGTTTTGCGAATCGGTAGGGTAAAACAGAGGAATGTGGATGGCTGTTTGTGGGGGTGTTAGGACAAGTTATGGCAAGTCAGGACCTGCAGCCGCACGCTGTTGCCTCGTCTATTTAAGAAGCAGTAGCTTATCGCAGATGGTCAGTCAAAACTTTTCAACAATGTAGAAGGATAACAACCGCCCACTGATCAAATTTTTGACCAAGGAAGGCAAGAATGCAAAATAGATCCATGAACGCATGGTTGCAGTGTACACGGACACCGCTCCTTCCTATGAAACCATTGCTCGCTGGAATAGGGAGTTCCGCCATAGTCGTGAGTCCCTTGAAGATTAGCCCCGTCCAGGATGCCTGTCAGACGTGAAAAACGAGGACACTGTGTTGCGTGTGGAGAGGAAGATCCTCGAAAATCGACGGGTGAAGGTCAAAGAAATCAAGAGAGACCTAGGAATATCACATGGAAGTGTTATCAAAATCTTTCACGACAATTTGGCCATGACTAAGGTCTCTGCCTGTTGGGTCCCTAGAAACCTCACGCCCCATGATCGACTTCAACGTCGTCAAAGTTCGGAGGAGCTGCTGCTCCTGCATAACCAAGACTCGGCGGGATTTGAGTCACGCATAGTGACAGGTGATGAAACGTGCGTCCTTCACTGGGATTCCAAGACCAAACTCGAAAGCATGGCCTGGAAGCACAGGAGATCTCCGACCCTCATCAAGTTCCGGACCCAACCCTCAGCCGGAAAGATCATTGCTACCATCTTCTGGGATTCTGAAGGTGTGTTGATGGTGGACTATGCTCCTCGTGGAAGGACCATCACTGGCTAATATTACCACGAGGAATTGGCTGGGTTGAAGAAGTGCATCCGTCAGAAGCGGCGCGGCAAGTTGACACGTTGTGTCCTGCTCCTCCACGACAATGCCCCTGTCCACAAGACCAGAGTTGCACAAGCTGCCCTGCGCGAGTGCGGATTCCAGGAGCCCAACCATCTCCCTACACTCCCGATCTGGCCCCTAGCCACTAATTTTTATTCCGCCAGCTCAGGGCTGCACTGCGTGGATGCCGGTTTGGGGACGATGAAGATGTCCAGCTCGCCGTCCAGGAGTGGATTGAACAGCAGTCGTGAGATTTCTGGTTGTCGGGAATTCGAAGCCTCAGGAACAAGTGGCACAAGTGCATTGGAGTCGAGGGTAGTTATATCAAAAAATAATAAAACCCTTTTCCTCATATCTCGTTTCCTTATATCCGAATTGCAAAACTTATTGACCGCCCCTCAAATATAAATGTGTTCTTCAAGTAGGCATATTTTGATGGAACAAATAATCTTTCTCTAAAAATGTACTATCTTTATTATTCTTAATGTTTGTTATTGTATCTTTTGTCCATATACCAAAGGTCTTATCAGACGTTTATTTCCGGGTGGCAACTTATCTAAATACCTGTTTATCGGCGAGAAACAGGTATTTAACGTAATTTTTTATTCTCATTAAGAAGGTCAAGTATTATTTTGCAGCAATGCTGGCGTGAAAGTATTAGAATATTTGTTTTAATTTCGAATCTTTTCAGCTAGATAATGACGATGCTGGCACATTTCAATTTGAGTAGCTGTGTTTGTTTGCCTTCAAATAATTATTTCTGGATGTGCTAAATCACGCATCAAGCCCTTCCGGTAAGTTGGGAGGTAGGCTCCTGTCAATGCATCATCCCCTTCTGTAAGAACAATGCAAAGACAAAAAATGGCATTTGCTAATCTGGTCTTCTTAGTTTCTATTGTTACAGCTACCATTGTTTCTAAAGGAGAATAAAGAATATTATTAGACAATAAGTGAAGTTTCGTTTACCCTACATGTTTCATGTCAATCACCACATTAGGGTGCATCTAACGAGCTTATTTTCTGGGATTTTAATGTTTCTTTTCTCAAATGTTATGCAAATCTCCCTTTAGCAAATCAATATTAAAAACCAAAGTGTGAGTAGTGAACTGGTTAATAAAATAACCTAGATATTTATACATAACGCGGTCCCCGAAAATTAACGCGAAAATATCAAAGTCGCCGGTGCCCATCCAGCACCACAACCGATTTAATTATTTTTTGGCATACACTCTTTTAGCAACAAGTATAACATTTGAGAGAATATACATTAAAATCCAAGAACCTAATAGTGTTTAATGAGCCTTAATATAAATGATACCGCCCGCTCTGTGCTATCTACTAACTGCAGCATCTGTTATAATTTTCCAATTTTGTCAAAAAGTGTTTTGCATAAATACCCCCCAAATTATGCCTAATTCTCAGTTTTTTTCTTGTAAACAGCAGGAGATCTAAAGTAAAAAGTTACTGTTTCCTATGAACTTTTTTAGGTTCGCTAGAAACGGGTGACTGAATCTTGATCTTCTCTGGTGGTGACTAGGGTGTCTCCAAGGGTGCTATAAAAAGCGGGCGGTATCATTTGTCTATCCACTAACCATCGTAATATAATTATATTCTTCTTCTTTATATTTACCTTTCTTTGCCCACTCTTACGTGAGGTTGAGGTTTCTGACAAGCCGTCGCCACTCGCTCCGGTTCTGCATGTTTTCTCCTGAGCGTTCCTTTCTTTCCAGTTCTTTCCCAATATTTTCCATCCAACGTCTTTTCGGCTTTCCACGGTTACGATTTCCCTCCATTTCCATTTGCATCACCCTCTTTCCTACATACTCATTCTCTCGTTTCATCACGTGTCCATACCACTGAATTCTCTTTTTTGTATTTTTTTTTTTGGGGGGGGGGAGATTTTTGTCACTTTTATTGTCCTCTTATTCCTTCAATCCGGATCTTATCCATTCTCGTCACTCAACAAGTCCACCTCAGCATTTTGATCTTGGTGACTTCCAGCTTCGTCTCTTGAGTCTTGTTTATTGGCCACGTTTCTGCTCCGGATAACAGTGATGGAATAACCACTGTATTATACACTTTCACCTTTGTCCTTATTTTAATATTTTTGTCACATAATATTCCAGATATCTTCTTCCAATTATTCCAAACCACTTTGATTCTATGGGAAATCTCAGCGTCCAAATCTTCATCGATTGTCACTGTAGCCCCCAAATATCTAAAATTCCTCACTCTTTTCAAGATTTCCTCCTACCTTCTATAGTCTTCCTTTGTGTCATTCAAGAAACTTACAGTCTCTGTTTTCTTCTACTGATTTTCACCCCTTCCTGATCCAAAGCTCCAGCTTTCCTTCCATTTTCTAATTTACCAGTGCCGCATAAAACAATGTCATAAAAAAAAATAATGCACAAGGGGGACGGGTCCCTTATCCCTTCAGAAATGACATCATTATTAAGTCGAAGAGGTATGGACTTAGGGATGACCCATGGTGTAAATCGACTTTGACACTAATCCATCCCGTCAAGCCCACACTGCTTCTTACCAGAGTTCTAGCATCAGAATACATATATTGTTTCAGGAGTACCTATTTTTCTGGCACACCCTTACTTCTCCTACATCTCCATACTTCTTGTCTTGAAATCCTGTCGTACTCCTTTTCTAGATAAATAAAAACAATGTATAATCCTTTTCCTTTGTCTCTTTTATTCTCCATTGTCTGTCTTAAAACGAAGATTCAGTTAGTTGATCCTTTACCAGTCATGAAACCAAATTTTTCATCCCCTATTGCTGTTTCATTTCTCAATCTTCTTTCTATTATTGTTTCCCATATCTTACTAGTGTGAAACAATAGGTTTATACCCCTATAGTTTCCACATTCTTGGATGTCATCTTTTTCAGTGCCATTCTCACCTCCTCCATACTTATCTCTGGTGTTAGACTCACATTTGGGACTTCTTCCCCATAGGTGGCTCTGTAATTTTCTTCGTTGAGTAGCTTCCCATAGTAATCCTCCCACCTATCCTTGATCTTATCCTCCTCATTAACACTATGCCCTGAAGATCTTTCATCTGCTTTATGTGAGGAAAATTCTTTGAAACTTTGTCTCTTGCCTTCGCAATTCTTCACAAGCTTCTTTCTCCTCATGCTGTTTCCAATTCTTCTTTCAATTTTTTAAAGCTCGTGCCTTTGTTGCAGCCTCGGACTTTTTTGCACTTTTGTTTGCTATATTAAACTTTTGCCTGTCTTCCTGTAATCTCGATAGCTCCCACTTTTTCTTCGAAGCTTTTTTCCCTTTTATTCACGCTTGCACTCCTTCATTCCTTCACTACGTTTCTCTATTTTCCTGGGGCAACAGTCCTCATATTTTTCCTAGTACTTCTTCTCCAGGTTTTCTAATCGCCCTGCTGTTCTCCTCCAACCACTGTTGAACTCCTGCATAAGGCCGAGTTCTAAGCAGCACTTTCTCCGTAAATTTTATTTTTAACTCTTCCACTTTCAGTCACTACCATTTGATTTTTGGTTTAACCTGCTTCCTTCTGCTTTTAGCATCTACACTCTCTTAAGTATCTATCACTTCAACTTTGTATTGCGCCGCCACAATCTCCATGTTTAACAACTTACAGTTTCTCACTTACCTCAGATGTTGTCGCCTATACATAAGAAAATCTATCTGGCTCTCTCTATAACCACTCTTATAAGTTACATAATGCCCTACCCTTTTCTGGAAGAGAGTATTGTATATTGCTAAGTCAAAGGATATAGCATAGTCGATCACTTTCTCTCCTTCTTCGTTAATATCTTCCATACTCCAGCATCCATGCACTTTATCCACAACAGCTCTCTCTCTAGCTATGTGTCCATTCAGGTCCGCTCCTATAATTAGTTTCTCTTCCCCTGGTATCGAGTGTGTTCATTTTTATCTGCTTCCAAAACATACTTTTCCTTTCCTCATCGTAGCCCATTTGGGGTGCGTATGCAAACAAGATATTTATTGTCTCCTCGAGCCTTAGTTTAATGCTCATCACCTTGTCACTCCTCTTACTAATGGCAGCTTTACTGTTTTTTAAGGTGTTTCGACAGTATTATACCAACCACAACTTTCTTTGCTTCATTTCCTTTCCAACGCGTCTCCTGTACACCTAATACCTCTATCTTCCTTATTTCCATCGAGTCGGCTACTTTCGGATCTTTCCCAGTCATCAACCCCAAGTTCAACGGGCCTAATCTCAGTTGGATAAGTTTCTTTAGCCGATTCCATCCTTGGATCAGTTGCCCTATCTCCTTTTTCGCAACGGTCAGGCGAAGCTTCGGCGCGTCGCTTACGGAGAAAGCTGTAGCATTTTCGAAGCTATGTTTAGATTGCTTGTTACATATGGTTTTAGCTAGTGATTTACGACCGGATGCCTTTCCTGACGCCAACATTCCCCATTTTGCCGGGCTTACGACCAGCAGTGTGGTGCACGAATACACCACACTGTGTTGAAATATACTCATATATATATATATATATATATATATATATATATATATATATATATATATATATATATTTTTTTTTTAAGGCCCAAAGAAATGAAAATTGGTGACACAAGCCGGAAAAACACTTAGCAGAATATTACGTGAACCAATCAAAGCTTAAGAAGGAAAATGGGAGACGTAGAGAAGGAAAGATAGGAAAAACTATTTTAACCGTTATATGAAAATAAATAAAGAAGTTGGAGTTGAACCTGTATCATTAAGCGCTCATCGCTTATATGAGCAAGACGCTGATCGCCAGAGCTACCATCCTCAACCCCCAAAAAGGTTGATTCAAGAAGCCTTTTGAACAACCAAGTGTAGGCTTTTATCCAGTGAACGGCCATATATATATATATATAAATGGTGTTCCATTAAGACGGAACAAAGTTAGCAGTAAATAAAACATATGTTACTGGTGAAAATTTATTGATTTCACTATTGGATCATGTTATTTGAGTCATAGCAATTATGTGTGAAAAATAATATCGTCTAAATGTCCGCCAAGGCTCGATGGTCGAAATTTTTGATGACGTCTCTGCATAGTTGCTCCTCGATCTCAGCAATATGCCTTATTATCTCATCCTTCAGCTGTTGAATTGTTGTTGGCTTGTGTCCATAGACCTTACTTTTGAGATGACGCCAAAGGAAGAAATCTAAAGGCGTCAAGTCACACGATCGTGGTGGCCAATTGACCTCGCTGTTTCGAGAGATGATGCAACCTGGGAACTTCTCATCTAATAAAGCCATTGTTTCATTGTCTGTGTGGCAGGTGGCGCCGTCCTGTTGAAACTACAAATCTTCGACATCTATAGAATTCAATTGAGGCCATAAAATTTGGTTATCATGGCATGGTATCGCTCGCCTGTCACCGTAACAGAATTCCCGGTATCATTTTCGAAGAAATACGGCCCAATGATTCCGCTAGCAAAAAATGCACACCAAGCAGTGACCTTTTGTGGATGCAGTGGCTTTTCAACAATATTCCTGAGATTTTCATCAGCCCAAATGCGACAATTCTGCTTATTAACGAATCCACCAAGATGAAAATGGGCTTCATCACTAAAGATGATTTTTCGAAAGATAATCATCGGCTTGTCTTTGCTAGTGTACCCAATTGACGAATGTACGGCGCTTCAAATGGTCAGCAGTATTCAATTCTTGTGTCAATTGAATTTTGTAAGCGTGTCGAGACAAATCCTTTGTCAAAATTCGATGTAACTTTGTTGTGGAGAGGTTCAACTCCTGCGTGCGATGATGAATACAGGTGTTTGGATCCTCGGTCACATTCTCGCGCACTGCAGCAATGTTTTCAGCTGAACGGCGTAAACGAGCACGCAATGGCGTTTTCATATCGGCCACCGACCCCGTTTGTTTGAATTTACGAACTATTTTCCCAATTGCGCTCTCGGTTGGTCGATTATTTTGACCAAAAAATTGCGAAGTGCCCGAAATGTGTTTCTGTTTGAACGTCCATTTTCGTAATAGGCTTCGATAACTGTAACACGTTGTTCGATTATTAATCTTTACATGGTTGAAATTGCCAAAGACTGAAGTTGTTAAATCTGAAAGAAAAAGAAACAAATCATTAAAATCGGTCCAAGTTATTGGAACACCCGTTATATATATATATATATATATATATATATATATATATATATATATATATATATATATATATATATATATATATGAATGCAATGTCCCGAGGAAAAAAATGAAAAGGTGTTTCCAACTACTTTCGAACTTTATTAAGTTCCTTATCAAGGAAGGATAACTACAAGAAATAATATTATATTAGAGGTATATATATACGAAAGAAAAGTATGAAAGACCGCCTCAATGAGGAAGACGGAAGGGGGAAGGTAAAGAAACACATTAAGAATTACAAGAAGGTTAGTAAGGTCAAACTAAGCCAAAGGAAAGGGTAACAGATTCAAAGAAATGGAGATAGCCTAACGAGGGAGATTATAAGACACGATGAGGCGGTCTTTCATACTTTTCTTTCGTATATATACTTCTAATATAATACTATTTCTTGTAGTTATCCTTGATTAGGAACTTAATAAAGTTCGAAAGTACTTGGAAACACCTTTTCATTTTTTTCCTGTGGGACATTGCATTCATTTGCTACCCTCACGTGATACTTTGTGAGTTTTTCATTTCATATATATATATATATATATATATATATATATATATATATATATATATATATATATATATATATATATATATATATATATATCAGGTTTTGCAAAAGTTCTTACCCTCCATACGAGCTCTCAAGAAAAGACAAGCGGATAGTTTCGATGCAATTTTGTACGGTTTTTATTGATATAACATAAAAATGTGTTTGAATTGTAATAATATAATCAATGTGGCCTTCCTCTTGGGTGAGCGCTTCCTCCAGACGTACATGTTGCGGACCACGAACCGTCTTCCTGCTGGCCGAAAGGCTTGAATGAAGGAATTAATCCCGTCCACCTTTCTGTGACGGACTTTGAAGGCCTTAAAGGTTTTTCCATCCTAAAAATTTGATTGCCATAACCTTTGAAGTCATTGAGAAGGCGACGACAGCGCTTCATACGTTGTTCTCGCATACGCTCGGTGAGCAAAGGCTTTTCCACGCAAGCTCTTGCCGCCCTGCTCTTTATCTTTGACGTTTCTTCACAGTGTGACCACCGAGATGGCCTTCTTATTCTCGAGTACAATTATTTTGAACCTCGGAGCACTTTTGATTGCCATATAACAGCTAAACTTCTGAAAACTTGAGGTCTGCCTTAACGAGGTCGATCTTTGAGGTCTTCTCTTTCTTGAACTTCTCGGTGACTTTGTACATACATGGTCATCCGGCTGAAGTTGACCCGCTTGGCGTTACGCCCCGCGCACAGGCAAGCAGAGATCTTGATCCTTTGACTTTCATTTTAAAACACTTGCACACAAGGGAAATGACATTTCAATGACACATACAAGAAAAGTCGAAATTTAAGGTTGTTTGAAAGAACTTTTATATCACACACGTAAACCTATCAAAAGATCAAAAACCCAGTGTAAAAAAACCCGTTATATATACAGTGGTGGCAACAAAAAACGTGAAATGTGACAATTCGGGGAAAATGAAACAGAAAAATGCAAGTTACATATATTTTTATAATTATTTCATAAAAGTTAATACCTGGTAATGTTGCCCTTGCACTTAATGACAAGTCTGAGTCGATTGGGCATTGATTCAGCGAGGTTTGCGAAGTAGGTGGGGTCGATCGTAACCCAGATCTTCTTCAGTGATTCTATCAGGTCCTTGATGATGCCGGGTGCTGTCTTTTGAACTTTGGTTTTCATGAGATTCCAAGCATTCTCAATAGGATTTAGGTCCTGGGAATTACTAATCCAATCCAAAACACTAATATAATTATCATTGAAGGACTTTTTTACTAATTGGGACCTGTGAGCAGGGGCACCATCATCCATGAAAAATTCACACTGATAAATTTCCCAAAATAGCAGCATGTGCTGCCTCAAAACTTCGAGATAGGTAGTCCCCTCATGGTTACATTCTTGGGAAAAAGTTACAGACCTCCTCTGCCTTTGTATTCCACTAAAGGCACCCCACACCATCACACTATCAGGGTGCTTCACAGTTTTCACGGTATATTTTGGGTCATACCGAGACACATTGCTGGGACGATGCACGATCTTTGACTCTCCTCTGACCAGCCTAAAGGTGCTCCCATCACTGAACATGACCTTCTTCCAATGGGTAGCTGTCCAATGTTTATAAGTCTTGCAAAAATTGAGCCTTTTCATTTTCATAGTCTTGGTAAGAAGTGGCTTCTTGGCAGCGCGGCGAGCCGGTAGGCCTAAGTCCTTCTGTAAGCGATGATGGATGGTGCTAAGGGCGACGTTCTGGAAGAGGTCTGGGTGTTTTTTCTTGATTAAAACGGAGGTTATAGAAGGGTCTGATATCACCTCACGCCTTAGGATATTATCAGTCCTTAGAAATGTCATCCTAGCTGCACCAGTGCCCTCCTTCCTCTTTGGTATGGTACCTGGTGGCAATAACTTAGCTGCCCGTTTAGGCGATAAATCGTATTTCTTGAGGTTCCTAAATCTGCTGCTACATCAATAAAAGACTTTCCCTGCTCTAATATGGTTAATGCATGGCTTTTCTCTGTCATAGTAAGCTTTTTCCGCCCCATTGTATTCACTTAAACAGAAGTTAAAGCACGTCAAATGTAGGCACAAATGCAGGAAATCAGCACGCTAGAGCGCTGTACACTAAAACCTTACTGTACGAGCTCAAACGAGACAGTGAGTTCCAATAAAGCGCAGTTCTGTTGTCTTAGCTCAGGAGAGTCATCCACTCGTGGAATAAGCCCCGCCCCTTTTCATTGGCTTGTTGGCAAGTAAAATCGTGAAAGCGATTTTGTGTATCGATTTCTGTTGCCAAAATTCAATGTCACTTTTTTTTGTTGCCGCCACTGTATAATTATTTACAATCAATGTTTATTCTCTTTAGTACGATATCTCTTAATCAACACATTCAACGTCATCATGAGTCTTTTTGGATGAACGGTGTCAAAACCAGTTTTGAAATCCAGATAAACTAAATCTACAGCATTAATTTTACCAAATTTCTAAATCATATCAAGAAAAAATCGAACCCCTTACTTAGTGAAGGGGGCTCGTTCTTCTACCATTTGCCTACAAAGTAAATGAAATTGGCCAAAAGATACCGGGATTAATTTTTATGTTTTTTTTCTGGCATTTATTTGTCTACTATAACTATACCTCATTGGTATTTGATCGGTTCTATTAAAAGAAATTTAATTTCCTTGGCGGGAATCTATTGCAGGCCTCATCAATTGGAATATTGAACTTGTAGCCTAATGCTGTCCATCTGAACGGAAGAGGAGCTAATCTCATCCATTATATTTAATCCCAAAAAGTAAATGCATATTCATATTCTAATGATTAATTTAAAAAATCATATACATAAAACATCATAAAATAAATCTTAAACCATTAACATGAGATTTTTGTTAGCTACTTTATCATAACTGCTGAAAATGGGAGCAGTTAATGAAATGCGAATGAACTTTTTATTAGACGTTTTAGTTTGCTTGCTTGATATTTTTAGTGTGTAATCGAATTTCTATTTTGTAAGGAAATTGGCAAATTGAATTCACCCAGTTGCCATCTGAACATAAAGGTTGAGGTCGCCTTTTCACATCTTCGTCTGCGTTTTTGTTCTCTTCTTCATATTCTTTGAGTAATAATTATCGTTGGTTCCCTTAAATCTGCGGACATATTTACTTATAATCGAAAATATATATTTCTAAGGTATATTTATGTAAATTTTGATGGCTTAAATTTCTTCAACGACTCAAGTCATTCCAATTAATTAAATAAAAATAATTCAAGAAATCGGAAAATTATCACAGACTAGAAAAGTAATTATGTAAAGGGAAAGAATAACTAGTGTAATTAGTAGAATAAATGAATTGGATGAATATTACCCGCAGGCTAACTTAAAAAGGGTGAATTAATATTCATAATTACTGAATTATTTGCAGGTTTTAACAGGAAAATAACAAAGACAAGAAAGCATTCATCAAAAAACAGAGAGAGAGACCATACACCCTCATACACCTAAACTGTACCAAAATATTAAGTGCTTGAACAAAAGAATTAATGTGTAGTAAATCTCAGAGGTAAAATCATTATAAAATATCCCGTTTTCGTGGCAAAAATTTAAAGAAATCCCTTCAAAATTAAAGCAGCTTTTAAAACTAATTATTTACTTAGAAAAGCAAACGCACATCCGAAGAGGATGTTCGATACTAATACGATAGAACTATAAACACATTTACATCTTCATATTAATTGAATTTTATTAAATTAAACTAAATTATACACTCTTTGTTTTTATTTTTAACTTATTTATTTACATTTTTACCATTGATTTTAAAAAAAAATACTTTTATACCATAACTAAAATTTTCCAACATAATATTTACCAAACTTCTAATTAAATGCTATTTTAGAGTAACTATTAGAAAACAATTTCTCAAATATTGGACATCTATATAAATAGAAGACCACAGTTTTGTTATATTAGGTTTGAAACATAGTTCATGCACAAGATTTTTTAAGTTTCTTGTTATATATGTAGATTTATAGAGGGTGTACTACTAGTTAGTAGGTAGTGGCCAATTCTTTTCTAGCCTTACTTAAAAGTGCATGGTGACATATGGCATAGGTACACTACGTCACTATACACTTTTACGTGAAGCCTAGGAAATCATAGGTTACTACAAAATAATTACTCGGACAACCAACATGATATCTAAAGTCTCAAAATTACCCTTCAAACTACTACAGCAACGTCTCTTTTACTGTATAATTACAAGAGTATCCTAAATGCTGCTTAATCGCAAAGTTGTATCAACCAAGCATTTTGAGAGGAGAAAATTTGTCGGCGCACAACCAAGATTTGTTTAAGTAATTATAGAATGTTGAATTCAATCTCCAAGATCAGCCAAGTAGTGATCGACCCTCAGTTATTGACAATGATGCTATGTGCACCTGCGTCAAAGCTGATCCGCATCTGATATCACTCGAGCTGGCTGAAAACTTTAGCATCGGCCATACAGCAATTTTGTATCATTTATAGGAAATGGGCAAAGTCAACAAATTGAAAGTATAGATTCCACTTAAATAGACCGACTACGACAGTCAGCCTCATATAGATGCCTGCATGACACTGCTTTCCAAGAAACGTCGTTTTGATTAGCCGAACAAAGTGCTTCATGTAGATAAGAAATGGTGTCTACACTTGAATATGGAATACAAAAGAAACTTGACAGACAAACGTGCACCGGCACAACTTCAAGCAAATTGCCGTCTAACATCAAAAGAAGCTTATGGTTTGTGTCTGTTATGATGTTAATAAAGTGATTTTCTGTGAAATGTTGGAACGCATTCAGTCTATCAACACTAATTATGCACTCAATAACTGCAAATGGTGTCAGATGCAACTGCGCAGAAACAACGAGAATTGTCTGATGTCATATTTATTTATGATAACACCCGACCACACGTTGCAAATCATACGCGTGAGAACTCCTGGAGCCGGGGTGGGAAGTTCTCTCTCAGCCACCGTACTCGCTTGACCTGGCGGCAACAAAATATTCTTGGCACTGCAGGACTTCTTGAATGGCAAAGTGTTCACAAAGGGTGACTAACCGAAAGCTGCGGTTGGAAAGTTCTTTGATATCAAACTAGTTGAATTTTATGACAAAGACATCTATGATCTATCCTCCCGTTGGAAGCAGGTGTTCGAAAATAACCGCAATTCTATTGTTCATTTATATGTTTCTTTTCCGGGATTTTTTCGTTGTATAAGTTTTGAATAAAGATTGCGCGAGAACTTTTTTTCCAATCTATTAGTTTTTCCTAGCCTTTTTGTCTTGAAAACATATAATTTACATCACTAGCGATTTCTTGAAGAAAACCATTAAGAATCCTTTGGCAATACAAAAACTACCCATTTTTTTATATCAAAATCTATTCATGTTTATGACTATTATAATATAGTCAATCAGCCCGACCTAGAGGTTTCTTGAGCAATTTAACAAGCTGCTCTAATGTGAAATGAGAATCAAATCGAATTTCTTGGTTTTAGTTACCATCTAAATAAAACTACTTGCACATTCTCTGTTTTTACTTTATTGTAATCTACATACATAATGGAAAAAATGATAATCATATTTTATTCTGTTAGGTAAAATTGATTGTAGTTATCTCTTTGAGCTCTATTAATAATAAACAGAATAAACATTTCGCCAGAACCATAAACAAAGAAAGTTCCTTTTTAACTGGTAGCAGCAATCTAATATTCATTAGGGTCTTCGCATTCAAGAATTAGCTCGACTCAGCAGTACAAGTACGCAATTGTACGAAATTGAAGAGTCCAATGCCGTTTGAATCAAGAATTATATAAGGATATGCAAATTCAAACAATATAACTTTGTTTTCCTAACAAATGCTTTTATATTTGCCTCTATAATTGGCAATTTGCTTTAACCCATAAATCATTATATACAAATACCTTCGTTATTCGAACTATAAAAAACTGAATATCCTCTTTTCTTAAAAAAATTGCTAAGCCGTAACGATATATATAATGGCGCTAGCTAAACGGCCGATTTCAAAGGATTGGAACAAAGGGGAAACCACAAACAAATGAGATGCTATTCGAGAAAACGAGACTGATTGGAAGCAATTTGTGGTAAGATCACCTTGAAATGGTAAGATCAAGAGATCAAATTCACGATCTTCTTTTAAGTCATGGTGATTAGTTACTAAAGATAGACGGAAATGAACGATATATTTCGTTTTTATTGATAATAATCCTAAGATATTGATAATGTCAGAAAGAGAAGGTTTACCTAACGTCCACCTGTGGCGCCTGAACGATGTACCTGCATGGCCAGCCAACCCCAAGAAAGTATAGGGACTTCTCGCGGTGGGCTGAGCCGGGTTAGGTTCTCTTTATCGTCGCGTCACCTCATCTGATCGGTCGGCGCGAGACCCACGGCACCAAGGACCTTTGCGCAAAGCGGTGAGGCCACCGAGACTACCCCCATCCCCTCCCTGGCGCGCCAAGTCTAATGAGATCCCCGTACCATACAGTTCCGTTTTGGTGAGCAGCCACATACAGTCTCTGACACACTGCTGCGCCTACCAACCGCTTTCAGCTACGAACGCGACGCGTCATTTCTATCCGGCCTTGCTCGTACCGAAGGAAAAGTTCCGCCGACATTTCTTGCTCATTTTTCAGCGAGGTTAAAGGAGAAGGAATCTTGCAAGTTCAACATGACAGCGCCCCGTTAATTGCCCTCTTCCATTTTATCTGGAAGCAATCACCGTGCTTCCTCTCTCGGACTTTCGTATCGGTCGAGTCATTTGTATCTTCCCTTTCCCTCCGTTTGGTACCCCGGGTCTCATTTTATTTATTGCCATTAATTTACTTTTGCTATTAATATTTTCTTTGTATATAGTAAAGATATATTTTTTTCTACCATTATTTCTCTAATCCAGAACCTCTAAGAATTGATTATTTAGGCCAACCGCACTCGATTTGTTTATTTAACCCTTGCACTGGCATCTGTATCCCGATATTCTCTGGTGTGGCCTCTTCACGGTCACCCTCGACATCTACATATATTATATCCTGGTTTCTGGTGTTTATGGTCACTCTTCAACATTACATTCTCGGTGTTTAGGGTCACCCTACGACAGATAGCTTTATTTCTTCTGAATTATTAATGAGAACCTAAAATGGATATAAAAAATCAGGGATTTAGCTTAAATAAATAATTTTCAGTTTTTAGACTAAACGAGCCGTCGAGATATGTACAATAAGATGTATCTGGTTTAATTTGCTGAATGCTTATTAGTTTTTCCTTTACTTCTACATAAATGTTTTATGTATTAAACAAATGTTCTTTCTTAGGGAAGACCTTGAGGCACAATGACTAATAGCTAGGATGAGTATTTTTAATTTCTTATTTCTTCTCTTTAACTTTCACAGTTGACCTGAGTTTACGGAATCTATTGGCAAAAATGTAGCCAAATAGCATAAATGTTGGAAATATGCGGTACAAATTTTTTAATTATAAGGGATGTAATTTAATTGACAGACAAGAGGAGATAGACCCTCAGTAGAGTTCTCATTTGGAATCTAATATGGGTAAAAGTGGGCAAAAAAAGCAGAAGCCTAACAAAAAAGTTCCACTCGGCAGGGGGATGCCCCAATGTAGTATTCACTATAAGGATAAAACTTATTTCAGGGTGTGTGTATGTTATGCAATATATCAGGAAATCTGAAAGTAAATACAATCGCATCGCTGCCTCCAAGCCCAAGCATAATGAAGATGACCTTGGTGTAAAAGGTGTCGTCTACAGGATTCTGCTTAGTTGCAGGCCTCTGCATCAGGTTGCTGAAAGGGTCAAGTCAATTACACAGTGATTTGGGAATATTTGGGGATAGCAAAGTGTCAATTATTATGGATGATTTCTAAAGTCGTCTAGTCGTGAAGCCATGGAAACACCATGTCGTAGAATGACTCCCGACGATACTATATATAACACTATTCGTTGAGGGAACTTCCTTAATTATCTCTAGAGTGCGTTTTACTGTCTTGGCGGCCGATATTATGTATCTTCAAAAATGCTTAAGAAGTGGAACTGAGCTCAAGGATAATAATCTTGCTATCATTAATAAAATAGAGTTTTATTAATAATAACTATAAACAATACACAAAAACGGAAAATATTGACAAACAGAATGGAAAGGGTCGTGGAGACTCGGGCTAATCCAAGGATTTAAGGGATCAAAAAAGGTAAAACAAATATGGAGTTAAAGAGATGGGATGGTTCGATAAACCATTTAAAGCACAGGATATAATTGACAAATAAGGGATCAATACTCAAAAGGTGACGCTTGGCTTACGTAATTTCATTAGGGTGCGGTGGAAGGTACTTGAAGGAATATTCGGTCCGCTGGCGAGTTCCAGCCAAAGGGGGGGGGGGGATAAGATGATCCTGACGTGGCGTCTTGGGAAGGAGAACCGTTTCTCGACGAACGGCTGGAAGAACAATGGCTGTTCTAGGTTGTTCTCTTCTGAACAAAGGGGGGGGGGATGAGAACCGTCTCTTGTCTACGGGCTCAAGAACAATGGCTGTTCTAATGTTGTTCTCCTTGAACAACAGGGGGGGTGATGAGAACCGTTTCTTGGGGAAGGGCTCAAAACGAACAATGGCTGTTCTAATGTTGTTCTCCCTTGAACAACAGGGGGGGGGGAGAGAACCGTTTCTTGGCGAAGGGCTCAAAACGAACAATGGCTGTTCTAATGTTGTTCTCCCTTGAACAACAGGGGGGGATGAGAACCGTTTTTTGGCGAAGGGCTCAAAACGAACAATGGCTGTTCTAATGTTGTTCTCCTTGAACAACAGGGGGGGGATGAGAACCGTTTCTTGGCGAAGGGCTCAAAACGAACAATGGCTGTTCTAATGCTGTTCTCCTTGAACAGCAGGGGGGGAATGCCTTGGGGACTTGACGTCACTAAAGGCTCGAACCTTTGGCACTCAAGGAATATTGTCCTCCTGGACAAGTGATGGTGAATCTCGAGGCCGAGGTCCCTTGGCGCACAAAGGGAGAGAGGGTCGTGGTGATGTTTCGCGACGAAAATCTGGATCTCCAATCTGATCTTAGTGGTAAAGTTTCCATATATATAGCCAGGACATCTCCTTGGCGTGGGGGAAAATGGAGTGAAAGCTTGGAGGGAACGCACAGCTGGGCCGGAGAAAAATGCCTTATCTGTTCATAAGCCTAACTCGATCTGGCGAGGTCGGCGTATGGGGCGAACGGGGGGACGATAACCTCCTTGTTTAAACATTGACGTCCGGCAGCTGTTGATAAGACTCCAAGCCTCGAATCGAAGATGCACGTGGGCCTCCTCGAGGTTTTAACTAATATGGGATAGGAGTTGAATTTAACACAGATTCAACTCGTTCTATCACACCCCTCCATTCCAGGGGAAGTTGTCACTTCGAAAAAAAAAAGAGAGAAGGGACAACGATAGAGCTCCGTTGTAGGGAACTCGTTTTCTTGTACCAACCGTATCTTCCTGCACCTAACTATTATTACCTCAATACATGATTATTTTGATCTTTAGATTACAGGGGAAAATAACCTTTAATACAACTTAATAAAAAAAAAGGGCATGGAACAATGAAATGTTATAAACTTAGTACATACGGGACAAAATAATTTATACGTAAATTAATAAGAACAAATATATATACATCAAAAAAAAATTAGACATTGAGCGTTACAAAATTCAGACATATACATTAATTAACTATATTACAAAAGAATCTTAAATTAAGTCGTACAAGACGGTATATACCTACATGGAGATACTAATCCTATGAATACAATTATTCTACGCTATTCGGTAACGCATTCCTACTGAGTGCGTCAGCGACCTGGTTATCGGAACCTTTGATATAATATATTTTAAATTGATACTCTTGTAAGAGTAAACTCCAGCGCATGATGCGGCCATTTGAGTGTCTCAAATTCCTAATATAGGCTAACGGACGGTGGTCGGTTCCTATTCGAAATTCTTTACATATCAAGTACAGCTTGAATTTGTCTATGACCCAGATAATTGATAGAGCTATCTTTTCTCTAGTGGCATATCTCTTTTCGCGTGGTAATAATAGATGGCTAGCATATGCAACTGGATGACTCGTTCTGTCATCCACGTATTGAAGGAGTACACCTCCAATGCCCTCGTTGATCACGTCGGTCTTAACTCCAACGGATTTTTCCTTCTCGTTCTTCTCGTGGGATTACTCTTTCCCGTTCTTTTTCTACCTTTTTTCTTTGAACTTCTGCTTTAATCCGAGCTAATTCAATCTGATGGTGAAGCTCAGCTTGTCTTATCCGTTCCTCTCTTTCTCTTTCTTCTCGTTGTATTTCTCTTCTTTGCTCCTCTTGAATGTACTTAATTAGTTCTTTTCCGGAAAGTCCACAGGACTCTCCTTGCGCTTTAAAGATTTCGAATGGAGTCATCTTTGCACTTGGGGGGCACTAGTCAACCAACTAAAATTCCTTGCAACAAGAATTATGCCTCTATAGAATTAGCCTACCTAAATATGGGCACTGACCTATTCGTACTTGGTTTCTCAATCTAAATAACCACTGACTAAAATCACAAAAAAACAAACAAATTATTATAACCGTTCCTTGAGCTACTCCAGCTTCTTAAGTTTAAAAAAAGGGGATAGCAATCGTTAAAACAAAAGGGAACTACTATATTCTATTATTATAACGAATAACACTATGCTTTACTCGACTGAGACCAGTGTTTGCAAAGATATAGCGTTAAACCTTACACACCTGATACCAAATTAAATAGTATATATATATATATATATATATGTCGTAGAATGACTCCCGACGATACTATATATAACACTATTCGTTGAGGGAACTTCCTTAATTATCTCTAGAGTGCGTTTTACTGTCTTGGCGGCCGATATTATGTATCTTCAAAAATGCTTAAGAAGTGGAACTGAGCTCAAGGATAATAATCTTGCTATCATTAATAAAATAGAGTTTTATTAATAATAACTATAAACAATACACAAAAACGGAAAATATTGACAAACAGAATGGAAAGGGTTGTGGAGACTCGGGCTAATCCAAGGATTTAAGGGATCAAAAAAGGTAAAACAAATATGGAGTTAAAGAGATGGGATGGTTCGATAAACCATTTAAAGCACAGGATATAATTGACAAATAAGGGATCAATACTCAAAAGGTGACGCTTGGCTTACGTAACTTCATTAGGGTGCGGTGGAAGGTACTTGAAGGAATATTCGGTCCGCTGGCGAGTTCCAGCCAAAGGGGGGGGGGATAAGATGATCCTGACGTGGCGTCTTGGGAAGGAGAACCGTTTCTCGACGAACGGCTGGAAGAACAATGGCTGTTCTAGGTTGTTCTCTTCTGAACAAAGGGGGGGGATGAGAACCGTCTCTTGTCTACGGGCTCAAGAACAATGGCTGTTCTAATGTTGTTCTCCTTGAACAATAGGGGGGGTGATGAGAACCGTTTCTTGGCGAAGGGCTCAAAACGAACAATGGCTGTTCTAATGTTGTTCTCCCTTGAACAACAGGGGGGGGGGGGGGAGAGAACCGTTTCTTGGCGAAGGGCTCAAAACGAACAATGGCTGTTCTAATGTTGTTCTCCCTTGAACAACAGGGGGGTATGAGAACCGTTTCTTGGCGAAGGGCTCAAAACGAACAATGGCTGTTCTAATGTTGTTTTCCTTGAACAACAGGGGGGGGATGAGAACCGTTTCTTGGCGAAGGGCTCAAAACGAACAATGGCTGTTCTAATGCTGTTCTCCTTGAACAGCAGGGGGGAATGCCTTGGGGACTTGACGTCACTAAAGGCTCGAACCTTTGGCACTCAAGGAATATTGTCCTCCTGGACAAGTGATGGTGAATCTCGAGGCCGAGGTCCCTTGGCGCACAAAGGGAGAGAGGGTCGTGGTGATGTTTCGCGACGAAAATCTGGATCTCCAATCTGATCTTAGTGGTAAAGTTTCCATATATATAGCCAGGACATCTCCTTGGCGTGGGGGAAAATGGAGTGAAAGCTTGGAGGGAACGCACAGCTGGGCCGGAGAAAAATGCCTTATCTGTTCATAAGCCTAACTCGATCTGGCGAGGTCGGCGTATGGGGCGAACGGGGGGACGATAACCTCCTTGTTTAAACATTGACGTCCGGCAGCTGTTGACAAGACTCCAAGCCTCGAATCGAAGATGCACGTGGGCCTCCTCGAGGTTTTAACTAATATGGGATAGGAGTTGAATTTAACACAGATTCAACTCGTTCTATCACACACCACTTGAGTTCGCCCTTCTCCTTTAGTTTGTAAATGATGATTTTCTCTTTAAATCGGTAGAGAAGAAAACGACAGGAAATAATATCGTCAAATTGCTTCTAACTCCTCTACTAGGTATTCGTTATCCATTTCACTCTTCTGTCAAGCCCCGCAGGGAAATGCAAGTGGCTATCTAGAGGCTTGTGTTATCTCGCAACCCTGACACCTAAAGTTTGCCCTCCCTGCTTATACCAGGCTAAGAGATGCCCTATGTTGATTGCTTTACCTAGTACCTAAAGGATCAAAACGTACACTTCTTCCGAGTGCGGAGAAAACGCCCGCATCACTTGATTGAATAGAATAATTGATATGGAGGGGTGCAGGTGCTGCATTGCCTATTTCCTTCCATACCCCTACCTTTTCCTACTTCTCTCCTCTCTATATTTTCTATAGACTTTAGGATCTGACCATCTAATTCATACCACGTAAGAGGAGAGGCTTTGAAACATATAAAAACAATGCCCTCTAACGCCCGAAAGTTGAAAGACACTAGAACTTGAGGTGTCCTGGGCGCTGGGGTGAGATAAATTGGAAGAACTCCTTAACCAGATTAACCCCTTATTTTTCTTCACTGGGATAGCTATATGCCTTTTGTCATTCATGGGCTTATAATGCTCCACTGATTTTGGGGAGCACCACTTAATGCATTTGTGGCTGACAGGCCAACTAAAATTCACGAGTCTCGTCTCTGGGTCTATCGCAAAAGATCATCAGATCTTGGCCTTCCTATCGATGATTAGTACGATGTAATAATGAAATCCACCCTGTTGCCCTGCCACTCTAGCTGCTCACATGGGAGCTTTGATTATTAACCTATTAGCACAGGTACCCGGTGTCGCCTTAGATAAAAATTCCTGTCTCAAATAAATACGTAAGATTAATCTTTGAAATTCTTTTAATGTGGCACAAAAATATCTTTACATTCTTATTATTATTATTATTTCTTTTGTGAAGGTACATTCAGGAGATATCTGCATTCTCCCGATCATATAATATAATATATATCATATAATATAATATCGTATAATATAAAATATCCTATCATGTACACAATTGACCGCGCGCGCCCGGTAGTTTACGCGCACGCGTGAATGACTGTTAGTTATGACTCATAACTTATGAGCGTACAACTTTGTGGTCGCCGGAACAGATCGAACGTCTTCTCGATACGTACCTAAAAAATCTCATAGTTTCAGGTTTCACCGCCGAAACTACGTCCTTTTTTATATTCTTCTTAACTCTCATTATAATACATACGCCAGGAAGACGAAAGAAACTATATCGATTCCTGTTTTCTACATTATTATAAGCTTTTAAGATTTTATTCTGCGAGATTCGTTTCTTTATGCCTTCTTAATTATCTATTGTTATCCAAAGCGCTTATCTAAATCTAGCAAAGACCCTTGAGTTATAACTCGCAGGCTCATTTCTGATTGAGATATTACATTTATTTCGTGTACATTGCCAGTGTTTAATATTTGATCCTGTTTATTTGCTTTAAGCGATCGAGAGAGAGAGTAAATTACCTGATTGAACGTCTACATTTAATTGACAATTTCTATAATAATTCAATAAACATTTATATCTCAGCGGGACGCGCCTTGCTCATTATTCCGTAATTTATTGCCAATATGTTCATTTTCTACTACTTTACTTTACTTTACTTTAGGTTAAAGTGGTGAAATTGTGTGGTAGGTATATAAAGGTGTGAATAAGTTTCCTAGTTTGCCCTGGTGTTAGGGCATCACTAGCATTCTTCATGTCGTGGTTAACTAAAAAAAAAATTCCTCCGTCAAAAAAGTAGCTGACTGTCATTGACAGTCAGTTTCCTCCGTATAAATATATATAAATAAATCTCTGTGTAATAAGTATTTCCACCTTCGAAGCATTCAAGCCTTTCAAGGTTGACTTTTCTAGCTGAATGATCTCAGTGTTGATTGTTCTTCAATTCCTTTTAATGTGGGCATTTAGCCCTTGTCTTAGTTTGGTATTCGTTGACTTGTTGGGTTATTTGTTGACAATGGGTATTGAGGAGTTGGGCACTTCGCCTCTTTTAATTCTTGACTTTCAACTAATTAATTGTAACATGGGTGTTGGGGAGTTGGGCACTTCGCCTCTTTTAATTCTTTACTTTTGACTTTTAGGTGTGGGCACTTCGCCTCTTTTATATTTAATTTTGGTATTATTTTATTAATACATGCTATGTAACTATAGGGGGGGGGAGGGGACTTTAATGTGGGCACTTCGCCTCTTTTTCAATTGGTTGTTAAAAATTGTAAGAATTGATACCACTGTTGGACTGCTTGTCAACTTTTAGGTTCTTGAGTCGTGGACCTATTAGAGGAGTGGACTAACCCTATGTAAACATGGGTAGTACCGCTTCTCTCGCGCAGGTTCTACTGCTCGGGAACAGAGCAGTTCTACCTATAGCGCGTCTCCGGTTGGCACGTATATTGATGTCTAGGTTTATGTTTGGGAGTATAGTCTGGTCTATCTTGTCCCAAGTTTTTCTCCCTAGCCGTTGGATCTCCGTGTTGATCGGCTTTAGGTCGATTCTCTGGTGTAGAATCGATTGCCGAATACGGTCGATCCTACGCGTGCCTGTTATCAGCAGCGTGGCACTATTCTGTACTCTCTGCAACGTTCTGAGAGATGTACAGCTTGCCATCTGCGTGATCACGGCCGGGTACACCAGGACTGAGCGTACCAAGGCCATGTACAGTTTTTTGATATTAGGCACGCTGAGGCCTCGGAAACGGTAAAGTTTCTTCAGCTCTCGTTTGGCTAGGGAGACTCTGGTTTTCATATGAGTCGAATATCCAGATTTGTAGAGTCGCAATCCCAGGACATTACCTTCATTGGAGTATGGGTAGTGTTCATTGTCGACGATGACGTCATCAACTTTCCGGCGGTTCATCGGAATGATCGTGAACTTCTGGCGGTTGGTTTTGATCTTCCACTTTCTTTCATATCTGTTGATATTATCAATTTCGACAGCTGTCGCCCTCGCCTGACTACCAGAGTTCCGAAATGGACTTAGGACGATTTGGGTGATGTCGTCTGCATATTGCAGATACATCGAATCGAACCTCACTGGAGCAGGTAGGTCTATAGTGTACACTAGGTACAGCAGAGGACTGAGACAGCTGCCTTGTGGAACTCCCGCCTCGAGTTCGAATTCGGGTCCTTTGCAGCCCTCGATTGAAATTCGGGCTCTCCTATCGGAGATATAATTGCAAAGGATCCTTTCCAGGAGTGGGTTAAGCTGGAGGTTAAGGATCTTGTATTGTAGTCCTCTCAGCCAAACCTTATCGAAGGCCTTCTTTATATCACGCAGCACTACGTCTACATACCGCCTCTCAGCTTTACTGCAGGCGAGTTTCTCCGCAAGGAGGGCGAGGGCCGTTTCCGTTCCTCGTCCCTTGCGGAACCCGTGCTGCTGAGGGTTGTGGACTCCCAGCTCGGCAAGTTGTTCTTGGAGCCTGTTAGCTAGGAGTCTCTCGTAGATTTTCGCAACGAATTCCAGCAGGGCGATGGGCCTGTATTACTAAATATTCCAATCCAATAATATATTGTTGTGCGTCAGCTCATAAACACTTAGAAAGGAGAATGTTATTATTGCTAAAGTCTATGCGACTTTTCCTTTGAGTCTGCTAAATTGATATTAGATTCAGCGTTCGGAAATTTAGAATCCTTTCCTAGAACTTTTTACTGGGTGTAAGTAACGTCAAAAGGAGTTGAAAGAGAACCGTATCGTCATTTTAACTTTCTCTTCGAGGGAGGTAGACAAAAACAAGATTGAAAATATAATAAAAGGAGCGCTATCCTTTTCTCATCTTATTTTCGTATTCGCCATTGTAACTGCTGTTCTTTTTTTATTTATATTAGTTTTAATATTTCGTATCGAACAATTATAATTTAGCCTTTTGATATATGGATCTTCAGGAGTGTAAAACTATTCTAGTAATATACATTCACTGTCGGTGACTGTAAGCGAGCTTCGCACTGCCTCCCTTCAAGAAACCTGTCTCAGAGGCTAGCAACACACCCCTGGGTCGGGACCATCAAACGCCACACTATAAGCTTCGGACGATCCTCATTTTTGAAATAGAAATAGAACCAGAATTCTCCGGGTAAATGATCGACGATGAGTGCGTATGGCTGAAGTCATCACAATATGGAAGCAAAAACCCCAGATATACATCCAGCTCCAGCCAGAAACCAGTTTTCCCAACACGTGCGCTCTTATATTGGCAGGATTGCATCAGAATTCGCCCTCCTTTTACCGTCCTCCTCTGCCGATCAATTATTTTTGGCATTTTCCTTTACTGCAGTGAACTAAACATTGTTTAATCTTAATTAATTTTCTCACAACTGATTTCTAATTAGTGTATCTGTGTATGCGTTTCTTGGGACAAAAGCATGTGTGGATAGCTAGAAACAAGTTAAAGTGGTGAAAATAGGAGGTAGTGTAAAAGGCTTGCAAAGGGATGCAAGGCGCCTGGTGAACAGGCCTATCGCTTTTATTATATCTTTTATGTGTGAGTTTTTGGTTGAAATTTTTAGATTACGTATTTTGATGGCGTTCGAGACATTTGTCTTAAAAAGTCTTTAATGGTTCTTCCATGTGAAATGAGCATGTGCTGCTGTTATTTGTAATTAATTAAACATTCTTTATTTTTTAATTATTTTGGAGAGGTATGGGGCATGTATTCACATGTAGGTATTTCGGTGTTTTTTGTTTCTGCTTTCTTCATGGCGATTTAGTTTGTTTGGAGTCATAACAACTATGGTTTTTCATCTTCGGCAATAAATACTTTTCTCATGCGTAGAGCGGAAGTTCGTCATCGCAAACTATGAAGCTATCGGAGTTTGGAAATCTAGCATAAATTCTAGCTCTTCTGTTCTGATTATTCATTTGAATGATTCCATCCTTCAATTTTTTATTAACCAGTTCCTGCATATTCCTAGTCCGTTTTTCAATGACTACGTTAATGGGACATAAACCAACCTCCCTGTGCACCTCTTATTGGCGTCTTCTTTCTTGCCTGCACGTATATGTAATTAGGTATTCTCCTATTTTCTATACTCAAGGTATAAGAGATGCGGAAGTGGGGTAGAGCAGTGCAGATCTTACAATGCATTGTAGGTCTTCTTCTTGTTGCTCTCACGAAAGGTTTCTGCACATTTATAGACTTCTGACTGCGGCAGAGGCCCCCGATATTCGATCAATGGCGGGCTTCCTGTACCGAGATTAAACAATATTCATTTATAGTACATTGCACTACGTAGTGTAGGGATAACACCTATCCTCCATCCTGACACATTATAATAGTCTCCTTCCAATGGGGACTACCTTGAGATTATTGGGGTTTGTCGTTATTTTCCATTCGCCCCCATAGATGTTTATTCTTTAGATTTCTGAGGCCGTCATACGAACTTGCATATGCGCGTTACGCCAAAGACACTGTATTATCTGGCTGAAATCATCCAGGAATTAAATGTTGAGCCCCCCCCCAACCGCTGGATCTTGTAGTGCATTCCGCTTTGCCACACCTTATCAAACGTTTTTGATACATCCCAAAATACAATGTCCACACAACTCCCCTACCGTTTGTCTTGGGCGAGCTTTGCGTGATGACATTTATTGCCATCTTTGTACTTCCCTTTTGCCGAATGCAAAAATGTTACGGATTTTACAGTAAGTTCTCTTACAGTTGAGATCCCAGTGTTTATTTCAGGATTTTCTCAATTCCTGTATTCAGAGAGGCGTTAGGTCTTCTTCTTAATTTTTCTAACAAAGTTTAAATTTGTTAGCACCAATTGTCCTAGGGCCTTCTGTCGGAGTGAGCAAAGCACGCTGAGTAGTTCCTCTTCGTAATTTCTATGCCTCCGTCACGCTATCTATTAACCTGGTGGTGTGGGTGCGTCCTATGGATATATTTGTCCTTCCAGTCGATCTTTTAAGACGGCTGATTTTATGCCAAATCCTTTAGGAGATGAACCAGGATCGAGGCTTTTGATCACATCGTCCCAACATCTCCACTGTTATTCCAGGATAAACTGGTTGGGGTATTCTTTAATCTCTTTACTTCATGTATTGATTCAATTAATTCGTTTCTAATTTTAATCTCATACAGTAATTTCACGGTTTGAATCTTTCATGTATTCGGTCTATCAATATGTCGAGATGGAGTTATAGGCGGATTTTGGGTTACAAAGTCTATCCACATTAATTAGATAGAAGTTAAGGACGTCGAGTAATCGTCAATCTCGAGAATTGACTCATACAAATTGGGAGGTTGATAGTCTCGGGAAAGTGTGCGTACTATGCTTAGTCTGCTTTTTTGTAATTTTTCTGACTAAGGCTGAAACGTGTATAGGTTTCCTAATTATGGTTAGTAAAATCCATATATAATCACAATATGGTGCCTGGTCTGGTTCCATGTAGTAATTTAACGGTAGCTGACGATTCGCTAGACATATGGCTGGTTTCGTTGCACTACTTCCTCTAACAAAGGTGTGGAAGTCCAGATAAATTTTCTGGACAATTTTTTTATCCAGCAAATTATCTAGGCACGTTCCAATCCCATTGATGGTTCTTTAGCCTGACTCCTGACCTTCAGATCCCCCATTAGTATCGTGGGTTTCTTTTCCCAAATAGGACATTGAGAGACTGAACAGGTAAGAATTTTCTCCTTGTGGTCGATATCCAGTGGTTATGACCATCTTTCCTATCTCGAGATCAACCTATTACCCTCTCATTTATTTTTATATTGGTAGTAATTAATATATTTAAAATATTAGCCTGATATATGATCATTTAGGGTGTGCTCAATGCAAAAGTGTTTTTTATGCCTTGCCGCGGGTGAAAAAGGCTGTCCGCGCGTTTGGCCATGATGTTTTATGTGTAAAATAGGCTATATTCGGTATAGTTCTTTATAAAATCAGATGAGCACAGGTGCTCTAAACTACATTGGAAATTTCATGCCTATGTCCGTGGGTTTTGGCAACCCCGAGCTCCAGAGGCACAGTTTGAAAGTTATAAGGTAAGGATTTTACGCACTTTTATATAGTATACTACCAATACAATTTTGAAAAATATCCTATTTATGACATTACTAAAGATAGCCAATTTGAAACATTAGTGCGAAATTTTATACCACTAATACATAAGAAAGAATCCACTAATCCAACATGCCTTAACATAGAGCTCTAATGCTTACAGACATTTAGTTAGCCTGTTGGGCAATTACTGTAGTGGATTGGAAGTGTCTGCTGTGAAGTATGTATATCCTTAGGAGGGCCATGTTTATTCAGCTGTAACCTTTGGTATCAATAAATGTAATATTTTAAGGAGGACATTTGCTTATAATGTCCTCCTAAATATAACGAAAAAGTTTTTTAAACTCTTTCCAAAACTGTATTACATGAGCACTTTGTATAAAGTATTTTGTTTTAATAGACTTTTTAATTATGCGAGGTTAAAAGTCAAATTTTGCCAGGCTAGAGTGGATCAAAATAGGTGGTCACTATCTGGTTAAATCATAAACACTTGTCTTTTTTAGATATATGATGACTACTTTGAGGAGACTGAAAAACGTTTATTTGCTGGGAAACAAGAAGGAATCTTTGTTGGGCTGCCAGCTTCCATCCAAAGGCGATGTAATCCTTCTATATCTGCATCGCATGGGCGAAAAAGTAATTGTGAAGCATGAAGCAGCATTGCAGACTATAAGGAGGTCGAAAACTTTTGGGGACAGATCTGCATTCAAATTCCGTACTTTTAAAAAGCTGTGAACAAGCTCGAAATTCTTGTGTCAGAAGGGGAAGCCTTGGATAGGAATAAGGGGCAAAGAGGTGAAAAACAAGAGAAGAACGAAGCGAAATATTGCGACACCTTAAATGATCTTTTCGACATAGCCCACCAAGATGCACTAATTATGGTAAAGATCTTAGAGGATGAAGCATTTCTGAAGGCACAGTGGGAGACGGGAAGGCGAGGACGCATGGCACGAGTTGACAATAAGCTGGCAATGGAGGTAAAGGAGAAATAAAAAATAAGAATAGAGGAAGCTAAGGATGATTGCAAAGCAGCAGGATGAAGCATGTCATTATGAGAAAGTGAAATCCTGGAGCACTCTTCCTGTAGCTCCTCAACCGGACAAAGTGAGAAAGAAGGAGGCACTGAAAAAGCAGGGACAAACACAGCGGGCAAGCGTAAAATAGGAAAGAAGCTCGTCACGCGGTACACACTCTCTCTGCTGTGCTCAATGCTTTTGGTCAACTGCTTAACGAGTACAAAGTTAGCCGATCTTCTATCCTCCGTGCTCGTCAGCAACCCTGTAAGGATTTCTCTGCAGATCTCAAACAGGGGTTTTCTTGTAAACAGCCCTTAATACTTCACTGCGACGGAAAACTGATGATGATCTTACAGGAGACGAGAAAGTGGACATGCTCTTCATCATTGTGTCCGGAAAAGCCGCTGAACAGTTAATTTGCATACCAAAAGTGCCAGCTGGAACTGGTCAAGCAATATCTGAAGCTGTGGCTGATTGGGGTTTGGAGAACTGGATTTATTCCAGTTGCTTCGACATAACTTAGAGCAACACAGGCATCTGTTTTAGCAGATGATGGGAAAGAACCTGCTGCACTTGGCATGTCCCCATCGTATTCGCGAGATACTACTGGAAGAGGTTTTTTTCATCACCGTGGGTCCATTCGAGATTCACTGGCACCAAAGACCCTTCGCTAAATACAAGCCAGGAATCAATGATGCTGATGTTGTCAGTGCTTTGACGATTATGACAGGCAATATCATTGAGTTCTCACAACAACTGGATGAATTTCATCCTGGGGAGTATTACTACGAGCGGTTAAAACTGACCATCATTTTCCTACTGGAAATTCCAACTAGATGAGTTCACTTTGCCAAACCAAGGATAATGCACCGCGCCCGATTTATGGCAGGAGTAATTTATGCACTGCAGGATTTTGTCTTTTGAGATGTATTCAGTCTAACCACCCACGAACTGAAATGCATGAAGGAACTCGGTGTCTTTGGAGTGAAACACTATGTCAATTCTTAGTTCTGCTGCCGTCTCCCAACAGCTGCGCTAAAAATAAAATATCTGAAAGTCCTGAAGTCGTTGGCTGCTGCTGATGACAGAGCTGCAAAAGGTGCCCTCAACAAGCTATCCAAACTCCTTTGATACTTGAGTGAAGAGCTGGTGGAACCAGCCTTCTTTGATACAGCTGTTACTATGACTGAGAAGAAGTCGATTGCCACTGCTATGGACAACGGAGGATTCCAGTAGCTACTGAAAAGGGTGAATGTGGATCTGCTAACTATTGGAATGAAAAATTTGAGCGATTTTGTCACAAAGAACACTCTAAAGTTCTTCGATATTCTAGATCTCAGCTAGGAGTTGCTAAATGAAGCTCCCAGTACCTGCGCCCACAACAGAACATAAATCGTCGCTGAGGAGATTGCGAAGAGACTGAATTTGACTATTGATGCGGCAGAGAGAGGGATAGCGCTTATTTAGGAGTAAAATCGACTCCTGTCAAAGACTGAAGAACAGAGACAGTTCATTATATAAGTCGTTAGAGAGTACCCAAAGCCGTTTCGGGACAGCTGCAAGAGTACTATTTTTGAAGTCGTTAGCTGAAGAACGGCCACATCAAACCTTATTTTGTTGTTACATTTTCACATTTGAATGGCAGTATCCTAGTTTTGTTTTAATCAGCATTAGAACTGTTTAGAGTCTTTTATGTTCTTCTATTAATCAGTGTCAAATTACAAGTACTATAACTGATAAAATGTAATGTTGATAATGTTGTGAGTTTACTTTATCAATAATAAAATATTTATTTCATCGCATTATATCAGTTAGGAACAAAATTCAGTTTCATTGAGCACACTCTAAGCGTAATTCAACCTCAATCAAATTTGGCCTAATTCGTTTTTTCATGAAATCGAATAGATTCAAGGGGTGAGAGGTACAGATTTTGAAAGTCAAAAAATAAGAACCTCTGTAATCTACATGAATGTGCCAGAATAAGTTTCCACAAAGAGTCCATTTTGTTTTCAAACCGTTGCTGTTGATTTTTAATATCTTCAGTACGTTTTTTTGCAGGATATTTTGTTAATTAATGGTGTTTCTTATTATGTTTTCTTTTCTTCTTAGCCTGGGTGACAGCTTTTGCGTGTTCAGGCTTTTTCTTCTTCGGACGTGGACTTTGAGTTTTTGACACTCTTTCGTCGCCCTAGTACGAGTGCACGGGACATGAAAAGGTTGTTTCTTCATCTTCCTTTTTTTCTTCTTTTTCCTCTTAACATTCTTCCGAAGAGGGCAATTTAATCGTCACCTCGAGATCAGATTTAATCTGTGATTTGCTCTGGATCCCAGGTTCTTTAAATGGCTTAGAGCAAAGGGTTTTGTGGGCCTAAAAACTTATGGCAGGTTATTTACCTTTAGCAATGCATTTAAAACCTCATAGAAACCAACAAGGTTTCTATGAGGTTCTAAATGCATGATGCAAATGAGGTTCCTCGTGCTCAAGTCGTTCGTGATCTTGATTTCTGACGGAGATGCCATCGTTGGTGGCATCTCGTCACTTTTCGTAGCGGCGCTGATGTATGTGGTCTGCTTCGCTTTTTTAGTTTCCTCTTCTATCCTTTTATTATCTCTTTCCTCTCGTGCAATTTACGGCCATTAACCTATGATCATCCTTACAGTGGCACTTTTACTGGGTTCCAAACAAACGCCTTACGTCTTAAAAAATTTAGACGAAAAAGGTATATAGTAAGAGTAGAGTACATAATGGGTGTTTAAGTGAAGTGGTGAAAGAGAATGAGTTGAGTATTGCTTGCAATTGCTAGGTGACCTTTCTACACGTTCTGTTTACTTTTCCTTTTGATTCCTTAAGTGGAGGCTCTTGCGCCTCATTTATTCTGTGGTGTTTGTCTTGCACATTATTTAACTACTTTACAGTTGTCTGTTATCTATTCGTTTCTTCTACAATTTTACTGCAATCTTTTATGCTATGCTGATCATTTGTAGAGGGTTCTCTCTTGTTATTGGCTTCGCACATCTAAAATTCCCCCTGTTGTTTTCTGTTCCTTACTAATTATAAAATCTAGTTTCTCTCATATTTTGCTTGCTCTTACGTGCAATGTGATATTTATTGGTTCTAGAACTATTTTTTGGAAAAGATCTCTTTGTCTTCGAAGTTCTCTCCGTCCTGTATTGGTTATTAACAAGACTCCGCTATTCTGGACTGTTTGTAGTTTAATAGCGTTGGTTTTGTGGAACCGGTTTAGTGATATAGCTGAATATAGAAGAGTTGAAAGGCATAGAGCTTTGTATATTTTAAATTTGTTTTTTATTTTCAAATCTCTAAATAGCTAGTGCTTTCTCTCTGTCTATGGTTTTTCTCAATCCATGCTAATATTGTTGTATCAATGCAGTTTTCTTCCAGATGCTGATTTAGTTTTTTATAGTAATGTTATTGGTCGGAAGTTGCCTAGATGGTTTCAAGGCTTGCTATCTTGGGCAAACCATTACTTTTCTTATTTCCACGGCATCGGTGAAAGATCCCGCGCTAATTGTTTCGTTATATAAGTCAAGTAATTTACTATGAAATTCGTTCCGAGCCCTCAATAGGTTTTCTCTTGATATTCAGGATTTGGCTGGTGCTCTTTTATTGGTTGCATTAAGAGTAGCTTTTGTTTATTGAAATGTTACTGGTTTGACACCTTATTCTTCCAGTGTTGTTAGTGAGGTAGAGTGCCTATTTATTTCTATATATTTCACTATCCTAACTTCGTGTTCTCTATCAAAATCTTCGTTTTCTTCTATGGAAATGTCAAAGATCTTTCTCCAGTAGTCTCGTAAAGGCTTATTCAATTTTTTGAAGTTCTCTTGCTTCAATACCCTTGTATCTAATGTCGAGTTTTGTTTAGAGTTGTCTCTTACCTCTGGCGAGATTAATCTTTTGCCAGAATTTTGTTGGGGCTTATTTCTTCGTCACCTGATTATTTAAATTCCCCCATCTAGCACTTCTCTCCATTGCAACTTTTTAATCAGATCATCTTTAATATGTAGTAGACGTTTTCTGCTGCCTCTTTGGGTACGGTAGCGTTCTATTAATTCTTAAATTGTTTATAGTCTCTTTCAAACTCAAGGAGAGATGTGTTACCAATTCACACTCTCACTGGCCTATTTGACAGATGAGCCCCCCACTATATTAATTTGGGATCTGAGCGCCAGATGCCGAGAATCCGGTTACAGGACCTTCAGCGGTATAGGAAAAGACCTGGACCTATTGCTGGATAGAAATATTGCCCACCAAATAGGCCCCGACTTCCCCACCTTTGTCAGAGCAGGAAGTGCCACAAAACCAGACATCTGTCTGGCGAATCGTCAGCTGCCTTTCAATTGTTACATGGAACCAGTCCAGGTACCATGTAGTGACCATATAAGGATCCTACCCACTATCAACAGTAACCCTATACAAGTTCAAGCTGAAGTCAGAAAGAATACAAAAGAGCAGACTGGACACGGTACGCGCGCTTTCTTGAAGCCTACGATCCGCCCAACTTGGCCAAGGCAATTCTCGAGGAGATTGACGAGGCACTTGACGACCTCAATAACCATCTCATCAGCGCAGATAGGGCTTTTATCCCTAATTCCGTGTATAGAACCATCTTAACCTAGAGATGGACCGAATACATAAAGGATTTATACTGTGAGCTGAAGTTATTTTATGAAATGAACATCAGTAATGCATCAGCTCACTCAATACAGTGGAGTAAAGAACTCAAAGAAGAACTAAACTATTTGATCCTCGAACAGCAATGGAGACGATGAGATGATGCGATTGATAGCCTCGATCACGAAGCAACTCCCAAAGATTCTTGGAAAAAGATCAGAAATCTCAAAGGATCGACTCGGAAGAAGAAGCAGAACATCGAGTTACAAAAGGAAGATGGAAACATCGAAACGGAAGAAGGAAGAATTAAAGAGCTATTCCGAAGTATTGGGAAAAAGTTTTCAGTATAACTGAGGAGGAAAACGAAGACTATGACCTAGAGTTTAAAAGCAACATCATCGACGAGCTTAACGAACAAATACACAAGACACACCCTCACTACCATGTGGATAGACAGGGCGACAGAGACGCTGAAATTACCAAAGAAGAACTAACGGCACGCTTCGCTCATTCCAACAAAAAGCCCCAGGGCAATCGGGGCCTACAAAGCTAAACTTTGAAAAGTAACCAGCCAATGTCATCAAAGGGATAAGAAGAATATATAACGCCTGTCTGAACACGGAATACTTTCCAGATGCTTATAAAACGGCTAAGATGATTTTCTTGCCTAAGCACGGAAATGACACAACGTTGAAGGAGAGCTACCGACCAACTCCACTTCTAGAATTTGGCTGAAAGCTCTTCGAGAAGATCCTCAAACGAAGAATGGTGTCTTACCTGGAGGAGAACTATCTCTTCAAACCACATCAATTCGGGTTTAGTAGGAAGTGAAGTACGGAGATGGCGAGTAAGGTCATCACGGAAAAGCAAGTCCAAGTAAAACGGGAAAGGAGTTACGTGGACATTGTTTTTCGGGATATATTAAAGGCGTTTGATAAAGTGTGGCAACGGCGAATGCAGTACAAGATCTTACGACTAGGCCTAAGTGAAAACTTGGAAATAACTCTCTGTGACTATGTCCTGGAGGGAGCGGCGTACATCATTTTATGGTGCTCGGACGGAACAAAGTTTCTGCTCACTCCGGGCCTCCCGCAGGGGGGGGGGGGAGTGCCTGTCCCTTACTCTCTACTTGATTTTCACCGCTGATGTCCCAGCCCCTGTAAGCCCCACTCGCCTCAACATACAATTCGCCGATGATTTCCCGCAGATAATCACTTGTTCATGGAGGAATGCGTCTTGGCAGGCTCGTATGACAGCAGCAGAAATTTAAAATCTCAACACCTACGAGGCCCGGTAAAAGATCCACACCAACCAGGAAAAGTTCAAAGTAGTCGCTATAAGCAGGAGACTACTTTGCGAAGTTACGGTGGATAATACACGTTATCCCTACACCACGGAATTCAATATACTCTGAATGAAGATTACCTCATTCGGGTAAAAGAAGAACGTCCAATAAAGACTCGACAAGGCCATTGCTGCAGTCAAAACTATATACAGGTTTAGAAATCTTCGTCAAAGCAATAAGAAAATGATCTACAATGCACTTGTAAGATGGACGCTGCTATACCCCGCTTCCACCCTCTCGTGTGTGTTCAAGACACAAAATAGGAGATTACAAGTGGTGCAGAACAAATGTGTGTACCTAATTACAGGTAAACTCAGGCGAGAAAGAAGACGCCAGGAAGAGCTGCACCGAGAGGCGGGGTTAAGTCCCATTAACATTGTAATAGAAGGGCGGAGAAGAAATATGAAGGAAATGCTTAATCGTGAATTGGACAATGATATCGTCCAAATGATTGACCAAAATAGAAGAAGAATAAGTTCTACAAGATTTCGAACTGTTTTTATCCTAAACCAAATAAAAAACCTGACCAAGAAAAAGATTGCCTAACTGTGAAACGTCGCCGATTTCTACAAATTCACCGATGAAGACCCAAATCTACTGATGAAGACCAAAATGTACCAAAGAAGACATCCACCTAAAAACAAAAAAACACGAATTACGCTCACTACAAGATATACGAAAAAACAAAGACACTCAGCACAACACTAAGGTAATTAATAAAGTAATTATTACCACAACAGCAAATGCGGATATCATATCCAAGGACATTAATTGTTTTTTGACGACAAATGGCTTGAACGCCATATTATATATATATATATATATATATATATATATATATATATATATATATATATATATATATATATATATATAAACTAACTCAAAGACAACAAAGGAATTACAAAACCAAAAATACTTGAAAGTGAGAGGCCTGATGACCAGACTAGCATCTCTTTGCACCCTTCCAAACTTCTTTCTCTTTTCACCACTGGTCTATTTTCCGCTATTTTTCCACACACCCGATCTCTATCGCCCACCCATACCTACTCTTACAACAATTCAAAGTCAAAGTCAAGTCTGTGATTAAATAACCGAAGCATCAACAGAGAATAGCATATATTCAATTATAACTAGGGTGAGAATAAGAACGAATAGATAGAGAGAGAGTAGCTTACACCAGTTTTTAGTAAGAATAATGCTAATCACGGTTTGAACGGCTCGTAAATGCCAACACTACTCAGACATATTAAAAATAGTTACATATAGAAAAAAAAAAAAAATAACACAACAATGCGGGACACTCACGCAAATACAAATTTTCTAACACGCTAGCTATAACTACCTATAATGGAGAGATATAAGCCTGACCTCCAGGCCCTAGAATCTCTTTGCAAACCTCTTACTTCCTTCAGCCTTCAACATCTATTATTTTTACTATCACATTAGCACACGGGTCTCACAGTAGATACGTGGGACAGGGATCAAGATAAAGATCAAGATAAATTGGAAAGTTATAGTTAGAGATAAGCGACACATCGTGGTTCGGATTCCAAGTTAAGCTGTAGGGCCCATGGCTAACTAAGTCTACTATTGTCTCCTACTATTTTCTTCGCTTTCCTATCCTCAAACTTTCTACTTTCTCTTCTTCCCACTCCTATCCGCCGTACTCACAGTGCTTGGAGCCTACTTTGGCTCTAGACAGGGTGACTATGGGGTCTACGAAGGAGTACCGGGCCTCCACCGACTTCCTCGGCAGCTTCATGAGGGATAAGGGGGACGGAAGGATGGTCGAAAGAGCTATTCTTTGTCCCCCACTTCTCTTATAGTTTCATTTTATTTCATTTCTGACTATTTATCGCTCTGGCAAAGTAGGCAAAGGAAAATGTAGGTTTGAAAACGTGCTTTTTTTAACGGCGGTCAACGCGGAGAGGCCGAGATGTTGGGAGTATGGTTTCTGGCTGAAGTTGCAGGTTAATTGCCGATTTCTTCATTTGAATTATGACGACTTCGGCCATCCGCAATCTTCTACAGTTTTAGAGGCTCAGGATGATGGAGGTGTCCTGATTCAGTTTTCACGGGTTTAGGTAGTGCCATGAGAGTGGCGTGATTTTTAATCGCGCAATCTTGAAGGTGAGCTGTCAGTCGCCTTGACAGGGTTGTGGAGGTTACGCCGATGTACTTTGAATTGTGATGTTCGTAGTCACCGACTTTGCACGAATAGTCATACACGAGGTTAGTCTTCTGGAGTTAGCTCGTTTGCCTGGAGTTCGCGCATCACCAAAACAGGGTATAAGACACATACGAGGGGCGGTCAATAAGTTTTGCGAATCGGTAGGACAAAACAGAGGAAGGAGGATGGCTGTTTGTAGGGGTGTTAGGACAAGTTATGACAAGTCAGGACCTGCAGCCGCACACTCCTCGCTTGCCTGTTGAAGAAGCAGTAGCTGACCGCGGATCGTCAGTCACAAATCTTTGAACAATGGAGAAGGTTGAGCACCGCGCAGTGATCAAATTTTTGACCAAGGAAGGTAAGAATGCAAAAGAGATCCATGAACGCATGGTTGCAGTGTACACCGACACCGCCCCTTCTTATGCAACCATTGCTGGCTGTAATAGGAAGTTCCGCCATGGTTGTGAGTCCCTTGATGATGAGCCCCATCCAAGACGCCCGTCAGACGTGACCAACGAGGACAATATGTCCCGTGTGGAAAGGATGATCCTTGAAAATCTAAGGGTGAAGGTCGAAGAAATCGAGCGAGAACTTGGAATATCACATGGAAGTGTAATCAACATCATCCACGACAATTTGGCCATGACCAAGGTCTCTGCCCGTTGGGTCCCTAGAAACCTAACGCCCCATGATCGACTTCAACGTCGTGAAAGTTAATAAGGCTAGAGTTGCACAAACTGCCCTGCGCGAGTGCGGATTCGAGGAGCTCAACCATCCCCCCTACAGTCCAGATCTGACTCCTAGCGACTACTTTTTATTGCACCAGCTCAAGGCTGCACTGCGTGGACGCTGGTTTGGGGACGATGAAGATGTCCAGCTCACCGTCCAGGAGTGGATTGAACAGCAGTTGGGAGATTTCTGGTTGTCAGGAATTCGAAGCCTCAGGAACAAGTGGCGCAAGTGCATTGAAGTCGAGGGTAGTTATATTGAAAAATAATAAAACACTTTTTCTCATACCTCGTTTCCTTATATCCGAATTGCAAAACTTATTGACCGCCCCTCGTATCAACAACGAATCGCCTTAGACAAGAAAGAGAGCTTGGAAAACTGTACAGGTTCAATAGCTATGCACTGCCCTGGAGCGTTCAATACTTGTGTAACCAGCAGTGTTAATACAGGCTGCTAGTTCTGCCTCTCTCAGGATGGCGCTGAGGGTACAGAATTAAGCTGCCCTGGTGATAGCTGGCGCACGCACGATGGACCGTATTCAGCAGACGGAACTGCTCACAAGGGCAGGACTGAAGCCATTGGAATATGGTCCTCCACAGGCTAGGGAGAAAGACCTGGGAAAAGGTAAAGGAAGAGATACTCCCGTTATAAATACGAACCTCGACATTCTACCATCCCTACCTTGAAGTGTCACCAGGAAAGCCCTATTCCAAGGGTAAGACTCTGCTCTCGGGAAGAACAAAACGAACCATACACCTAAATAAGACAACCGATCCCTTGAACGTATTAAACAGAAATCCCGGATTAAGACACAAGAATAGAAGAATAAAAAATAACAGAAGAGGTGAAGTGCCAAAATCAGAACAACGACATTAAGTAAACAAACATATAATTAAAAAGAGGCAAAGTTACCAAAAATTAACAACTAAACCAAAACTTAAGTAAACAAATAAAATGAGGCGAAGTGCCCAATATTAATAAATAAATTGAAACTCGAATTACTCGTAATACAGAAATATATAAATATAAAGAGGCGAAGTGCACAACTAAATCAAAGCAAAAAACAATAAAGAAAAATTAAAGCTAAAAAGAGGCGATTGCCCATACACAGGCAAAATGCTAATAAAAATAAATAAAATAAAAATTAAAAATGAAATCTAATGAATAAGCAAAATCCTATTCGAAAAGCTTGAATGCCATCTTGACGGAGGACAAAGTATATTTATATGGATATATATTTATGCAACTAAATAAGAAAGAAAGAAAAAAATAAATATAAATAAAAGAATAAAATGAAGGAAGAGAGAGAGAGAGGGAAAAAAGAGATAAAACAAAGAAGAAAACAACGCTCGATTAAGGACCAACATAGCCACCAGTCACTATACTGGCAGTGCAAAAATTGAAGCAAATAAAGGAAGAAGAAAAAGGAAAATGTATCAGATGCCCACCACACCAGCGCCAACTGAAAAATCTAATTCACCACTGGCTATTAGTACTACACATTTCAACACTTGTTACATCATCATCAGCATCATCATTCTTTTCATAATCAGACTCCACCCTACTTCATCAGTAAGGGAGGAAATAATACCTAAAGACGCTCTGAAGATGATCAAATATGATCGAAAGCGCAGCAATTTAGTTTGTTTTTTTTTACCAAACGCATTGATTAAAAAGAGATATGAACATAGGACAAGTTATCTACCATCTACAAGATGGACTAAAAAAGACAGTAAGAAGAACAGAAAGTTGCCAAAGGAAATTGATCAAGGCGAAATATACGAGTACCATGGTCTTCAACAGAATATCATATATATATATATATATATATATATATATATATATATATATATATATATATATATATATATTTATATATATATATATGATATATATATATATATATATATATATATATATATATATATATATATATATATATATATATATATATATATATATATATATATATATATATATATATATATATATATATTAGAACACTCGTACAAATGATGCAAAAATTTTATAAAATATTCTCTCTTGCATCAGAACTCTCGGATAATTATTAATATTAGATGTTTTTCCGAGAAAACTTCTGCCCCATGTTTCTTTCAGCACAGAAGCCTATCACCCTCTCTCCATTTAAATTCTCTCAATGTTTAGCCCGCTATCGCATATCTTTATCATACATATTCATAGTTCGATTTACCAATCGTCTCAACTCATTCCATTATTATAAGGTCCCTACATTACAGCAACCTTTTCACAAATAAAGCTCGATCTTACATATTCATACGACACCAATGCGTCATGCCCCTAGTCACTCAAAGCTAATATCATTCTCTATTCTATCCTACCACTTTGATCGTACGCCATTTAATCCACCCTAATCCATCTGTTTATTAAATCTCCATAGAGCAAGCAACTTATATGTCCATCTTTTAAACAAATTTCCGGAGTGACTTTACTTGGTGTGCGACCCCCAAACCCATTATTCTCATTCCTTAGAGTGCCCTCAGACAAGCACCCGCTATCCTGGTTTACTGGATATGAGACACCCCCGGTATACGATTATTCCCGCCCCACAGGCAAACGTGGAAAAAGACTATCTTAAACTCAAGTATGTATATACTTGAGAAAAAAGTTTGCCTAGAGGAAAATTCCGATTCCTGAAAATTAAACAAACAAACAAACATTTGTTCTTTAAAAAACTAACACTAGGTATATTAAAATTAGTCAACGTATGATCCCTGAACATCAAGCAACCTCCACCTCAGTTTTGGATTTCAAAGCTTTTGGCTGAAAAAGGTGTATATATGTTGATAAAATGTTAGTCAAAGAGTGAAAGATCGAGAGAAATGGAGGATATGGTAAAGTCTCGAATCTCAAGTCAGTGAGTTTATGCAACGTCATCCTGGCACTATGTGGCCGTGTTTGGTATGAAGAGGAAGTTGGTCATGTCGCTTCACTAATGCAGATCTCATTTTTCCTATGTGAACTTAGATTTCTTAGAGGTGCTTGAAGAAGCCTCTGCTGTAAAGGCCTGATTAGCCTCGAGAAATTGTAATGGTAAACATCAATAGCCGAACACCATAATCTCACGATAATATTCTGCTGAAGGAAGCTTATTTATATATATGCTTCAAAATTGCATTCCGAATGAAATTATTGGAAATTCATTAAAAAGAACACATCAATTGATAAACATGTAAAACTTTCTGTAAAAGACTGCATAAATAACAACCCAAATCAACTTTTAAGAAGCGAGTCGAAAAATCGGCCAGTATTTTCACAACAACCTATTATATGAGGGGAATTGAACATTAATTTGATTGGTTATCGGGACGTGCTTCGCTTTTCTGTCCTTAGGATTAAAATAAATTTTTCTCCTCGATTCTATCTTTTCCCAAAATCCTAAGCAGTTGCTATCAAAGGCATTCTAGATTTAAGACTTCACATTCCGTTTTGAAATACAGAAGAAGAGGAAGATCGTTAAAATACGAGTACTTCTAGAAACCACGAGGCCAAGTCATTTCTCGTTCGGCAACTTCTTATTTATTAGAGATAGTTGGGAAGGGAGGGGATGCAAAACGCATATCTTTTCTGGTTTTATGGATTACACTCTTATTATTTTTCCCAATCTATCTTCAAGCACGACATTGATGGTAACTTTTGAATATAGAATTATATCTAGAAAGTAATAGAATAAGAATGAAATCACTAGAAATAGTTATCCGTAATTACTTATCATCATAAACCTTATTTGATTATGATGCCATAGTCTTGTGTGAAATGGCTAATCATTAGTTTTGTTGCCCCCTCTTAAAAAGGACATTTTAGAAGCAAACAAGCCTTTGCATACAAAATGCTATTTACAAGAAATAAATGTCTGCTCAATTTTCTCAAGGGTCTTTTGTCGCGTTGCAAAAATGATGGTGCTTTAAAGGCCGTTTTCTTTAATCCCCTCTCCATTTAACCCATTTTGCTGGTCTTTACACCCACCCTCATGAAATTCCTCGCTGTGTTCTTAATAGTGGGCACTCCAAAGTTGTTATGGAACTAGAGTTACAATAATTCGGTGACACTGGCAGACATTCTCGTTTTCAAATATTCTAACTTCAATAATAAAGTTTTGCGAATCGCCCTCCAGGATGGAGAACTATCCTAGTGTAACATTGTATTTGTGTAAAAGCAATAAGTGTCCTTAATAGTGCCATATCTTGCCTGGAGCCCAAATTTTACTGATCCTAATAAAAGCCATTGGTCAAAGAGGTCAGTTTAAAGAGGAGGATGAAATCCCATCATTGCACGTTAGCCTTGAGAATCCTCTGGCACAAGGGAAATAGTATATTTTAAATTCACTACTTTTATCCTCCATTTACTATCTTTTCAAATATTCTCCTTTCTTTTCTTCATGGATATTATTATTGGCAATTATGTGGGCACCCAAATGCTGATAAGTAGCACTTTACGAAATATTCATACATTTACTCGGTATTAGCAAAGATTTTTGCACCTAAGTGTATATATTCGTAGGTAAGAAATATTGATATGATTCTGGCCAGCGTCTGACCTAGTTTCGGTATAGAGAATATCAATGGAAGCAACTAAACGAGAATGAAAGAATTCAGTAAAATCTATTTGTCCTGGAATATTAACTTCCAAATAAATCATTTTCAAGGAGTCTAAAATTTAGAGATATCGGCAATTTACTATATCTGCTGATAACACACTTCATCATTAATTAATAGTACCTCTAGAAAAGTTGACTTAAAATTCTTTTTTTTCTCTAAAGAGGTTTAACTGAAAAGGTAGCATGAACGTAATAGTAATAAGGCAAACAATGTTTTAGAAATGAGCCAAATGTTTTTCATTAGATTCCATCAATTAATAAGTAAGTTGAAGAAGTTAATCAATTAAACTTCTCTAAATTTCTCTTCAAATACTCGAATGAAGTAAATGTGATTTATCTTTCTTTTTGAGAAGATATGTCTTTAAAAATTTATGGTTATTTAAATTTATCAAGATTCCCGCGACAGTAAGAATAAGGAAACATGTTCTGCTATTTTCTTTAATTCACTTTATTAACAAATAAATATACCAAAAATTTTTTTTTTTATTTGATATTAATTGAAATTTTTACGCACCAAAGAAGCTCACCTCTATAATTAAATTCTTTAGCAGGGGTCATTCAACATTATATTTTCCATCACTATCTTCTACCTTACCACGATTAACTAAAAGCCCAAAAGGGGAAATAACCTGCAAGAGAGGATCTTATTTTGTTTTATTTGATTAAGTGGCTTAAAGTTTAAATATATGCTTTTCAAAGTTTAATTAAAGTCTCACATGCAAAATAAAGTTTGTGAGAGTTAATGAATGCATCTGCATGTCATGATAATTTCCTCCAGCCCTCTTGAAACAGTCAATCTTTACAAATTTTGTAATGGCTAAGCCTTCCCTTTATAATGTCTTTATTTTATACCGATTGATTTAGAAGGATACATCTAACTGTTTTAACATAGGTTGACAGAATATTATTTACTACATCTGGGGAGCAATTGATAGTCTCTGCAATGGTTCCATTTGAGAGCCATTATTGGTAGCGCAGCTCTATGAAGAGCTCGCGGACAGTAAGCTGTCAAAAGAATGACTTGAATTAGACGAGATTGACCCAATGTTAGGTGTTATGCAAACAACTTTGTTTCTCTCTGCAAAGAACCTAAGCTTTATTATGGACATTTCAATTTTCCCAGTAAATTGCCTATCTGCTAATAACTTTCCATCTTCTACAAGAAGCAGCTTTCAGGCGGAAATTTCAATCAACGAATGGGCAAAGCTTTCTACATATCTCTCACTCCGGAAATTGCGTCGCAAAGATCTTAATTTAACCTTACTGAAAACAGTTCGTTAAATATGCGTTCCATCAAACATTCTTCTCTTCGGTGCGGACCTGAAGTGTAGTAATTTAATATTAGTCTAAGTATGTAAATATAATTATCCAATATTTATTTTCACATAAAATGTTAACTCAGTGCTCCTAAGTAAAGTATTTAATTACTCCCTCTAGTAATATAATAATATTGATAACTTTCTCTATTCAGAGTTTCATTTAATTACTCGTGTGTAATTAGCATTGCATAATTACTAAATACTATTTAATGCATAGTAATAATGAAGCACTCCAAATAAATCTTTTTCTTAACTTTTTCCCGGAATCTTCCAGAGAGTGGGGTATATTTCCAATGCTCTCCTTACGCTCCGAGTCAATCAAACTTCTTGAATATTTCTAAGTTGAGTCAACCAAAATCATTTTACATATTATTAATATTAATAAAAAATCTACTAAGCAAATGCAAAGATGACATTAAATCAGGAAGAGTTTTCTGAACTTTCGCACTCAGATCGAACAAACAATATTTATATTCTCTAAAAGAAATCATTTTCCATAAACTTCAAGATACATTTGCACCTCGAAATTTTCCATTTAAAGTAACACACTCTCTTTCTAAATCTCTAAGTAACACTCTCTTTCTCATTATATATCTCTCTGTCTTTCAATCTCTCTCCCCCTCTCTTCTTTTTTTATCTTATTTATATCTCTATACTGAATACAATGCAGCGTTTAGCTCATAGCAATTAATACAATGTATGAATTTTACATTGATTTTACAGCAGAGTGATTTTCTCATTGTCACCTTCAAAGAGAAACAAATAGGTTAAAAAATTTGAATTAATAAAGTATATAATTAATCTTTGCATGAAACTACAGATATTTTAAAATCTTAATAATTTACTATTTATTTGACTTGTACGGGAGTTACAGTTTATTTTTTATGGTGAACCATGATGAAGCGGAGCCCGGTCCAACTGCCCCTCTGCAGGCAAGTGGAATCTCTTCCTACTTCTTGATTATTTTCTTTAAAAATCACACTTTAAAGTTTCCGTGTTAAATTCTCTTGTTGGTTATCGTTAAATTTAAAAATATAACTGACCATTTAATAAGGTTATAAATGAGATTTACACTTAATTTTTCCAACAAATTAAATTAATTTAAATCGTAAATGGATATTGTTAAAAATATTTACTCAAGGGTTTGTTGATTCTGTATGAAAGTTTAAGTTCTGAATTAGTTTTCTGGTGTTACATATAATTTTAGCTAGTTTTTGTGACTTATATTTTCGGGCTGAAGAAATTTAATGATTCAGAGCTTTATCTGTATTTTGCACAAATTTTAATAATATTATAAGATATATTAAAGAAAATTACAAAGTTCATAAACATAAGGAGAAAAATATCTTATTAACCATTTAATAAACTCCAGAGTCACTGTTTTGCTTGACATCCCAATGTACCATGAGATGCTTGGTATCAAATTCAGAAGCAAGCTATGCATACAAGTCTTGTAATTTTGCCTTGGTAAAATTCAGAGGGTCTCACAATTTGTAGGCGTCAAATTTCAATCCGTCTTTGAATATCACAAATAAGTTTTAAATCATATTTAAGAGGAGAAAAGTTTCCAAGCACAAGGTCCAAAAGGTAAAAATTGCTTTGGTAACCCATATCTTTTTCTAATATTTTATTTTCATATGACTTACAGCTAATATTTAATTAGGAATTCTTAGTCTCCATATAAATTTTCTCGAAATGTCAAGGAGTAAAAACGAATTTATACTTTTAGTAGTAAACAAAGTAATTAATGAAATGTTTTACAAGAGTTCGATACAAGTGCATGAACTCCAATCATTGCTAGATTAGCCAACTGCTGCCAAATAATATGCTTGAAAACTACTAAGGCACTAATCGCAATATTTTTAATTGAAAAGAAGCATTAGCCTTGTCAGGCATAGAGCATAAGTGAAGGATGAATTTTACTCTAAATCAGAATGAATGGAGTTCATTTGGCTTCACAGACTATAGCTAAGGAAGAAATGATTTCCGATGCAACACCTATTACCCGAATATTTTCTCTAACCGTTCCTATAACGGCGGCATATCAGATCAAACCCGTATTTATAAATTGGCGGTAGCAATGCGCATACTGTTCTGTTAAGTGAAAACACAACAGTTCGGTTTTACCAGAATCTTCTTTAAGAACATCTGATCCCGTCTCTTCAAACATTAGGAGTACTCGAGCCTCTTTGTAGGTTAATGCTCCGTGCCACAAATAGAAGACGCTCGACCAGTTCTGAGATACTGGCAATATCGAAGTGCTGAATTACCTGTGCAGATCCTTGATTTACAGCAGATATAAAACCTATGGAAGATGTTTGCTAAAAAGTTTTGGGCTGGTAAACCGATGAGTAAAATTACCGTTAATAATGCGCAAACTGGAGCAGTACTACGGCTGAAGATGTGATCATGTCATTCAGAACAAGGGTCTCCATACCTCTTATTAATATTTTGTTCAATTGTTAATAGGATAATGATGTTAGTTTCTGGTTATGGCCTCTGTCACACACGTAATATCTGATAATTTGCCTTGATTTTCTGACGAGGGCTGTGACGTGATATCGTGGGACCTACGTTCGCTTAATTAAGGCAGACACGTCATCCAAAGTTCTAGAATTTTCGTTCGCTTTGATCGGCCAGTTTCCCTCCTAATTATTTTATTGAATATTAAATTGGATTAAGATTATTACGATTTTGTTATGAATGAAAGTTATTTTATATTTACTGTTAAGAACTTTCATTGTATGTTGATGTAGCATTGAGATTTTGAACGATCCATATTTGTAGTGTTCCGTGGAATTCAATGTCGAGGCCTAAATTCTTCACAGAAGACAGACCATTTTTTTGTGCTTGGAGAAGAAAGTTGTGTTTGGGAGCAGAGTGGATTTCGTGCGTCTCGGAAGGCTATTGTATTTTAAGGCCATCCTGATTTGAGGTTACCGTGAGTTAGGGTTACCGTGAGTTAGGGTTACCGTGAGTTAAGGTTACCGTGAGTTAAGGTTACCGTGAGTTAAGGTTACCGTGAGTTAAGGTTACCGTGAGTTAAGGTTACCGTGAGTTAAGGTTACCGTGAGTTAAGGTTACCGTGAGTTAAGGTTACCGTGAGTTAAGGTTACCGTGAGTTAAGGTTACCGTGAGTTAAGGTTACCGTGAGTTAAGGTTACCGTGAGTTAAGGTTACCGTGAGTTAAGGTTACCGTGAGTTAAGGTTACCCTGAGTTAAGGTTACCCTGAGTTAAGGTACCCCTGAGTTAAGGTTACCCTGAGTTAAGGTTACCCTGAGTTAAGGTTACCCTGAGTTAAGGTTACCCTGAGTTAAGGTTACCCTGAGTTAAGGTTACCCTGAGTTAAGGTTACCCTGAGTTAAGGTTACCCTGAGTTAAGGTTACCCTGAGTTAAGGTTACCCTGAGTTAAGGTTACCCTGAGTTAAGGTTACCCTGAGTTAAGGTTACCCTGAGTTAAGGTTACCCTGAGTTAAGGTTACCCTGAGTTAAGGTTACCCTGAGTTAAGGTTACCCTGAGTTAAGGTTACCCTGAGTTAAGGTTACCCTGAGTTAAGGTTACCCTGAGTTAAGGTTACCCTGAGTTAAGGTTACCCTGAGTTAAGGTTACCCTGAGTTAAGGTTACCCTGAGTTAAGGTTACCCTGAGTTAAGGTTACCCTGAGTTAAGGTTACCCTGAGTTAAGGTTACCCTGAGTTAAGGTTACCCTGAGTTAAGGTTACCCTGAGTTAAGGTTACCCTGAGTTAAGGTTACCCTGAGTTAAGGTTACCCTGAGTTAAGGTTACCCTGAGTTAAGGTTACCCTGAGTTAAGGTTACCCTGAGTTAAGGTTACCCTGAGTTAAGGTTACCCTGAGTTAAGGTTACCCTGAGTTAAGGTTACCCTGAGTTAAGGTTACCCTGAGTTAAGGTTACCCTGAGTTAAGGTTACCCTGAGTTAAGGTTACCCTGAGTTAAGGTTACCCTGAGTTAAGGTTACCCTGAGTTAAGGTTACCCTGAGTTAAGGTTACCCTGAGTTAAGGTTACCCTGAGTTAAGGTTACCCTGAGTTAAGGTTACCCTGAGTTAAGGTTACCCTGAGTTAAGGTTACCCTGAGTTAAGGTTACCCTGAGTTAAGGTTACCCTGAGTTAAGGTTACCCTGAGTTAAGGTTACCCTGAGTTAAGGTTACCCTGAGTTAAGGTTACCCTGAGTTAAGGTTACCCTGAGTTAAGGTTACCCTGAGTTAAGGTTACCCTGAGTTAAGGTTACCCTGAGTTAAGGTTACCCTGAGTTAAGGTTACCCTGAGTTAAGGTTACCCTGAGTTAAGGTTACCCTGAGTTAAGGTTACCCTGAGTTAAGGTTACCCTGAGTTAAGGTTACCCTGAGTTAAGGTTACCCTGAGTTAAGGTTACCCTGAGTTAAGGTTACCCTGAGTTAAGTTTATTGTGGTTGATTGACTTAGTGTAAGACAACCGGCAGTGTTGTACCCCTTTTGCATTTTAGTGCGGGTTTACCGCGAGTGTTGTGCCTCTCGTGCATCTTTGGTAGGACAACCGTGTGTGGTGTCCTTGTTTTTGTGTGGCCCATACTATGCCTGATATTGGTGGTCGTGAGTGCCCCTTTATTTTTGTACGCGTAGGTACATTGTAGTTACGTTACCGGTAAGTGCTTTCCTCTGTGGCTCAACCTCCTTTCTCCGTGGTCTCATAGACGGCCTCATTTATACTTATCGTTCTCTAGTTTTGGATGCATCATTTTTTCCAATGCCCATTAATTTTTTGGGGTAATATTTTAGCCGCTATTCTATGAAAAGAAATGTAGAACTCATATGTGCTAATAGAAAAAAACAAAGAATATTCTCCGCAATTTTCATAAACCTAAAGAGAACTTTAAAAAAATGGTGCTGAAATCAGTCATTAATATTCATCTAATTTGTTAGCTTCATCAGAAATAAAATAAATAATATTTTCACACAGTATTCAATTTTTTCAATTTTTTTTACTAATAGTGTACATTTCGAAATTAATTTCCTTTTTCAGTTTTGGTTAAGTAGAGAGGAAAAATATGGCCTCTCAAATAATCTGTCGCACAAAATATTATGGTGAAGAATGAAGTGTTGTGGAAAGATAAGGGGCAGTCACATTATAGCACAATATACTAACCTCACGCCAATTTGGCCAACTTATTTGGCCACGCATAGGTAAGTTAGATATAAAATCATAAGCACAACGTTCTTGCTGCCACTCTCGCTTTCCCCTAAGTGCCAGCTCTAACATAAACTTCCAGGAAGCTCTCCTCCCACCAGTTGTTTGGAACCATTTAAAATGTTTGTTCAATTATTATGATTGAAATATTCCCTGGATGATGGCAGTGATTTTAGAATAGATCTAGCCATTCCCCTTCAGTCAATTTGAATGTTCTTTGATAACTGCTTAAAACATATATACCTACTTTTTTGCCGGTGAACATCCATAATTTTTTCACCAGTAAGAGAAATGTAAGTAGAAAGAATGGAAAAGCCTTTTAGTCCTCATTATAGAGATGCTAATCAAAGCAGAAATACGTTTCCGTCACTTTTTTCACTTTATTTATTGAGTTCGAAATTATTTATCATCTTCCTTTAAATCCCATTTTAATTACTGTAGTTTCTAGTTTTATAAAGCTATTTTCTAAATAAGAGGGTTCCAGTCCTTTTTTAGAAAAAAATGGATTATTATTATTATTAATTTCAATTATTTATTTAGGAATCAAAGAAATGTATCAATTTCATACAATAAATGTACGATTGTAATCGATTTTTTTGTCCTAGTAGGTGTGCCACTCATCCAGATGCAAGATGCAAGAGTCTAAACGTTGCCCCCACCTGATTTTGTGCGTATTTTGATAAAAATATTACCAAATGTTATCGAAAGGTTTCCTTTTAAATCTGTTAACTTTGATCTTCACCGTATTCATCTAAAATGCATCGCAAAGCTGAAGTTTTACTAGTTTTACACATGAACAGTGGGATAAAGACTAAAATTAAAACTAGTAACATATTAGAGAATTAAGAATGACATACTTGGTCAATGCAAAGTAGAAGTTTTAGCCTCCAAAACGTGCCTAAGCGAATTTATAGCTACGAAAATGATCATAAACCTATCAAATAATGTATCGGCTCCAAGGAGAATGCTAATGATGTGCTTAGTGATTCTTTATAATCAGTCCCAATAACTAAAGGCATTAATTAATATTCTGTAAACCTAATTATTATCTAAAGATTGTAATTTAAAAAGAATCAAGCTGTTAGTAAATCCAATGAGGGTAGTTTTCGTATTTGTAAAGAAAAATATCTATAAGAGGAATCACGAATTTGAAATATTTTCGAACTTTAGTTAATTCATAACGAAAGTATACAAGAAATGTTTTAGAGGAAAGAGGATAAAAGGATATAAAAGTGGAAAGAGATTAAGAAAGATTTCGGCCATAACGTACAAACAAAAGAGTGCGAGAAATGAAAGAACAAAAGGAAGATAACTAAAAAATAGGGAATAGAAAAAAGTCCTATAAAAATTATAAATACCTGTAAAAGTAAAATGATTATTCTAAGAATATAAAATGGTAATAAAGCAAATAAGAGGGGTAAAAAGATAAGAAATATAATTGGGGATATTATGGGAATAATTCCTATAAAAATATAATTTATTGACAAGGTCCTTTTTGAAAAGACCAAGCTAGATGTTAAAATTAAGCTAGGTTGGGATATTTGAACCTTTAAAAACATTTCATTTAGCAGATTTCTCGGAAGGATAAATAAATATAGCTGAATTGCTATTAAAGGAAGATTGTTTGAGGACAAATTTACAAAGGTCATACCATATTATTTGCATCTCCTCTACTCACATTTTATAAATTTTGGTTCATGCTGGAAGATAAAAGTTTTCAAATTCGCTCATAATAAAGCATAGTTTAGAATGGAGAGGAAAAAGGGAAATACTAGGGATTTTTTAAAGGTGAATAGGCGATGTGAGCAGGTAATTTGCCTGCTTTCTCCTACAATACCGTGCTCCATGAGTTGTTTGACCAGGGGGAAGACCGAAGGGTTTGATGCGCACCAGAGTTTATAAGCCTTGTTGAGTAACATTCGGATGCCATCAACCCAAAGTGCCTGGACAATTTGGTTGACTGGAGGGACACGGCCGAAGTCTCCCGGAGGGGCCACATCGAGCTGCGCCGCTGGATCCACCGGTTGTCATTCCGCTTCCAATTTGTCGAGGCCCGGGCTAACGATATCCATGCCCTTGCCTTGTTTATTCTCCTCCTGCTAATTGTTATTTTTTTCCCGTTGCAGACCAACCTCATTGTTTTCGTTATTGTTCTTGTTGTCTCGGACCGGTTGCATGATATCTGAGGGTCCGCTGAGGAAATCCCTGAAGGAGTCAGTCACAAAGCACCTGGCCAAATTTAGGAATAGGTTCTGTGACTACTTTCTAGAGCTTGATTAACATACTGTCAGCTGGGTTGTAAATCCCTTCAAATGTTAACTGGCTGATTTGCCTGAAGAGTCTAAAGGATTGGCAGAAGAGCTTATGGAACTGCGTTCCAACAGTGAAACAAGCATCGAATTTGAGACCAAGGATGACCTCTCAATTTTTGAATGCCAAAAGTTGCAATTGCAACAACCTATCTTTGTGAACAAGGTTTTTCTACCCTTGTGAATCTAAAAATAAAATACAGAAGCCGGTTGGATTCTGAAGACAGTATCAAAGTATCAGTGACATCAAAAATCCCTGATATCGATAGAGTTGTATCAAAGATGAAACATTATCATTTCTCAAAGCCTGAGGGAGCTGATATATTCAAGTTTTCAGTAATTTTTTCATTAGTTATATTTGTGTACCATTCTCATGCCAGAAAGGGTAAACATTTTTCCCCATAATTTGGTTTCAATAACTAGTGACATAGTCAATAATTTTGCTTGTCTGCCATGTAATACTAAAAAGTGACTGTTTTATTTCTGTTTATAAATATATATTATTTCCTACAATTTTTTCTTGTGTGCTATTTCCATGGCAAAGAGACGGACTTTTATTTCCTAATGATAGATGAAATAAAAAATTAAACATTATCCCAATATAATTTTTTTTGTCTTTATTATCCATGATTTCTATAAGTAAATTGGTTTGTCCCCAAAAGGTTACCTGACCCTTGATTTAGTTAATCGGGTCCAATACATGTTTTAAATCTTTTTTAGGATTGAATTGCCCTTTTTCTATTAAAGTTCAGCGCGTTTATTTTTATAGGAGTTTTTATAAAAAAACTGATTTTATGTAATCCATACGAGGTCCTGGTGGTCATTTAATTGATCCAAGTCTTCCAATCTATTTCTTCCCAAATGTTTCTTTAGAAATTTGCGAGCGAATGATGCAAAATCTGGGGGAGCCCCAGTTTGCTGAAACCACATATCCCTCAGGTGGGTTAGTGTTCTTCCATCGAATTTAGGATAAAAGAATTTGTCAGCATGCAATTGTACGCGTCCTTCCTCTACTCAATGCGGAGTACTATTAACCCATTAAACTACATAATAATTTTTGGTGGAATATGCCATTCTCTTGTCTTTGTTGTACCTGTTTGCCAGTAAGTTCTAATTTTAGATCAATTTTTGTCTTAATATCATCTCTATTTTTAGAGATTTTCTTAGTTCTCCATTTGGTCGTTATATAAGCAATCTTTCCCTAGAGCGATATGACTAGTTCGACCTATTTCGATTTTGTAAAGATATTGAGACAATATTATGTGTATTTTTATGAAATACAACGTATAATAGAACTGCAAAAAAAGGAAGCGCAAAATGTAATGAAAAATATTTCCATTAGAAAGGCTGAAGTTTCTAATTTTACAGTAAGAACGCTTCTTCTTTGTTATTTTCTCTCTATCTTTGCTATGTCCTCATGGATTCGATCACCATCATAAATACTGTTATGGCTCAAACCTACGTGAAAGAAAACAATATTAATACAAAATATTATCTCCGAAAAGACCCGACAGCTGAATTAATTTAAACTCTTAATATGTTGTGTTACCCACTGCTTCTCTTTTGACTTTAGTCATCGCTTTTGTAAGTTTCTCAGACTTTAACATTGCGTTAACTTTTGGTCTAACAAATATACCACCACAAACTTAGCCTTTTGAAACATGAGACGAATTTTTTTTAAAAGATTCTCATCAAAAATCTATGATCTTCATTAAATGTATAATCAGTCTCAATTTTATATGAAGTATTGGTAATAAAAGTTTGGTGGATTGCACAACAAACTGTCTGACCACTTTCAACTTCCCTGGCTGTAATTCATGTCGCACTGGCTACTGAATTTTCCAGTAATGATCATCATCAGCTCTACTATCCCATTAACAAATAAAAGTTAATATTTTCTGTATATATTTTGAAAGACAAGCAAGAAATCAATCATCTTGAAGTCTCCACAAACACCACAGCTAAATCCAGCATAATGATATTGTCAATAATCTCTTTCACACTATCGTAGTCTTCTTTCTTTTTTATGGAGTGTGAAAACAGCAAAAATTAATATTACTTTCCAGTGTGTAGTAACACTATTTTGAGACTTCGCAAGTAAGCTAGATATGAAGAGGCGTTATTACGCAAGTTCATGATTCAGTCCAACAACAGTTTCAAAACATTCAGATGTTTGCAGAAACACATATATCCACTAATTTTGAGTTAAATCTGCAATTCATCAATTCCTTTCCGGTAGAGAGATGTTCTGCATTCATCTCCCTTCAAATTCCAGTCCTAAGAGATGGAAGTAGTGGAATGTTCCGCTACTGATTCTTTTAACCTAAGTCTCTGATCAAATCATCCATCTTACTTTAATTTAAAAGTGAAGCTGCCTAATCACTCTTGATACAAATGTTTCATCCATATCTTATTTCCAGCTACTTGCTGACTTTTCTAATGAAAAATCCTTTACATCTTTTGTCTAAAACAGAAATGACTACATTAATCAACTTCAACCATAACATGTATCAAATTAATACTCTATTCCACATAAAAGTAATATTTATGTTGGTAAAATATTATGAGAAGTCTTCCTAAATACATTCCTGTTAGATGTGATAGAGATAAGTTTTCATCATGAGGGAAATGTGCTATAGTTGTTAGTATGGCTGGAAACTCAGATTTTGTCTTGCTTTAAGTTTTCTGTACTTTGTAACATCTAACATGCAGAAATAGAAGTCATCATGGTGGTTCTTTGACTCTCTCCATACTCTTTGAATACCAAATGCATGGTCCTAATTGTACCTCTAAAGCATCTTTCATGAGAAGATAGACAGCTTGCGTATAATATATGAGTGACCCATGACTTTTCTTGGTCACAGATGGGTGTTTTATAGTAGTCTGTAGGCTATCTAAAATTTAGCAACCTTTACGATATATACATTGATATATTGTGATATAAACATTGTCCCAATAAAATTTCCCCAAACGTAATTAAAGGGAATCGGCATAAGTTTTTTATCCTCTAATAACCATACTCAAAAAACTAAACGAGAAAAAATAAGCCATGAATATAATATAAATCATCCCAAATCATGGTTTATAATTATATAAAAATCAATGTATTTATGTAAAATATGTAGGTAAACGCATAAAATAATATTAATAAATAGTAGAAAAATCCTAATAAAAAAATCTTTTATGCTGCATAAACCATTCATTAACAATACTATAAAAGACGACCTTGATCTTCATGTAAATTTAGGACTAACTGGATTTCTACTGGTGGAAATCATTTGGGAATAGAAAGAGCTGAAACAGATACACCTGTTTTCTACGGTAATTTTCATATTAACTTAAGGGTGCTTCCATACAAATTGTAACTACCGCATAATTTTGATGATCAGTACTGGTTCTGACCACTGCTTTGACTACTTCGTGATCAATCACAAACCCTCTCCGTTTCCCTGAAAATAAGGGGTATCTTAACGACGGCTCTGTAATTAATTAGTTATCTTTCGGAGTTTTTAGCAATCAATGTATCTGCAACCGATCGTGAAGTGGCACCATCCTTTCTTAGAAACGTAGAAGCTTTATTCTTACTGATTTCGTTAACTTAGCGGCCATATTGTAACAAATACACCGAATTTAAATAAAAATTTCACTGATGAATGCATTTTCTATGGTGTTTTTTTTCAGTAAAATTCGAAAGGACGAATATTTTTTGTTTAAATATATGAAGATTTATGTTTTACCTTTTTATTTTTTTTAATAATGGTTTTTATAGATCTCAGTTAAGGATCAATTTTGGTTATGTGGCTGGAATATAATTTGATTTGTTCATCCGGCCCCCCACAGAGGGGTATCATGTGAGGCTGTAACACTTGGTATCCAGAGGAGTTGCACGTTCTCTTGGCCTGAGTGCAAATTAGGGAACCTCTATCTTTGGTTTAAAATGAACTCTTTGATGGGTCCTGGAAAATGGTTGGTGCGCTTTCCTCCCACCCACACTCAGCACTACTTTACATTTTGAGTAGTCTTAATATTATTAGTATTATTATTGTTAAAATCACCCCCCCCAAAACAAGCCTTAACTTTCGATAGTCCTCATTTCTTAATTTTCTGCAAGGATTGAAAGAAACTTTGGTGATAACTAGTGTATTGTGTATAAAAAACATCATATCAAAACATGAGAGTCTTTGGACTTTTCTTTTTTATTCTAGAGCACATGTTCGAGATGACTTCCATTTAGCTCTGTGCATTTCTTGAGGCGCAGCACAAAGTTGTCTATGACGTCCTTACAAAACGATCAACTAATGGCTTTAATCTCCTCCCTAATGGCTTCCTTGAGTTTCGTGATGGTTCTGTGTCTTCCTGCGTACATTCTGTATTTAAGGTAGTCCCAGAAAATAAGATCTGGGTGCCTAAGGTCTGGGGTCTGAGGTTCCCACTCAAAATCAGTCTTGAGACTGATCATACGGCCACCAAAGTTCTCTTTTCGCCAATCCTGAGGCAGGTTTGAAGTATGAGAGCTTGCTCTATCTTGCTGCACTTAAAATTTCCCTATAAGCGACGGGAACAGGGTCTGCAGCTCCCTTTTCAAGGTTTTGAGGACCTCAACATAACGCTCCTTGGTGACTGTCACTTTCGCACCAGATTCCTCGAAGAAGAATGATCCAATGATGCCTCTGTCTGATATTGCAGTCCATACCGTGCACTTAGTGGGGTGTAGAGGCTTGGTGGCTACCTAATTTGGTCTGAAAGTTCCGCAGAAGAGATTTCTCTTCAGCTGTGGTCCAAAGGAGGTTAAGGAAAGCTGGGGTCTCCTGAATCTTCTCTAGTAACCTGAATGCCATAGCTTTTATTTGTTCCTTGTCTGAGACTGTAAGGATCTGCTTCATCTGTATTCTACATGGGTAGACCTTTACATTCATTACTAGCACTCTCCTAAAAGTCTCACGGGATACACTAAGGGACTGACTTCGCTTGCGCACACTTATTGACTTTTTGGGGGAGGCCGGCCTTCTCCCCTTTATTTAAGGTTCCTTTTTTTTTGTTATTGTTTTGTTTTAGGTTGCACTCTCCTGCACCGGGGTGAGGGGGACCTCCCCCCGCTGCCGGAGATTGCTTCGATTGTTGAGTTTTTCCAATTTATATTGATTGTTAAGTTTTCATATTTTAACTTTAAAGTAGCCTAATTCTAGGCTGTCGTGTTTTTCGGCGACTTATGCCCAAGTGGGTAGTTGCCAGATGGGCTCTATAAAAAAAAAAAAAAAAAAAAAATCGCTTGCGCACAGGGCGTTAACTGAATCTCTTATGCTCTTGACCGGTCAGCTGTACGCTTCCCAGGGAGTCCTAACCGGCTTATACGGTTGTTACTGGCTGCATTTAGGCCCCACACTGTCCCATAGTTCTCGACGTGGTCCATCCAGTCATGAATTCTGCCCTTGGAGGGAGCTTTTTCACATTCGAAAAGATGCAAGAAAGTGTACTGCAATTTCTTGAACGAGCCTGTCTTGTAGTAATGTTTGACGCAGTATATTCTTTGCTGGAGCTCCCATTAAGATCTATTTGTGTTAACAGACATTGCTTCTCTCATGTCCTGCAAAGTAAATGTGATTAGTGAATAAATGAAGGATATATCACAAAAAGTGTGTGCACGCCCTTTTTTGGAGGGTGACCCTTTATTTGTTATTGGTATTTATCAAAATATAAAATTTAAAAAATATTAGTATTTATTATGATATATTATTATGTATTATAATTATTTATTATGATTAGAATTACCTATCAATATCATGAGATAATAATATTATTTATTATCATATAATAGTATTTATTATAATTATTATTTATTATTTGTAGTATAGCTTTCCACTCAACATTTTTGCCCCACAGTTTGCACCAGGAGGAGTGTTTCCACCTGTACATAGTTTGGTCAGGAAGCCATGGTGCCATGGTGGATTGTATGGTATCTTGGAATATCCTAGCAGCAGAGTATGATAAAAATGGGTGATAATCTACCCTGGATCCGCCTATCTCTACCTCTTTTTAATACATACTATCGTACCTATTTCCATATTTGTACTCCTATCCAAAAATGTTCTGGCTGCCCGGCCCACTTTCCTCCTCCTATGAGCCTTATTCGAGTATCAATGTATACCGTGAGGTCCTTACCTGCTGGGTTTGCAAAGCCCATTAACCATTGACCAGGAAAGATTTTATGGGCAATTGATGAGATTTGGGAATTTCTAATCCTATGGAGACTTTTTTCTTAACCTACGCATGGAGATCCAACTCTAAGCGGTACCTCCTAGGACCCTAGGTGTCGGGGAGGATGGTTGAAATCTAAGCTCCGATTTGAAGGTGACGGAGAGTACCAGGAATGGGATCTATGGTGCATTGGGGGTGGTGGCACAAGAGGACCTCTTATGAGATGGACATGGTCCTGGAGCTGACCAAGCGCCAGAGGGCAGAATTTTTGTATTTCCATGAGGCCGATTCCATGTTCGGTGCTGAGCACCGAACTAGAGTCCCCCTTGTGCAAACTTCTCCTCAGACAGCTCGGCTATCTGACACATCACAAGGACAGGAGGGATCTCCTTTTAAAACCCCACCCTCCTATCCTAAAATAAAAAGAAGCAAGAAGAGGGATAAATGTTCTTCTCAACCCGCGCGGGCTCCGGGTAATGATGGATCTAATACCGTTTTGGCAATCGATCAGGCCAAGATCGTCAAGTCCGGTCCCGAGGTCGCCGCGGGTGGGGTCTTCCATACAAAAAATAAAATACGCTTACTGGAACCTCCATTACGTCGGAGAACTTCCTTGAGTGACTACGGGACGTTTTTCAGCTTCAAATGTTTACTAGTTATTCGTGCCAGCGATGCCACCAAGTTTACCAAGGGCAACATGATCCATCAGAGGAGAGCATTAGCTAGCTTGATTGGAAAGCCCCAAAGGTACCTCGTTTCCGGACGAAAACATTATGGGTAATGCGTTAGATACCTCTGAAAAGGACATGATTAGTGCCATTTGGATAATTAATGGCACTTTGGTAAGTGCGACGACGCACTTTACAATGAACTTCGTAAAAGGTGTAGTCTAGGCAAAGGATTTCGGGAACTACTCCATAGAGGACGTCGCCTTAGAGCTGGTCAAGCATGGAGCGGTTAAGGTCGATCATGTGATGAGAAAACAGGAAATGGCCTCTAGACACACCCCTACACTTTGTCGCGTTCGACCATGACAGGCTGCCTGAGTTGAAGTGTGTCAGTTGACATTGCTACCGCATTTGTATCACTGCCCCGCCTGTGCTACTTCTCCCGACGCATCAAACGTACAAATTCGGATTTACCCTAACTCTGTGTAAGTAGCTCCAAGGAGGCAAATTATAAACCCAAATAGTGTAAATAAAATTGTTTCAATTGAGGAGATCTCTAAGATAAGGGAATGCTGGCCGTTCAAGCTACGGATCTTCTCTTATTTCTATATCAAAGAACTTTGTATTTTGCTTTATGCTGACTGCCTTAATCCCTCAATTTTAATAAAGCACACTCTGCCCCTACCCACTCCAAGCCTACGACCACGGTCTTTTCCACGCCTATTTGGAACTTTTCTGCTGATTTTACTCACCTCGGGAACGTCACTGGTAGTGCTAGCGGTACAAAGGGCTTACACTCAACAACGGCGAAAATCAGGGCTTTCCCCCTTACCACAACCTGCCCTTTTTCCATAAGGCGAAACGGCCGCTCACCTCCTCCAATCGCTAGACTCACAGAAAGCGACATTACCTTGAGCGCATCCGGGTAGCGTACGGTCATTGTCGCAGGTTTTTTTTTTCTTCGAAGAAGTTCGAAGAGGGACCCACATATCCTGCTAGATATGCCTGGGGAGTATATTACACCTATTTAATTGTCTCGGACTTCGTGCCAACTGGGTTTATCTACAGATTTTTGTCTCTTCGTATTCCCCCTTAAGATTATGTATGCAGGAGACGATACTAGGCGCGTGCCTCCTTCTCACCTTCCCGGAATATAAGGGTTTCGCTACCCAGCTATCACGGGATAAGGGGCTTGGTAGGGATGTTTGTATAAAATACTTCATTTTAGACAGTAGCAGTGTAGCTGCGCCTGGATAGAAGCTATACTGTTATTTTCACGAAAGTTCCAGCGTGGGCCGACTTCCCATTGGGAGACTTTCGCCGAGATCTTTTCTACTGCTTTGCGAACAGGAGTTATTCTCCAGGAACCTAATTGCCGTTGATCTGGCTATTTTTTGAAAATGTCGTGAAGATTTGCATGCCGGCCGCTAACTTGTTGCTCAGCCGAGTGTGAAACGGTCCTTGGACAGAAATATATGCCTGTATGCGCTATAAGCACCACCCACACTATTACAAAGTCGGTGAATTTTCTAGAAGCACACCTGCCGCTCTTCTTGGCGTGCATCCACTTAAGATTATCAGGAAGACCCTTCTAATTGATGTGTGAAAGCAAGTCAAACAGATTCGGGTCAAGATCTCGCATGTATCATATCGCTTTCTTGAGGAGCATGGGACCGCAATCTCGTACCCCACGTCCATGGCAAGGTCTTTCGGACCGCTTTCTCCAACTTCTCTAGCTGCTATGCTGCTCCGCCAGCATTCAATGCAAGTCAGGATATCGCTGAAGGATGCCGCCGAGAGGCGGCCAAAACCACCGTTCCGGAAGATGTCTCGTATGCCATGATTCTTAATCTGGGTCAACTTGGCATGGCCTTTCTATTAGATTTATTCAACAGGATGTGGACATCCTCCAAGATTCCTAGCGAATGGCTACTGTGCTAACATTTCGCAAACTGCGTGGAGATAATTCTGCACGGCTGGTTTCTGCTCAATCTCCCTAACCTCCTGCTCTCACCCCAGATCTCCACATGACTCCTCCGCTCCAGACAGGCTAAGCTTCTCCAGCGTCCGAAGACCAAGCTCCAAAACAGGGAAGAATGAGCCTCCGGCTCTGTTTTTCTTATCCTGTGGAATGCCCTACCTGACCATCTGAGAGCACCAGTGACTGTTAATGCCTTTGAAATAAGCCTCAAAACACATCTCTTTAAAAGGGCTTTTTCCTAGGGTTTTGCTGAACGTGTGTTGGTCCTTTTAAATGTATCTTCTGTATAAGTTTCAGTATTTATTTCAGTTATCTTTTTACTCTGTATCACACTGAGGTTATTAAATCAATGTAAAGTGCATCACAAATAAAATTATTATTATTATTATTATTATTATTATTATTAAAGTGCACTTGTGCCGTCAAAAATGATGGCATTATTTTTAAGTTGGAGCTATATTTCATTCGTAAAAACAGTCTAAATAACAAGAGGATACAGTCTCAGATCACGTCTCACCAGCGTATATTATAATAACAATATCTACATATACATGTATATATACATACATATCTACATATACATATATATTCATACATATCTACATATACGTATATATATATATATATACAGATCTACATATAACATCTCTAATGTTGTAAGCACTGTAACTGATTCATTGCTTACTCCACTAATTCCTTAAGAACATTTTCCGTGAAGATCTTATTTGAATTTTTTAGGGGCTTTCCTTGACCATCATTATTTTCTATCTGTATCTTCATGTTTCTATGATCTCGAATTCTGCTCAGAGCTAAATACAAATGTCCGTAACTAAAAACAGGTTTTAGCAAATAGATACCTACTGTAGTAAATGACTAGCCCTTTGATTTATTTATAGTCATTGCAAATGAAGGAAATATTGGTAATTGTCTGCGTTTCAATGAAAATGGTAACGAAATATCCCTTGGTGTTAGATCAATCCTTGGAAGAAATACTGTTTCACCATTTCTACTTACAGTGATAAATTGTGCAGTGATAAAATTCTCTTGAAATGACTTCAATATTAATCTAGTTCCATTAACGAGGTGGAGCGAGTGGCTCGGAGACGGTGGTTCCTCGAAAAGAGGGCCCCCCGCCTCCGAAGCCGCAACGCCCGCCTAAAGTTTCGAGGCGGAGGGAGGAAAAGACTCGCATGGCGAGCCCAACCTCCCCCAATAAGTCCTCGAAGGCGACAGCGCCTTCAGCGCTTTGTCCGGCCAACAGCGCCCGGGGTTCTGCCCCCGGGAAGCGTACGGCCATTCCCGTGAGGGTCTTCAATTCGAGGAGGGCCCCCGCGTCTCCTCCGAGCTAGGCCTGGAGGGCATATTCCTTCAATGGAATTGGCGTGGACTCCGGGCCAACTGGGAGGAGCTGCGGAGGCTCGCCTCATCCCGTTCCCCGTTAGCTATTTTTTTGCAGGAGACCATGCTAGGCGCGTGCCCCCTGCCTGCCCTCCCGGGGTATAAGGGTCTTGCGACCCAACCACCGCGGGACGGCCGGGCTGGGGGATGCGCGGTTTACACCCGGCATGATGTCTCCGTTCTTCCTTTCTCTTTAGATACCTCCTTTCAGGCAGTGGCTGTGCAGCTGCACCTGGATAGGAGGTATACTATCATTTCTGCGTACATTCCACCGTCAGCTGACTTCGACGCGGGGGACTTTCGCCGCGTCGTGGCACGGTTGCCGAGGCCCTATCTCTTGCTTGGAGATCTGAACGGCAGGCATCCTCTCTGGGGAGATTACACCATAAATCCCAGGGGACAAGTCCTTGCCGATCTGATCGAAGAGCTTGAGATGGGTGTCCTAAACGTGGATGAGTTTACGCATCACTGTCCGAGAACCGCTTCATTTTCTTGCCTTGACCTATCTTTGTGCTCTTCGGATGCACAGCCTGATTTTGATTGGGGGGTGGTCGATGACCTCCATGGTAGTGATCACTTTCCCATTCAAATATCATTTTCAGGGCAACTGCCGCCTGAGAGACCACCTCGGTGGTGCTTGGCGCGGGCGCGGTGGCCTGCATTTCAGGAAATGACTGAATTCTCTATCTCAGTCAACCCCGTAAGGAGCGCGGCGATTTGCCATCCTGGCCGCCGTGCTGACGGGATCCAGCGCTCCGTCCGGCCCCAGCTTAGCCTCTCTTCCTTCCTTCAGATAGCCCGATTTCTCCCCTACCTCGTCGCTTTTCATACAACCTCTCCCACAACTTTCTCTGGTCAGCCTCTAATTTCACAGGGTAGAATGCTGACCTTCTTCTCAAGCCAACCACCCCGGATCGGGGCTGAGGGGGGGAGGGGACATTGTTCCCTAACCCCTCAGCTCCGGTTCGGGATGGGGTTTTTTTAACAACCTGCTTCATCCCCACCCACATCTTCCTCACATCCCTTTTCCTCTCCTCTTCACAACCTATATTTTTTACGCCGTGTCCAAGGTGGAGCCGCCATGCCGAAGGACTGCCAGGCCACCAGGCGGGAGGGGTGGTCCCGAATGGCGGCGCCTGGCTCTGCCGGGCTTGTAAGCACCTCTCGCAGTGCGGGCAACTGCGAGAGGTGATGAGCTATTGCGTCCCGTAATCAAAAGAGGGTCACCATGCCCATGTATGAAAAAAAACAAAAACCCCAACCCCCAACTTCCCCAAAAACATCTACGGAGCCGCCCTCAGGCAGCTCCACTGAGAAAATGGAGGTCCCCCCCCTTGTGCTTGCGCAAGGGACCCTCCATAATTCTTTAACCGGAGAGGAGGCTTACTCCTCTCCTACGCCTACGGGTGTAGGGGACTCCCCCTCACCCCCTTCTCTGGAGGTGCTTTCGGGCACCTCCCTATCTCCAGCGGCAGTCCCTCCTTTGCTTTCTAAGGGGACTGCCAAGAAAGCCAGCAGGCAGCCCTTCGCCGACCGCCCCTCGTGCAAGCGGCTCGGTAGGGCAAACCCCCTTAGGGAGGAGAGGGAAGCCAGGCCCCTTCGGTCGCTTCCCTCAAAAGACCTGCTGGCAAGAATTTTAAACCTTGATGGGGTCAAGGCCTGTGCCTCCCCACACCACCTGACTAGTGACAATACTGCCAAGGGGACCTGCGATGTCCTGGGAGGGGATGGCCAACTGGAGGCCCCTCCTGTGATAGACATGGTCCTTGAGGAGACCCAGCCCCAGACGGTAGGGCCTTCCATGGGGGGGAATTCGGGCTCGGCGCCAAGCACCGAACCCGAATCCGCCCCTATGCAAGGTCCTCCTCAAATGGCTGAGGGCTCCGAGGCAGTAGAAGGAGGGGAGGGATCTCCTCCGACAGGTGCCCCTACGACAACCAGGACCTTCTCCATTTCGGAGAGGGACCTGGCTGAGGCTGGTCCATCTGGCCTGGGGACTTCTGCCGGCGGAGGTGAGAAGCGGGTTCATTCCCCGCCCTCCTCCCCCCAAAAGAAAATGACTAAGACCAAAAAGACAAAGAAGACTCGGGGCTCCTCTCCATCCACAGGAGCTGCGGGGACGAATGGGTCTGCTGGAACTTTGGCAAGTGACCAAGCCAAGATCGGCACATCCGGCCCCTCTTTTCCCCAGGTTGCGGAGCCCCTGACTAAGACCAAAAGTGCACAGGGCGGAGCCTTGATGACATTGGGGCTCCTGATTTAGAGGTTATCTAGCGTTTTCGAGCCCGCTGGCTTTAAAGGCTTCCTCGTTATTCGCTCCACTGATGGCACCATGTTGTCTAAGGGCAACATGATCCATCAGAGGAGAGGATTAGCTAGTGCAATTGGTAGAGAGCCGAAGGTGATCCGTTTCTCGGACGGGAGCCTTCTGGCGAATGCGGCGAATCCCGCCGAGGCGGCCAAGATAAGTGCTCTGCGGACACTTCATGGCACCCCGGGGAGTGTGACGCCGCACTCTACCATGAACTTTGTGAAAGGAGTAGTTTATGCGAGGGAACTCGTTGACTACTCCATTGAGGACATCACCCTAGAGCTGGCCGACCATGGGGCGGTCAAGGTCGAACGTGTGATGAGAAAACAGGGAGGGGCCTCGAGACCCACCCCTACACTCTTCGTCACGTTCGACTGTGACAAGCTCCCTGAGTCGGTGCGTGCCGGTTGGTACCGCTACCGCGTGAAGGCATTCGTGCCACTGCCGCGGCGGTGCTATTACTGCCACCGCTTCGGCCATACGAATCGATCATGTAGACGTGCAAAATCGGGGTCACCCGAAGTCTGTGTAAATTGCTCCAAGGTCGCACACGATAAGTCCAAATCGTGTGTGGCCAAGTGTGTCAATTGCGGAGAGCCGCACCCTGCTTCTTCGAAGCAATGTGGTGCATATCTCCTTGAGAAAGAAATCCTGGCCGTTCAGGCCCAGGATCGACTCTCATTCCGCGAGGCAAAGGACTTGGTCCTGGCGCGCCCGGCTCTGCCTGGGACGTCATATGCCTCAATAGTAGGAAAGGCACCCTCTGCTCCTGGCCCATCCAGGCCAACGAGCACGGTTGTTTCCGCGCCCATTCGGAGCCCTTCTGTGGGCTCTACCCAACCTGGGCGCTCCCCTGGTAAAGCTGGCGGAGAAAAGGGTTCATACCCTGCCCCGGCTAAAACCAGGGCTCCCCCCTCTTCCCCCAGCGTGACCGTTTCGCGTAAAGCGAAACGGCCACGCGCCTCCACCGAGTCGTTAGACTCACAGGAGGCAACACCCCTGAAGATGGTCGCTAGGCCATCTTCCGGGGTTCCTAAAGCTGTTCCCCGAAAGGAGGACAGCAACAAAGGAGCTTCGGCCCCTTTGCCCACGCCCCGAGGTGGAGCGAGTGGCTCGGAGACGGTGGTTCCTCGGAAAGAGGGCCCCCCGCCTCCGAAGCCGCAACGCCCGCCTAAAGCTTCGAGGCGGAGGGAGGAAAAGACTCGCATGGCGAGCCCAACCTCCTCCAATAAGTCCTCGAAGGCGACAGCGCCTTCAGCGCTTTGTCCGGCCAACAGCGCCCGGGGTTCTGCCCCCGGGAAGCGTACGGCCATTCCCGTGAGGGTCTTCAATTCGAGGAGGGCCCCCGCGTCTCCTCCGAGCTAGGCCTGGAGGGCATATTCCTTCAATGGAATTGGCGTGGACTCCGGGCCAACTGGGAGGAGCTGCGGAGGCTCGCCTCATCCCGTTCCCCGTTAGCTATTTTTTTGCAGGAGACCATGCTAGGCGCGTGCCCCCTGCCTGCCCTCCCGGGGTATAAGGGTCTTGCGACCCAACCACCGCGGGACGGCCGGGCTGGGGGATGCGCGGTTTACACCCGGCATGATGTCTCCGTTCTTCCTTTCTCTTTAGATACCTCCTTTCAGGCAGTGGCTGTGCAGCTGCACCTGGATAGGAGGTATACTATCATTTCTGCGTACATTCCACCGTCAGCTGACTTCGACGCGGGGGACTTTCGCCGCGTCGTGGCACGGTTGCCGAGGCCCTATCTCTTGCTTGGAGATCTGAACGGCAGGCATCCTCTCTGGGGAGATTACACCATAAATCCCAGGGGACAAGTCCTTGCCGATCTGATCGAAGAGCTTGAGATGGGTGTCCTAAACGTGGATGAGTTTACGCATCACTGTCCGAGAACCGCTTCATTTTCTTGCCTTGACCTATCTTTGTGCTCTTCGGATGCACAGCCTGATTTTGATTGGGGGGTGGTCGATGACCTCCATGGTAGTGATCACTTTCCCATTCAAATATCATTTTCAGGGCAACTGCCGCCTGAGAGACCACCTCGGTGGTGCTTGGCGCGGGCGCGGTAACCTGCATTTCAGGAAATGACTGAATTCTCTATCTCAGTCAAGGAGTTTAGGTCGGTAGATGAGGCCGTCGAGTTCTTCTCCGGCAACCTCATCGCCGTGGGCCTGACTACTATTCCTAGGACGTCTGGCCGTTTTGCACGCCGACCACTCCCATGGTGGTCGGCCGAGTGTGAGACGGCCCTCAAACAGAAGCGTTATGCCTACATGCGCTATAAGCGCCGCCCGAACGATTTCACCGTCGCTGAATTTCGTCGGGCTAGGGCAGGGTTCCGGTATATTTCGAAGCACGCCCGCCGCTCTTCTTGGCGGGCATACGTGTCTTCACTTAACGGGAAGACCCCTTTAGCTGAGGTGTGGAAGCGAGTCAAAAGGATTCGGGGCAAGTTCTCGCAGGACCCCCCTCCCGTTCTCCAGGAGAATGGGACCGCAATCTCGGACCCCGCGTCCGTGGCGGAATCCTTAGCGACCGCTTTTTCCGCATTCTCTAGCCGTGATGCTGCTCCGCCAGCATTCAATGCACGTCGTGATGTCGCGGAAGGCCGCCGGCTGGACTTTACCTCCAGAGGCGGAGAACCCTTCAACGACAAGTTTACTGTGAGTGAGTTGCGTTCCGCTCTCGCTTCGTGCGCGGACACCGCCCATGGTCCGGACGATGTCCCGTACGCCATGCTTCGACACCTGGGTGAGCGAGGCATAGCCTTTCTATTAGATTTGTTCAACAGGATCTGGGTGGAAGGTCTCCTCCCAGACTCCTGGCGAATCGCTACTGTGCTCGCCTTTCGCAAGCCGGGGAGAGATCACTCTACTCCGACCGGTTTCCGCCCAATCTCTCTAACCTCTTGCGTGTGCAAGTTGATGGAGAAATTGGTAAATGTTAGATTAGCCTATTTCCTGGACAGCGGAGGCCATCTGTCTTCTGCACAGTGCGGCTTCCGTAAGTTCCACTCCACGTCGGATGCTCTGCTCCGACTGGAAAATGCCGTCTGCGAGGCTTGCCTTCGTAGACAGCACTACGCCACGGTGTCTTTTGATCTGGAGAAAGCCTATGATACCGCATGGCGATACGGTATCATGGAGACTCTCCACACGATGGGGGCGAGGGGACGCCTCCCAATGTTTATATCTGAATTTTTGCGAGATCGTCGATTCCGCGTACGGGTGGGGGGAGCCCTCTCCGGCCCAAAGGAGCAGGAAGAGGGTGTCCCGCAGGGAAGTGTCCTCAGTGTCACACTCTTTGCCCTGAGCATCAACGGCATCACCTCGGTGCTGCCGGAAGATGTTCTCGCTACGCTCTACGTGGACGACCTTTCGATCTCTTTTGGCGCGGCCCAGATGCCAACTCTGGAGCGCCGACTCCAACAGGCATTGAACCGCGTCTCTTGCTATGCCAAAGCGCACAGGTTTCGGTTTTCTTTGGCCAAGACTAAGGTGGTGCACTTCTGCCGCCATCCACGGCTTCACCCCGACCCAGATTTGTTTCTTAATGGGGTGCGCCTGGATGTGGTTGAGTCGCACCGTTTCCTTGGTCTTGTATTCGACCGACGCCTCACCTGGGAGGCTCACATTCGCAGCCTTAGGGTCTCTTGTACCCGCGCCATGGACATTCTCCGTTCCGTGACGTTCAGCGCTTGGGGCGCTGATAGGGCTACCGCCTTACTTTTTTATCGATCCTTTGTTCGCTCGAAGCTCGACTACGGATGCGAGTTTTATGCATCCGCAGCCTAGCGTTTATTGCGGAAGGTGGATTCGATCCACCACACCGGCCTTCGCCTTGCGACCGGTGCCTTCCACACTTCCCCCATTGAGAGCCTGTTGGTCGATGCTGGGGAGATGCCACTCGCTCTGCGCCGCGTGCAGTGCATCACTCGCCTGTACGCGCGAGCCCGGCGCCTCCCCCAGTCGCCAACAGCTCTCACTGCATCCGCAGCTGATCTCGATGGTGCCTATGCCGCCGAGAGACGCCAGTCATACCCTAAGCCCTTTGGGTTTAGGGCCAGGAAACTCCTTCGAGAGGTAGATATAGCTCTCGGGCCGGTGGCGCCCCTGGTTCTGCCCAGGACGCCACCCTGGAGGGTACCACATTTGGCTATTTGTCGCCACGCCTCTGCTCCCAAAGCTTGTACTGCGCCGGGAGTATTGCGTTCGATCTTTTTGGAGCACACATCGTGTCACGCTGGTACCGTGCCAGTGTATACGGATGGCTCCAAGTCCCAATAGGGGGTCGGCTTCCACGCCGTATCCCCTCTGTTTGAAGTCAGCGGGGCTCTACCAGGCGCTGCGTCTGTCTTCACGGCCGAGCTGGTGGCAATACACCACTCGGCACGGGAGATTACGCGACGTGCCCGGTTCGGAGACCGGATTGTGATTTATAGCGACTCACAAAGCGCCCTGAGTGCTCTCGGGGCATTGGAATCTCCGCATCCCCTGGTTCGCGAAATCCGTGACGCCACGGTTTTGGCGAGCCGGGCAGATGTCGAGATTATCTTCTGCTGGGTTCCTGGACATGTAGGAATTGCGGGGAATGAGCGCGCCGATGAGGGCGCCAAAGAGTCCGCGAGGACTCTGCGACCGGACCAGCGTTTCGCTCTTCCTCACACCGACTACATGGCAGGAATACGGGCAGCTCTTCGGACTGCTTGGCAAAGAAGATGGGAGACGGTCGAGGGGAACTTAAAGTTGCGTGCCATTGCGCCGCGACTGTTCCCATGGACCTATCCCCCAATGCCGCGGCGGCTTCAGGTTGCTTTCTGTCGTCTTCGAATCGGACACACTCGTGTGACGCATCGTTACTTGGTGGAGCGCTCGCATGTGCCCTATTGCAACGACTGCGTCGTCCCCCAGACTGTTCGGCATATTCTTGTCGAATGTCCCAGTCTGGGTGATCTTCGCGCACGATACCTGTCTCGGTACCGGGATGGGCGGGGTCGCTACCGCCTGTCTCTTGTACTCGGGACGAGTGCGTGCACCATGACTGGTGGACTTATTGACTTTTTGGGGGAGGCCGGCTTTCTCCCCTTTATTTAAGGTTCCTTTTTTTGTTATTGTTTTGTTTTAGGTTGCACTCTCCTGCACCGGGGTGAGGGGGACCTCCCCCCGCTGCCAGAGATTGCTTCGATTGTTAAGTTTTTCCAATTTATATTGATTGTTAAGTTTTCATATTTTAACTTTAAAGTAGCCTAATTCTAGGCTGTCGTGTTTTTCGGCGACTTATGTCCAAGTGGGTAGTTGCCAGATGGGCTCTATATAAAAAAAAAAAAAAAAATAGTTCCATTAAGCATTCATTTTTTGGTGTTTATGTTACGAATTAGCATTACAATGGAGCCAATTTTAAGTTTCAGCTCTTGTAGTGGTGGACCCCATAATGAAATTTTGTTTAAGAATTCTGCATGATAGTTAACAATTTGTTCATTATCATCTGAAATAACTGTGTCTATGTTTTTGTAAGTAGTTCCCTCACCAGGTAGAAGATTTAGTACTTTATTGTTCAAGAGCAGAAATCACTATTTTTTGGTGTTGAAACTATTTTAGTAGCAACAGTTTAGATATATCTTTCGTAATTGTCAATTTTGAGTGACTTTCCATAAACTGCGTCTATTATTTTGGGAGTTACTGAGATTCCTTTTGGTATTTCAATAATATTTGGATCCAGTCCTAAGTCATCAGTAAGTCATCCATCTTCAACTTTAAGCAACCACTCAGTGAAATCACTATTTTCATTGGGTCCCATATTTATTGTGAGTTGAAGCATTGTTAAATATTGCCACAATGGTAATTGTTTTATGCAATTCTCTATGACGTTAGCGTTAGAGCCCTTCAGGAGACGCAAGCTATCTGTCTAAAGTCGCCATCTAATAGAAGGTCCTTAACACCTAAATGGTTTAACATTGTTAATGATTGATTTAAGTAGCAGGTCAATTATAAAAAGTGTTAGAACAGAGATCATTGAGGTTTCGTCTATAATTAATAGTGATGAATTCTTTATCCTGTCAAAATATTCAAAAGGAACTTTCATCGATGACACTGATGCTTCTAGAATAGGTATTGGAAGGCAAAATCACTATGGACTGTGTGAACATTTGTGAGAAAGTAAGCAGCAATGCCAGTTGTTGCATATGGAAGTACTAACTTGTTTCGTGCGTTGCAGTAAGCAATTATCGTGTTATACAGGTAGGATTTTCCTGATCCTGCTGAGCAATCTAGAAAGAAGAATCGGTGATACGAATCAATTTTGTCTGAGCTCTGCACCATAACATGAAAAGCGTGTCGATGTAGTTTGTTTAAAGTAACAATCACTGCGTCAAGATTTTCATTCCTGAGAGAGTTTTCATTTCTTCCAACGTAAGCCACGTAGAATAAAAATTTGCTCGATGAAATAGAGAGATTTATTGCGAGCTGAAATAATGTCTTCTCTAAACTCTTGTTCGAATCAAGTAAATAATGTCAGAGAATCGCTAGGCCGATTCAATGCACAGACGACTGCAAATAGTTCGTGCAACTGCTCTGGCATCCTTAGTTCCGATTTTTTCTGTTGGCATTGCGTCCATTCTTCATCAGTGTCTAGTAAATTCATACTTTTGGCCAAAGATTTATACGTTTTATTAACTATTCGATTATGAGTTCAAATCTCTTCAAACTCGTTGGTCCTCTGACATGGAGCAGTAGCAGTCTTAGATGGAATCTTTCTATTTCATTTGTATGCAGAATATATATATGCGCGATATTATTCTGTGTGCTCCGTGAATTCATTTTATCCATGATGATGTTTTCTTGTCAAATACTTGATGGTAAGGAATTCCCGTATACGTGTATTGTCGGGCATTAACGTCAATTTGATTTTACTTACCCCAGGCTGTAAGTGTAGTGTCTTTATGTTGTGAATTTTCCATAGCAGCTCTTTCATTGCCTTCTTTAAAGTAGATAAGCTGCCGATTTTCCAAGTGAAAAGGAAGACGAAGCACTGCATGAGATTTGTCATGCATTTTATATTCTAGTAATCTCCACATAGCTTCTGGTGCGCTGACGTATCGGCCATTAACGTATTTCGAACTCCATTTAAACACAGTCGTAGCCTTTGTATATGTATTTAATAATATATTTCATGGCATTGATCGAGGCGCATATTTCTAAATTAATACCCCGTAAGGGGCGCGGAGATTTGCCATCCTGGCCGCCGTGCTGACGGGACTCAGCACCCCGTCCGGCCCCAGCTTAACCTCTCTTCCTTCCTTCAAAACACTTGTTTCCTCTCTTTTCACACAACCTCTCCCACAACTTTCTCTGGTCAGCCTCTAATTTCACAGGGTAGATGCTGACCTTCCTTTCAGCCAACCGTCCCGCATCGGGGCTGAGGGGGTAGGGGACAATGTTCCCTAACCCCTGAGCTCCGGTCTGGGGTGGCTGGTTTTTGACAACCTGCTTCATCCCCATCCATACCTTCCTCACATCCCTTTTCATCTCCTCTTCACAATCAATATATTTTACGCCGTGTTCAAGGTGGAGCCGCCATGCCGATGGACTGCCAGGCCACCAGGCGGGAGGGGTGGTCCCAAATGGCGGCGCCTGGCTCTGCAAGGCTTGTAAGCACCTCTCGCAGTGCGGGCTACTGCGAGAGGTGTACGCTATTGCATCCCGTGTTAAAAAAAGGGTCCCATGCCCAATGATGAAGATCAAACAAAAAAAACCCAACCCCCAACTTCTCCAAGAACAACAGAGCCGCCCTCGGGCAGCTCCAGAAAAAAAATGGAGGTCCCACCCCTGTGCTTGCACAGGGGACCCTCCATATTTCTCTAACCGAAGAGGAGGCTTACTCCTCTCCTTCACCTACGGGTGCAGGGGACTCCCCCTCACCCCCTTCTCTGGAGGTGCTTTCGGGCACCTCCCTCTTCCCAGCGGCAGTCCCTCCTTTTCTTTCTAAGGAGACTGCCAAGAAAGCCAGCAGGCAGCCCATTGCCGACCGCCCCTCTTGTAAGCGGCTCGGTAGGGCAAACCCCCTTAGGGGGGGAGAGGGAAGCCAGGCCCCTTTGGTCGCTTTCCTCAAAAGACCTGTTGGCAAGGATATTAAACCTTGCCGGGGTTAAGGCTTGTGCCTCCCCACAAATGACTCTTGACGCTGCCAAGGGGACCTGCGATGTCCTGGGAGGGGATGGCCAACTGAAGGCCCCTCCTGTGATAGACATGGTCCTCGAGGAGACCCAGCCTCAGACGGTAGGGCCTTCCATGGGGAGGAATCCGGGCTCGGCGCCAAGCACCGAACCCGAGTCCGCCCCTATGCAAGGTCCCCCTCAAACGGCTGAGGGCTCCGAGGCAATACAAGGAGGGGAGGGATCTCCTTCGACAGGTGCCCTTACGACTACCAGGACCTTCTCCATTTCGGAGAGGGACCTGGCTGAGGCCGGCCCATCTGGCATGGGGGCTTCTGCCGGTGGAGGTGAGAAGCGGGTTCATTCCCCGCCCTCCTCTCCGAAAAAGACTAGAAAGACAAAGAAGACTCGGGGCTCCTCTCCATCCGCGGGGGCTGCGGGGACGGATAGATCTGCTGCCACTTTGGTAGGCGACCAAGCCAGGATCGGTACATCCAGCCCCTCTACCCCCCCGTGTGCGGAGCCCCTGACTAAGACCAAGAGTGCACAGGGCGGAGCCTCGATGACATCGGGGCCCCTGATTCAGAGGTTACCTGGCGTTTTCGAGCCCGTTGGCTTCAAACGCTTCCTCGTTATTCGCTCCACTGATGGCACCATGTTGTCCAAGGCAACATGATCCATCAGAGGAGAGGATTAGCTAGTGCAATTGGTAGAGAGCCGAAGGTGACCCGTTTCTCGGACGGCAGCCTTCTGGCGAATGCGGCGAATCCCGCCGAGGCGGCCAAGATAAGTGCTCTTCGGACCCTTCATGGCACCCCGGTGAGTGTGACGCCGCACTCTACCATGAACTTTGTAAAAGGAGTAGTTTATGCGAGGGAACTCGTTGACTACTCCATTGAGGACATCACCCTAGAGCAGGCCGACCATGGGGCGGTCAAAGTCGAACGTGTGATGAGAAAACAGGGGGGGGCCTCGAGACCAACCCCTACAATCTTCGTCACGTTCGACTGTGACAAGCTCCCTGAGTCAGTGCGTGCCGGTTGGTACCGCCTCTGCGTAAAGGCATTCGTGCCACTGCCGTGGCGGTGCTATTACTGTCACCGCTTTGGCCATACGAATCGCTCATGTAGACGTGCAAAGTCGGGGTCACCTGAAGTAGGTGTAAATTGCTCCAAGGTTGCACACGATAAGTCCAAATCGTGTGTGACCAAGTGTGTCAATTGCGGAGAGCCGCACCCTGCTTTTTCGAAGCAATGTGGTGCATATCTCCTGGAGAAAGAAATCCTGGCCGTTCAGGCCCAGGATAGACTCTCATTTTGCGAGGCTAAGGATTTGGTCCTGGCGCGCCCAGCTCTGCCTGGGACGTCATATGCCTCAGTAGCTAGAAAGGCACCCTTTGCTCCTGGCCCATACAGGCCAACGAGCACGGTTGTTTCCGCGCCCATTCAGGAGCCCTTCTGCGGGCTCTACCCGACCCACGCGCTCCCCTGGTAAAGCTAGCGGCAAAAAGGGTTCATACCCAGCCCCGGCTAAAACCAGGGCTGCCCCCTCTTCCCCCAGCGTAAGCGTTTCCCGAGAGGCGAAAAGGCCACTCGCCTCCACCGAGTCGTTAGACTCACGGAAGGCAACACCATTGAACATGGTCGCTAGGCCATCTTCGGGGGTTCCTAAAGCTGTCCCCCGAAAGGAGGACAGCAACAAAGGAGTTTCGGCTCATTCGCCCACGCCCCGAGGTGGAGTTAGTGGCTCGTAGACGGTGGTTCCTCGAAAAGAGGGCCCCCCGCCTCCGAAGCCGCAGCGCCCGCCTAAGGTTTGGAGGCGGAGGGAGGAAAAGACTCGCATGGCGAGCCCAACTTTCCCCAATAAGTCCTCGAAGGCGACAGCGCCTCCAGCGCTTTATCCGGCCAACAGCGCCCGGGGTTCTGCCCCCGGGAAGCGTACGGCCATTCCCGTGAGGGTCTTCAGTTCGAGGAGGGCCCCCGCGTCTCCTCCGAGCTAGGCCTGGAGGGCATATTCCTTCAATGGAATTGCCGTGGACTCCGGGCCAATTGGGAGGAGCTGCGGAGGCTCATCTCGTCCCGCTCCCCGTTAGCTATTTTTTTGCAGGAGACCATGCTAGGCGCGTTATCCCTGCCCGCCCTACCGGAGAACAAGGGTCTTGCGACCCCACCACCGCGGGATGGCCGGGCTGGGGGATGCGCGGTTTACACCCGGCATGATGTCTCCGTTCTTCCTTTCTCTTTATATACCTCCTTTCAGGCAGTGGCTGTGCAGCTGCACCTGGATAGGAGGTATACTATCATTTCTGCGTACATTCCACCGTCAGCTGACTTCGACGCGGGGGACTTTCGCCGCGTCGTGGCACGGTTGCCGAGGCCCTATCTCTTGCTTGGAGATCTGAACGGCAGGCATCCTCTCTGGGGAGATTACTCCATAAATCCCAGCGGACAAGTCCTTGCCGATCTGATCGAAGAGCTTGAGATGGGTGTCCTAAACGTGGATGAGTTTACGCATCACTGTCCGAGAACCGCTTCATTTTCTTGCCTTGACCTATCTTTGTGCTCTTTGTATGCACAGCCTGATTTTGATACGGGGGTGGTCGATGACCTCCATGGTAGTGATCACTTTCCCATTCAAATATCATTTTCAGGGCAACTGCCGCCTGAGAGACCACCTCGGTGGTGCTTGGCGCGGGCGCAGTGGCCTGCATTTCAGGAAATGACTGAATTCTCTATCTCAGTCGAGGAGTTTAGGTAGGTAGATGAGGCCGTTGAGTTCTTCTCCGGCAACCTCGTCGCCGTGGGCCTGACTACTATTCCTAGGACGTCTGGCCGTTTTGCACGCCGACCGCTCCCGTGGTGGTTGTCCGAGTGTGAGACGGCCCTCAAACAGAAGCGTTATGCCTACATGCGCTATAAGCGCCGCCCGAACGATTTCACTGTCGCTGAATTTCGTCGGGCTAGGGCAAGGTTCCGGTATATTTCTAAGTACGCCCGCCTCTCTTCTTGGCGGGCATACGTGTCTTCACTTAACGGGAAGACCCCTTTAGCTGAGGTGTGGAAGCGAGTCAAAAGGATTCGGGGCAAGTTCTCGCAGGACCCCCCTCCCGTTCTCCAGGAGAATGGGACCGCAATCTCGGACCCCGCGTCCGTGGCGGAATCCTTCGCAACCGCTTTTTCTGCATTCTCTAGCCGTGATGCTGCTCCAAAAGCATTCAATGCACGTCGTGATGTCGCGGAAGGCCGCCGGCTGGACTTTACCTCCAGAGGCGGAGAACCCTTCAACGACAATTTTACTGTAAGCGAGTTGCTTTCCGCTCTCGCTTCGTGCGTGGACACCGCCTACGGTCCGGACGATGTCCAGTACGCCATGCTTCGACATCTAGGTGAGCGGTGCATGGCCTTTCTGTTAGATTTGTTCAACAGGATCTGGGTGGAAGGTCTTCTCCCAGCTTCCTGGCGAATCGCTACTGTGCTTGCCTTTCGCAAACCGGGGAGAGATCACTCTACTCCGACCGGTTTCCGCCTAATCTCTTTAACCTCTTGCGTTTGCAAGTTGATGGAGAAATTGGTAAATGTTAAATTAGCCTTTTTCCTGGACAGCGGAGGCCATCCGTCTTCCGCACAGTGCGGCTTCCGCAAGTTCCACTCCACGTCGTATGCTCTGCTCCGACTTGAAAATGCCATCTGCGAGGCTTTCCTTCGTAGACAGCACTACGCCACGGTGTTTTTTGATCTGGAGAAGGCCTATGATACCGCATGGCGATACGGTATCATGGAGACTGTCCACACGATGAGGGCGAGGGGACGCCTCCCAATTTTTTTATCTGAATTTTTGCGAGATCGTTGATTCCGCGTATGGGTGGGGGGAGCCCTCTCCGGCCCAAAGGAGCAGGAAGAGGGTGCCCGCAGGGAAGTGTCCTCAGTGTCACACTCTTTGCCCTGAGCATCAACGGCATCACCTCGGTGCTTCCGGAAGATGTTCTCGCTACGCTCTACGTGGACGACCTTTCGATCTCTTTTGGCGCGGCCAAGATGCCAACTCTGGAGCGTCGACTCCAACAGGCATTGAACCGCGTCTCTCACTATGCTGAAGCGCACAGGTTTCGGTTTTCTTTGGCCAAGACTAAGGTGGTGCACTTCTACCGCCATCCACGGCTTCACCCCGACCCAGATTTGTTTCTAAATGGGGTGCGCCTGGATGTGGTTGAGTCGCACCGTTTCCTTGGTCTTGTATTCGACCGACGCCTCACCTGGGAGGCTCATATTCGCAGCCTTAGGGTCTCTTGTACCCGCGCCATGGAAATTCTCCTTTCCGTGACGTTTAGCGTTTGGGGCGCTGATAGGGCTACTGCCTTACTTTTTTATCGATCCTTTTTTCGTTTGAAGCTCGACTACGGATGCGAGTTTTATGCATCCGCAGCCGAGCGTTTATTGCGGAAGGTGGACTCGATCCACCACACCGACCTTCGCCTTGCGACCGGTGCCTTCCGCACTTTCCCCATTGAGAGCCTGTTGGTCGATGCTAGGGAGATGCCACTCACTCTGCGCCGCGTGCAGTGTATTACTCGACTGTACGCGCGAGCCCGGCGCCTCCCTCAGTCGCCAACAGCTCTCACTGCATCCGCAGCTGATCTCGATGGTGCCTATGCCGTCGAGAGACGCCAGTCATACCCTAAGCTCTTTGGGTTTAGGGCCAGGAAACTCCTTCGAGAGGTAGATATCGCTCTCGGGCCGGTGGCGCCCCTGGTTTTGCCCAGGACGAAACCCTGGAGGGTACCACATTTGGCTATTTGTCGCCACGCCTCTGCTCTCAAAGCTTGTACTGCGCCGGGAGTATTGCGTTCGACCTTTTTGGAGCACACATCGTGTCACGCTGGAACCGTGCCAATGTATACAGATGGCTCCAAGTCCCAAGAGGGGGTCGGCTTCCACGCCGTATCCCCTCTGTTTGAAGTCAGCGGGGCTCTACCAGGCGCTGCGTCTGTCTTCACGGCCGAGCTGGTGGCAATACACCACTCGGTACGGGAGATTACGCGACGTGCCCGGTTCGGAGACCGGATTGTGATCTATAGCGACTCACAATGCGCCCTGAGTGCTCTCGGGGCATTGGAATCTCCGCATCCCCTGGTTCGCAATATTCCGTTACGCCACGGTTTTGGCGAGCCGGGCAGATGTCGAGATTATCTTCTGCTGGGTTCCTGGACATGTAGGAATTGCGGGGAATGAGCGCGCCGATGAGGGCGCCAAAGAGTCCGCGAGGACTCTGCGACCGGACCAGCGTTTCGCTCTTCCTCACACTGACTACATGGCAGGAATACGGGCAGCTCTTCGGACTGCTTGGCAAAGAAGATGGGAAACGGTCGAAGGGAACTTAAAGTTGCGTGCCATTGCGTCGCGACTGTTCCCATGGATCTATCCCCCAATGCCGTGGCGGCTTCAGGTTGCTTTCTGCCGTCTTCGAATCGGACACACTCGTGTGACGCATCGCTACTTGATGGAGCGCTCGCCTGCGCCCTATTGCAACGACTGCGTCGTCCCCCAGACTGTTCGGCATATTCTTGTCGAATGTCCTAGTCTGGGTGATCTTCGCGCACGATACCTGTCTCGGTACCAGGATGGGCGGGGTCGCTACCGCCTGTCCCTTGTGCTCGGGACGAGTGCGTGTACTTTGACTGGTGGACTTATTGACTTTTTGGGGGAGGCCGGCCTTCTCCCTTTCATTTAACCCGGTTTTATTGTTGTTGTTGTTTTTGTTTTCGTTTTTGTTATTGTTATTTCTTTTTATTGTTGTTCCCTGTTGAATTATTTTGAAGTAGCCTAGAACTAGGCTGTTTGTTTACGGCAACTTATGCCTAAGTCGGCAGTCGCCAGATAGCCCCTTGATAAAAAAAAAATAAAAAATCCAAATTAATATGGCAGTTGTACTTATAAGTAAGATGTTTGTTGTATGGTACAACTGATCTGTTATCAATTAGAAGGTTATTAGTTTGATGTGCTGGACCTTAACGTCTTCTGTACAAAGGATAATAGTCTGCAATGCAGTCAGTGGTGTCTCAAAATGATTTTGGAAATCCTTTTGAACACTTGTTGTTATCCATACACTGGGCATTTGGGTTCAGTGACAGAATAACGAATTTCGGAACATATTATTTCGTCAACCTCCTCAGGGTCACTGAATAATTTTTTCTTTTCCAAGAAAATAAGTATGTGAGCGTGAGGGAGTCTTCGTTTTTGAACTCAATGCAATAAGAGGAAGCACGAACGCTTCCAAACCAGGAATATGTGACAACCAGGCAATGGCTTCGCTACTAAGATTAAAATTTATAATCTAAAAAAAGCAGCCATGGTTAATTTTTTATAAATTTTCTGAACTTCGCCAATTATAATAATTTTAAAAAGGAACTCTTAACTAAATTTCTACCCTCTCAAAATATTACGTTCCTAAAATATAGTTATAGAAGAAGATATATAAAAATAAATTTTCTGAACTTAACCATTTGTAATTCTTTGGATTTTAAAAAAATCACAAAATTTCGATACTTATATTCATTTCTGAACTTCACCATTTTGTTTTTTGATATTATAAAAGAATCATTAGAAATAACTTTGATAAAAAAACATAAGTCCTAACCAAACTAATCTGAAATTATTATTCAAATACTAAAAAAAATCCTCTTCTTAAATTATATGTAGAGATAGTGATGATGATAATATCGTCAATTAATGAATTGAGCTTTATTTTGAACATTCCAGCTACTAAATCTGGTCGATCAAATGAATTCTGACCAGGGAAAAGGTTATTTTTTATTTTCAGCCATGAAGGATCAGACGTCATCGTAATAAACAGCTCCGGTTTACCATATAAAGATACCATAGATACTTTCATGGTAGCGTTCTTTCATGTTGCGAGGTTATCCGTGGAAAAAGATGGCAATATTTCCATGCACCCAAATTAATCTTCGTACTTATTCGTGATGTGATCTGCAAAGTCTTTGTAATCTTGAACTCGCAATTGAGCTTGATTGTATCTTACGTAGTTTAAATTATTAGCTTCAAAGTGAAGGTGGCTATCAATAATCAAATGCTGGAATAACTTGCCACCGTACAGAATCAGAATGAAATCGTCTCTTACCGCAGTTTGTGCTATCTTATGTTGTAATATGGCAATATTGTTACGTCCATTATTTCTCTGTCTTTTCTCTGCGACACGCAAATTCTGTTGCCATCCAGGTTCGCCGTAAGGATAATATAGAGCGTAGTTCACTGGATCTAAGTTGGGCTCAATATACTAAGAGAAATGCGATTGTTATCTGCATCATTTCTTGGATGCACTGTGAAATCTCATTTAAATGGCTGCGCTCAATCAACATTCTTGAACACCATAGCAACCTCATTAACAGTTAAAGCGTTATATCGTCGTCTGTTTGCTGTGGAGCTCTGTTAAACACCATAGTAATTGTTGATGTCTCTCGATTTTCAAGCTCTCCAGTGTGTTCTTCCTCCTGTTTTACCTCTTTCACAATTATTTAAGCCATTACGTATACATTGTTTTCCCTTATAATTCGATCTAAATTTGCTATAATTTCAAGAATGCAATCTTTGTTAGCTTGGTCATTCAACCTACTCTGATTAGTCATCGATTAATTCACAACGTGTAACTGAGCAAATTTTCATTGATTGCCATCTTGAGAGTGAAGGTATGATGTGTGATGACAGATTTGTTCATGCACTCTAAAGCAATATGGTCCACGACCAGGAGATTTAATTATTTACGCTCCCAGTAACGTGAAGGATAGAGCTGAATTGTAAGAACTTATATTAGATTTTACATTTGCATAGTGAGGATGGTCAGGTTGAGAAAAAATGTTTTAAAGATATTCTGGCAATGGAACTTAGATTATGGCAGCAGTTATTGAAAAGGCCATCACATAATATTTTAGCTAAGAAGTGTGTAGCTGAGCAAAAATGACCTGAGATATTGAAATCTCATGCAGAGTGTTCCATGACATTACTTTCAACAAAGTTATTATTACTCAATGTAATCATGTGGTGCATATTATATCTTGCCACTCTCATATTTTCTGCGTTTTCTTATCTTATAATATTGTTATCCTCGTCATTTAAGCTTTGTCAGCATCTTGCAGCTCTTCATCCCGTATTATGAAGGCTTGCGCGTCTTTCATCTTCAGTTTCATTTAGTATATTGTCATTTGTTCGTTGACGCTGGTCATTTAGTCTATGGTTTCTTTCATCTTCAGTTTCATTATCAATCTTATATTGTGTTCTGTTTCTGAGATCAACTAATCTTCGATTTCTTTAATCTTCAGTTTCATTTGAAAGTAAATGTTGAGATTTTTGCCAGCATATTCTATTCCTCTGCTTCTCTCATCTTCTGATTCGTTCTGAATCCTTAACGAAATACTTGCTGTAATTTAGTGTTTCATTCTGGATCATTCTTTCATCTGCATTAGCAGTTTCAATAATGAATCCGTAACTGTCTCGTGGTTGTTCTCGTCTTCTCGGCGTGTTTTCCTCAGTTTCTTGAAATCGTCTAATTCTTGCAGCACCAGCAGCAGCATCTTGAGAGCGTCTCGTTAACTGCTGTTCGTGAATTTGACATAAATATATATATATATATATATATATATATATACGGAATGGCCTCGCCACTAACCCCTACGGGTAGAGCTTGCGCTGCGCTTTAAAGGTTACAATTTAAAATCTAAAAAAAAGCATCCATGGTTAAATTTCTAGAAATTTTCTGAACTTCGCCAATTATAAAATTCCAAAAGGAACTCTAAACTAAATTTCTCCCCTTTCAAAATATTAATTAAAGATACAGCAAACAACGAAAACCAACTACGTACCCCACTTTAAACTCTGACACAAGATCATTTCCACTATTACTACAACTATAATAGCCCCTATTATTCAAATATTTCTATTAACTCCCCCTTTTTACAATGAAGACTCCAAAAACTAATTAATCTCAGTTTTATTTTTTAAAAAACATATTTCCTATTCCCTAATAGTTAAAAGCCCTGATTTTTATAATTTAAATTTCTAAATTTCTAATAACTTCTCTAGAAAATTCTTATCCGAAACCAAATATTTTAAGAACGAGATTTTTGGAAGGTTTGAATAAGATTTTTTTCTTTTAGTTCGGTTGTCACCTAAGTATTGGGTTGAGGAATAATTTTTTGCGGTCTTATCAAATTTATTCATTACGATTATCAATTTTAGAAAAACTTAATTTTTAATTGATAACACTATGCAATTCGACTAGTTTTTCGATGCCTCTGCAATAAAAATCTCTGTACTTTGACTCGAAGAATTCGTCTAATCAGGTTCTTAATTCCACATCAGTATTAAATGAAACGCCACGCAAATTGTTGGAGAGCGATCGGAACAGAGTGAAATCCAATGGAGCCTAGTCTGGCGAATATAGAGGATGCGGCAGGATTTCCCAACTAAGCGTTTAGCTGGCGTCTTTTTTTATATTAGCAATATGAGGACAAGCATTGTCGTGTTGCAGAAGGACTCCATAACGTCGATGAGGTCGCTTTTCACGAATAGCTTAAGCAAGTCGATCCATTTGATGAACGAAGAGTTTTCCATTGACAATCTCGTTATTCGCAAGGAGCTCATAAAGAATGATGTCTTCACAATTCTACCACACACACAGCATCGTCTTTCGTGGAGGAAGTCCTTGCTTTAATCGTGGAAGTGTTTTTATATTGGGGCTAAGTCATTGTTTTCGATGGTTCATGTTGACATAAACACACCACTTTTCGTCACCAGTGATGATGCGGTGAAGAAATCTGTCCTTATACCCACAAGTAGCCTTTGTGAGGAGCAAGCAAACCTGCGGCAATCGTAAAGCATTGAAGTTTGTTGCTTTCGCTCAAAGCGTGCGAAACTCATGCACCGAGTTTTTGAATTTTCCTCATCGAGTGAAGTTGATTCACTACAGTTTTCTGATCGCACGCCAATTTTAAAGCCAATTCTCTAGTCGATTGACGAGGATTTTCATGAAAAAGGTCGCTTATTCGATCTTCATCCAACTTAATGGGGCGACCAGAACGTTCTCCGTCATTAAGATTGAAATGACCGTTTTTGAGACGTGAAAACCACCATTGAGCTGTCTTTTCTGATAAACCATTTTCTCCGTACACAGTACAAATATCGCGACGAGCTTTGGCTGCGTTTGCATTGTTCCCGCCTCGATTGAAAATGAATAACGACAAGTGTCGAAAATGCGCCTTTCTTTCAACTTGACATTCCATTTTGAGGGTACAGAACAAAAATTAAATTAACACAACTTTTAAATAAACCGCAATGACTTATTACTCAACTTAAAGACGTTGCTTAAGCAAAAGCCTAAAAGTGTACGCTGTTAAGAGACGTAGCTTAATCTTTGCAAATTTTTGCTCATATTATTTATTATTGTTTCTTAATATGTGCACAAATCACGTCAACAAAGCTCAAATCAACACAAAATAAAAAAACGCAAGAACTTTTTCCTCAACCTAATATATTTAAATTTTTTATCAAAGTTATTTCTAATAATTCCTTTATAATATAAAAAAATGGTGAAGTTCAGAAATAAATCTTAGTATCGAATTTTTCTGAATTTTTTAAAGCTAAAAGAATTACAAATGGTGAAGTTCATAAAATTTATAAAAATTTGGGCATGGAATTATTAGAGCAAATTTAGATGGAGAAATAAAAAGAATCATGCTAGGCCGTAAGACACAGACCGAAAGTCTTACAGCGAAGCGCAAACTCCTTCGGGTGTTTTGGAAATTCAAAGGATTGAAATAGTTAAAAAGATCAAGAAGAAGAAGATGATGATGATGAAGATGATGAAGATGAAGATGAAGATGATGAAGATGATGAAGATGAAGATGAAGAAGATGATGATGATGAATATGAATAAGATGATGAGGAAGATGAACAAGAAGATAAAGATGAATGATATGAAGATGAAGATGAAGATGAAGATGAGGTGAAGAAGAAAAAGAAGGAGAAGAAAAGGGTGTTTAAGGTGTTAAAATAAAGTCTATAAAGGAAATTAAAAAAAGCGGATAAGATTAGCAAATAAGGCCGCAGGCCACACCCAGCAGGGGTGCCTGTGTAACCAAGCTCTTCCCGTAGGGAAGAGAACAACGGCTTATGTTTGTATATATTAATAATCTCATATCCTTGAGAAATAAGTAGATTCGAGTGTTACCGCCAAAAAAATCAAAATAAATACACGCCAGGTATTATTATAGATTATTATTATTATCTCTTTTGGTGCAGCTAAGATGTCAACCTGATTTATATAATTTTAAATACAAAAATGGTGAAGTAACTTTATTTTTTTATATAATATATATAATAGGCGTCGGTTTTATTTCGACCGACAACTCAGCTCAGAGGCTAATATTCACTACCCACGCCATGGACATTCTTTGTTTCATGACGTTCAGCACTTAAGGTGCCGATAGGTCTACTCTCTTGCTTTGGAAAGATCCTTTCTTTGTATGAAGTTTGAATAAAGATGCGATATAATGCATCCCCCGCTCAGTTTGTATTGCAGAAGGTGGACTCAATCCACCAGACTGTTCTCCGCCTGGCGACCGTTGCCTTCCGCACATCTCCTATTAAGATCCTACTAGGAGATGCTAAGGAGATACCTCTATCTCCACCCCAAACCCTAAGTTTGGTGGGCAGAAGTCGGTTTTTGCGCTACTATTTGCGGTACTGTGTTACTTTGGTTCACACAAAAGTATATATATATTACATAAAAAATAAAGTTACTTCACTATTTTTTCATTTAAAATTATATAAAAACTACAATTATTTATTAAATAATTATCTTATATTAAATAATTTAACCCGTCCAAGGATGCCGCATCCTTGGACGGGTTATTGAGCTTACAACTGTCTTGAGATACATCAATATTCTCTGTCAAATATGTTGTCCATTTCTTCCTGAAGCTTCTGCAAATGATCTTGGAAAAAACAAAACAATTTAAAGTCAGCAAGGATATGGCCTCGATACATCCATCAAACATCAGAGGGGAAAGGTAAGTCCTGCTAATCAACCCCATTTCTTCACACACTTTGTTGAAAATGCGTGAGTTCAAATCTCTGACCTATATAAAATTCACAATTTTGATGACCACATTCAGCACAAAATAGAGACGTTGAGAGGCCAAGTTTTCCCGATGTAAGAAACGGTGAATTATTATGACATCAAGATTTTACTCTACTCCCCATCATCGATGGCAATCCATCAGCACACACAGCCAAACAGTTCAACAAGTCTATGCTATGTTTATTGAAAAGAATGTCCACTATAACAAAGATATCTTCTTCTGTGGTGGTTGTCGACAAGTCATGAGAGAACAGAAATTCTTCCAGAATTCTATCATTTCCTCTGTACCTCACAAAAACCTAGAGTTGAGGTTCGCCAGCAATGTCCACAGATTCACCTCTCTGTAATGAATATTTCCCTGATTTTTGCAGTGCCACAATTGATCCAAAATATCTAATGAAATGAGTTTAATTCTACTTTTTATGTCAGAACGTGGTACAGACTCAATTTTCTTAGCTACATCTGCTCCACACGTAGTTTTCAGCATAGCTACTGCTTCTGGCTTTACCAGCTTCTCTCCAATGTTATGAGACATCATGTATCGTGCAATATGCTATGTCACTTCCAAATTATGCTAAGAAAGCTTCCTCCAAAGAAAAAGCTGAGCATGAAGATGCATCAATCTGACTTCTTTTTAACTGTTCTTCCTTATCCATCCAGCAACCTACTGGCTTTTCAATATAGTTTGATGAACTGAACACAAGTAATATTTCAGTTTTATTTTGTCTATTGATTCATTGGCAAGGCCTTTTAGATACTAAGTGAAGCCGTATTTCAGAAAATCAAGTTTATACGACAATTGTTGTTTGAGTTGAGCCATCGTTGTCTCTGGAACTCATACCAGAATTGAGTATAATATATATATATATATATATATATATATATATATATATATATATATATATATATATGAAGCATACAGTGTTATAAATTACTTATTCCTAAAGTGATATAAATGCTCACCCACATACTCAATGTTAATTACTTCAGACGTAAGACACGAAAGTATAAATTGCCAATGTTATCACACCAGTTATAACAATAACCTTATCTTTAGCAGGTTTCATTTATAAGTGAAAATTCCTAAGCTTATGCAGTTTCCTCTATATTAGAATATTAAACATGATACCATAAACAAAAAAGTAACGTGCAAATAAAACTTACGTGATACGGACGTATGTCTACCAACACAGCTGTGTCAGAAGTAAAGATTATGAAGAAACAGATCGATTGGTTCTTTAGCCGCTTTTTGTTTAGTACAAGTATTGGACCTGATCATTCTCCTATATGTTTTTTTCATTTACTGTAGTCTAGTATTCACAACTATTTTCTTCTCCCAGTTTGAATGAACATTTATATTCCACAATTATGATGTTAATAATTATGTTTGAACTATTTATGCCTTAAACATTTCTCTCTTTCTCTCTCCCTCTCTTTTTCCTGCTTTTATTTATTTATTTTTTGTAGCCATCCCACGACCCTCAGAAGCACTCTTGCGGCCCACATTTGGGAAACACTGGGTTAATACGATATTTTTCCTCCTTTTCAAATACTACCGATTTATAGCATGCGTTAACACGATATTTATATCTTTTTTTTCAAAAAGGATCAAGTCTAAACATAGTCTTTCACTATCGTTTTCTTCCTCTTCAAATAGTACCGAGGCTGACCATATTCTAACGCAATACTTTTCTTTTAATAATGCCCTAATGTGGTCTAACGGGTTAGTTTTCTTAGTTTTCAAACAATACAGAGTTCAAGTTTGGTAGAAATCGCTATTTTTCTTCTTTTTCAAATAGCAGAGACTCGTATCATGGATCATACGTGATTGATTTCATCATTCTTTTATAGTTATTTGATAAAGTTACCTTCTACGAAAATTTACCTAATAAAGTTCAATACAAAGCTATTCATCTTATGAACTGTCTAAGACCAACCTGAATACTTTGAACTACTCCGTATCATCGGTTAACTTTCCCTCTTCTACAGGTATACCCCGTAAGGGGCGCGGCGATTTGCCATCCTGGCCGCCATGCTGACGGGATCCAGCGCTCCGTCCGGCCCCAGCTTAGCCTCTCTTCCTTCCTTCAGATAGCCCGATTTCTCCCCTACCTCGTCGCTTTTCATACAACCTCTCCCACAACTTTCTCTGGTCAGCCTCTAATTTCAGAGGGTAGAATGCTGACCTTCTTCTCAAGCCAACCACCCCGGATGGGGGCTGAGGGGGGAGGGGACATTGTTCCCTAACCCCTCAGCTCCAGGTCGGGACCCCGTAAGGAGCGCGGCGATTTGCCACTCTGGCCGCCGTGCTGACGGGATCCAGCGCTCCGTCCGGCCCCAGCTTAGCCTCTCTTCCTTCCTTCAAAACACTTGTTTCCTCTCTTTTCACACAACCTCTCCCACAACTTTCTCTGGTCAGCCTCTAATTTCACAGGGTAGATGCTGACCTTCCTTTCAGCCAACCGTCCCGCATCGGGGCTGAGGGGGTGGGGGACAATGTTCCCTAACCCCTGAGCTCCGGTCTGGGGTGGCTGGTTTTTAACTACCTGCTTCATCCCCACCCATACCTTCCTCACATCCCTTTTCCTCTCCTCTCCACAATCTATTAATTTTTACGCCGTGTCCAAGGTGGAGCCGCCATGCCGATGGACTGCCAGACCACCAGGCGGGAGGGGTGGTCCCAAATGGCGGTACCTGGCTCTGCAGGGCTTGTAAGCACCTCTCGCAGTGCGGGCTACTGCGAGAGGTGTGCGCGATTGCATCCCGTGTTTAAAAAAGGGTCACCATGCCCAATGATGATAAAAAAAAACAAACCCAACACTCAACTTCCCCTGTTCCATCGACGGAGCCGCCCTCGGGCAGCTCCAGCAAAAAAATGGAGGTTCCCCCCCCTGTGCTTGCACAGGGGACCCTCCATATTTCTCTAACCGGAGAGGAGGCTTACTCCTCTCCTTCGCCTACGGGTGCAGTGGACTCCCCCTCACCCCCTTCTCTGGAGGTGCTTTCGGGCACCTCCCTTTTCCCAGCGGCAGTCCCCTCTTTTCTTTCCAAGGGGACTGCCAAGAAAGCCAGCAGGCAGCCCTTAGCCAGCCGCTCCCCATCAAAGCGGCTCGGTAGGGCAAACCCTCTTAGGGGGGAGAGGGAAGCCAGGCCCCTTCGGTCGCTCCCCTCAAAAGACCTGCTGGCAAGAATTTTAAACCTTGCTGGGGTCAAGGCCTGTGCCTCCCCAAATAAGACTGGCGACACTGCCAAGGGGACCTGCGATGTCCTGGGAGGGGATGGCCAACTGGAGGCCCCTCCTGTGATAAACATGGTCGTTGAGGAGACCCACCCTTAGACGGTAGGGCCTTCCATGGGGGGGAATTCGGGCTCGGCACCAAGCACCGAACCCGAATCCGCCCCTATGCAAGGTCCTCCTCAAATGGCTGAGGGCTCCGAGGCAGTAAAAGGAGGGGAGGGATCTCCTCCGACAGGTGCCCCTACGACAACCAGGACCTTCTCCATTTCGGAGAGGGACCTGGCTGAGCCCGGTCCATCTGGCCTGGGGGCTTCTGCCGGCGGAGGTGAAAAGCGGGTTCATTCCCCGCCCTCCTCTCCAAAAAAGAAAAAGACAAAGAAGACTAAAAAGACGAAAAAGACTCGGGGCTCCTCTCCATCCGCGGGGGCTGCGGGGACGGATGGGTCTGCTACCACTTTGGTAGGCGACAGAGCCAAGATCGGCACATCCGGCCCCTCTACCCCCTCGTGTGCGGAGCCCCTGACCAAGACTAACACCAAGAGTGCATAGGGCGGAGCCTCGATGACATCGGGGCCCCTCATTCAGAGGTTACATGGCGTTTTCGAGCCCGCTGGCTTCAAACGCTTCCTCGTTATTCGCTCCACTGATGGCACCATGTTGTCCAAGGGCAACATGATCCATCAGAGGAGAGGATTAGCTAGTGCAATTGGTAGAGAGCCGAAGGTGACCCGTTTCTCGGACGGCAGCCTTCTGGCGAATGCGGCGAATCCCGCCGAGGCGGCCAAGATAAGTGCTTTTCGGACACTTCATGGCACCCCGGTGAGTGTGACGCCGCACTCTACCATGAACTTTGTGAAAGGAGTAGTTTATGCGAGGGAACTCGTTGACTACTCCATTGAGGACATCACCCTAGAGCTGGCCGACCATGGGGCGGTCAAGGTCGAACGTGTGATAAGAAAACAGGGAGGGGCTTCGAGACCCACCCCTACACTCTTCGGTGCGTGCCGGTTGGTACCGCTACCGCGTGAAGGCATTCGTGCCACTGCCGTGGCGGTGCTATTACTGTCACCGCTTCGGCCATACAAATCGCTCATGTAGACGTGCAAAGTCGGGGTCACCCGAAGTCTGTGTAAATTGCTCCAAGGTCGAACACGATAAGTCCAAATCGTGTGTGGCCAAGTGTGTCAATTGCGGAGAGCCGCACCCTGCTTCTTCGAAGCAATGTGGTGCATATCTCCTGGAGAAAGAAATCCTGGCCGTTCAGGCCCAGGATAGACTCTCATTCCGCGAGGCTAAGGACTTGGTCCTGGCGCGCCCAGCTCTCCCTGGGACGTCATATGCCTCAGTATTTTGAAAGGCACCCTCTGCTCCTGGCCCATCCAGGCCAACGAGCATGGTTGTTTCCGCGCCCATTCGGAGCCCTTCTGCGGGCTCTACCCAACCCGGGCACTCCCCTGGTAAAGCTGGCGGCAAAAAGGGTTCATACCCAGCCCCGGCTAAAACCAGGGCCCTCCCCTCTTCCCCCAGCGTGACCGTTTCCCGCAAGGCGAAACGGCCACGCGCCTCCACCGAGTCGTTAGACTCACAGGAGGCCACACCCCTGAAGATGGTCGCTAGGCCATCTTGAGGGGGTTCCTAAAACAGTCCCCGAAAGGAGGACAGCAACAAAGGAGCTACGGCTCCTTCGCCCACGCCCCGAGGTGGAGCGAGTGGCTCGGAGACGGTGGTTCCTCGAAAAGAGGCCCCCCCGCCTCCGAAGCCGCAGCGCCCGCCTAAGGTTTCGAGGCGGAGGGAGGAAAAGACTCGCATGGCGAGCCCAACCTCCCCCAATAAGTCCTCGAAGGCGACAGCGCCTCCAGCGCTTTGTCCGGCTAACAGCGCCCGGGGTTCTGCCCCCGGGAAGCGTACGGCTATTCCAGTGAGGGTCTTCAATTCGAGGAGGGCCCCCGCGTCTCCTCCGAGCTCGGCCTGGAGGGCATATTCATTCAATGGAATTGCCGTGGACTCCGGGCTAACTGGGAGGAGCTGCGGAGGCTCGTCTCGTCCCGTTCCCCGTTAGCTATTTTTTTGCAGGAGACCATGCTAGGCGCGTGCCCGCTACCTGCCCTCCCGGGGTATAAGGGTCTTGCGACCCCACCACCGCGGGAAGGCCGGGCTGGGGGATGCGCGGTTTACACCCGGCATGATGTCTCCGTTCTTCCTTTCTCTTTAGATACTTCCTTTCAGGCTGTGGCTGTGCAGCTGCACCTGGATAGGAGGTATACTATCATTTCTGCGTACATTCCACCGTCAGCTGACTTCGACGCGGGGGACTTTCGCCGCGTCGTGGCACGGTTGCCGAGGCCCTATCTCTTGCTTGGAGATCTGAAAGGCAGGCATCCTCTCTGGGAGATTACCTTATAAATCCCAGGGGACAAGTCCTTGCCGATCTGATCGAAGAGCTTGAGATGGGTGTCCTAAACGTGCATGAGTTTACGCATCACTGTCCGAGAACCGCTTCATTATCTTGCCTTGACCTATCTTTGTGCTCTTCGGATGCACAGCCTGATTTTGATTGGGGGGTGGTCGTTGACCTCCATGGTAGTGATCACTTTCCCATTCAAATATCATTTTCAGGGCAACTGCCGCCTGAAAGACCACCTCGGTGGTGCTTGGCCCGGGGCGGTGGCCTGCATTTCAGGAAATGACTGAATTCTCTATCTCAGTCGAGGAGTTTAGGTCGGTAGATGAGGCCGTTGAGTTCTTCTCCGGCAACCTCATCGCCGTGGGCCTGACTACTATTCCTAGGACGTCTGGCCGTTTTGCACGCCGACCACTCCCATGGTGGTCGGCCGAGTGTGAGAAGGCCCTCAAACAGAAGCGTTATGCCTACATCTGCTATAAGCGCCGCCCGAACGATTTCACTGTCGCTGAATTTCGTCGGGCTAGGGCTAGGTTCCGGTATGTTTCGAAGCACGCCCGCCGCTCTTCTTGGCGGGCATACGTGTCTTCACTTAACGGGAAGACCCCTTTAGCTGAGGTGTGGAAGCGAGTCAAAAGGATTCGGGGCAAGTTCTCGCAGGACCCCCCTCCCGTTCTCCAGGAGAATGGGACCGCAATCTCGGACCCCGCGTCCGTGGCGAAATCCTTAGCGACCGCTTTTTCCGCATTCTCTAGCCGTGATGCTGCTCCAAAAGCATTCAATGCACGTCGTGATGTCGCGGAAGGCCGCCAGCTGAACTTTACCTCCAGAGGCGGAGAACCCTTCAACGACAAGTTTACTGTGAGTGAGTTGCGTTCCGCTCTCGCTTCGTGCGCGGACACCGCCCATGGTCCGAACGAGGTCCCGTACGCCATGCTTCGACACCTGGGTGAGCGAGGCATGGCCTTTCTGTTAGATTTGTTCAACAGGATCTGGGTGGGAGGTCATCTCCCAGCTTCCTGGCGAATCGCTACTGTGCTCACCTTTCGCAAGCCGGGGAGAGATCACTCTACTCCGACTGGTTTCCGCTCAATCTCTCTAACCTCTTGCGTGTGCAAGTTGATGGAGAAATTGGTAAATGTTAGATTAGCCTATTTTCTGGACAGCGGAGGCCATCTGTCTTCTGCACAGTGCGGCTTCCGTAAGTTCCACTCCACGTCGGATGCTCTGCTCCGACTGGAAAATGCCGTCTGCGAGGCTTTCCTTCGTAGACAGCACTACGCCACGGTGTTTTTTGATCTGGAGAAGGCCTATGATACCGCATGGCGATACGGTATCATGGAGACTCTCCACACGATGGGGGCGAGGGGACGCCTCCCAATGTTTATATCTGAATTTTTGCGAGATCGTCGATTCCACGTACGGGTGGGGGGAGCCCTCTCCGGCCCAAAGGAGCAGGAAGAGGGTGTCCCACAGGGAAGTGTCCTCAGTGTCACACTCTTTGCCCTGAGCATCAACGGCATCACCTCGGTGCTGCCGGAAGATGTTCTCGCTACGCTCTACGTGGACGACCTTTCGATCTCTTTTAGCGCGGCCCAGATGCCAACTCTGGAGCGTCGACTCCAACAGGCATTGAACCGCGTCTCTCACTATGCCGAAGCGCACAGGTTTCGGTTTTCTTTGGCCAAGACTAAGGTGGTGCACTTCTGCCGCCATCCACGGCTTCACCCCGACCCAGATTTGTTTCTTAATGGGGTGCGCCTGGATGTGGTTGAGTCGCACCGTTTCCTTGGTCTTGTATTCGACCGACGCCTCACCTGGGAGGCTCATATTCGCAGCCTTAGGGTCTCTTGTACCCGCGCCATGGACATTCTCCGTTCCGTGACGTTCAGCGCTTGGGGCGCTGATAGGGCTACCGCCTTACTTTTTTATCGATCCTTTGTTCGCTCGAAGCTCGACTACGGATGCGAGTTTTATGCATCCGCAGCCGAGCGTTTATTGCGGAAGGTGGATTCGATCCACCACACCGGCCTTCGCCTTGCGACCGGTGCCTTCCGCACTTTCCCCATTGAGAGCCTGTTGGTCGATGCTGGGGAGATGCCACTCGCTCTGCGCCGCGTGCAGTGCATCACTCGCCTGTACGCGCGAGCCCGGCGCCTCCCTCAGTCGCCAACAGCTCTCACTGCATCCGCAGCTGATCTCGATGGTGCCTATGCCGCCGAGAGACGCCAGTCATACCCTAAGCCCTTTGGGTTTAGGGCCAGGAAACTCCTTCGAGAGGTAGATATAGCTCTCGGGCCGGTGGCGCCCCTGGTTCTGCCCAGGACGCCACCCTGGAGGGTACCACATTTGGCTATTTGTCGCCACGCCTCTGCTCCCAAAGCTTGTACTGCGCCGGGAGTATTGCGTTCGACCTTTTTGGAGCACACATCGTGTCACGCTGGTACCGTGCCAGTGTATACGGATTGCTCCAAGTCCCAAGAGGGGGTCGGCTTCCACGCCGTATCCCCTCTGTTTGAAGTCAGCGGGGATCTACCAGGCGCTGCGTCTGTCTTCACGGCCGAGCTGGTGGCAATACACCACTCGGTACGGGAGATTACGCGACGTGCCCGGTTCGGAGACCGGATTGTGATCTATAGCGACTCAAAAAGCGCCCTGAGTGCTCTCGGGGCATTGGAATCTCCGCATCTCCTGGTTCGCGATATCCGTGACGCCACGGTTTTGGCGAGCCGGGCAGATGTCGAGATTATCTTCTGCTGGGTTCCTGGACATGTAGGAATTGCGGGGAATGAGCGCGCCGATGAGGGCGCCAAAGAGTCCGCGAGGACTCTGCGACCGGACCAGCGTTTCGCTCTTCCTCACACCGTCTACATGGCAGGAATACGGGCAGCTCTTCGGACTGCTTGGCAAAGAAGATGGGAGACGGTCGAAGGGAACTTAAAGTTGAAGCCATTGCGCCGCGACTGTTCCCATGGACCTATCCCCCAATGCCGCGGCGGCTTCAGGTTGCTTTCTGTCGTCTCCGAATCGGACACACTCGTGTGACGCATCGCTATCTGATGGAGCGCTCGCCTGCGCCCTATTGCAACGACTGCGTCGTCCCCCAGACTGTTCGGCACATTCTTGTCGAATGTCCCAGTCTGGGTGATCTTCGCGCACGACACCTGTCCCGGTACCGGGATGGGCGGGGTCGTTACCGCCTGTCCCTTGTTCTCGGGATGAGTGCGTGTACTTTGACTGGTGGACTTATTGACTTTTGGGGGGAGGCCGGCCTTCTCCCTTTTATTTAACGCGATTTAATTGTTGTTGTTGTTTTTGTAATTGTTTTGTTATTGCTTTGTTATTGTTATTGTTATTCCTTTTTATTGTTTTCTGTTTAATTTTTTAAAGTAGCCTAAATTAGGCTGTTTGTTTACGGCAACTTATGCCTTAGTCGGCAGTCGCCAGATAGCCCCTTAATTAAAAAAAAAAAAATCTCTTTTGGCGCGGCCCAGATGCCAACTCTGGAGCGTCGACTCCAACAGGCATTGAACCGCGTCTCTCGCTATGCCGAAGCGCACAGGTTTAGGTTTTCTTTGGCCAAGACTAAGGTGGTGCACTTCTGCCGCCATCCACGGCTTCACCCCGACCCAGATTTGTTTCTTTATTGGGTGCGCCTGGATGTGGTTGAGTCGCACCATTTCCTTGGTCTTGTATTCGACCGACGCCTCACCTGGGAGGCTCATATTCGCAGCCTTAGGGTCGCTTGTACCCGCGCCATGGACATTCTCCGTTCCGTGACGTTCAGCACTTGGGGCGCTGATAGGGCTACCGCCTTACTTTTTTATCGATCCTTTGTTCGCTCGAAGCTCGACTACGGATGCGAGTTTTATGCATCCGCAGCCGAGCGTTTATTGCGGAAGGTGGATTCAATCCACCACACTGGCCTTCGCCTTGCGACCGGTGCCTTCCGCACTTCCCCCATTGAGAGCCTGTTGGTCGATGCTGGGGAGATGCCACTCGCTCTGCGCCGCGTGCAGTGCATCACTCGCCTGTACGCGCGAGCCCGGCGCCTCCCTCAGTCGCCAACAGCTCTCACTGCATCCGCAGCTGATCTCGATGGTGCCTATGCCGCCGAGAGACGCCAGTCATACCCTAAGCCCTTTGGGTTTAGGGCCAGGAAACTCCTTCGAGAGGTAGATATAGCTCTCGGGCCGGTGGCGCCCCTGGTTCTGCCCAGGACGCCACCCTGGAGGGTAGCACATTTGGCTATTTGTCGCCACGCCTCTGCTCCCAAAGCTTGTACTGCGCCGGGAGTATTGCGTTCGACCTTTTTTGGAGCACACATCGTGTCACGCTGGTACCGTGCCAGTGTATACGGATGGCTCCAAGTCCCAAGAGGGGGTCGGCTTCCACGCCGTATCCCCTCTGTTTGAAGTCAGCGGGGCTCTACCAGGCGCTGCGTCTGTCTTCACGGCCGAGCTGGTGGCAATACACCACTCGGTATGGGAGATTACGCGACGTGCCCGGTTCGGAGACCGGATTATGATCTATAGCGACTCACAAAGCGCCCTGAGTGCTCTCGGGGCATTGGAATCTCCGCATCCCCTGGTTCGCAAAATCCGTGATGCCACGGTTTTGGCGAGCCGGGCAGATGTCGAGATTATCTTCTGCTGGGTTCCTGGACATGTAGGAATTGCGGGGAATGAGCGCGCCGATGAGGGCGCCAAAGAGTCCGCGAGGACTCTGCGACTGGACCAGCGTTTCGCTCTTCCTCACACTGACTACATGGCAGGAATACGGGCAGCTCTTCGGACTGCTTGGCAAAGAAGATGGGAGACGGTCGAGGGGAACTTAAAGTTGCGTGCCATTGCGCCGCGACTGTTCCCATGGACCTATCCCCCAATGCCGCGGCGGCTTCAGGTTGCTTTCTGTCGTCTTCGAATCGGACACACTCGTGTGACGCATCGCTACTTGATGGAGCGCTCCCCTGCGCCCTATTGCAACGATTGCGTCGTCCCCCAGACTGTTCGGCACATTCTTGTCGAATGTCCCAGTCTGGGTGATCTTCGCGCACGATACCTTTCCCGGTACCGGGATGGGCGGGGTCGCTACCGCCTGTCCATTGTACTCGGGACGAGTGCGTGCACCATGACTAGTGGACTTATTGACTTTTTGGGGGAGGCTGGCCTTCTCCCTTTCATTTAACCCAGTTTAATTGTTGTTGTTGTTTTTGTTATTGCTTTTTTATTGTTATTTCTTTTTATTGTTTCCTGTTTAATTTTTAAAGTAGCCTAGAACTAGGCTGTTTGTTTACGGCGACTAATGCCTAAGTCGGCAGTCGCCAGATAGCCCCTTAATTGAAAAAAAAAAAAAATCCGGTTCGGGATGGGGTTTTTTTAACAACCTGCTTCATCCCCACCCATACCTTCCTCACATCCCTTTTCCTCTCCTCTTCACATTCTATCTGTTTTACGCCGTGTCTAAGGTGGAGCCGCCATGCCGAAGGATTGCCAGGCCACCAGGCGGGAGGGGTGGTCCCAAATGGCGGCGCCTGGCTCTGCCGGGCCTGTAAGCACCTCTTGCAGTGCGGGCTACTGCAAGAGGTGGTGAGCGATTGCGTCCCGTAAAACAAAGAGGGTCACCATGCCCAATGATGAAAAAAAAAACATCTCCCCTTAATTCCCCCTAAAACAACGGAGCTGCCCTCGTGCAGCTCCACAGAAAAGATGGAGGTCCCCCCCCCCTGTGCTTGCGCAGGGGACCCTCCATACCTCTTTAACCGGAGAGGAGGCTTACTCCTCTCCTACGCCTACGGGTGTAGAGGACTCCCCCTCACCCCCTTCTCTGGAGGTGCTTTCGGGCACCTCCCTATCTCCAGCGGCAGTCCCTCCTTTGCTTTCTAAGGGGACTGCCAAGAAAGCCAGCAGGCAGCCCATTGCCGACCGCCTCTCGTACAAGCGGCTTGGTAGGGCAAACCCCCTTAGGGGGGAGAGGGAAGCCAGCCCCCTTCGGTCGCTTCCCTCAAAAGACCTGCTGGCAAAAATATTAAACCTTGCCGGGGTCAAGGCCTGTGCCTCCCCACTAAAGACTTATGACGCTGCCAAGGGGAACTGTGATGTCCTGGGAGGGGATGGCCAACTGGAGGCCCCTCCTGTGATAGACATGGTCCTTAAGGAAAACCAGCCTCAGAAGGTAGGGCCTTCCATGGGGGGGAATCCGGGCTCGGCGCCAAGCACCGAACCCGAATCCACCCCTATGCAAGGTCCTCATCAAACGGCTGTAGATTCTCAGGAATTACAGGGAGGGGAGGGATCTCCTCCGGATGATGCCCCTGCGACCACCAGGACCTTCTATATTTCGGAGAAGGACCTGGCTGAGGCCGGTCCATCTGGCCTGGGGGCTTCTACCGGCGGGGGTGAGAAGCGGGTTCATTCCCCGCCCTCCTCTCCAAAAAAGAAAAGGACCAAAAAGACGAAGAAGACTCGGGGCTCATCTCAATCCGCGGGGGCTACGGGGACGGATGGGTCTGCTGCCACTTTGGCAAGCGACCAAGCCAAGATCGGCAGGTACATCCGGGCCCTCTGCTTCCCCGGGTACGGAGCTCCTGACGATGACAAAGACCAAAAGTGCACAGGGCGGAGCCTCGATGACATCGGGGCCCCTCATTCAGAGGTTACCTGGCGTTTTCGAGCCCGCTGGCTTCAAACGCTTCCTCGTTATTCGCTCCACTGATGGCACCATGTTGTCCAAGGGCAACATGATCCATCATAGGAGAGGATTAGCTATTGCAATTGGTAGAGAGCCGAAGGTAACTCGTTTCTCGGACGGGAGCCTTCTGGCAAATGCGGCTAATCCCGCCGAGGCGGCCAAGATAAGTGCTCTTCGGACACTTCATGGCACCCCGGTGAGTGTGACGCCGCACTCTACCATGAACTTTGTAAAAGGAGTAGTTTATGCGAGGGAACTCGTTGACTACTCCAAAGAAGACATCACCCTAGAGCTGGCTTACCATGGGGCGATAAAGGTCGAACGTGTGATGAGAAAACAGGGAGGGGCCCTCGAGACCCACCCCTACACTCTTCGTCACGTTCGACTGTGACAAGCTCCCTGAGTCGTTGCGTGCCGGTTGGTACCGCTACCGCGTGAAGGCATTCGTGCCACTGCCGCGGCGGTGCTATTACTGTCACCGCTTCGGCCACACGAATCGATCATGTAGACGTGCAAAATCGGGGTCACCCGAAGTCTGTGTAAATTGCTCCAAGGTCGCACACGATAAGTCCAAATCGTGTGTGGCCAAGTGTGTCAATTGCGGAGAGCCGCACCCTGCTTCTTCGAAGCAATGTGGTGCATATCTCCTGGAGAAAGAAATCCTGGCCGTTCAGACCCAGGATCGACTCTCATTCTGTGAGGCTAAGGACTTGGTCCTGGCGCGCCCGGCTCTGCCTGGGACGTCATATGCCTCAATAGTTAGAAAAGCACCCTCTGCTCCTGGCCCATCCAGGCCAACGAGCACGGTTGTTTCCGCGCCCATTCGGAGCCCTTCTGCGGGCTTTACTACACCCGGGCGCTCCCCTGGTAGAGCTGGCAGCAAAAAGGGTTCACACCCAGCCCCGGCTAAAACCAGGGCTCCCCCCTCTTCCCCCAGCGTGACCGTTTCCCGTAAGTCGAAACGGCCACGCGCCTCCACCGAGTCGTTAGACTCACAGGAGGCAACACCCCTGAAGATGGTCGCTAGGCCATCTTCCGGGGTTCCTAAAGCTGTTCCCCGAAAGGAGGACAGCAACAAAGGAGCTTCGGCCCCTTCGCCCACGCCCCGAGGTGGAGCGAGTGGCTCGGAGACGGTGGTTCCTCGAAAAGAGGGCCCCCCGCCTCCCAAGCCGCAACGCCGGCCTAAGGTTTCGAGGCGGAGGGAGGAAAAGACTCGCATGGCGAGCCCAACCTCCCCCAATAAGTCCTCGAAGGCGACAGCGCCTTCAGCGCTTTGTCCGGCCAACAGCGCCCGGGGTTCTGCCCCCGGGAAGCGTACAGCCATTCCCGTGAGGATCTTCAATTCGAGGAGGGCCCCTGCGTCTCCTCCGAGCTAGGCCTGGAGGGCATATTCCTTCAATGGAATTGCCGTGGACTCCGGGCCAACTGGGAGGAGCTGCGGAGGCTCGTCTCGTCCCGTTCCCCGTTAGCTATTTTTTTTTGCAGGAGACCATGCTAGGCGCGTGCCCGCTACCTACCCTCCCGGGGTATAAGGGTCTTGCGACCCCACCACCGCGGGAAGGCCGGGCTGGGGGATGCGCGGTTTACACCCGGCATGATGTATCCGTTCTTCCTTTCTCTTTAGATACCTCCTTTCAGGCAGTGGCTGTGCAGCTGCACCTGGATAGGAGGTATACTATCATTTCTGCGTACATTCCACCGTCAGCTGACTTCGACGCGGGGGACTTCCGCCGCGTCGTAGCACGGTTGCCGAGGCCCTATCTCTTGCTTGGAGATCTGAACGGCAGGCATCCTCTCTGGGGAGATTACTTCATAAATCCCAGGGGACAAGTACTTGCCGATCTGATCGAAGAGCTTGAGATGGGTGTCCTAAACGTGGATGAGTTTACGCATCACTGTCCGAGAACCGCTTCATTTTCTTGCCTTGACCTATCTTTGTGCTCTTCGGATGCACAGCCTGATTTTGATTGGGGGGTGGTCGATGACCTCCATGGTAGTGATCACTTTCCCATTCAAATATCATTTTCAGGGCAACTGCCGCCTGAGAGACCACCTCGGTGGTGCTTGGCGCGGGCGCGGTGGCCTTCATTTCAGGAAATGACTGAATTCTCAATCTCAGTCGAGGAGTTTAGGTCGGTAGATGAGGCCGTTGAGTTCTTCTCCGGCAACCTCATCGCCGTGGGCCTGACTACTATTCCTAGGACGTCTGGCCGTTTTGCACACCGACCACTCCCATGGTGGTCGGCCGAGTGTGAGACGGCCCTCAAACAGAAGCGTTATGCCTACTTGCGCTATAAGCGCCGCCCAAACGATTTCACTGTCGCTGAATTTCGTCGGGCTAGGGCTAGGTTCCGGTATGTTTCGAAGCACGCCCGCCGCTCTTCTTGGCGGGCATACGTGTCTTCACTTAACGGGAAGACCCCTTTAGCTGAGGTGTGGGAGCGAGTCAAAAGGATTCGGGGCAAGTTCTCGCAGGACCCCCCTCCTGTTCTCCAGGAGAATGGGACCGCAATCTCGGACCCCGCGTCCGTGGCGGAATCCCTAGTAACCGCTTTTTCCGCATTCTCTAGCCGTGATGCTGATCCGCCAGCATTCAATGCACGTCGTGATGTCGCGGAAGGCCACCGGCTAGACTTTACCTCCAGAGGCGGAGAACCCTTCAACGACAAGTTTACTGTGAGTGAGTTGCGTTCCGCTCTCGCTTCGTGCGCGGACACCGCCCATGGTCCGGACGATGTCCCGTACGCCATGCTTCGACACCTGGGTGAGCGAGGCATGGCATTTCTGTTAGATTTGTTCAACAGGATCTGGGTGGAGGGTCTTCTCCCAGACTCCTGGCGAATCGCTACTGTGCTCGCCTTTCGCAAGCCGTGGAGAGATCACTCTACTCCGACCCGTTTCCGTCCAATCTCTCTAACTTCTTGCGTGTGCAAGTTGATGGAGAAATTGGTAAATGTTAGATTAGCCTATTTCCTGGACAGCGGAGGCCATCTGTCTTCTGCACAGTGCGGCTTCCGTAAGTTCCACTCCACGTCGGATGCTCTGCTCCGACTGGAAAATGCCGTCTGCGAGGCTTTCCTTCGTAGACAGCACTACGCCACGGTGTTTTTTGATCTGAGGAAGGCCTATGATACCGCATGGCGATACGGTATCATGGAGACTCTCCACACGATGGGGGCGAGGGGACGCCTGCCAATGTTTATATCTGAATTTTTGCGAGATCGTCGATTCCACGTACGGGTGGGGGGAGCCCTCTCCGGCCCAAAGGAGCAGGAAGAGGGTGTCCCGCAGGGAAGTGTCCTCAGTGTCACACTCTTTGCCCTGAGCATCAACGGCATCACCTCGGTTCTGCCAGAAGATGTTCTTGCTACGTTCTACGTGGACGACCTTTCGATCTCTTTTGGCTCGGCCCAGATGCCAACTCTAGAGCGTCGACTCCAACAGGCATTGAACCGCGTCTCTCGCTATGCCGATGCGCACAGGTTTCGGTTTTCTTTGGCCAAGACTAAGGTGGTGCACTTCTGCCGCCATCCACGGCTTCACCCCGACCCAGATTTGTTTCTTAATGGGGTGCGCCTGGATGTGGTTGAGTCGCACCGTTTCCTTGGTCTTGTATTCGACCGACGCCTCTCCTGGGAGGCTCATATTCACAGCCTTAGGGTCTCTTGTACCCGCGCCATGGACATTCTCCGTTACGTGACGTTCAGCGCTTGGGGCGCTGATAGGGCTACCGCCTTACTTTTTTATCTTTCTTTTGTTCGCTCGAAGCTCGACTACGGATGCGAGTTTTATGCATCCGCAGCCGAGCGTTTATTGCGGAAGGTGGATTCAATCCACCACACTGGCCTTCGCCTTGCGACCGGTGCCTTTCGCACTTCCCCCAGTGAGAGCCTGTTGGTCGATGCTGGGGAGATGCCACTCGCTCTGCGCCACGTGCAGTGCATCACTCACCTGTACGCGCGAGCCCGGCGCCTCCCTCAGTCGCCAACAGCTCTCACTGAATCCGCAGCTGATCTCGATGGTGCCTATGCTGCCGAGAGACGCCAGTCATACCCTAAGCCCTTTGGGTTTAGGGCCAGGAAACTCCTTCGAGAGGTAGATATAGCTCTCGGGCCGGTGGCGCCCCTGGTTCTGCCCAGGACGCCACCCTGGAGGGTAGCACATTTGGCTATTTGTCGCCACGCCTCTGTTCCCAAAGCTTGTACTGCGCCGGGAGTATTGCGTTCGACCTTTTTGGAGCACACATCGTGTCACGCTGGTACCGTGCCAGTGTATACGGATTGCTCCAAGTCCCAAGAGGGGGTCGGCTTCCACGCCGTATCCCCTCTGTTTGAAGTCAGCGGGGCTCTACCAGGCGCTGCGTCTGTCTTCATGGCCGAGCTGGTGGCAATACACCACTCGGTACGGGAGATTACGCGACGTGCCCGGTTCGGAGACCGGATTGTGATCTATAGCGACTTACAAAGCGCCCTGAGTGCTCTCGGGGCATTGGAATCTCCGCATCCCCTGGTTCGCGATATCCGTGATGCCACGGTTTTGGCGAGCCAGGCAGATGTCGAGATTATCTTCTGCTGGGTTCCTGGACATGTAGGAATTGCGGGGAATGAGCGCGCCGATGAGGGCGCCAAAGAGTCCGCGAGGACTCTGCGACCGGACCAGCGTTTCGCTCTTCCTCACACCGACTACATGGCAGGAATACGGGCAGCTCTTCGGACTGCTTGGCAAAGAAGATGGGAGACGGTCGAAGGGAACTTAAAGTTGCGTGCCATTGCGCCGCGACTGTTCCCATGGACCTATCCCCCAATGCCGCGGCGGCTTCAGGTTGCTTTCTGTCGTCTCCGAATCGGGCACACTCGTGTGACGCATCGCTATCTGATGGAGCGCTCGCCTGCGCCCTATTGCAACGACTGCGTCGTCCCCCAGACTGTTCGGCACATTCTTGTCGAATGTCCCAGTCTGGGTGATCTTCACGCACGACACCTGTCCCGGTACCGGGATGGGCGGGGTCGCTACCGCCTGTCCCTTGTGCTCGGGACGAGTGCGTGTACTTTGACTGGTGGACTTATTGACTTTTTGGGGGAGGCCGGCCTTCTCCCTTTTATTTTACCCGATTTAATTGTTGTTGTTGTTTTTGTAATTGTTTTGTTATTGCTTTGTTATTGTTATTTCTTTTTATTGTTTTCTGTTTAATTTTTTCAAGTAGCCTAAAACTAGGCTGTTTGTTTACGGCAACTTATGCCTTAGTCGGCAGTCGCCAGATAGCCCCTTAATTAAAAAAAAAAAAATCTTCTACAGGTATAATTACGTCACTATTTTCGGGAATAGGCCGCCTGTATGACCGCATTACGATCTAAACAATACAACCCTTGACATGCTTCTGAATCGCAAGCTTATTGTGAGATGACCAGGAACTTCTTTCCTCCCTCATTAACACTAGTGAATTATTTACTTTCTCTTGTTTTTTCTAATAACTAGTATCTCTCAGCTTTCAAACAAAAGGTCTTTCACTTTCTCAGAAATCCCTAAATACTCTTCCATTTCTTTCTCTTCTGTTTCTTAAATATATACAGATTTCAACTTGGTCCATGCTTTGATGGTGACATTGCTCCATTTTAGCTTCTTTCAACATAAATATTGAGGGTAAAGCATAAAAAAGGCTGCATAAGAAAATATCAACAGCCCTGAATACTAAATCTTTGCTCTGGCTCAACATATTTTTAGCCAACAGAGAGAGATGAGTTTATTGAACACATTAGTCGAAAATATGATATCGAACACCACTGCAAAGAAAGGTTCAGTGAAATGATTAGTATGAATACGACTTATTTGCAATGTTCTAGTTAACATACGTTGTACTTAAATTATTTTAAATCTTTTGGTTATTAATATAATATCTGTTGACTATATTAATTACGGTCCTTTGATGAAAGAATAACGGAATGTAATAAATTTACCTCATTTTTCCTTGAATTAAAATGAAAGTTTAAGAATCATAAAAATTATGTACATATAAAGAAATGGGAGGGTAAGTCGCTGAATATTATTAAAAATATTATATAACCTCTGTGAGTGCAATCATCACTTCATCATCATCATCACTAACTCTATAATTCAAGAAGGGGATTCTTTGAGTATTTGAATATTAATTTCATCTTATTTTGGTTATGACTTGTTTTTTTATCAAAGTTATTTCTATTAATTCTTTTATAATATCAAAAAACAAAATGATCAAGTTCAGAAAATATATTTTTATATATCTTCTTCTATAACTATATTTTAGCAACGTGATATTTTGAAAGGGAAGAAATTTAGTTTAGAGTTCCTTTTTAAAATTATTATAATTGACGAAGTTCAGAAAATTTATAAAAATTTAACCATGGCTGCTTTTTTTTAGATTTTAATCTTAGTAGCGAAGCGCAGGCTCCCCCCATATGGATGAGTGGCGAAGCCATTGCCTGGTAATAATATTAATTAAAATGTCCAGTATCCTAGAACTCAATTCGGGACTAAAACTGCGACACTTATTTGGGTCTATGTATATAATAAAAGCCGATAAAAGGGGGTCTGTATTAGGTTTTACAGAAAAAGAATCCCAAGAGAAGGTTTTATCAGAGGTAAGAAGGTAAGAGCCCCAAATTTCTTGACCCCTCTTTATAGCTAATATGAGATGAAAATTGTGAGCGCGGCAAACTATTTTTTGGGTTGAATCTCATTGGATTATTCTAGTGGTTCACTTAATAATTTGGAAAAATATATTCTAATGCTAAAATATGAGCAAAAAGGAAAAAAGTATTGCAAGGTTTCTTATTTCGTGAATATATTCTATTCAAGGCCTTATCTGAAACCCTTTTGTCGCTTAGGCCGTCAAACATATAAATAAAACACGGTCACTTTCACCTATTGACAAGCAATGACGATCATATTTTTGCTCTGAGAACGTCCCATTAATTAAACTGAAGCCAGTCACGCAATTAAATGACTGCGTTATGTCCCACAATATGAGAACGTAAGGATAGGAAGTGGAGTAAAATAAAAGCATTGCAAGAAAGATTTGGTACTGATAAAACCATAGACGCATTTATATACACTCACCAACATTTTGGTTAACCGAGCTCAATCTTGATTTCATATCCTATAATCAGGCCCAGAAATTTTCATAAGCTTTCTCTTTTATTCAAAAAGAGGAAATGGTTGTTTATTTTAATTATAAAGATGAGTTATTCACTCGTCCTATTTTTAAAAGCATACTTTATATTTAGTATGTCAAGGAAGGGCAAATAAAATCCTTTTCTCACATTTGGAGAATTTATCCACATTGTTAATAGGCAGGTTCTACTGTCGGCCACTGTGGCAGGTTGAATTTGATAGCGCTTTCCTATGCAACAATGGTTTGCATTTCTGAGTGAGAGTTTAAGAGTAGGTTTTAAGGAAGATGTTAGAAGAAGGTGATAAATCTATATCAAATAAAACAACTTTGAATTTTGTATTCCATAGCAATATTTTAACACTTTGATGCGTTTTTGCATGCAACTGACAAGTTTATCGAAAGGAACTCTTCGTGACTTGCGTTTTATAAATTTTTATGAAAAGCAATCATTGAACAATTCACACCAACCCATCCCCAATTAGAGCCTCTTCCCTTCACCCTCCATCAAGATCAGAAGTACCTCTCTCCTGAATAAAACCCTTCTCTGCTGCTTGACCTTGTCCCGCCTCAGAAACCGGGAACAAAATCTGATCTTAAGTTAGGGATAAACCACTCTATTTATTATAATATGCGATACTTGGTTAGGGTTAAACTAGTTTAAGTCCATCCTTTGCTCTAAAAAGTTTTATAAACTCACAATTTCTTAGGAAATATTGGCTAGTGCTCGGATACATTCAAATGCTGACTCTTTATCAATTTAAATGTGAAGATAGAAAGGACCTTGTGAGTTTTAATAGTTTTTATAGAAGTTTGGTAGGAAGAGTAAATAAAAAGTCCCCCCAAAAATCATTCTGTTGGGTTCGCTTTTAACCTGGTACTGAAAAAACTAGTCACAGCAGTGATTCTCTATAACACGAAAAGATATGGATAGGACGCGATCAGAATAAGACCGCTTAAGATATATAAGAATAAAATATTTGCTGAGGTGACCAAGATTCCCGTCCGGTGCTTTCAAGAGCACCGTTTCTGCCAACGCAAACGAATGTTGAGCCCCTTAACTTTAAATAATTAACCATTAACATAACAAGCGTTAAGGGAAGAGTCCAGCTAACACTTGTGAGACGTCTCATTGCCAACTATTAAGTCCATTTTATGTTCCGAACTAGCAAATTTGAAAATTTTTGTTGGCATTAATTGCGCGCTTCCAATGCTACAACGAAAATCAGAACTTACAAAAGGAACAAAATCATCGATACAAAACAAAATAATATGTCAAGCTTCGTAGTTCAACTCGTTTACCTAGGTAAGGACTGTCGCTTTCAAAGCTAATATAAATTTTATTCGACTCTAGAGCTGCCTTAATTGAACATCAAGAGAAGCACTTTGCTAAAGTAGTGAATAGGCTCAAACCGTAGGATTAATACACATTGCAATATGTGGCCAATTTGAAGTAATAAAAAATGATGGGGATAGTTTAGGTTGTAGGTAATGATGAAAAAGTTGGAATAAACTCCTTTTCTTTAAATAGGAAATAACAGTAGCAGAGCCTTCTTTCGTTATGTAGGATTGGCAAGGTTGAATTTTTGTTTTTTAAGGAGGTAGTAGGGCATAAGTTGCTGTAATCACGCTATAGCACAATAATAGGATTGATTAACAAACAAAATAAAACATGCAGAAACCAAACACCAAACATATAACAAACAAAACAGAGGAAGCAAAAACGCAAGAAGGAAAAACGCCCTGGCGTTGTACCGATGCCCATCTCCCTACAGGCGCAGAAACATACGACCTACAACAAAGAATTTCAAATAAAATGGACGAGGCCAAACTTCTCTCCCCAAAAAAACAGATATCCCGCATGTCTATCTGAACAAATCCATTTTGAGTACAAGATACGAACGGTAGCGACCCCGCTGGGCCTGAAATTGAGAGAAGTAACGTGGGGAAAGATCACCCAGTATGGAACATTCAACAAGAATGTGCTGAACAGTCCGGGTAACAAGGCAGTCGTCGCAATAGGATGCGTTTGATCAAATGGCGGTACGTCCCTGAGTGTACCCAGGTCGATGACGAGAGAAAGTGACCTAAAGCTGTCGCTCGATTAGAAGGGTAGGTCCATGAGAACAGTCGTGGCGCAATGGCACGCAAGCTTTAATTTCCCCCGGCCGTCACCGATCTTCTTTGCTAAGCAGCCTGGAGGGCTGCCCTGATTCCTGTCATGTAGTCGGTGTGAGGAAGAACGCAGCGCTGGTCTGGTAGCCCAGTACTCGTGGAATCTTTGGCCTCCTATCGGCGCGCTCATTCCCTGCAATTCTCACGTGTCTACGAATGCTGCAGAAGATAATTTCGACATCCAACCGGCTTGCAGTTACCATGGCGTCACAGGTACCACAAACCGAGGGGTGTATAGATCCCAATGCCCCGAGAGCTCAATGACGCTTTCTGATTCTGAGTGGCTATAGATCACATTCTGGTCTTCAAAAGGAAACGATGTGTTATCTCCCGTACCGAGATTTGAATTTTAACCAGCTCTGCCATGAAGTCACTAAGAGCGCCTGGTTGAACTCCACTGTGTTCAAACAGACGATATACAACCTCATATCTGACCCCTTTCTGGGACTTTATCATCTATATTCATTGGCTCACATCCAGCTTGACACAGTGTGCTAAAAATCGCCGAACGCAATACTTCTGGCATTGTAGAAGCTTCGTGGCAGAGGTCTGGCAACAAATAGTGGTTTCCTGTGCAGAACCAGAGGCACCATTGCCTCAAGTGGTTAACCAAGCTCTCGAAGGAGTTTCCTAGCCCTACACCCAAAGGGCTCATGCTATGACTAGAGTCTCCCGGCGGCATTGGCAGCGTCGAGATCGACCAGGTTCATTGATAGCTATTAGTGACTATGGGAGTCACCGAGCTCACGCGTACATGCGCATACTGCACTGTACACGGCACTGAGATAGAGGCATCTCCCCAGAATAGATAAGTAGGCTCTTAATGGGGGATGTACGGAAGGCAACGGTCACCAGGCGGAGAACAGTCTGGTGGATTGAGTCCACCTTCTGCAATACAAGGTCAGCGGTGGATGCATTATCTCGTATACTTATTCAAACTTCATACAAAGAAAGGATCTTTCCAAAGCAAGACTGTAGCCCTATCCGCACCATAGTCACTGAACGTCGTGGAACAAAGAAAGCAAGAAAACCTTGGCCTTTGAGCATGAGATGCCTCGGTCCTATTCAAAAATGAATAAATCTATCTTATTAAAGCATGTCAGAACTGGGTACTATTTGAACAAGAGGGAGAGTCCCTCCAATGACTTGCGGTGTTTTGGGATAAGATGATAAATGGTTATGGCATTTATGGTTTCCCATAGTTCAAAACACTTACCAGTGCCTTTGAATGGCTTAATGAGGCTTCTGCCACTAGATGGTGCCACCCTGTGCTGAGAATCTGATGGCAGATTTGAAATTTCTAGGTTGAATAACCATATGTCCCATGGTCATATGGGTCATTTTATGGCTGTAGATGGCTACAATTGAACTTTAGACATTTTGAAAAAGCAACGCCTTGACCTAGCGCTTCACCGAAGGTAAAAAGGGAGAAACATATTGTGATAGACAAGGCCAGAAATTGGTCATGTATCAAAATTTAGAAAACATTCGTTTAGAGCATTCGAGGAGTCACCAACTTTTGAGAAAGAAGAAAACTATCAAAGTAGACAAAGAAGAAAGCTAACTCGTTAGATGATGATAGGACTTGGCAGGATTTTAAAAGGAATAAAGCTACGCATTAGTCCCTGATACAACTTGGTCCGATTTAAAAAGAAAGAAAACTTTCGTGTTAGACTTGGTATTACATATTTTAAAGGAAGATAACTAGCGGATTAAACCATTCTTGGGCTCGTTACTATTAGAAAAGAAAGAAAACTATCGTGTTAGATAATATTAAGGCTCAGTAATATTTGAAAGGGAAGATAATTATCGTGATATTCATGATTAGACTGAATCCTATTAGAAAAAGTGAAAAAACTATTACGGTGAAACATGCTAGTGCTCGGGTACTATTTGACCATACTAGATCTCGATATTTTTAAAACGAGAAAAAGCTAACTCGTTCGAGCAGCCTCGGAATCGGTACTTTTGGAAAACTAAGAAAAATATCATGTTAGACTATGCTAGAACTAAGTAGTAGTTTATAAGGAAGAAAGCTAACGCATTTGACCCGGATAATACTTTTTTATTTCAATATTAAAAAAACTATCGTTTTAGACTATAAGAGGAATAGGTACTAATTAAAAATTAAGAAAAAAAGTCGCGTTAGAACTTCCGAGCATTCTGTAACATTTAAAAAAGAAAGTAACCTATCACTGTAGACTATATGGAAATAACGAAAAACTATAATGATAAACCATGTTAGAACACAACTCTATTTGAGAAATAAGAAAAATCTCTCATTACACCATGGTATGATAACGTACTACTTGAAAAAGAATAAAACTATGGCGTATGACTCAAAACTCTTTGAAAAAGTAGAAAGCTAAAGCCTCTGAAGATTCTGGGGCTTGCAAATCTTTTACAATAAAGAAAGCTCACGCTTTAGACCATTCTTGGTTTCGGTACTATTTAAAAAAATAATAAAACTTTTGGGTTAGAACATGCTATGAGTTGCTACTAATTTAAAGTAAGAGAATTAGTACATTACTCCATGCTAGGACTTGGAACTATTTGAGAAAGTAGAAAACGATTAGCTTCTACTTTGCGAAGACTAAGATATGCCTTACGTCCTATATGTAGGCTGCTTGACAAGTTTTATAAACCTCGCCGCCGAAAGCGACATCTGGTAACTGTTTCATTTATTTTTCACCCAGAGCTACCAGAAAGAGTCAGTTAAGCCTAGGAATACATCATGGTGTGATATATCTTTTTGAACTTGATGTTGTGAAGAAAAACATTTTACCCAAAATATTAAATGAGCAAACGTCCGTGACCCTCAACAAAAACGTAGGTATATAAACCTAACTTTGTTTCAATATAATTTTATTACTTATTTGATTCTGGTTAGAGTTAAAGTGAAATGTGTGAGTAAGAGAATATTCTTATCTTTGCTGTGTCTTATTCTACATTTAGTTAAATGTGACCGTTCTACTAGGCTTGCTCTTTCATTAGCTTTTCATGTTTATTTTTTATAGCCTAGCTGTTTGTATTGTTTTTATCAAAATTATTTCTACGCACATATCTTAGGCTATGTTATACAAAATTATATATCTTTAGATCATATATAAAATATTATATATATAAATGTATCTTTTTCTGTACTCTAACTGCGGATGAGATAGCAACACATATTGAAGCAGACGCTAGGCCTTCCCCTTTACAGTGATTTTGCTATTTTAATACTTCAGCTTGCAAAATCTTGCGATTATCTAACCAATGAAGATACAGGTACTGAATTTCAAGTATCTATTGACAATTAGCCTGTTAGTCAGTTACGTGCAGAGGCCAAGATCAGTAATTTAGAGGCCTCTCTCGATGATGAAATTTGGGGACTTTCGGTTGAAGAGCCTAAAGTAAAATTAGGCTTCTCCAGAAGGAAACTTACAACTGGCGATGCAATGAGAAATCTCCGGTTGAAATTTAAAAGCTTTTTTTTTAACATTTCTGCCCAACGCAACCGCATTGGCGAAAAGCGCATCACGACGGGTGAAATGTATTCTTTTCTTGAGATTATGATCCTAAGTGGTTATGCTCCTCTTCTACGCAGAAGGATTCTAATTTACTCGCTTTTAACCACTTCAAACTTGCTAACCAAGAAAAATCTTCTAAAGAGCGTCCTTTGTTTCAACAACTAAATAATCGATTTCTAGCCCTTGCCTCTCATGAGGAGTACTATAGTATCGATGAGAGAATGGTTCCCTACTATGGGAAGCATGGGTGTAAGCAATTCTTCAGCAGAAAACGCATTAGATATGGATATAAATTGTAGGTAGGATTTACCAAACATGGCTATATTACATGGATTGTTTTTATAAAAATTATTTCTACGCACATATCTTAAGCTATGTTATACAAAATTATATATCTTTAGATCATATATAAAATATTATATATATAAATGTATCTTTTTCTGTACTCTAACTGCGGATGAGATAGCAACACATATTGAAGCAGACGCTAGGCCTTCCCCTTTACGGTGATTTTGCTATTTTAATACTTTGTTTCAACAACTAAATAATCGATTTCTGGGAGCAAGACGTACACCAAAGCAAACACACAAGGACTGGGAGCTTCATATTTCCATCCTTCAATATGCAGATTTTCTTGGTCAAAAGGGCAGATTTTCCTACTCATTCTACCTTGACAACCTTTTCACTTGGTTACCCTTACTTCAAGAGTTGGGCAGTCGCGGGATTAGCACAACTGGAACTATTCGATACAACAAGCATGAAAAAACAGCCTCGTGGATCGTACGAGATCAGAACTACAGGAGATCAAATAACTATTGTCAAATAGAATGACAATATAGTTGTTTCAGGATCATAAAACAGCCTGCCTGTTACCCCAACTCGCTCCGCAAAACGATATTCTCAAGCCCATAAGAAAAGAATTGTTATTGATCAGCCCAATATTATTTACATGTATAATCAGAATATGGAGGGAGTTGACCATGCCGATCAAAACATGAGTCTGTACAGGATTGCAATAAGAGGAAAGAAGTGGTATATTCTACTCATAACACACTGTATAGACGTCGTCGAGCAAAATGCGTGGCAGATTCATAGGGGTAGAGGTTGACAACTTGATCACCTCACTTTTCGTCACCAGGTAGCCAATGCACTCGTAGAAAGATATGGGCCAAATGAAAGAGTAGCAACAGGACGTCCATCTAGCCATGAAAATGCAGACAGTCGCTACGATCACCTGACCCATATTGTTGTTCTCCAAGATAAACAAACACGATGCACAGAGTGTCATACAAAATGCACAGGACGTTGCAGTAAGAGTGATATTGGTTTGCATGTAAAATGTTTTGCTCAATATCATACTAAATAAGTATTACAATATATATATATATATATTTATATATATATATATATATATATATATATATATATATATATATATATATATATATATATATATATATATATGATAAAAATTAATGCAATATCGCAAGAAAAGATGAGGAATTAAACCACATTCTCCGAAGACAATTTAATTCAGAACAGTTTCGGTGTATCTCACACCCTTTTCAACTGACACTGGGTAGAAAATTTAAGAGAAATGCATATAAGCATAACAAAAGATCCCCTCTTTTTTCCCCCAATCCCCTACTTGTGGCTAAGCTGGGGGGGGGGTTAGGCATAAACATATTGAAGGGCTGACATTTAACTATTTTGTTTATATACTTTCTTATTACAGGATTTAAAGAAAATTGACCCTCAGTTAGATTTAAGTTAGGAACTGACGATATCAAGCTCAATTCTACGATTCTTCTCACATAGTTAGCCGATATAAATACCATCTTACTTCCATTGAAATCGATCGTATGATTCTTGTCTCTAACATGGCAAAATATTCCACTGCTTTCGCTGCTCACTCTAATATCTCCTTTGTGTTCGTACAATCTCTTGTCTAGATTTCTCCCCGTTTTCTCTATATAAACTTTATGGAAATCGTTGCATGTTATTGCATATACTCCTATGTTATGATGTTCTTTGGGTTTCCTGGCCATCATCAATTGGTTTAAGGAATTATTATATTTAAAGGCTAGATTAATACCCGCTTTTCCAAATACGTCCTTTAAACTATTTAATTTATTATCAAATGGCAATGTTATACATTTGTTGAAGTCATTAGTACGGGAAGGCTTATTACCATAGAATGTTTTTTCGCTGCAAAATGGGCAGACGATATGAACCAATCTGGGTAATACAAATTAGAAAAAATGGTCCTGATAATGACAATTTCTTCATCTAAATAGGAAGGATGACATATTTTGTATGCTCTAAGAAAAAGGTTAGAAATTACCGATTTTTTAACAGTATTATCGTTAAACGAAAAATAATGTATATAGGCATTCGAGTGGGTTGGTTTCCTATACACGTCAAGTTTAAATTCATGGTGATCTTTATTAATGAGGACATCTAAAAAGGGTAATCTATTATCATATTCCCATTCATATTTAAATTTGATGGAGACATGCAAATTATTCAAATTAATAAAAAAGGTATCGAAATCATGGCCATTAGGCCATACAGAAAATACATCGTCAATGTACCTTAACCATATAAAGTTAGGGGGAGAAATTGTGGGAAGGAGTTCAGTCTCAAAAGAATTCCATGAAGAGACATGCCAATATCGGAGATAAACTATTTCCCATGCTAAGGCCAAATATTTGTCTATAAAACTCATTATTTACTCGAAATAAATTGTCAGAGAGACATAATTCAACTAAATCGATAAATTTACTCGAGGAAATGGGAAGATCCAAATTAAGTCTAGGCATGATTTCCCGCAGAAGGCCCATGGTTTGGTCAACCGGAGCTTTGGTAAACAAAGAGTTTACATCAAAGCTCACAAGTTTTCCATCCGGTAATTGCAAGTGGTTGAGGCGGTCAACGAAATATTGAGTGTTCATAATGTGTGCAGATGAGATTCTTCCTACTGCTGGAGATAAATGCTTAGCGAGCCATTTGGAGAGCTTATAAGTGGGAGAATTAATATTGGAAATGATTGGGCGTAAGGCACATCCCTCTTTGTCGGTCTTTGGGAGCCCATACATATAGGGAAGTGAAGGGTTCGTACTCCTGAATTGTTTAGTTAAATCTGCGCTTTTCAATATTCTCTTCAATTTGTTGTTGAAATTGCTTGTTTTGTTATTGAGCGGATCACTTTGTAGCTTTTCATATGTGTTCACATCATTAAGAAGTTCATTTAGTTTATCATTATAACTATGTTTGTCCAAAATGACTAACTGATTCGTTTTATCGGATTTGGTTATAACAATGTTGTTATTAAATTTAAGTTTATTTAACGCAATCTGAAATCTTTTGGGAAAACCAATTTGGTCAGATTTTTCAGAATTTAGGGCACTAAGCATACAGCCACTAAGAAATTTACCACTTATTTGCTGATGTGAGGATTTGGCTATGGATACTAAATGCTCTAGTGAGAACTCGTCGCATGACTTAATTGAAAAGCTTAAACCGTATCCTAACGCAAATTTTTCATCATCAGTCAGTACATGGGATGATAAATTCAGAATATTTTTAATGGGGTTTGAACCTTTAATCCAAAGACTGTTCATAAAAATTCGGTTAAGTGTTCACTTCAAATAATTGCTATGATGAAGGATTTTATTCTGAACACTTAATTCAATCACAGAAACTGCATGATGCCCTAAAAGTTCACCGCACTTATCAAACAGATTTCTTCTTGACCGTCTCACTTTGAATAGGAAAGTGTTCACTTCTCGCTTGGCGTTTTCTACACGTTCTTTTAATATACAGCTGTGTATAATGCTAAACGGAACATCACCGGACTTTCTTAAAGATGTTGTAAGTAGTACTGTAATACTCTGATGCAAAAGGATAGATGTTTCACAATATATTGTTTAACATTGTAAAATAATTTATAACAAACAAATTGTGCGATTTTTGCTCGTTCTATGGAATAAAAATGATTTCAATTCAATGTTTTACCAGGAACAATTTTACATAAAATATTATGTCAGTTCTGAAAAGTTAAGTAAAAATATATGAGGCATATCTGGGTTAATAAAACAAAAAACAGATAGAGCGTTAGAGCATGATGAATCGCTAGCATTTGAAACCTGTGAAAGCTAACTCATTAGACAAAGATAGGGAACGGTACTTTTTAAAAAAGAGAAAACTATCGTGATAGACTACGCTATGACTCAGTACTATTTTAAAAGGGGATGAACTATCGCGTTATACCATGTTAAGTCTCGAGAATATTTGAAAATGATGAAATATATCGCGTTAATCTATCCTAAGAAATCGTATTCTTTGAAATGACTGAAAACTATTCCGTAAAACCAAGCTAATAGACGGTTCTATTTGAAAAACTGTAACTATTGTCATATGCTATCACGTTTGGCATAGAATATGACTTGGGAATATTTGAAAGTAGGAATACTATCGTGATATACTTTGCTATTGCTCGGTACTAATAGAAACGGAAGAATACTAATGACGCAGATCAATTTGTACATACTACTATTTGGAACTATATAAATCTATAAAATTAAACCTTCCTAAGATTCAAGACTCTCTGTAAAGTAAGAACCTATTAAGTTAGACCAGGATATAAAAAGGAAGAAAATTATTGCCTTAATCTATGTTATGAATTTGGTGCATTTTAATATGGAAGAAAAGTATAGGGTAGAGAATGTGAGGACTGGGTCATATTTAGAAAAGTAATGAAACTCTCGCTATTGACAATAAAATAACTCCGTACAAGTTAAAAAAATAGAAATAGTACGAATTAGACTACGTTCTGTCTCGGTAGCATTTGAAAAGAAAGAAAAGTACTGCTATAAACCAAACTAGGCATCAGTACTATTTGAAAAAGAAGAAACAAATGCGTTTTACTAAGCTAGGATTAGGACTATTTTAAAAGAAGAAAACTATCGCTTTTGACTATGCTAAGAATACAAACTATTTAAAAGGGAGAAGGATAACATGTTAGAAGATGCTAGGATTCGGTAATAATTGGAAAAAAGAGAAAACTAACGCGTATGAGTATGCTAGAAATTATTACTATTTGAATAAACAAAAATTACGCTTTAGAAATGCACGGACTCAGCAATATTTGAAAGAGAAAAAAACTATCGGGTTAGACCATGCTAGGGAAGTGTACTATTTGAAAAGAAAGAAAGCTAACGAATTATACAATGCTTGGACTCGGTACTATTTAAAATGAAGAAAATTATTTATTTCGATCCTGCGTGGCTTGGTAGTATTCGATCAAAGAAAACCATACATTAGACTATGCTAGGACGAGGTTATCATTGAAAAATAAGGTCTGCTGTCCAAAATTCGCCTGCTCTTACTTATTCTGATTTATGACCTTACAACCTGCAAAACTTTCAATATTTCCCGGACTAACTTTTGGAGGACTTTGACAATTATATCATTCGAAAGAGGATGTAAAAGAATATAATAGTTTCAGATTTCGTTAGAATCGGGCGAATAGCTATGAGGTTATTGCTATATTTTCCTCCAGGTAACCTTGCGAGGATTTTCGCAATTATATTATTCGAAAGAGAATGTAAACAAACATGAGGGTTTTAAATTTCGTTAGAATCGGCCGAATACTTACGATGTCATTGGTAAAACAAAATAATTCCCGTGATAACCTTGAGAATTTAAAACAAAATAAGGTTTTCAAAACTTTGTTGAAATCGGCAGAATAGTTACAATGTTATTACTCCGCCAAAAAATCAAAACGCGGAACGACCGACCGACATAGTGAGATATAGAGTTTCCCGCGACTAGACTCGCACTCGACTCAAAATATAGCGTTAGACCACCACCTGAATCATAATCTTCAAAGTATGAAAGATACTTTTGACGATGCTAGCCTTCGTTACTATTTGAAAACTTGAGAAACTACTTTGTTCGACCATGCAGAGACTCGGTACTATTTGAAAAGTAAAAACCCTAACGCATTAGACACTCGGTGTTCCATTCACTTCAGGGTTACGATTTATAGGTCGATGCCCTAGGTATGGCACTTAGAGAGTTTTGTGATTACCAAGAGGGATTTGTCACCGAGTTTGGGTACCACTCTTCGGAAAGCCAAACAGGTTTCTTGATTCGTCTTGGCGGCTGCCTGTTTGCTTCTACATACAGTGAATGCCTGGATTTCACAAGGCACTGACTCCAAAAAGCGTAGAAAGCTCTCTTCCAGCTTGATTGTAGTCTGGATAAAGCTGATCAAAGATTTCCTCAAAGGTAAAAGAAAGTTTGGAGCTGGATTCAATAATCTTTATTCATCAGGAACTTGCTCGGTCGTCAGAATGGCTTTTCTTGATAAGAGAATTTATCTTTAAACAGTCCAGCTCTCGTTTCACATACACGGACCATGGAGCTGAGATAGGATAAGTGAAGACCGGATGCAGAAGAAAGTGACTGTATTTAAGCTCGTATATTTAAGAAGGAGAACTTTGAAGGTTATTCGTTAAATAATGGAGGGTCAGAGAAGTTCTCAAAGCAGGGATTTGTATGATATAAACTTTACCTGAAAAAAAGGAAACTGGCTGCAATGTTTTGAAATAGTGAAAAAGGTTGAACTGTGGAAGACTGTAATCCCTAAAAAAAGTATGTGACGTAAGTATGAATGGCATTCTCAAAGCTGTTGTAGTGAAGGTTGAAACATATGTAGCTCAGATTACAAGGCACTCAGGGAGAAGATTGGTAGACTTTAGAATGATGTTTTTAAAGATTACTTACTACCAAATTTACACCCAAATTTGTTTGTGTATCCGAAAATGGGGCATGAAAGGCATCAAGGTTGATAGTAGCAACAATAGTTTGGCAGCAGGTCATTTCTGATAGAGTGCTCACTAGTGCTCACTATATATTTAAGAGTTTCAGAGGAAAGTTGTTGTCTTGTGGGCTTTTATTCGATAAGTGTGAATTAATTGATTTGTGGTTAGACAGATTTTGTTGGTTTGTTAATATTATTTTATTATTGCAAGCTGCTTGTCATATGATGAAGTTAGGTTATATTTCCTAGTTGTGTGCTTCTAAATACTCGTATATTTGATGGTTATTCATTTTTTATTGTCACATAAGATAGGATAAGTTGTTAGTCGATTTTGTACAATGTTTTTTTATGATATTGAGTTGTTTAATGTGTGGTGAAAGGGAGCTCAGGCCTTCGAGTTCTTTGGTTTTATTTGATGGTAATGCTTTGTTTGATGTGCAAAGGAGGTTAGCTTATGTTATTTTGGTACTTTTGTTTTATTTAAATGTGATGAGTTATATGGTATGTGATGGAGTTTTGGTCAGATTTTTGGTTATTAGATTTATTCAATGGTTATGAGTTGTCATTTGTAATACAAAGGTTAAATCAGGTTCTTTGAGCATGATATTTTTATTAGAGGTTTATAAGCTGGTTGTTTTATGACCTTGGTGTTAGATTGTCTGAGTTTGTTGACTTTACATATTTATTGTTTATCATTGTAATATTTATTTTGTGAAGCATTCATTGTGACGGAAACCTTTCATAAGATGAACCCATTTCTATCTCTCTCAGCGAACAGGTATTCCTACCTGTAGCCCACGAAAATAAAAGATAGCTTTTGTGAAGAATAATTTTCTTAACCGTGTGCCTATCGAGAGAAAAAATACACCTCTAATTTATCCCAAAATATCCATAAGATGAATCATGTCTCTCTCCCCTAGTGAGCAATCTAGTTTTCCTGGGCATCCGGCGGATTTGTCTAAACAATATCTCTAAAGTAGAATTTATCTAAAAAAAATTGTCAAAATTAGTTTGACGGAAACTAATTTGTTTAAAATACTTTTATTTAAAAATCAACTATTTTAATATAATATAGCATGCAAATTGTTGCCTGATATACGATGCCATATATTACTTCGAAATCATATATTCCAGAAGATTTAAATTAACCATTTTATTGCTCAATTTATTGGATCAGAAAATAGCGTAAAACTTCGGTTACCAATGATTATTTATTGCGAGTGCGACATATATTGTCAAAAAGAATATTGTGCTTGAAAGGGACAGTAAACAATGAAGTTGTGAAATCTTTCATTGACCATTAGCACATATTAGACGCCACCGAAGCTGCAGCTAAACATATTGAGGTAGAAATACATGAGGGTGCTATATCAACACAGGATGTTCCCCATTCAATAATCTATTCTGCTTGAGTCCAACAATCAAGCAGTTGTGCCAAAACTTTCAAAAATACAAAGCTTTAAGAGAACAATATTATCTTTCCTGACAGCAAAGCCTTAATGGACAGACTTTACCATCAAGTTGCAGTGAAATAATTTTCACATTGAATTGAGCAAAGCTTTTTAAGGTGATCAATACTCGTATCTGTTTAATCTCTGGGGACCAGTAGAAATAGTATAGTAATATTTATTATTGAGCGTAATTTACAATGTTTAGCGCAAAACTGTCATTGGTATGCTGACTGTACATTTAAAACTATCCAGTTGTTATTTCACATGAATTAAAAGATAAACCTTCGCTGCGGCCTGGGTCTGTGTTACTACCTGACAAATGAGAAGAAAGATATAAACCGCTTTTAAAGCCTATAAAGAATTATGCTCCCTTCTGTGCGCCATTTTGAATAACGATCGATTTGGAAGAAAAGATGATGAAAGGATGCAGGCAAGAATTACCAAATGTATAGCAGAACGGATGTTTCTTGATTTCAGCAAATATATCTTTCGTGCCAATCAAAGTAGAGGCATAAAACGGCAATATTAAACAGATTTGATTAGGATTAGGCTTTTAGCATGCTTATTCTACTTCCTTTGATTATTTCGAAGACAAGTTGAATTGATGGCCAAAAAGAATGAACGCTCGACACCCACCACTCTTTCCAAACAAGGTGTAGAATCTGTACCTCAGGTTCCTTAAGGATTTCCTCTAAACAAGCTACGCCGTCGAAGCTTGGCAGCTAGGGCTTAGAACTCAAGTTAATGCTCACCACCACAATATCTGCAAATTCATTAATTATTTGAAGAAAGAGCAAAGGTCAAGTATGCTCAAATTGCTGTGATAGGATCAGACCACCCAATAAAACGGTACCGATAATAGTATTGACTATATTTGTGTTATCGGCAAAACCTTTATTTTTAACATTTTAATGAAATCCTCTTGTTATTTTTTCAATACTCTATATTATGAAATAAAATCCAAGAATCTTTAGGTTTTTCATCCCCACTCAAAATTAATTAAGAGGATAAATGCATTTCTAGTTATAACTATTCCGATGGAAGATTCAGCAGATGTCGATGAGTGACTGATTTGGGATAAATCCAGGTGGTTAACTTCAAGTTGCACATAAAATAAACCTGAATGTGTATCTCCAGATTGTCTCATAATGCTTGAGAGTAGTGGAACTTAGAACACTCTCCCTTACTAAGAAACAACCCATAGGTAAAAGACTAAAGCGGTAAGTTTTTTGCAATTGCTAATGGAGATGTCCTTTGGAGTGCTGAAAAGGGAGAAAGAGTGTTTTTCAGCTACGAAAGTAAATTTCATTTGTTTGAATCGGAAGGAAACCAGCATGTATGGCGTTGTACCGGCGAAAGTTTGAATCACACATGCATGAAAAAGAGGGTTCCATTCGGTGGTTTCAGCTTAATGGTGGGGGAAATGATTTCAGACTCCGGCTTCTGTCCTCTCGTCCATATAGCTTGAAAGTAAACGATACCTTATATACAGAATCATCACCCTCCCCCCCTAAAAAAGGGCCTGCACACACTTTTTGTGATATATCTTACATACATTCACTAATTACCCTTACTTTGCAGGACATGACAGAAGCAACGCCTGTGAACAGAAGTAGATCTCAATGGGGGCAGGCTCGTTCAAGAAAGTGCAGGACACTTTCGTGCATTAGTTCTAATGTGAAAAATCCCCCCTCCACGAGCAGAATTCAGGACTGGGTGGACTGTTTCAAGAACTATGAGACAGTATCGAACTTTAATACAGTCAAAGCCATTCAGGACACTCCAGGAAGCATATAGATGAGCGCAAGCGAATTCAGTCCCTCGGTATATCCCGTAAGACCTGCAAGAGAGTGCTATTAATGGATCTAAAGGCCTACCCTTACAGCATCAGACAAGGAACAGAGAGAGGCTATGGTAGTAAAGATACTGGTGAAGATTCAGGAGACACCAACTTTCCTTAACCTACTTTGGACCTCAGATGAAGCTCACTTCAATCTTGAAGGAAAAGTAAACTGGAAGAAAATTTCTTCAGGGGGACCTCCAGACCAAATAAGGGAGCAACCAACCCATTACACTGCCCTAAGTGCACGGTATAGACTGTAATATTAGCTAGAGGCATCATCTGGCCATCCTTCTTCGAGGAATCTGGCGCGACAGTGACAGTCAAAAAGGAGTGATATGTTGAGGTCCTCAAAACCTTCAAGAGGGAGCTGCAGACCCTGTTCCCGTCGCATATAGGGAAGTTGTTTGGTTCCAGCAAGATAGAGCAAGCTCTCATACTTCAAACCTGCCTCAGGATTGGCTGAAAGAGAACTTTGGTGACCGTGTGATCAGTCTTAAGACTGATTTCGAGTGGGCAACCTCAAATTTCATTCTCTAGGGCTACCTTAAAGACAGAGTGTAGGCAGGGAGACGCAGGATCATCACGGAACTCAGGTAAGCCATCAGGGAGGAGATAAGAGGCATTAGTCTGTCAGTTTGTAAGGACGTCATGAACAACTTTGTGCTGCGCCTCAAGAAATGCACAGAGCTAAGTGGAGATCATCCCGAACACGTGCTCTAGAATAAAGAATAAAATTTTGTCCAAAGACTGTCATGTTATGATATGATGTTTTTAAACACAATAATCTAGTTATCACCAAAGTTTCATTCAAACTTTGCAGAAAATTAAGAAATGAGTCCTATCAAAATTTGAGGCCTATTTTGTGTGGGTGACCCTGTAAGTATCTACCTTAGGAACATCTAAACCCTTCTCTTCGCATATAGGGAGTACAAGATTCTGCTTTCCTACATGATAATGATTTTGGGCTATAGAGCAAACTCGGTGAAGCTGTACTTAGCTGTTAAAAATACTTAAATGATAAGCTGGCTTGCGCAAAACCTCTGCATACCCCATCGGAAATTTATGGAAGATACCTGGTAAGGTAGATAGGTAATAGAAACCAACGAATGTTGAGGATCTCCGGGTAGGATATTTGTGACGACTAGACTTGGACACCACGTAGAATAAATGCTCAATTTGTTTCACGATGGATGAACTTGATATCGAAATTATTCGACGGAACTCTCCAATGATTATCAAACCATTTCTGAGCAACTTGGGCCCTATGAAATGTTTTTGTGGTACGCAAAGCCCATGAATGGACAAAAATGGTCACCAAGCAGTGCAACTTAGCGGCCAAAGATCAATGAGGTATTTAGGCTAACCAATGGACCAAAGCTGTTCCACATGAACACATCCACACATATATAAAACCCCGACCAACCCCCATAGAGTCCTGTTGAGAACTGGAGGAAATGGCCGCCGATGTTCTCTACCACAACAGGGCCATACTATGAGCCCGAGACACTTGGAATCGTCTGACTCATCGATGTCAATAGTCCAGGTGTGTTGCTGTCTAGTGGCATGGTGTGAACAAAGGCCCTCTGGTTGACTATCTACTCCCATATCTAATATAAGTTAAAATAAAAAGTTCAATGACCTAAGATATATACATCTGGTACTTCTTGCATTGATCATAAATGCGATTTGGGCCAGTGTTACTTGTCTGATACTATGGTCAATTTTTCCCAAATGCCGATGCTCACAATTATTAAGCACTCGTATTCGCCCAATGGACCGTCCAAAATGGGGGTAATGCCTACCATCAGGTATTCTCAGAAGACATATTTGATGTGATGGCCCATCCATCTGCCATCTATTATCATGATGTCTCTGATCTTTGATAATTCTAGTCGCCTTGCCTAGCCGACGCTAACAACAACTCAAAAGTTTAAAAATCACAACGGAATTTCGATGACGTCACGGTGGTAGCGCTGCCCAGTCTTACATTTACTTACGACTATCTTATGACTTTTGCCTATTCAATATATATATATATATATATATATATATATATATATATATATATATATATATATATATATATATATATATATATGTATATAGGGAATGGCTAAACAATTCTTTGTGTTATCTGATATTTTGTTTTAGGTGCAGTAAAATATAGAACTGGCATAAGAAACACTTTTATTAAGAGCGAATTAGGTGTCTGTGAATATCGAGACGTTAATGTCAAGCTAAGATTAGGCTATGAGTTTTGAAGCTCTAGGTGTGAGAAGAGCATGTTTCCCCAATCAGTTATGGCTTTTTTGACATTTTAAGCTGTCTAACACGAAAAACAGTATTTTCCAACCTTTTGTAACATGCGCGAAAGATTAACGATTGTCTCAAAAGATAATTTTGAATCTTCTACCAAGTGTTTTTCGCAATCCAACAGTGAAATTGGATTCACTCTTATTCGAGGGCCAACAGCAAGCAACCCGAAGATACTAAGGGAAAATTTCATAATATGTTAAATTCAGAAAAGTCCCACCCTACCTTAACCAAACGAAGTACTAAATTAACCTAAACTTAGCCTAACTTAAACATCGGAATATCCTCAAACGCCTGATTCGTTGCGGGGCTCGTACCAAAAATGATTCAAGTAAAGTTTTATAGGGGATTTCGTTTTGTAGAAACAAGGGCTCACAAATTATACAAGACAAAGATCACCTTCACAACATGCATTTTTATAGAAGTAAAATATTGAATTAATATTAGTGAGGAAGTTATCTAAAGCCATGCCAATATTTTGCCTCTCCAAAATCTAAAAAATAGATCACCTAAATATTTTTTCCCATTTCATATTCCCCTCTCAACCTGACAAATTTTAACTAACCTTAAACTATTAATAAATCTTTCCTCTTCCCTAATCTGGACAGCAAAGGCTATCTGTCTTCTGCACAGTGTGGCTTCCGCAAGTTCCTCTCCACGTCGGATGCTCTGCTCCGACTGGAAAATGCTATCTGCGAGTCCTTCCTTCGTAGACAGCACTACGCCACCGTCTTTTTCGATCTGAAGAAGGCCTATGATACCGCATGGCGATACGGTGTCATGGAGACTGTCCAAAAAATGGGAGCGATGGGATGTCTCCCAATCTTTATATCTGAATTTGAGCGAAAACGTCGATTCTGCGTATGGGTAGGTGGGTGGGGGTGCTCTCTGGCCAAATGGAGCAGGAAGAGGGTGTCCCACAGAGAACTGTCCTCAGTGTCACACTCTTTGCCCTGAGCACCAACAGCATCATCTTGGTACTGCCGGAAGATATTCTCGCTACGACGTGGACGAACTTTCGATCCTTGTGGCGCGGCCCAGATGAAACTCTGGAGAGTCCACTCCAACACGAATTGAACCGCGTCTCTCGCCATGCCGAAGCACATAGGATTTGGTTTTTCTTGGTCAAGACTAAGGGGGTTTTATATGCTGCCATTCAGGGCTCCACCCTTACCTAGACTTGTTTCTCAATGGGGTACGCCTGGAAGCGGTTGACTCGCACCTTTTCCTCGGTCTTGTATTTGACTGAGGCCTTACCTGGAAAGCTCATATTCGCAGCCATAGGGTGTCTCACGTACCCGCGCCATGGATATTCTTCGTTCCCTGACATTCAACGCCTGGAGCGCTTATAGGGCTACTGCCTTAATTTTTTATTGATCATTTGTTTGTTCGAAGCTTAACGACCCAGGCGAGATTTATGCATCTGCAGCCGAGCGTGTATTGCGAAAAGTGGATTCGATCCACAACACCGGACTTCGCATGGAGATGCCTTCAGCACTTCCCCCATTAGGAGCCTACTTTTCGATGCTTGGTAGATACCACTAGTTATGCGCCGTGCACAGTGCATTATTCGTTTGTATGCCCGAGCCCTGCACCACCCTCAGGTGCCAATAGCTCTCACTGCATCCCAAGCAGATCTTGACGGTGCCTAAGGCAGCGAGAGACGCCATTCATGTTCTAAGCCCTTTGGGTTTATGGCTAGGAAACTCCTTCACGAGCTAGATATAGCTTTTGAGCCGATGGGTGCCCTCGTTCTGCCTAGGTCACCACCCTAGTCGGTACCACCTTTGAATATTTGACGCTATGCGTCTGCTCCCAAAGCTTCTACAGGCCCGGGAGTATTGCTTTTGGCCTTTTTAGGGCAAACTTCGTTTCAGTGTACACGGATGGCTCCGAGTCCCAAGAGGGGGTCGGTTTCTATGCCGTATACCCCCTGTTTGAAGTCAATGTGGCTCTCCCAGCTACTACCTCTTTCTTCACGGCTGAGCTGGTTACAATACACCGCTCGGTACCGGAGATAAATCGACGTGCCCAGTTCGTAGACCGGATTATGATTTATAGTGACTCACAAAGCGCCCTGATTCCTCTCGGGTTATTGGAAACTCCGCATCTTCTGGATCGCGATATCCGTGACCCCACTGATTTGGTGAGCCGGACATGTAGCATTTGCTAGGGAATGACGGCGCCAGACCAGTGTTTCGCTCTTTCTCACACCGAAAAAATGGCAGGAATACGGGCAACCATCTTAGCGGCTTGGCAAAGAAGATGGAAGATGGTCAAGGTAAACTTAAAGTTACGTGCCATTGCGCCGCGACTGTTCCCATGTACATAACCCCCCGATACGGTGACGTCTTCTGGTTGCTCTATTTTGTCTTCAAATTGTTCACACTCTCAGGACGAAACACCATTTTATGCAGCACTTGCCAGATCCTTACTGTGAGGGCTGCGTTGTCCCCGAGACTGTTCAGCACATTTTTGTTGAATGTCCTATTCTGGGTGTTTTTCACGCACTTTACCTGTCCCGGTACCAGGACGAGTGGGGTCGCTACCACTTTTCCTTTATACTCGGGACTGATTAATGCACACCGACTTGCGGACTGTAAGACTTTTGGGAGGAGGCTGGCCTCCTCCACTTTATTTGACTGTTTTCTGTTGGTCTCGTGCTCCTGCGCCAGGGAGGAAGGCGGGCCTATTCCCGTCGCTGGAGTGTGCTTCGATCTTATTACCTTTTTGCTTTAGTTTGTTTTTGTTTATAGTCTACTATCTTTTTATCCTCGCTATTTGTTATTTGTTTTCTAATATAGCCTAGTCGTAGTTTGTAGTGAATACGGCGAATTATGCCCAAGTAAGCAATGGCCAGATGGGCTCCTAAAATAAAAAAAATAAAAATCATCTTCACTAAACACGAAACTCAAAATAAAGATGCAGTTATAATCTAGTTAATCCTGAATATCCGGAGAGGACGCAATGTATTAAGCAAATTTATTCATGTAAAAACATTAATCATGTAATAGATTCCTCGTGCTCGAATAATTTACTATTGTAAATTATTCGAATTTTTATTTAGATATTTGTTTCTGAGGTTCCTGTAATTTTTATAACAAATATATTCTTTATATATATATATATATATATATATATATATATATATATATATATATATATATATATATATATATATATATATATATATATATTAATAGCAACGTTTCAGTCTCTATGAAACGTTGTGACAAGATAAGCATCATTATTTCTGGTCCTTAGGTTTATTCTGAAAATCAAATTATTGTTCGTGAGAAAAGACTTTTTCCAGTATGTCGCCTCTATGTATGGACCTACAGGACTCCAATTTTACATGGAATACCTGAATACCCTCAAACTGCCAAAATTTAGGGAAATTTGTCCTCCTTTAGTCTTTATCCTAAATTCCTCTATATCAAACTAGATCATTCTTTCCTATTTTTGACTACCTAAAATTGAGGATTGCTTGTAGTATCAAAATACGTTTCAAAGTCGAGAGGGAAGATCTGACGTCACACTCAGCAAATAAATTAAAACGTCGTTTATTTTTCTCAGTTTTTTTTATTTTGTTTTATACTCAATAATTAGAATAAAAAAGAGTTAAAGACTCAGAAAAGGATAATCTCTATTCAGGAATGTACTTTGAAATCTTAGGGATTAGCCCTGATAAATGCATGCATTCTGATGTTGCTTTTTGCATATTTTAAGATTACCCTTTAAATAAGCGAAGAAATTTCTTTTATCTTTATCCTTGTCTATTTATTTTTTCTATTCAATTTTATATTAAATATTTATGTGTGGATCGTCCATAGAAATTCATCTGGCCCCATTCTAATCATAATGAAATAAAAAAGAAAGTTATGGCAATAACGACCCTGTTAAACCTCCCCAGCGCTCAGAACCACTTTAAAGTACGGCGTAGTGAGCCTTGGAAGGAAGTACCATTTGGGAACCCAAAGGAGGGAGGTCCTAATGAACACGAGCGCCATATTGAGTTAAGTTTAATAGGTAGGATTCTATAAAAAAAGAGATAGTTGAGAGACTCATAGCTAGTGCTAGTGTTAAAGAAATAAAGAGATTTGTCCCGACATAATCTTCTACCTAAAGGAAAGCGGGTAGACCTGAATGCCTCTAAGGAACCTTAGGGATCCTCTTTAACATCGACAAACCAGAAAAATGAAAACCCTTAAAAACATTCTATGGACAGCTACATGTTGCTCTGATCTAAATTCTGTACATCTAATGGATACATCGTAATTTGCCACTCAGATTGCGATGCCCCGTAAGGGGCGCGGCGATTTGCCATCCTGGCCGCCGTGCTGACGGGATCCAGCGCTCCGTCCGGCCCCAGCTTAGCCTCTCTTCCTTCCTTCAGATAGCCCGATTTCTTCCCTACCTCGTCGCTTTTCATACAACCTCTCCCACAACTTTCTCTGGTCAGCCTCTAATTTCACAGGGTAGATGCTGACCTTCTTCTCAAGCCAACCCCCCCCGGATCGGGGCTGGGGTTGGGAGGGGACATTGTTCCCTAACCCCTGACCTCCGGTTCGGGATGGGGGTTTTTTAACAACCTGCTTTATCCCCACCCATACCTTCCTCACATCCCTTTTCCTCTCCTCTTCAAAATCTATCTTTTTTACGCCGTGTCCAAGGTGGAGCCGCCATGCCGATGGACTGCCAGGCCACCAGGCGGGAGGGGTGGTCCCGAATGGCGGCGCCTGGCTCTGCCGGGCTTGTAAGCACCTCTCGCAGTGCGGGCTACTGCGAGGGGTGATGAGCTATTGCGTCCCGTGGCAAAAATAGGGTCACCATGCCCATAGATGAACAACCAAAAAAAACCCAAACCCCTTTAACTCCCCCTTGCTCATCGATGGAGCCGCCCTTGGGCAGCTCCACCGAAAAAATGGAGGTCCCCCCCCCTGTGCTTGCACTGGGGACCCTCCATATTTCTCTAACCGGAGAGGAGGCTTACTCCTCTCCTTCGCCTACGGGTGCAGGGGACTCCCCCTCACCCCCTTCTCTGGAGGTGCTTTCGGGCACCTCCCTTTTCCCAGCGGCAGTCCCATCTTTTCTTTTCAAGGGGACTGCCAAGAAAGCCAGCAGGCAGCCCTTAGCCAGCCGCTCCCCATCAAAGCGGCTCGGTAGGGCAAACCCCCTTAGGGGGGAGAGGGAAGCCAGGCCCCTTCGGTCGCTTCCCTCAAAAGACCTGCTGGCAAGAATATTAAACCTTGCCGGGGTCAAGGCCTGTGCCTCCCCACACCACCTGACTAGTGACAATACTGCCAAGGGGACCTGCGATGTCCTGGGAGGGGATGGCCAACTGGAGGCCCCTCCTGTGATAGACATGGTCCTTGAGGAGACCCAGCCCCAGACGGTAGGGCCTTCCATGGGGGGGAATTCGGGCTCGGCGCCAAGCACCGAACCCGAATCCGCCCCTATGCAAGGTCCCCCTCAAATGGCTGAGGGCTCCGAGGCAGTAGAAGGAGGGGAGGGATCTCCTCCGACAGGTGCCCCTACGACAACCAGGACCTTCTCCATTTCGGAGAGGGACCTGGCTGAGGCTGGTCCATCTGGCCTGGGGACTTCTGCCGGCGGAGGTGAAAAGCGGGTTCATTCCCCGCCCTCCTCTCCGAAAAAGAAAAAGAAAAAGACAAAAAAGACAAAAAAGACTCGGGGCTCCTCTCCATCCGCGGGGGCTGCGGGGACGGATGGGTCTGCGGGGACGGATGGGTCTGCTGCCACTCTGGCAAGCGACCAAGCCAAGATCGGCACATCCGCCCCCTCTGCCCCCCCGGTTGCGGAGCCCCTGACAAAGAAGACTAATACCAAGAGTGCACAGGGCGGAGCCTCGATGACATCGTGGCCCCTGATTCAGAGGTTACCTAGCGTTTTCGAGCCCGCTGGCTTCAAACGCTTCCTCGTTATTCGCTCCACTGATGGCACCATGTTGTCCAAGGGCAACATGATCCCTCAGAGGAGAGGATTAGCTAGTGCAATTGGTAGAGAGCCGAAGGTAACCCGTTTCTCGGACGGGAGCCTTCTGGCGAATGCGGCGAATCCCGCCGAGGCGGCTAAGATTAGTGCTCTTCGGACACTTCATGGCACCCCGGTGAGTGTGACGCCGCAGTCTACCATGAACTTTGTGAAATGAGTAGTTTATGCGAGGGAACTCGTTGACTACTCCATTGAGGACATCACCTTAGAGCTGGCCGACCATGGGGCGGTCAAGGTCGAACGTGTGATGAGAAAACAGGAACTTTAGTAAACAAAGAACAAACATCGAAGCTGACAATAATGAAAATGTTGGAGTAAGGAATTATATTAGTCTTCTCTATAAGTTCACAACTATTTTTAATATGAGATTAGGATATGGACCCCACAAGCGGGGACAAGTGATTCACAAGCCATTTTGATAAGGAATATGAGGCAGAGCCTAACAAACTTATAATGGAGCGCATAGGATTATTGGGTATATGAGTTTTTACCAAACCGTACATATATGGAAGAGAGGCGTTGCTAGATTTAAATTTAGTAATTAAATCGTGAAATTTTTTTGAAAGGGATCGAATGTTTTTATGAAATTCACTGTTAGTAGTTAATGTAGGGTCCTTTTGTAGGACATCATTAGTAGATTCATCTTCTAATAATAAGTTAATTTTTTCAATATAATTCACTTTGTCCATAATAATAACGTCACCAGATTTGTCTGCTTTCGTAATATGTATAGAGGGATTTTTTCGAATATTAGATATAGCACGGTGAAAATGCAGAGGATAATTTAAGAGGGTATCCTTGATAAGCACTGATAAACACAACCCTTCGCGGTCGAAATTGAGGAAACTGGGAATCTTCCTATTCTTGACCTTTTAATACATAGGACACTGTCAGGTTTTAAATTCTGTGTTTATCGAAAACGTCCAACTCCAGTTCATATATTCACTTTTATTCTTATCACAGTGTTAAAATTAAAAGATATGTACTCACTTCTATGTTTCTGCGTGCATTACGCCTTGTTAGTCCGGAATTTTTGGATAAGGAATTGTCCAATATCTTTGAAATAGGTAAAAAAAACTTGTTACCCTCGTGAATTTTTGCACACTTCATTAAACTTTGCTAAGAGAACCTTTCGGGAACACTGGTAAATCTGTACCTACTAGAATTTACCAACATAAGTATAATATTAGAAGAAGTGAAATAAACAGCACTTTATTTTCACATTTATCCGAAAATAACCACCATATTGACTGGAACTCTGCAAAATTCCTTTATCATTCCGCTGATTTCACAAAAAATAAATATTGTCAAGTGTTCATTAATTGGCATCTTGCCTAATATAAATATTTTCCCTGGCTTATTTAAATTCGACGTTGTTTTAAAAAAACTTGTACTATATGAAATAACTTCATAATGCAGCCTGTTGACACTCTTTATTAATGTAATATCATTCGCATTGCCTCCCCCACCACGTGTCTCTGCTATGATCGTAGATTAACCCTTAGCCTTAAATATTATTGTTCGGTTGATAATCCTTTAAAATGCTTTTATGTTTTTTCCCCCACCATTTCCATTCATATACATGGTGGTGTTGTGTGTATATCGTTTTAGGAAAGCATATGTCTGTTATTAGATGCCTATTGTTCTTTTTATTGGTATTTTTCTGTCCTGTTTTTGTGTTTTTCCATTGGCTTGGCTTGTATCTTTGTACCCAATATAAGGTTGTCTTCTCCATTTTCATGCTATTTCTTGAAAATTAACTTGCAAATATAGTTGGAAAGTGCTTGGATTCATTTTTTTTCATTTTCCTGTGGGTTAATTTTCCTATTATCGTTTTCCTCACGTGCCACTTTGTGAGTTTTTCATTATATATGTATATATATATATATATATATATATATATATATATATATATATATATATATATATATATATATATATATATATATATATATATATATATATATATATATATATATATATATATATATATATATATATATTTGGGGGGGGGACCAAATACGCTGCTGTTGAAATCATCATTATTTAACTGGATTTAAACATTTGAGGCCGTAGACTCCTCAGTGCAATTTAGGCCAAGTCACTTAATGCAAAACTAAAAATTACATTAGGTTAATATAAATTATAGAGATTAGATTTTGTTTGATTTGTATTTAAATTATTTTAGTTTTACGATCAAAAGCGATTCTAATATTACTGAATATTTTCAAGTGTCAAGACCAATTTCAGATTTAAGTATTTTTATGTGAACTAGAATGGACGAAAAGTCTGGTTTGTTTGAGACAAGCCTCGCGCGGGTAGACCTTCACTGGTGCTGCTCGATGCGATCATGGTCGAACCAATATACGATGAAGCGCAAGTTTTACCTCCATATAAACTACAGAGCACCGGCATATGAATGGAATTGGGTTCTTATAGCCTTAATTGGACCCACTATTATGCCCATTTTTTTAAAATACGATTTGGGGCTCTATATTAGGCTAGAATTTATTTAGTCTTTTTGAACAGCAAACAAAGTCGTTCTTATTTTCTACAAATGAAAAGTAATAATTTCTCTAAAGTATTTCGTGTTCGAATTTCTTAATAGAGGCAATTAAGAAACTTTTTTCTATTTTTCAAATATCGAGACATTATTTTTAAAGAAAGTTTTAAACTATGTGAATTTTAAATACAGGAATTTATATAAGGAACATATATTGCATGTTGGGTGGATAAGGGTATTTATTGAGGATAACTTTCGGTTTTCTGGCAAGAAACTAATCAATCTTGTTCCTAAACCTATAAATGTAGCTTTCCTATAGACTGAAGTTTCATACTTTGTTTAAGAACGTTTTATATCTACAAATATCCAAAAATGGAAAGCTAACATTTTTCTCGACTTTCCTTCTGTAATTTATAGTTTGATGCCATGAATTTAATTATTTTAAGGAATTTCTCTGCCTGCTTTCAGGATTTCATTAAGACGAATGTATCATTATCATTGCATCTGCAATAGATAGTTTTATATTAAATCGGACAATTAATGACCCAAATTGAGTAATCATCATCTTCATCACTAACTCTAAAATTTAAGAAGGCACGTTTTTGAGTATTTGAATAATAACTTTATCTTAGTTTGGTTATGACTTATGTTTTTTTTATTAAAGTTCAGAGATAGATATAAGTATCGAAATTTTTTGAATTTTTTTCAATAACTATATTTTAGCAACGTGATATTTTGAAAGGGGGGGAAATTTAGTTTAGAATTCATTTTTAAAATTATTATAATTGTCGAAGTAAAGAAAATTTCTAAAAATTTAACCATGGCTGCTTTTTTTAGATTTTAAATTTTAATCTTAGTAGCGAAGCGCAAGCTCCCCCGTAGGAGGGAGTGGCACAATAAAATGAGAGTTTATACAAATTTGGATGATTTCATTTAACGGAATATTATTTACGTTATAATTCACCATAATGACATCACGGGCATACAAACGGAAGTAAAAATCTTTTAGAATTTTTGGAGGAAATAGCTATGGTGTAGTCATTATACGTAAGTTCGTAATTGATGTATATTAGGAATTTTGATATTCTATACGAGCGTATATTTAATGTGTAGAAAATGTAAATGGTGTGGTACTCCTTCCATATGGGTTTTAGTATTCCCATATGCATACCAGGAACGGAGCCCAATAAGCGTACCTTGTTATATATCTGGCCAAATATATTTTTACCTGTCTTAAATTTAGATAAGAATCTATTGATGCCATTTTCTACATGAATCAAAGTTTGAATAATGGGTTCTTTTAACTTTTGAAATTAATTGGTTTCCGAAAGTGTAAACATCATTTTTTTTTTATTGTACTCTTCCCGGTCCATAATAACAACACCATTTCCTTTTTCAGGGTTACAGATTACACGCGTTTTCATAGAGGCGAAAGATTCAAGTAGAAATATATCGCCGGGGCGAACTATCGGAGAAAAAAAATTCTATGCTTAACTCTCTATGACCCATTGGCGTTCCTCAGCGACATTAGATTTCATAGAACTTAATTACTTTATTCACAAAGTTTCGTTCAATAGCTGCGTGAAATTAGATAGTAAATATGTAGCTAAGAAACTTTATCTGAACAATAATTTGTGAAATATTTCATTCAAGCACTTTTAAACCAGGTGCCCAATAGCGGTTATTTCTAAAAAATAACTTGGGTCATAGAGGGTTAATATTATAAGAATAGTTAAAACTTTAGGCCATTCACTTTTTCCTAACATCGTTGAAATTAAAGAGTGATGTTACATCCATATGATTGAAGGTTGATGAAAAATTCTCTTTTTAGGAAAAAAAAATAAAGTTTAAGTTATAAATCTGGATAATGCTAAGCCGAATGTAAGTAAGAATCGGTCGCACTCGAGGGAGGGTGTTCTTGAATAATTAAATATTACTTTATCCGTTGAACACTTTTAAAGATCATTATTAATTCCTATATCTTTTAATTTACGAATATGTTTTTGGCCCAATTTTTAGTTAATTTAGAAGTAGAAATGTTGCCATAGTTTGAAACAAAAGCAAAATTCTAAGGTGGCCACGATAGATTGTAACTTCAATTTATATAATGAAACTTTGTCAGTAAGATCATGGATGTGTTCATGTTTGAATTTAATTTTCTTATTAAGCAATTCATTTGGCTAACACTTAAAAAAGTTAAGTGAGTAAGGAAATTTATACCTTAACTAATACTAAATTGTACTGTTTTCATTTAGTATGTTATCAAATTAGAAATTTTGACCCCAAACCGTCTTGTTTCTAGTGTAAATGATGAGTGTCGAAGTATTGAGTGCTTTCTAATTTTTCTGTCAGGAAATTATATATTTAATGACTTTAGCGCGCCAGTCTGACACTATTTCTTAGGAAAGGAAACAATTTCTCTATTGGCTGAGTGGACTCTTTAATTACTGTATCACGAGAATACCACAGCATTTAATCCATTTTAAGGAAAGAGCCGGTCAACATGTTATGATCCAGTGAAACACCAAGAATTAATCAAAAAGATATATATTTTAAATTTATCGATTCACTCAAAATATTTACACTAAATTCTAAAAGTTTAATATGCTCCGCAAGATTTGAACAAGGGCCTATTCTGACGTGAATCCTGATCAAAGCCAAGTAGGCTTCACGTAAATGAACCAATTGCCAGTTAGTTAATTTATGGAGACCTTTTAGTACAGCATTTAGTCACAATTTATGTTCCTCTAATCTATCTAAAAATATGACAGTGGTCACTAAATATTATATCTTCTTTAGTTAGCTTGGGTACAGCATTAAAATCGTACTTAAGCAAAACGAATATATATATTCATTCGGACTTACATGACCTTGAAAGGACAGGGGTTGACGGATGTCACTATATTGGATTTTTTTCAATTCTTAGAGTTGCAGCGGACGAATGGAGATTAGCCCCGAGATGGGGGGAAACGATGTCTAATTCTTCTTATAACTTTATCTCCGCAGGGTTGCCCAACTGGGTTTTAGGATACAAGGTTATTTCGAAAGTACTTAAATGGAACTTCTTTGGGGATTAGTTCTTCTTCTCTCACAATTACTGAGATTGCAATTTGAGAGTCACTCGAGGGTGACTCCAGAAATTTCTGTTTGGCACTAGGAATTGTGATCCAGCCAGACCTTTTGCTAAGTTTGTGAAGGATAACTCGGTATGGCACTGATAAGAAAAAGCGACGAACTTCTAAGTCTTAGAGGTCGATTTCGGAACTGGGTGAGGGACTGATCATATTGATCTAGTCCTCTATCGTCTCTAATAGAATAATCATCTCTTTTCTTTATAGACCGGCGAATCCCCCACCCAATGGGGACGGAGTGAGGCCACTGACGGGAGTGCGAGGGGTGATGGGGGGGGGGGGGGGGGTCACCGCGGAGCACAGGTCTCTTTCTTGAAGAGAGGCACCGACAACCGTCATATTATTTCTCCTCGGGTTTTTTTTTTTATCTGACACCACTTTTTGGCGTTCTAATCGCGGGCCTCCTGACCTCGTAGGTAATCAAATTTTTTGAGAGCTGCTTAATGGCCTTTTGTGACTACCTTGGTCCAGCAGCTCGCCATCGACTATCATTCGGCCGCGAGATCAAAGCCCTTCGGCCGTTTGACTGTTAGTCAGACGACTAACGTTCTCACGCCCCTCATCCTTTGGTACGTTTCTCTCGCTCTCTTCGAAGGAGGACTTTAAAATATATGTCCGCTTGGCCCTCTGTGTGGCGTCATGTTATAATTCCTCTACAATGAAGCTAGGTCCTCGAAGCTTTCAAATCCAGATAAATAAAAATAATTGTAAGAATAGCATTCATGGTTTTCACCATCATATCAAACTCCGGTTTCAAAGAATTTTAAACATTCATGATGTGTACAAACGAAACCAAGACCAGAAGACACTACGCTTATTTAAAAGATTCAAAGGAAAAACTTATCAAGTGCAATTTGGACCTTGATTTCTTGTGCAAGCGTAAAACTTACAATATATTTCCTAGTTTTTATGATTTAAACTATAGAAATTTGTATTATTTGCATATATATGTGATATACGGCAAGTTTGATAATTAGTCTTATACTTCCTTAATATTTTCGCAATATTACGATTACGTTTAAAAATTATTGCCCATAATGAATTTATCATATGTACCCTTTCCCATTATATGATGTTTCTACTTCTAATTAATCCGATCTTTTTGTGGATTAAATTTTGAAGGCATATTACATTGAAACTTTATTGTTTTTAATTAATATAATTGATGTTTATGAACGTTATAACCTAACTTCTTATTGTGGAAGACACCAGCCCACTAGCTTTTTCTACACAAACTGCCAACACTGATTCCGGACTACCGTGCAACCGAGGGAAAATTTCGGCGAATCATTTGCATGTCTGTGCTGAATGATAAAGAGGTTAGCGAGCCTCCCTCGTTGCTTGATATATGAGAGCCTCTCTATCTCTTTTTATTTATCCGCCAGAAGACTCTTGCTCTGGAACACAATACTTTTCCGAGCAGGGGATACACCAAAAGACTCTAATTTGAGCTATTGGGTTGAGGAATAAGTTTTTGCGGTTTTATCAAATATATTCATTACCATTAACAATTTTAGAAAAACTTCATTTTTAATTGATAACAATATGCAATTTAACCAATAATATATTCTCCGTTGTTATTTATGACTTTTTCCCAGCGTTCAACAAATTTTTTGATGCCTCTGCAAAAAAAAACTCTGGATTTTGGGAGTGCGATCGGAACAGATGAAAATCCGATGGAGACAAGTCCTACGAATATGGAAGATGTGGCAGGATTTCCCAATTAAGCGTTTGGATGGCGTCTTTTGTCATATTGACAATGTGAGGACGAGCATTGTCGTGTTGCAGAAAGACTCCATAATGTCGATGAGGTAGCTTCTCACGAATAGCTTCGGCGAGTCGATACATTTGTTGAACGTACAGTTCTAAATTGACAATCTCGTTGTTCGCAAGGAGCTAATGAAGAATGATGCCTTCACAATCCCACCACCCGCACAGCATCGTCTTTCGTGGATGAAGTCCTTGCTTTAATCGCGGAAGTGTTTTTTTAAGGGGATAAGCCATTGTTTTCGACTGTTCATGTTGACATAAACACACCACTTTTCGTCGCCAGTGATGATGCGGTGAAGAAATTTGTCCTTATATCCCAGAGTAGCCATGTGACGAGCAAGCAAACCTGCGGCAATCATGGAGCGTTGAAGTTTATTGCTTTCGCTCAAAGCGTGCGGAACTCATGCACCAAGTTTTTGAACTTTCCCCATCGAATGAAAGTGATTCACTACAGTTTTCTGATCACACGCCAATTGTACAGCCAATTCTCTAGTCAAATAACGAGGATTTTCATGACAAGGTCGTTCAATCGATCTTCATCAAACTTAATGGGGCGACCAGGACGTTCTTCGTCATTAAGATTCAAATGATCGTTTTGGAAACGTGAAAACCACCATTCAGCTGTCCATTCTGATAAGGCATTTTCTCCGTACACAGCACAAATATCGCGACGAGCTTTGGCTTTCTTTGCATTGTTCCCGTCTCGATTGAAAATGAAAAACAACAAGTGTCGAAAATGCGCCATCCTTTCAACTTGATATTCCATTTTGAGGGTACAGAACAAAAATTCAATTAACACAACTTATAAATAAACCGCAATGACTTATTACTCATCTTTAAGACGTAGACTAAGCAAAAGCCTAATAGTGTACGCTGTTAAGAGACGTAGCCTATCCTTTGCAAATTTGGCTCTCAGTATTTATTATTGTTTCTTAATATGTGCACAAATCACGTCAACAAAACTTAAATAAACACAACATTAAAAAAAACGCAAGGACTTATTCCTCAACCTAATAGAATAAAATAGGCTTGCCGAGAAGCATTTGGATCAGTCAAATGAGTGCAGTAAGAGTTTTTCCTATTCTCCACCAAGCCAAATAACAAGGATGAAACAATTGCCTAAATCAAGATGCATCTATATCTTACTAGTATCTACGGTAATCATCTCTGCTTACTGCTCCTCAACAATTCTTTCGTTCAAAGTCCGTATATAATTATCTTATTCTTTATCGTTGAATGATCCAAAATCAAAAGCCTATGTTGTTTTTTTTGCTGCCTAAAGAGAATGCAATAAATTTAGTATAATAATAGTGAAATAATTCTCTTTAGCCATTCTCATTAAAGTGCATAATTACAGTTCTTGTGTTACCATATTATTTCACATATTCACTTCTTCTCATTAAAATATTTAAATTACTGTAATAGTTTACAAAATCCAATATCTTTCTTCACAGCATTCGAGATTGATAAGTATCTAATCACGTGATCCAAATTTACTCTGACAATCATTGCTCTCGTGGTTGTTCAATTGATTACCTATATTTTAGGGGAAGAGGGAGAATTGGAGCTTATTTTAGAGCAGCCAGCAACCGCTGGCAACCAATGGATGGCATCAGATGGAAACCTTAGGCCATTATCTGCCACCGTCGCTTCAAGCCAAGTGTTTTTTTTAACTCGAATGAACATATCTAAGGGTTTCATTGATGTATTTTCGTTAAGAGCCCAAAGTTATTTTACTTTGGTAAACACTTATGAAAATAATAAAGCTTTGTATAAACAATTGGATATATACATTTTAATATAGGTAAATAGATAGTTTGTTAAGGGATATGAGAATGAGTATTTGATGTAAATATTACTCGTTTCATAATCAATTCAATGGCAACATAAATCGAGAGAAAAAATGGCTCAAACGGACTGAAGTCAAAGTCTGGCAATAGTAGAAATAGAAAAGATTGTCATTCAGTATCTTTTCTATAAGGTTATAGAAAAAAAAAGTGGAAATGTGTCACAGGACGCTTACAAGGAAATATCTGTAAAATATAGTGGCAAAAATTGAAAAACTGAAAATACGCTAAAGATTTTTATATCGTCTCAGATCTTCTGCGGTCAATGATGCAATAAAGGTGCACAATGCTGTAGATATCTACTTCTGTATATTGGTCGATCTTATAATTGATACCGCTTAGCATGGTACGAAGAGAGGCCGGAGAGTGTGAAATTCCGCTAAGTTTCAGGTGTAGCAGTTGCTTTATCCCAGCCAATTGAAAAGAAGAACTATTCGCTACTCATTGTCCATAACCTTGTTCTCTTGGTTTCCCTGCAATCTTTGTTTCATTATTTCTCTTTTCCACTCTAGACAAAACTGATGTCTGCTGAATTTTTAGATGCCTTTGATCATTTTATTTTTCTCTGTTCGAATTGATGTTCTTAAGAGTGTAGTATCATATAAATATTATAATGGAGTTTTTCTTACTCAAATGAATAATAGAGAAAGTAGAAACCATTCTCATCCTGAGACATTAAACACACGTCAATGTTAATATAATTCTAACCCTAGATTCCTAATACAGGGGCTAAATAATTCAATACAGCTATACAAAGAGGCGTTTCATTCTATACATTTATATGTTTGTCAGGTTGGAATCGCCTACGCATGCCCCGTAAGGGGCGCGGCGATTTGCCATCCTGGCCGCCGTGCTGACGGGATCCAGCGCTCCGTCCGGCCCCAGCTTAGCCTCTCTTCCTTCCTTCAGATAGCCCGATTTCTCCCCTACCTCGTCGCTTTTCATACAACCTCTCCCACAACTTTCTCTGGTCAGCCTCTAATTTCACAGGGTAGAATGCTGACCTTCTTCTCAAGCCAACCACCCCGGATCGGGGCTGAGGGGGGGAGGGGACATTGTTCCCTAACCCCTCAGCTCCGGTTCGGGATGGGGTTTTTTTAACAACCTGCTTCATCCCCACCCACATCTTCCTCACATCCCTTTTCCTCTCCTCTTCACAACCTATATTTTTTACGCCGTGTCCAAGGTGGAGCCGCCATGCCGAAGGACTGCCAGGCCACCAGGCGGGAGGGGTGGTCCCGAATGGCGGCGCCTGGCTCTGCCGGGCTTGTAAGCACCTCTCGCAGTGCGGGCAACTGCGAGAGGTGATGAGCTATTGCATCCCGTAATCAAAAGAGGGTCACCATGCCCATGTATGAAAAAAAACAAAAACCACAACCCCCAACTTCCCCAAAAACATCTACGGAGCCGCCCTCGGGCAGCTCCACCGAGAAAATGGAGGTCCCCCCCCTTGTGCTTGCGCAAGGGACCCTCCATAATTCTTTAACCGGAGAGGAGGCTTACTCCTCTCCTACGCCTACGGGTGTAGGGGACTCCCCCTCACCCCCTTCTCTGGAGGTGCTTTCGGGCACCTCCCTATCTCCAGCGGCAGTCCCTCCTTTGCTTTCTAAGGGGACTGCCAAGAAAGCCAGCAGGCAGCCCATTGCCGACCGCCCCTCGTGCAAGCGGCTCGGTAGGGCAAACCCCCTTAGGGGGGAGAGGGAAGCCAGGCCCCTTCGGTCGCTTCCCTCAAAAGACCTGCTGGCAAGAATTTTGAACCTTGCTGGGGTCAAGGCCTGTGCCTCCCCACACCACCTGACTAGTGACAATACTGCCAAGGGGACCTGCGATGTCCTGGGAGGGGATGGCCAACTGGAGGCCCCTCCTGTGATAGACATGGTCCTTGAGGAGACCCAGCCCCAGACGGTAGGGCCTTCCATGGGGGGGAATTCGGGCTCGGCGCCAAGCACCGAACCCGAATCCGCCCCTATGCAAGGTCCTCCTCAAATGGCTGAGGGCTCCGAGGCAGTAGAAGGAGGGGAGGGATCTCCTCCGACAGGTGCCCCTACGACAACCAGGACCTTCTCCATTTCGGAGAGGGACCTGGCTGAGGCTGGTCCATCTGGCCTGGGGACTTCTGCCGGCGGAGGTGAAAAGCGGGTTCATTCCCCGCCCTCCTCTCCTAAAAAGAAAAAGACTAAAAAGACTCAAAAGACGAAGAAGACTCGGGGCTCCTCTCCATCCGCGGGGGCTGCGGGGACGGATGGGTCTGCTACCACTTTGGTAGGCGACCAAGCCAAGATCGGCACATCCGGCCCCTCTACCCCCTCGTGTGCGGAGCCCATGACTACGACTAAGACCAAGAATGCACAGGGCGGAGCCTCGATGACATCGGGGCCCCTCATTCAGAGGTTACCTGGCGTTTTCGAGCCCGCTGGCTTCAAACGCTTCCTCGTTATTCGCTCCACTGATGGCACCATGTTGTCCAAGGGCAACATGATCCATCAGAGGAGAGGATTAGCTAGTGCAATTGGTAGAGAGCCGAAGGTAACCCGTTTCTCGGACGGGAGCCTTCTGGCGAATGCGGCGAATCCCGCCGAGGCGGCCAAGATAAGTGCTCTTCGGACACTTCATGGCACCCCGGTGAGTGTGACGCTGCACTCTACCATGAACTTTGTGAAAGGAGTAGTTTATGCGAGGGAACTTGTTGACTACTCCATTGAGGACATCACCCTAGAGCTGGCCGACCATGGGGCGGTCAAGGTCGAACGTGTGATGAGAAAACAGGGAGGGGCCTCGAGACCCACCCCTACACTCTTCGTCACGTTCGACTGTGACAAGCTCCCTGAGTCGGTGCGTGCCGGTTGGTACCGCTACCGCGTGAAGGCATTCGTGCCACTGCCGCGGCGGTGCTATTACTGCCACCGCTTCGGTCATACGAATCGATCATGTAGACGTGCAAAATCGGGGTCACCCGAAGTCTGTGTAAATTGCTCCAAGGTCGCACACGATAAGTCCAAATCGTGTGTGGCCAAGTGTGTCAATTGCGGAGAGCCGCACCCTGCTTCTTCGAAGCAATGTGGTGCATATCTCCTTGAGAAAGAAATCCTGGCCGTTCAGGCCCAGGATCGACTCTCATTCCGCGAGGCAAAGGACTTGGTCCTGGCGCGCCCGGCTCTGCCTGGGACGTCATATGCCTCAATAGTTAGAAAGGCACCCTCTGCTCCTGGCCCATCCAGGCCAACGAGCACGGTTGTTTCCGCGCCCATTCGGAGCCCTTCTGTGGGCTCTACCCAACCTGGGCGCTCCCCTGGTAAAGCTGGCGGCAAAAAGGGTTCATACCCTGCCCCGGCTAAAACCAGGGCTCCCCCCTCTTCCCCCAGCGTGACCGTTTCGCGTAAAGCGAAACGGCCACGCGCCTCCACCGAGTCGTTAGACTCACAGGAGGCAACACCCCTGAAGATGGTCGCTAGGCCATCTTCCGGGGTTCCTAAAGCTGTTCCCCGAAAGGAGGACAGCAACAAAGGAGCTTCGGCCCCTTTGCCCACGCCCCGAGGTGGAGCGAGTGGCTCGGAGACGGTGGTTCCTCGAAAAGAGGGCCCCCCGCCTCCGAAGCCGCAACGCCCGCCTAAAGTTTCGAGGCGGAGGGAGGAAAAGACTCGCATGGCGAGCCCAACCTCCCCCAATAAGTCCTCGAAGGCGACAGTGCCTTCAGCGCTTTGTCCGGCCAACAGCGCCCGGGGTTCTGCCCCCGGGAAGCGTACGGCCATTCCCGTGAGGGTCTTCAATTCGAGGAGGGCCCCCGCGTCTCCTCCGAGCTAGGCCTGGAGGGCATATTCCTTCAATGGAATTGCCGTGGACTCCGGGCCAACTGGGAGGAGCTGCGGAGGCTCGCCTCATCCCGTTCCCCGTTAGCTATTTTTTTGCAGGAGACCATGCTAGGCGCGTGCCCCCTGCCTGCCCTCCCGGGGTATAAGGGTCTTGCGACCCAACCACCGCGGGACGGCCGGGCTGGGGGATGCGCGGTTTACACCCGGCATGATGTCTCCGTTCTTCCTTTCTCTTTAGATACCTCCTTTCAGGCAGTGGCTGTGCAGCTGCACCTGGATAGGAGGTATACTATCATTTCTGCGTACATTCCACCGTCAGCTGACTTCGACGCGGGGGACTTTCGCCGCGTCGTGGCACGGTTGCCGAGGCCCTATCTCTTGCTTGGAGATCTGAACGGCAGGCATCCTCTCTGGGGAGATTACACCATAAATCCCAGGGGACAAGTCCTTGCCGATCTGATCGAAGAGCTTGAGATGGGTGTCCTAAACGTGGATGAGTTTACGCATCACTGTCCGAGAACCGCTTCATTTTCTTGCCTTGACCTATCTTTGTGCTCTTCGGATGCACAGCCTGATTTTGATTGGGGGGTGGTCGATGACCTCCATGGTAGTGATCACTTTCCCATTCAAATATCATTTTCAGGGCAACTGCCGCCTGAGAGACCACCTCGGTGGTGCTTGGCGTGGGCGCGGTGGCCTGCATTTCAGGAAATGACTGAATTCTCTATCTCAGTCAAGGAGTTTAGGTCGGTAGATGAGGCCGTCGAGTTCTTCTCCGGCAACCTCATCGCCGTGGGCCTGACTACTATTCCTAGGACGTCTGGCCGTTTTGCACGCCGACCACTCCCATGGTGGTCGGCCGAGTGTGAGACGGCCCTCAAACAGAAGCGTTATGCCTACATGCGCTATAAGCGCCGCCCGAACGATTTCACCGTCGCTGAATTTCGTCGGGCTAGGGCTAGGTTCCGGTATATTTCGAAGCACGCCCGCCGCTCTTCTTGGCGGGCATACGTGTCTTCACTTAACGGGAAGACCCCTTTAGCTGAGGTGTGGAAGCGAGTCAAAAGGATTCGAGGCAAGTTCTCGCAGGACCCCCCTCCCGTTCTCCAGGAGAATGGGACCGCAATCTCGGACCCCGCGTCCGTGGCGGAATCCTTAGCGACCGCTTTTTCCGCATTCTCTAGCCGTGATGCTGCTCCGCCAGCATTCAATGCACGTCGTGATGTCGCGGAAGGCCGCCGGCTGGACTTTACCTCCAGAGGCGGAGTACCCTTCAACGACAAGTTTACTGTAAGTGAGTTGCGTTCCGCTCTCGCTTCGTGCGCGGACACCGCCCATGGTCCGGACGATGTCCCGTACGCCATGCTTCGACACCTGGGTGAGCGAGGCATGGCCTTTCTATTAGATTTGTTCAACAGGATCTGGGTGGAAGGTCTCCTCCCAGACTCCTGGCGAATCGCTACTGTGCTCGCCTTTCGCAAGCCGGGGAGAGATCACTCTACTCCGACCGGTTTCCGCCCAATCTCTCTAACCTCTTGCGTGTGCAAGTTGATGGAGAAATTGGTAAATGTTAGATTAGCCTATTTCCTGGACAGCGGAGGCCATCTGTCTTCTGCACAGTGCGGCTTCCGTAAGTTCCACTCCACGTCGGATGCTCTGCTCCGACTGGAAAATGCCGTCTGCGAGGCTTTCCTTCGTAGACAGCACTACGCCACGGTGTTTTTTGATCTGGAGAAAGCCTATGATACCGCATGGCGATACGGTATCATGGAGACTCTCCACACGATGGGGGCGAGGGGACGCCTCCCAATGTTTATATCTGAATTTTTGCGAGATCGTCGATTCCGCGTACGGGTGGGGGGAGCCCTCTCCGGCCCAAAGGAGCAGGAAGAGGGTGTCCCGCAGGGAAGTGTCCTCAGTGTCACACTCTTTGCCCTGAGCATCAACGGCATCACCTCGGTTCTGCCGGAAGATGTTCTCGCTACGCTCTACGTGGACGACCTTTCGATCTCTTTTGGCGCGGCCCAGATGCCAACTCTGGAGCGCCGACTCCAACAGGCATTGAACCGCGTCTCTAGCTATGCCGAAGCGCACAGGTTTCGGTTTTCTTTGGCCAAGACTAAGGTGGTGCACTTCTGCCGCCATCCACGGCTTCACCCCGACCCAGATTTGTTTCTTAATGGGGTGCGCCTGGATGTGGTTGAGTCGCACCGTTTCCTTGGTCTTGTATTCGACCGACGCCTCACCTGGGAGGCTCACATTCGCAGCCTTAGGGTCTCTTGTACCCGCGCCATGGACATTCTCCGTTCCGTGACGTTCAGCGCTTGGGGCGCTGATAGGGCTACCGCCTTACTTTTTTATCGATCCTTTGTTCGCTCGAAGCTCGACTACGGATGCGAGTTTTATGCATCCGCAGCCGAGCGTTTATTGCGGAAGGTGGATTCGATCCACCACACCGGCCTTCGCCTTGCGACCGGTGCCTTCCGCACTTCCCCCATTGAGAGCCTGTTGGTCGATGCTGGGGAGATGCCACTCGCTCTGCGCCGCGTGCAGTGCATCACTCGCCTGTACGCGCGAGCCCGGCGCCTCCCCCAGTCGCCAACAGCTCTCACTGCATCCGCAGCTGATCTCGATGGTGCCTATGCCGCCGAGAGACGCCAGTCATACCCTAAGCCCTTTGGGTTTAGGGCCAGGAAACTCCTTCGAGAGGTAGATATAGCTCTCGGGCCGGTGGCGCCCATGGTTCTGCCCAGGACGCCACCCTGGAGGGTACCACATTTGGCTATTTGTCGCCACGCCTCTGCTCCCAAAGCTTGTACTGCGCCGGGAGTATTGCGTTCGATCTTTTTGGAGCACACATCGTGTCACGCTGGTACCGTGCCAGTGTATACGGATGGCTCCAAGTCCCAAGAGGGGGTCGGCTTCCACGCCGTATCCCCTCTGTTTGAAGTCAGCGGGGCTCTACCAGGCGCTGCGTCTGTCTTCACGGCCGAGCTGGTGGCAATACACCACTCGGTACGGGAGATTACGCGACGTGCCCGGTTCGGAGACCGGATTGTGATTTATAGCGACTCACAAAGCGCCCTGAGTGCTCTCGGGGCATTGGAATCTCCGCATCCCCTGGTTCGCGAAATCCGTGACGCCACGGTTTTGGCGAGCCGGGCAGATGTCGAGATTATCTTCTGCTGGGTTCCTGGACATGTAGGAATTGCGGGGAATGAGCGCGCCGATGAGGGCGCCAAAGAGTCCGCGAGGACTCTGCGACCGGACCAGCGTTTCGCTCTTCCTCACACCGACTACATGGCAGGAATACGGGCAGCTCTTCGGACTGCTTGGCAAAGAAGATGGGAGACGGTCGAGGGGAACTTAAAGTTGCGTGCCATTGCGCCGCGACTGTTCCCATGGACCTATCCCCCAATGCCGCGGCGGCTTCAGGTTGCTTTCTGTCGTCTTCGAATCGGACACACTCGTGTGACGCATCGTTACTTGGTGGAGCGCTCGCATGTGCCCTTTTTTCAACGACTGCCTCGTCCCCCAGACTGTTCGGCATATTCTTGTCGAATGTCCCAGTCTGGGTGATCTTCGCGCACGATACCTGTCTCGGTACCGGGATGGGCGGGGTCGCTACCGCCTGTCCCTTGTACTCGGGACGAGTGCGTGCACCATGACTGGTGGACTTATTGACTTTTGGGGGGAGGCCGGCCTTCTCCCCTTTATTTAAGGTTCCTTTTTTTGTTATTGTTTTGTTTTAGATTGCACTCTCCTGCACCGGGGTGAGGGGGACCTCCCCCCGCTGCCGGAGATTGCTTCGATTGTTAAGTTTTTCAAATTTATATTGATTGTTAAGTTTTCATATTTTAACTTTAAAGTAGCCTAATTCTAGGCTGTCGGGTTTTTCGGCGACTTATGCCCAAGTGGGTAGTTGCCAGATGGGCTCTATAAAAAAAAAAAAAAAAAAAAAAAAATCGCCTACGCATGTGTTGAAATTGATTTTCTAGCTTTTTCCTAAAATTCAAGAATGTATAATTGTCTTTTTGTACATCAAAGAATCGCATTATTGCAAACATTTTAATATATTTTTTCTGGTATTTTCATCTTTTACCCTATGTCTTTTCTCTTCTATTCGATGAGACCAAGTTCATTAATTTCTGATTACCACTTTTGCTTCAGTCAAAATTCCTCTTATACAGAATTGATAATGCGTTGCTTTGCGATGCATTTCCGTTGCAACAAGAATTCTCCTATTAGGAGCTCGCATTTAGTCAAAAGAATCTAATCAGAATTCAGAGGAGAAAATCATGTCTGACAAATGTCTTTGAAATTTGCGCCGAGTGATCCGATAATCTAGGAAAGGAATCGGAGAGCAGCCGATTTAATTACTGTAACTTGGAATTCCCAGAAGAATCGGATTATTGCAGAATCATATAAGAGAGTTATAGCTCACGATACCTTTGAAAGCTTATTAAATCCCAAAGATGTGTAGTGAAATGAACAAATTAAATCAACATTAGATGAAGTCAAGTATGAATGAAGAGACTAAAGCATATAAATAGGTAGCTTCAATCGTTTCTAATAGAGAGCGCTCAAGGCAGATTGAGAAAATGTATCGTATAAATGGATGATCTTACATACATAGGCAACAAAGACGGTTTTTACAGTATATATATATATATATGAAAAAGCTCACAAAGTTCCCGTGAGTCAAATTTATGCAGATACGCACACGAAAGAAAAGTGAAAAACTATTCCGAGCGCTTCGTCTTTATTTTTAAAGACCTTTTCAAGGAATGAACAGGAAGCTGGACATACATTGCCTTAAATAGTGAAAGAAAGGATTAGACCGGCCACCTCTGAGCCTTAATTAGGGGGTACAATATCCTGAAACAACTTTATTTGAGATTTTATGTATGTAGTGATAATGGGGTCTAACGTGAACAAACCAGGGCTAAGATTGAAATTTGGGAACGCGTTAATGGAGATATATTCTAATATATTTCTCGAAATATAATTACTGCATTTTTTTGCTGGTTTGGCACTGTTCCAGTTAATGCGGTGGTTAAGATTGTAAATATGTAGAAAAAGCGCAGATTGTTCACTGTGATTACGTACATTGGCTTGATGTTGCTTAACCCGGACATCTAGTTCTCTCCCGGTTTGTTCATAATAATATTTTTGGCAGTTTTTGCAGCCTATCGAATTACAATGCCAGTCGGAGAGGTAAACCTTTGAGAAGGATGCGATAAATTGTAGTCTCGTACTTAAAAATAACATTTATGTCCAGACGCCTAAGTAAACGAGGTAATTTAATGAAAATATGGTAATAGAGTAGGTGCCCACTTACTGGTATTTTGCAACTCGATAAAGAGAACGAAGAAACATGTGAACAATTATATAAATAAGAATTCAAACACACCGAATTTCTTCAAATTGAGTACATAACTGTTTACCTTTTCCTTCAAGCTTAGGACGAATGAGGAAGATGATTCCAAGACAATTTTAAACTTGTTAGTTGTCAAAATGGCTACAATTTGTCCACTGTAATCAAATTATTCAGAAGCCCTTCTCCTTGTCAGGTCAAGTGTTACTAGAGTTTCTACTTTTCCCCAATTCTTTAAAATATTCAATTCATTTTTTCGCAGAAAAAGTAAATAGAATTTCAACATACGCGGAAAGTGATTGTGATTCTTTGAATTAATTTAGCAAAATTTCAAAAAATCTTTACCACTTCATGAGAGATCTAAATGATTTTTCACTGTCTTTTTCTTGCGGGCAGAAGCGAAGTCGAGTTAAATTAAGTTTAACTAGCTTTCTGTCTTGAATTTTGAGAAAAGAATTAGCATAAATTTCAGTGTTTTGGGTTAGTCGAGTGAAAAACAAACATAATTACAGAATGAAGCACTTTATTCACTCTCTGTCTAGGTATTCATCGACAGCTTCAAGGAAAAGAAAATTTTAAAAGGATTTTGTTGTTCAGAAGCTGTTCAAGGGGGAGAAATAAAATTTGGTTGAATATAGTCTTTTGCTTTGAAGTGAAAAATAAATGAAATTAGGAAAAAAGGTTTACAGCAGAAAAATTTTAAACATTGCCGATCAAATTAAACCTTCCCTAGTGTCCGTCGCCTTCTTAAGAGAACGATAAAGCTTAACTCTTTCTTCTCCATAATGCGAGGATTAGTAAGCAATCGGTCTGATCCTATAGAGCTTCAATTTGGTTCGAAGGATGAATGAATAGTTGCAGGAGAATTTCCTGCCTTTCTTTCCCGATACGTTTTAGGGCGATAATGCATACATTCAATTCATACAGTAGTTTTTAGGAACTGATTTTATATATATAAAAATAACGTTGAACCTTGGAATTGACCCCTGAAAACGGTAGGTCTTAATAGAACTAACAGTTTGCAGTGTCAGTTTTAGCAGCACTTACGAAACCCTTTCCGTCCACCATCTCTCCAAAAGAGACTGGGCAAGTTTTGCTTAAGGAAAGATTTACATTTCTTCAAAATTAGTGAGTCGCGACAATTTGACAAAAATGCAGCAACTGAGTGAAAATCTCATTCGCGCTGATCAATGTTGGAGATAAGAGCCTTGAGAGACGCTTTCCTATAAATGCTGAATATTTAAAGCACTTTTTCGACACGTTGGTTGGTGAGGAATAAAATAAATGGTTATTTAGGCACATGCACACTGCCTTCTGAGTTAAGGTATAATGATGAGATGCCTTATGACGTATTAACTTAGAATTATACTTAATTGGTGATACACAATGAGCATTGATTTTATAATAAACTTTCCTTGCACTTTGTGAATGAAGCTTATAAAATGTTTATTAAATATCAGCTGTCCTAATGAACAGAGGTAAATAGACAAAAAGTACTGATTTTTTCGAATCTTTCAAACTAAATTTCTATAGTATATTTTAACTATTACATTTTAAGTTGGAACCGCTAGACCAGATGAACTGATTATGAGTGCTTATCCAAGCAATGACTAACGTATGAAAGGGAAGCGTTCAACCTGGTCCCTAAAGGCATCCTCAGGGTACTACATGACTACCTGTCCGTGAAATTGGAGAAGAATTATTTTGTTCGTTGATGGTGTTGTTTCCTCTATTGCGGTGAAGTGTTGAGCGAAGCCTAAGTGCGTGGCTAGTATTTGAAATGAAAAGAGTCTCTTGGAATCGAAGGCATCTTTTATAGTATTTTCCCCCTTATAGAATGTATCTTTTTATGTTTTATTTTATAGTGAGAAAAGGCTATTTGGTGGCTTAACTGATTCAAACATGGCTTTAATTTCTAAATTTTAGGAGAAACCCAATTTGGATAAATTAAATATGACTTGTGCAAAATTGTATGTATAAAGAACTTCATGCGTCCAAATCATGGCCAAGAGATAATTCGTCTGAGGCGTTTGCGTGGCCCTGTGAATCAATAGGAATAGAAACAAACGACGGCATCGCAGATGAAGCTCGTGAGAGTCAGGAACATGGCAAGGCTTTGAATCCAGACGCTAGCGAGGGAGATATGTAGGTCCGTAGGGATAATGCAGCAACGGAACCGTTGAGAGTCAAAAATTAGATGAAGGAAATAGGAATCGAATTGCATTCCTTCGCTCCCACGGAGGACGATGTATAAAGGACCAGTAGTAGCGAAGATTTGTTTAGACAGGTTAGTTTAGTGCGTGAGCTTAAGGAGGACCCACCGGAACGCTTATTTAGAGCGTTTGAAATAAAAGCGGGTATTATTAGCTGATATAATGATTTATATGAAAACTGATTGCCAAGGTTTGAAAGGAAAAGCGAAACAGGTGTAACTGGTTCTTCTGAAGCTGACGCAAGGAATTACGACGCCATAGAGTAGGTTATACTGAGACAGTATCAAAGCCTAACTTACATAAGCCTATAGGTAAGAGTTTAGGTTTAATAGGAACGAGGAAAATTAAATCTGCGTGTGATTTTGCTACAAATCGAAAGAGATTTAGAACGCAACTTTAACAAGGTCTGCTGACCAAAGTCGCGTGCTCTCGCCTATTCTGATTTATGACCCTACGACCTTCAAAACTTTCAATAATTCCCGGACTAACCTTCAAAGGATCTTGTCAATTCTATCATTCGAAAGAGAATGTAAAACAACATAATGGTTTCAAATTTCAATAGACTCAGCCGCATAGGTATAATGCTATTACATAAACAAAAAAAAGCAAAACGGGGACGACCTACGAAGTGGCACGCGACTAAATCATTTAACATAAACTTGCTTGCGGAATTATGCAAATACCTTGATAGGTTTTAGATTTCAGAAACTATAGAGAGGAAGAAGTTTGATTTTTATTACTAGTACTTTTATTTTTTTAGTATTACCTTTATTTTCATCAAATTTTATATTTAAAAATTTTAATAGTTATTTTGGTATCAATATAACTACCTTTTCATCATTTTTCGCTCATTGTAACTTGAATGATTGTTAAATTATACATTTTATGTTCATAGGTATAAAATTTTATTACTTTTTACCTCTTCATCTCATTATTTTAATGGTATTTTCTGTCTACTAGACTATAGTTGGGTTATTTTGAAGTGCTTTTCCATTCCTATTAAATGCCTAATCACTATAAATAGTCTAGTTGAGACTACTTTTGATCCACCTGGAACGAGCCTCATCTTCCTTTATACTTTATGGGCTCTCCACGTCCTTTGCTCACTAGGGTTTTATACAGGGTGGTCAGATAATCTATTCATCTCTTATAAATATTGTTTTATTTTTCTATTTCAAATATATTTATTCTTTATTTAAGATCACCGAAATTTTTGTCATCCCTTGTTAATATTATTTTAAATTTTCGAATTCAGATGGCTAACACAAGGTCCTACAGTATAGAAGAGAGGCTAATTTTGACAGTGTTGGTGAGAGTGAATGCAATAAAACTAGAACATGAGTTTGATTTTATAAAATTCCTCTATTGTTCGTATTGTTTGGGGGTAGGGGGTGACAAGGCATTCAAACCACCCTGTACATCGCGGTACTCTCAACTAGTGAATTGTGCGCTCTAGTGTTGCAATGCCGACAAGCATTGCCGTCGCTGACAATACCTTTATGAACCACTGTATACAGCACGCGGTTGCAATGCAGCGATGCCACACCAGTTTCTTGGAAAGGGTGAGAACAGGTGGCAGAATGAAGGCAGAGGGTTAACATAGCGGCAAATCAGAGAGTGCCGGGTGCAGTAGACCAAAGACGCCCGGATCTTTTTCTAAGAAAAGAGAAAATGTCCTTGTCGTTAATTGGTCCTCCCTCTTTAAAAAAGGTGAAGCTGTGAACATTGTTTATTAATTCTACGCATAGATTATATTTAAAATAATGTATGAACTTTGTTGTATTATTAAGGCTCTTGGTTATATAATTATTCGTGGAGAAAATTTATCAAGCGTGTAAGGGTTACGTGTTAGGCCTACCACAGAAGCAGAGGTGACAGTTATAGGAAAGTTTATTTCGTAGGATCCATGAGATTATGACTTACAAATCAAATTATTTTTCTCATTAATGTATTAAGTAAGTTTCGAGGAAATTAAGAGAGTGTATAAAGTGGAATATATAAATTTAGAGATTTAAAACTATTTTTGGATGAATTTTCTTCTTTATAAAAACATTTACGCCAAATCCGGATGATCCGATTAGGGGATAGAGGGGCAAGACCCTGCTAACTCTAAACCTAACGCTAAACTCATGGATTCTTTGGCAAGAAAGGAGTTTGAACCCTCCTCTAGATCTCTCTATCAGCCTCTCACCTCACAATGGGGAGGGGGTATGAATGAAGGATCAGTGGATTGAGAAAATACGAGAAATCCAGAAGGAGATCCCTTCAATTTCGGTGGGCAAGTAAGAAATACTCCCATCGGTTAAGAGCAAGGAGTGAGTAGTGAAGTTAGTATTCTCCAGCAGGATGGTAAATTGAAGGAGGCGCACAGGGTGGCTAGGTTCTTAGGTGAGTACTCTTTTTTTCCAGAAGACAAAATAAAATGGCTGAGAGGTGCATATTTAATATTGCTTTCAGTTCCGCCTTTCTTTTGATGGTCCGAAGTACGCTGCAGCTTTACCACAGTAAAATCGAAGTGCTCCAATCAAAGGCAGTCCTTTGAAAGACACCTTGAGGCTCAAAACCGGTTGGCTGATACTAGATACGATGTTCGCTGCGCAGGGTACAAGGATCTTTAGGAAGAAGGCCCACAATCAACCACTGTAGAGAGTTGACGAAATCACTCGAGTGACCCCACACGATAGTGCTGCCCATGAGCGTCAAGTGATAAAGTGCAAAATTCCCTTCCCCACTCGAAAATAACTGCAAAATCACATGGCGTGGCATATCTGCATTTAGTGACGTGAAAGGTAGCGTGGTCCACCGAAAAATGTACCCAACGGGCCTCAAAGACCAATAGAAAAAGAAGGCGTGGGCTCCGGAGATAACCTTAAAGCCTATGAAGATCTCCTCTCAGCTGAAATCTTAAATCCCGCTTTAGAGCTTACTGCAACATAAGACTTCGGTCTAACAGAAAACCTCTCATCCACAGAAGAGCTCATTCATGCCAATGACTTGGACACTGATAATAACCTGGCAATAAGAGAAAAATATGTCATTTGTCATTAGTCGGGTTATACTTTCCATCTGCTAAGAATATTGGCGATTCTGGATTCCTTTCATTAGAAAGAGATCTTACTCAGACGGATCACCTATTCCTCTCTGATGCTCACCATTCTAGTCAGTAATTTTGCCAGCTATTCACCTTGCACCTCCAAAGAACCTCCTTTCGGCTGAAAAACTTACATCTGCCGAAAACCTAACCCCACGTATATTATGTAAACTCTGAACCATGCAAAGGACTTAACTTACGGCGAAGATCCACCACTTGGTAACTACATCGATCGTATCAAAGGATCGTGGCTCCTTGAGTTGTTTTGTCCCTCGATTAATTGAAGCACTTTGGTAACAAGAATAGCTTTCGTATGAACAAATTTCAAGAGAGATTTTGCCCGAGATTTAAAGAACAATTAAGATTAAGCAAAATACGGAGCCTAAAAGGCAGACAATTTGATATATAAAACTTTAAATCTATTCAACGCATTTACCGGTCGAACAGAAGGAATAAGTTAAGCTATAACACCGTAAACTTTGACCCAGGAAGTAATTTTCAGAGGAGGTACTGTATTTTGTTGGCAGTCAATATCTCAGCTGCTCGACTACCGAGAGGCAAAGAGAGGCTCTATAACAATGTTTAAATAATTTTTCTGTTCAAGGTCATGTAAAAAATAGTGCACTCTTATTTTTTTTAAGATTGTATTTTGAAACAAGCATATATTGTGATTTAATATGGTTTGAACACTGCACCACTTTGTGTTACCCCACAAAATGAAATAAATTTCAAACAATCAAATTATGCCAAAATCAGGTTAAGTTCATGGATTACGAGAACCATTTTTTAAAAAACTTCATAGCTATTGCCATATCTACACTTTTCAACAAATAAGTACCGCCCGTGTATGTTGTTAGGCTCACAACACACAAAATGGTTGTTACAACAAGAACAATAGTTCAGGCCGTTTTGATTGTAACTTAAATGATTGTACTGGTCCTGGTGGCTCCAGGAAGTTGGGATATACTTCGTTAGCGTCTGTATCAATTCAGATAATACAGGCTAGATATCAGTCGTTGCCCCATATTGCAATACAGTACCCTTTCAGAGCAGTTATTAGTATACTTGGGGGTTTCTTTTCTACGGCAGTTACCCTTTAATTTCGAGAAATAGTGGAGCATGAATATTCTTTCAATTCCATACTTCCATGATTCCATCATCCATGAGACGAGTAGCATGGAGTAGCTGGGAAAGAACCAAAGGTTGGTTTAGTCTTTCAGGATTTGTATATAACCCCCCACACCCTTGTTTTTATTTATACACATGAAGTAATACTAATTTTTTTTTAGAAATTTTAATTGCTTATTAGATTTTTCATTCATAGTATTCTACACAGTATAGTGAATGGACCTAATTTCAGTACAAATTATTGAATCTTTTGGAGGGAAAAAAATCTTGCAACACTTTAAATTAAAAAATCTTGTTCACACTAGTAATTGAAGAAAAGAAATTCTTTAAAAAATTGATTGGAACTTCTAATTCATTGGGGTTTTGGTGCCATCCATACTTTTTAGATGGTGAGCAGCTCCGTTTTAAAACCACCCTGCCCCTCCCCTCTGCATGTTATTTGCAATTATTCGCTTACCAGACTCTCTTAATTCAACGAAGTAAGTTTCCTATACTTTTACCATTTCTTCATCTGCAATCACCTCACCATCAGTATTTCTATGCTATGGAGATAAATAAGTTTGAATAAATTGATAACTCACCTGGAATACTTCTTGCATTTGCTTGCGGTTTTCCAATCCTTCCTTATCGCTTCATGCTGTTATTTCGTTGTGAAGGTAAATGTGACAGAGAGAATACTTTTGAAATCGAAACAGTATTATGCCCGTGGAGTGAATATTGGGTCTTGGTAAAAAAAAATCTGAAGGCTCTTCCTTGCTGAAGGCGCTTTATGGAACCTCCAACAACGTCACCCCGACCTTTCACATCACTGGTAGCAAAGAACTGCCAGTCTACTTCTAAAACAAATTCTTGTCTGTGGTATCCAATTTTTAGAAAATTCTTTTAGTTTTTATACTGCGCAATACAGCCATTACTCAAATAGAAGATCTTACACAGGGTATCATGCAACGACTTCAGGAATTCAATAAGTCATGTTTGAAACATGTGTACAGCGATGATGTCGTGACTGTTACAATGGGAAATTATCACGAAACTTTGGTGATAGACAACTTCACCTTTCGGAAATATATCAGGAATAGATGGAGGGTTGCTTGTGCCTTGACTCAGTTAAATGACTGTGATGCATTTTGAACTATGAATGAATAGTGTCGTAGAATGGACTCTCGACGATATACCATATATAACTATTCGTTGAGAGAACTTCTTTTATTATCTTTAGAGTGCGTGGATGTCTGGCGGGCCGATATTATGTATCTTCGATATGATTAAGAAGTGGAACTGAGCTCAAGGATAATAATATTGCTATCATTAATAAAATAGAGTTTTATTAATAATAACTATCAACAATATACAAAACGGAAAATATTGACATAAACTGAAAATGGAAAGGGTCGTGGGGGCTCGGGCTAATCCGAGGATTAAAAGATTTAAAAAGGTAAAACAAATATAAACTTAAAGAGATGGGATGGTTTGCTAAACCATTTAAAGCACAGGATAGAATTGACAAAAGGGTTAAATACTCAAAGGTAACGTTCGGCTTACGTAATTTTATACAAGTGGTGCAGAGGAAGTCGACGTGAAGGAATTTTCGGTCCGCTGGCGAGTTCCAGCCAAAGGGGGGGGAATAAAAGGATCCTGACGTGGCGTCTTGGGAATGAGAACCGTTTCTCGACGAACGGCTTAAAGAACAATGGCTGTTCCACGTTGTTCTCTTCTGAACAACAGGCGGGGTGAGAACCGTGTCTTGTGCTCCGGGCTCAAGAACAATGGCTGTTCTAATGTTGTTCTCTTCTGAACAACAAGGAGTAAGGGTGAGAACCGTTTCTTGGCGAACGGGCTCAAAAGAACAATGGCTGTTCTACGTTGTTCTCCTCTAAACAACAGGGGAAGGGGTGAGAAAGGTTTCTTGTCAACGGGCTCGAACGAACAATGGCTGTTATAACGTTGTTCTCTTTCTGAATAACAAGGGGGAAGGGTGAGAACCGTTTCTTGGTAAACGGCTCAAACGAACAATGGCTGTTCTACGTTGTTCTCTTCTGAACATCAGGTGGGGGGGGAGTGGTGAGAACCGTTTCTTGTCAACGGGCTCGAACGAACAATGGCTGTTCTAATGTTGTTCTCTTTCTGAACAACAAGGGGGAAGCCTTGTGGACTCGGCGTCACAAGGCTCGAACCTTGCACTCAAGGGATATTGTCCTTCTTCCGGACAAGTGATGGTGAATCTCGAGGTCGAGGTCCCTTGGCGCACAAGGTGAGAGAGGGTCGTGGTGATGTTTCACGACGAAAATCTGGATCTCCAATCTGATCTTAGTGGTAAAGTTTCCATCTAAATGGTCGAGACACTCCCTTGGCGTGGGGGACAATGGAGTGGGAGCTTCGAGGGAGTGCACAGCCGAGCCTGGGAACAATGCCTTATCTGCCCATAAGCCTAACTCAATCTGGCGAGGTCGGCGTATGGGGGCGAACTAAGGGAAGATAAACCTCCTTGTTTAAACATTGACTCAGGTGGCTGCGATAAGGCGCCAAGCTTCAAAGCGAAGATGCACGTGGGAGCATCGTGGTTTTTAAATAACATGGGATAGGGGTTGAAATTAATGCGGCCTCAACCCGTTCTATCACAAATAGTTTTCTGAAAATTTCATCATTACCAAGAACTATCCTATTCCGAATTTTCTTTCAGGGGCTGATCGTACTTTATTTGGGTCTTTGAGAGAAAACCGTGTTTGAGAAGGAATTTGAGTTTATCACAGAAACTGCAATAAAGTCATCGGCAGACAGTTTCCGTGTTTTAAGAGTTGATCTATCGGTCGATGTCTACTGCTTAAATTATACCTCACCGACCCTTTTTCTATCAAACATTGTGTTTATGGTGACTTTTATCTTCTCATCAGCAGGACAATTTAGGCAACCTCCAAAAAAGCATTTTCCTTGTGGTGATTACATTGCAAGAGTGCAAAATAGTCGCAAAAGTGGCAGATGTAATCAGTGTTTCATTCAATTTATACATCAAAAGATAGGCCTGCTTGATTGGGATCTCTTGTACCTGTTGGCGCTATCTTCATTGATGGAGTGATTTCAGTCATCATTATTTAAACATTTTGATCAGCAATGCACACAGGGACGGCATGCGGTGTGCCAGTGGCACCTGGTAGTACACATTTTTGGGGATTTAAGTCTGCGAACTTGAGAAAATTCAATCTATATTGTGGGGTACTGGCAATTGGAAAACTCACACGCTTCTTTCAAGTCGCACAAGATTAAATGTTTCTACTTTCTCTTTTCTCCTTACGGCCTTCCACTGAAACAAAATTCTTTAGCCCTGGCAATTCTCTGCTCACTTCTGGACTGTTGTCTTATTTTACCATGAGTTCCTCAGCATTTTTGTCAAGTTGCTTGCCTAACCTTAGGTTTGTTGTCTAAAATATTCCTTTTTCTTTGACCAGATCTTTGGCTTGTCTAGCCATATATTGGGAACAGCCAAATTCTTCCATGATTATTAGGAGGGATGGTATGGATCATCTGTTGTTCACTGCGGCTTGTAGTTTCTGGAAATTTGTCCCTAAGCTGTATTATCATCACATACTAGGTCATCTGAGTCGCGAGATATAATGGAACTGTCTAATATCAGCTTAAACTTCCTCTTTTTATTTTAGCTAACTTTTCTCATTTTCTTCTGAAAGTACTTTAAACTCACAGATCTTGATAATCTTGATTTTCTTAAATGGGTTGCATCAAAAATTGCCAGTGCTTCATTTACTGAAGTGAGTTCGATGTCCAATGTCGCATTATCCACACTAGACTCTTTTCCAGAGTTTTTTTGGGGACTACCGTTGCCTGAATGATCTTCGAGTTTGAGTTAGGGTTAAGAAAGTTTAAATTCTTTAAACATCCAGTGGAGGGCTTTTGGTTCTCATTCATATTCAACTACGTTTTCTTGGTGATCAAATAGTTTAGTATGTCTCTTATACCCCTCCACACTCTTTTATGCTTTTAAAATGGTCGCAGCAAAACTTCGCAACATATAGGATCCTTGTAGAGGCCATAATCTAAAAATATAAAAGGAGACAATTCAATATATTCTAAGTTAAAATTTTTCGACCAGACCAACAAGTTTGCTACAAAAATTGGAATTGGTCTATCAGAGATATAGATGGTGATTTTCAACTTTGTTTACAATCAGATACTATTCGTTCAGTTGGAATCGTTGTGAGTCATTTGTTTAGAGTATCTTTAAATATTTTTTTTATTCATTTTGGTTATATGTTTTACCATTTTTAGCGATATTATAGAATAGATTATGACATTTAATGAGATGGAATTTGGTTTAAATTAATTACATATATTGAAGTCAGATTTGATATTAATTTAAGGATTTTACAAGTGCGACCAATTTATGAACTAGTTATAATTTCGAAACTAATTAATTAATATTTTCATATAACTTACCCTATGAATGTATTTTTTTCTGGGATTTTGATCCTCTTCTCTAATTTGTTAGTAAATATGATTATATTTGTACAAATATTTTATGTAAAAGAGTAAAATTGACTTTTCATCTTGTTAATAGTAGAAAGGTTAATCACAATTTTTTTTTTATTTAGGGAATATTATATTTATGCTATAAATCGTTTTCAATTATAAAGGCTGAAAAATAAAATAAAAATGTGTAGCATAAACATGTTCCATTTAGTCCAGTTTGTTTCAAGTAGCCCTGTGGTGTGGTACATGTACATTATTCCATTAAATTTCTGTTTTATGATAATTCAATCGACAAAACAGGTGGCTTATTCATCAGAAAACTGTAGTGCTTTCTGACCAATATAAAACAATTTTCTAAAATTAAGTGCAGGGTGATGTATTCAACCGGGTAATTGCCCTAACAATATTAAATCCTCAAATAAAACTTGTTTCAGATTGAAGTATATATATATATATATATATATATATATATATATATATATATATATATATATATATATATATATATATATATATATATATATATATATACAAAATACAATTGGCGTATAATATTTTTGGTTACCCGAGGTCAAAGGACAGAGGTTAACATTCTTTTTTTACTTGACCTCATACATGGAAAGTTATTTAACGAAAGTTTTAGAACTCTCCAACAGTTTAAAATGTTATTTAGAATAGTGTCTCTTGGCTGACGAACGGTGCGACCTAGAATATTAAGACCCATATGATTTTACCTGCCTCAGTGAGAAATTTAAGCCTAACATATATGAGACAAATCGGAGTTGGGCCCGGAAATGTTGCTTGAAATGACATGGAATGACACAAATGGTTCCTGCCTTCACATTTATATATCATGGAAAACTCTAAGAGAAACTATTCACAATTGCTTCCTTATCGCGAGCCACGATCTCATAGTAAGGCTGAAAGGTCACCCAGTTGAGTTTCACCTTCTGCCATATTTATCATTTATCGACCGCTTTATCGAACTGGTAACACAAATCATGACCAAAAAACTTGGTCCTTGGAACCGTTAGTGTTGCCAGCTACTTGCAGCTGTACGGCTGTACGACGTAATTATTTCCCATATAAAGTTGACCATAGCCAGCTTTCAAACAGGGGCAAACGAATATATGTATGTATATCAATAGCGCTGCCAGCCAAGAGAATTTCTCTTAGCATCTAAATATTCGGACATATTTGAGGAAGATACCGCCCTTAAACTCCATATCTCATGGGATCTAGATCTGCAGCAAATTGTCTGAGAAGATGTATGGTATATTGCCAAGGCGTCTGAGCTTTTCTTCAAGAAAGAAGCCGCAGCAAGTGCTACAGACCATCCAACATAATGATCCAAATACTCCTACAGTTTGCACAAAAAATCTGAATTTGTTTACAAACTTGTCTTTCTGGCATGGCTTACTTGCTGTTTACCTTAGGTTGGTCGCTGATAGTAGCCTGCATTTGGAATTGTTTACCGTAGCTTTCTGATGAGTAAAGAAACAAATGAAGAAATGATATTTAGAGATGTGAGAATAAGTGCGTTTGATTTTCTAAATGGTGATGTTACTTTTGAATGAGTGCTAAGTTTCACGTACCTTGGATGCATTATAGATCAGAATGGGAAGTAGGTTGGAATGAAGTTATGACTGAAAGTGTTCTGAGTTGGTGTGGGCATATTAGGATAATGGAGGATAATAGACTTTAAGTAGAATATACTAGAGTGAGTGTCGGGAGGAGAGAAGGTTTGGAGGCCACGGAAAAGGTAGATTGATGAAATGAATGAGCGTATGAGAGTGAAACGGCTGACTATGAAGGGAGTGGATGATATAGTATCATAAAGGTTGTTTATAAGGAGGAGTGATAGTGGTCTTCTTCCAAGGGATAAATCCCAACTGGATGAGATGCTCTACATGGAAGATAGATGGCCATTTAGTCTGTAGTGTTGATGAAGTGCGTCAACCCCGTTCTGCCTGGGTATCTTATAAGTCCAAGACCTGGTATATGAGTGTTTAATTGCCAGAGGAAGAGAGTAGTATGTATGTGTTTAATTGTGTTTTGGAATGACCCGGAAGGTCATTGCAATAATGAAGGTTTGATATTATAGCGTTAGGACCTGGACGTTTAGGCCTTTTTTATAGGGATTTCCCGTTTTGTCTATGTTTTGGTAAGATATTAGTGATTTACTTGTGTTTCCAAGGTACAGTAAAGTAAAGCAAATATTTTAACCGCCAAATAGTGTTAATTTAATTTATTTGCAACCATATTTTTGTGTAAAGTACAAATATATTATTAATTACCGTTCTTAATTAAATATAAGAGAGATAATTAGTACACCAATGTATGTTATATTTAATGCCAAGCGTTTCTTATAATACTTGACCAAGTCCTGGTTAATTATCAATTAGCGTAACAGGGTGTGCGTGTGTGGAGGGGGACAAAGAATGTGTGATATAGATAAAACGTAATAAAACTAAGGAAAAGTGAAATTAGAGTAAAAGATTTGCTCGTATTTTTAATCTAAAGGTCACTAATTCATTTCATCATTGATGAAATTGATTGTTTTGAGTTTTCTCCCTACTGACACTCTTATTATTATATTACAGTTTTTATTATATATATATATATGTTACTTGCATCGTGATGATTCACGCCGAGTATGAAAATGCCGATATCGTCACTGGGTCGTAATGTTCTCTTAACACCGTAAAAACTGTAAAGCGTGACATGGGTAGCTTTAACGGAGGGTACAAAGCCGATGCCAGAAAAAAGGAACACTGTAGGCGTTCTGACTCCGTCCGTCGCCGGAATTCATCCAACAACTTCACCACAAAATGATGGAAGACACAATCAAGGGAATCCCGTCTTTGGTGTGAGAGACGTGTGTTTGAGTCACTCGCATGAATTTGAAGCTGAATGAGGACCTTCGCTCAGACTAGTCAAAGAAGAACAAGTAAAAATTCAGTAAGGAAAGGACTAGGATAACCGCTAGATAAAGGCAAAAGAGCGCCCGTAAATAAGCCAATCTATCCTGTTGAGCAAGAGACGATCCGGATCTTCTTCGACCAGGACAAGTTTCACAACAATCAGAACAACAGGAGGCTTGGCTCAACTCCATGCGACCTTGAAGACCAATCTCCCCTTCCCTCAACTGCGATTGTCTTTGATTGTAGTTCCAGTTAGAGCGACCTCATGCTACCCTTCATCTTTAAACATGTTCTTAAGAGTTCAATCAGAAGACTTTATGGAGCTGTTGGGTATTGTCGTCCATCCTTGGCTGGAGAGGGTTGGTGCCGGAAGGTCATATCTCTGGAAAGAGGCAGATATGGTTATCTGAGAATAACTTCGACTTCACCAGCTCCTTTTTCTTGTCCGTTAGATTCCCCAATTGTAATCCAAACAATAACCGCTCTTCCTGCAACTCCACTGTCGGGCTGGTATCCAAGATTACGAAACTCTGCGAAAATCTTTCCAGGGAGACAGTGAAGAAACCATTCGCCAGGTTCCAGAGCCATTTCAAGGCCGTGATTGCAGCTGAGGGTGTCTATTTTGACTAAATTGTTATCAACTAGCAAAGATCTAGTTGATATTTTTAATTATTAAAATATATTTAACTTGGGCTGAGATATCTTGGGGAGGGGTCCTCAATGCAAACCGTAAGATTTAGCACAAAAATTATGTATATCCAAACATTATGTATATCTAAAAATTATGTATATGTATATAAAACTGAACCTCAAGGAAGCTATTGGTAAGTATCCTCTGTAATCATCTGTATTTAGACGTTCGAGGAACTAGGCTTATCATCGACACTTTGCATTCTTGAAAATTAGGTTCTAATTTCATGTGGTCTCGTATGTTGAGGGGGGTTCTGGATTATAAAGAACCAACCCAGTGCGGGTAAACTTTCCCCGATGATACTTGATGCAACAATGGATTGACCTAATTATACGATGAATTGCAAGATTCGCAACTAAATAAAATTAACTACGGAGGAGAGGCAAGAAAAGGAATTTTGTTATATAGGAAAAAGTATCGAATATTTTGTTCTTTTTATGCGAATTTATTTAGTATTCATGAGATTGTTAATAAATCACTCAATTTTCTTCCCGAGTCCCGAGTATATGTGACCAAGGATAAATGGATAATTTATCTAATTAACAAATGTTTTGTCCAGAATTTTGAAATATTATTATAATTTGAACCCCTAAAAAAATTCTCCGATAGTTCACCAGTGATATATTTCTGCTTACCTCTCTCGCGTCAGATAAAACGGGCATAATCCCTAAGCTTGAAAAAGGAAATAGTGTTATTATTAAGGCTTGCGAAGAGTACACTAACACTATTAAAAAGTAAAAGAGCATATTATTCACACTTTCATTCATATAGAAAATCGCATCAACTGTCTTATCGAAAGACGGGCAAAATATGGCAGGTAAAATATATAACAAGTTAGACGCATGGTGTTCGGTTCTAGACATACTATTTGGGAAACCTAAACCAACACCAAAGAATGTTCACTCTTGGAATATAAAATTACTTTTAGTCATCGTCTCCAAACTACCCATAATTACTTCACCATAGTAGTTTGAAGAAAATGTGCACCGGTTCGGACGCTGGTGACGAAACCATGCAAGTTTGTATAATATATCTTCTTACTTTTTCGAAAAATGCAAAAGGTACTACAAAAAAAATGTAGAGTCCTTTTTAGAACTTGATACCTTGAATTTTTATTTAATTTACAATCAAGATTTTACATTAAAAAGGAAGTATTGGGGATGGACCCTAAAACAATGGCCGAGACCCAAGACCTTAAACTGTAAAGGGTCCAAAATAAGGCTGTCTATATAAAAACAAGAACCCGAGGAAGAGAGTAGAAAAGGCAGAGTGAGCTCTATGGTGAACTGGGGTTAACCCCCATAAACGTAGAGCTTCACCAAAGAGCAAGCATGATCTGGGACAATGTACTTCGGCGCCTCCTTCCCGGGTTTGTACTCGAGCACATGGATTTTGATGAAATAGGAGACGCAAAACATTTTAAAAGCAGCAGACTACTCATTGAAAATGACGTAGACTCAATGTTCACTTAGATTCTTCCAATACCAAAGCAACACAAAGCCAAATACAATCTCCTATCATTTAATTACTCAAGTGCTAATTTCACCCAAATTTCAGCTCGATTAGCTCGCCCAAAATATCAAAAACAAAAAATAAAGAATATAATAAAAAACAACTAAAAATCCGGGCGTAAACAACTCATATATACTTAGGTATATATGCACAAAAAATATATACCAAAATGCACAGAAATCCAGGGATGCCCTATAATCAGGGACCTGTCTTTCATTTTACTTTTCACTTTCGCTTTCCTATCATTTTTCCCTCATTTTTCCCACTATTTCTCCTACTTAAATCCTGTACTACTATATTCCTCACTTTATATTATGTCTAAGTACAAGTCTTAGTCCATTGTTGCATAGAGCAGCATCATGGAAGGTCGATCAGAAGGGTGCTGGTCATAAGTAAGCAAGACTGCTCTCACCATACGATAAACTATGTAAGACTGAAATTACTTTAGAAACGATTAAAATACTTCGCAATAAACCAAATACAAACAAGCTACGAATATTAGAGCCGCTTTTTATCATAAAATTAAAACCTATTTGAAATATAAATCAAATAGCATTTGTAGAAGAATGGTCCCCCCCCCCCCCCTGTTCTCTCGTGAGGCAGTCCCAAGGCGGTTACCGCAAGGACATCCGCCCCAGACATCGGCGAGTCAAAAGCGTAACCACAACGTGGCACAACTCGATGCCATGAAAGACCCTATAGGTCAAAATGTAAGATCTCCCCCAGGAGAGTGAGATCCATTTTCACGTCAAATAAGAAATTGGAGACGTGTTTCTCCCAATCTCGAAGGCTAATGAGGAGCCGATGTTTGACTTCGTTGGAAAGACCGTTTGGAAAAAGAACTCTCCTGGGGCCGTCCTCAAGCCCCTCCGCCCTCTTACCACTCCCCCAGTAGGGGAACGAGGTATAAATGAGGAACTCTGAGGAAAATCGTGGTGGTATACGTCAGTCTCTAGGTGACGAAGTCCTCGGATCCACAACCGAGCTACCGAGACTGGAGAGGTAGAGTACTTGGCTCGTCAGACCAAGAAGTACCCTGCAAGAGAGGCAGGGCTACCTACCTTAAGGGGCCAAGAAGAAGCTCATCCTCGAGCTAAGTCCCTGGTCATCAAACCAAACGATAAGTTAACTTTGGTAAGTTCAACTTACTCTCGCCAGAGAGACTCCTCATATCCTGGTGCACCTTAAACACCAGGGGTATTCCTCGTCCTTGAGGAATTAAGAAAAGAAGAAGGAAAAGGCTCCCCCTCGAGCCCGTTATTCGGTGGTCACACCAAACTTAAAGTAACTTATTCTCGCCAGAGAAACTTCCCTCCGTTATCCTCACCCTTGAAGAAGACCCTTCCCGAGTTCAGTCCTCGTCCATAAGGAAATAAGTAACGAAGGAGAAAAGCTCCTCCTCGAGCTCGTTACTCGGTGATCACACCGCACTCCAAGTTAACTTGATTTAAGAAACAAGTTCGACTCATTCTCGCCAGAGAGACCCTTTAAACTCCACATGAGTCCGTAAGCCTAATTCTTATTTATTGCTGTGTGTAGAGAAAACGTTAACTTAATTTTGTGGGTCAACTAATTTAATTAATTCTTGTTTAGGATAATATTCAGAGTATTACTGTAGTTAATGTCTAAATGTTATGTATTCAATTGACAAAGGTAAAATATAAGTTTATGTTGGGATTAATGTTCGTTTCTCTTATATATATCCTTACGTGTTGCAAAACGGCTCTGTTCTTTAAGATATTCTTATAATATCAATATATTAGACACTCTTAGCACTCTTAGAATAGAACAAAAAAAAAGGGGGGGCATTCTACGACACTAAATAAAAGTGGTGTCAGGTAATTAGGGTTTTTATCAGAAAGAATTCTACGACATAAATATAGTGGTGTCAGGGTTTGTAGGTTGTTATTAGAAAGAACCCAGCAGTGTCAAATTAAGAAAGAGCCAACACGTAAAGGAATATCAGATCAGGAATAAGAGAATAATTGACGAGAGGAAAATTGGTAGAGTTGGGGTGGTAACAATCTCAAGGTAATTGGTAGGCCAAGTGGTAAATTTGTTTTCGGAGTGGTATTTCAATTCAACATAGTAGTGGGATTAAGGGTAAGTTATGCTGAGCGCTACCTGGTGAGTGGTGGCATAATTACCTGAGAATACAGAAAGGAAAAATCGACGGACCAACACGAAATGGATCCAGTCAAAAGATTTTACTAACAAGCCAAAATTCTGGGATTTGAAGGCGAGGATATGGATGCCTACATCCTTGAAGAATTGAGAATACAAAGAGAAGAAGAAGAAGAAATAATAGAGTTTGATAGAAAAAGGGAAAATATAGAAATACGGATGAACCGGAAAAGTGAAGAATTCCGAATACAATGGAAAATAGAAGAAGAGGAAAGAAGAATACTGAGAGGAAGTAAAACAAGCGAAAAATTAATACTGTTGAAAAGAGAAGCACGAGAATTCAGAATAAGGATAGAAATGGAAGATGAAGAAAGAAGACTAAAGATAAAGCTGGAAGATGAAGAAAGAAGAACTCGACGGGAAAACGAAATAGCGAAAGCAGAACAAGAAGCCGAGGAAAGGAGAATGAAGAAGGAAAAAGAGTCGAAAGAGAGGAGAATAAAGATTAAAAAAGAAATAGATGAAAGAAGAACGAAGAGGGAAAAAGAACGTGCTCACGCTGAAAGAGAAGAGAGAGAAGAAAAGGAAAGATTGCTCGCACTCGAAAGAGCACCTATCGAGAATCTCATAGAGGCCGAGGAAGTTGTAGCCCGGCCCGGACCTAAGAAAGGACCGTCGAGGGAAACCCAGCCAATTGGGGTAACGATGGAAGAAATAGGAAGTAGGAATGAGGTACCAGCAGGAGTATCTAAGGAAGAACCTACGAGGAGAACCCAGCCAAATGGGGTTATCAGGGAAGAAGAAGAAGGTAGAGTAGAGGTACGAGCAGGTGTACCTGAGGAACTACCTACTAAGAGAAGTGAGTCAAATGAGTTGACAAGGAAGGAGGAAAGAGGTGCTATTGCGATACACCCAGGTAAGACTAATCAAATGGTAGACGCGGATGAGTATCCCCTACCCCTAATAGTCTCCTCCCCGAACAGAACGTCCACGGAGTTACCGCTGAATCGCCAAGTCGTAGTGAGCGCCAAGCCCATTAACGACCTCGCAAGGAAAAATTTTCTCGATCCCCAAAGATCGAACCCAGACACGATCTTCCCGTGTACCTGGTTAAAGGAGAGCTATGGGACCTACGCTCCCATCAATTATGCCCCGCTACAACAGGCCGCTCTAGCCATAATGTTCAATTTAAAGGTAGTCAAGTACCATAAGAAGGGTAATTCGAGTAGGTTGAAATACCGCTACCATTTAGTAACATACTGGGGTAGACTCAATAACCCGAACGGCCGACTCAGGTGCGGTAAAGTATTGGTATTAGAGCACCATTTTAGGATCAGCTACATCAAAGGAGCTGATAAAGGACAGCTGCTCTATAGGCGGAGACGAAATACCATTGAGGGTTATTTCAGTACCTAATGAGCGTGAAACCATGTTTTCATTTGTTGTTCGTGTTAATATTTATCGGAAGGATTTAAGTTCTCAAAAACTTAGAAAGGTAAGGAAGTAGCTTGTTTTTTGTTTTTTTTGTTTTTTGTGGGTAATCGATGAATTAAGGTTTTTTAATTTTCTATGTAAAATTGTATTGCGAGTAGGTCTAGCTCGACACATTGCCTGTGTACACGCGCGCGGGGGCGCTCATGTGTAAGGAAACTTAATGTAAGAGAGGGCTCAAAGAAATACAACATTGCTAAGCTCGACTAGGTTGAGTAAGTTGTTTTGTTCCCGGGAGCATCCCCCGCTCCCCATTAAGTTCTTCGGTGGGAGGTGTGTAGAAGAATGGTCACCCCCCCCCCCCCGTTCACTCGTGAGGCAGTCCCAAGGCGGTTACCGCAAGGACATCCACCCCAGGCATCGGCGAGTCAAAAGCGTAACCACAACGTGGCACAACTCGGTGCCATGAAAGACCCTAATGGTCAAAATGTAAGATCTTCCCCAGGAGAGTGAGATCCAGTTTCACGTCAAATAAGAAATTGGAGACGTGTTTCTCCCAATCTCGAAGGCTAATGAGGAGCCGATGTTTGACTTCGTGGGAAAGACCGTTTGGAAAAAGAACTCTCCTGGGGCCGTCCTCAAGCCCCTCCCCCCTCTTACCACTCCCCCAGTGGGGTGACGAGGTATAAATGAGGAACTCTGAGGAAAATCGTGGTAGTATACGTCAGTCTTTAGGTGACGAAGTCCTCGGATCCACAACCGAGCTACCAAGACTGGAGAGGTAGAGTACTTGGCTCGTCAGACCAAGAAGTACCCTGCAAGAGACAGGCAGGGCTACCTACCTTAAGGGGCCAAGAAGAAGCTCATCCTCGAGCTAAGTCCCTGGTCATCAAACCAAACGATAAGTTAACTTTGGTAAGTTCAACTTACTCTCGCCAGAGAGACTCCTCATATCCTGGTGCACCTTAAACACCAGGGGTATTCCTCGTCCTTGAGAAATTAAGAAGAAGAAGTGGTAGTATACGTCAGTCTCTAGGTGACGAAGTCTTCGGATCAAACCGAACTACCGAGACTAGAGAGGTAGAGTACTTGGCTCGCCAGACCAAGAAGTACCCTGCAAGAGAGGCAGGGCTACCTACCTTAAGGGGCTAAGAAGAAGCTCATCCTCGAGCTAAGTCCCTGGTTATCAAACCAAACGATAAGTTAACTTTGGTAAGTTCAACTTACTCTCGCCAGAGAGACTCCTCATATCCTGGTGCACCTTAAACACCAGGGGTATTCCTCGTCCTTGAGGAATTAAGAAAAGAAAAAGGAAAAGGCTCCCCCTCGAGCCCGTTATTCGGTGGTCACACCAAACTTTAAGTAACTTATTCTCGCCAGAGAAACTTCCCTCCGTTATCCTCGCCCTTGAAGAAGACCCTTCCCGAGTTCAGTACTCGTCCATAAGGAAATTAGTAACGAAGGAGAAAAGCTCCTCCTCGAGCTCGTTACTCGGTGATCACACCGCACTCCAAGTTAACTTGATTTAAGAAACAAGTTCGACTCATTCTCGCCAGAGAGACCACGACTGCCTAGGTGTTGCATTAAAGCACCGTATTGGTTCTCGTCCATGAAGAACCCCCCCACCCGGAAGAACGTGTGGACCCCCCAGCTGCCACCCTCACCAAAACGAACATAGAATTTCGCCCATCTACAACTGGACACACGGCACGCGTCGGAGTCAATAACATTTCTGAGGCCCTTTAAACTCCACATGAGTCCGTAAGCCTAATTCTTATATTATTGCTGTGTGTAGAGAAAACGTTAACTTAATTTTGTGGGTCAACTAATTTAATTAATTCTTGTTTAGGATAATATTCAGAGTATTACTGTAGTTAATGTCTAAATGTTATGTATTCAATTTTTAAAGGTAATTGAGGGCTTTAACATGTTCCATACAGATAGGAATAGGAAGAGAGGAGGAGGGGTTATTATTTATATTAAAGATAATCTCCAGTGTTGTGTAAACAGTACAATTAAATTAGATGATAACACAGAGTCATTATGGCTAAATGTAAAGGAAGGTAAAAACAAGCTTGTCATAGGATTATTATACAGACCACCAAATCTTAGTAAGGAAGCTTCAAATCTTCTGTGGCAGGAGATTGAACGGGCATGTAGAAGTAAGCATGTGTGTATAATGGGCGATTTTAATTACAGAAATATAGACTGGGAAGCTCTTGTGGGTGATCAGGAGGCTGAGGAATTTTTGTATGTTGTCCAAGATAATTTTCTGAGGCAGATTATTAACAAACCCACTAGAGGTAATAATATACTGGATTTAGTTCTGACAAATAGGGAAGAAGTTATTAAGGATACTGAGATTGGAGGAAATTTGGGTAATAGTGACCATTGTCAAATTAGATTCTAGATGAAATGGAAGGGTATTGATAGTAGCATGAACAATGTTAAAATTCCTGACTTGAGAAGAGCAAATTATTACGGACTAAGGACTTACCTGGAGGCAGTTGTACAGAAACCAGGCAATGAAATCAATTCAGGAATAGATTCAATGATATCAGTTAGTGGAGACAATAATCACCAGGAGGAAGAGATTACAATTGAAGAGGAGTATGAAAGAATAATTGAGCAATTAATTACAGGTCAGATGATTAACATTCCATGTAAGGAGATTAGTACTAAGAATAATGACCCAAAATGGATGACAGATAAAATTAAGCATTATATTGGCATTAAAAAGGGCATTTATAGGAAAATAAAAAATGGAGAGGATCACTTAAGGCAGAGATATAATGAACTAGCAAGAGATGTTAAAAAGTTAGTTAGAGTAGCAAGGAGAAATTATGAAATTAAAGTGGCAAATAGGGCAAAGGAAGATCCTAAAAGTTTTTATCAATTATACAAAACTAAGGTTAGAGATAAAATAGGCCCACTTATAGATTCCAATGGAGAATTAGTGAGTGATAGGGACTCAATGGCTGGAATGCTAAATGACTTTTTTCTCTCAGTATTTACACAGGAGGATACTCTAAATATACCTGAGGTGTCAATGATCTTTCAGGGTAATGATGAAGAGAAATTAAAGGATATCTTGATCACAAAGGAGATAGTGACAAAGGAAATTGATAAAATCAAAAGTAGTAAAGCACCCGGTCCTGATGAGGTCTTTCCTAGAATTTTGAAAGAATGTAAAGATGTGTTAAGTGAGCCCCTAGCATGCATCTTTAGAAAATCATTGGAGAGTGGCATTGTGCCAGTGGCATGGAAGAAAGCCAATGTGATACCTATATTTAAGAAAGGGGATAAAACAAATATGTCTAATTACAGACCAGTAAGTTTGACATCAGTGGTAGGGAAAATGATGGAATCTATTATAGCAAGGAATATTAGAGATCACTTTGATAAGCATAAGTTGATAAAAGAATCACAGCATGGCTTTAGTAAGGGTAAATCATGTCTCACTAATATGCTGTCTTTTTATAGTAAGGTGTATGAAGCAGCAGATAATGATGAAAACTATGATATTTTATACTTGGACTTTAGTAAGGCTTTTGATCGAGTGCCACACTTACGGCTTCTGAGCAAAGTTAAAGCACACGGGATCGATGGCAGTATATTTAGGTGGATTCAGTCATGGCTTGGTGACAGACAGCAAAGAGTTAGTATACATGGAGTTAAATCTGAGTGGGGGTGTGTTAGCAGTGGAGTTCCGCAAGGATCTGTTTTGGGTCCTTTGCTATTTTTAATTTATAGTAATGATCTTGACATAGGTATAAGTAGTGACCTGAGTAAATTTGCTGATGATACTAAGCTAGGTAGGGCCATTAGGGCTGATTCTGATGCTGTTGTAATGCAAGAGGAATTGACCATTCTGTCCAATTGGGCCGAGAAATGGCAAATGAAGTTTAACATAGACAAATGTAGTGTACTTAGTATAGGTAGAAATAATCCATTGAATAGTTATAAATTAAATGGGAGAATTTTAGGGAGGACCGATTGTGAGAGGGACTTGGGTATTTTGGTAAGTTCAGACCTTCGTCCTAGAAAGCAATGCCTAAATGCTAAGAATAAAGCTAATAGGATATTGGGATTCATTAGGAGGAGTGTAAGCAATAAGAGTGCTGAAGTCATTCTAAAACTGTATCTGGCGCTAGTTAGGCCTCATCTAGACTATGCAGTACAATTTTGGTCACTATATTATAGGAAGGATATTGATTTGCTTGAGTCTGTGCAGAGAAGGATGACAAAGATGATTGGTGGGCTAAGGAACTTACCTTATGGTGAAAGGCTCAGAAAACTAAATCTACATACATTGGAAAGGAGAAGAGTCAGAGGGGAATTGATTGAAGTCTTCAAATGGGTAAAAGGATATAATAAAGGGGATCTGGGTAAGGTTCTTATACTTAGTGAACATGACAGGAGACGTAGCAATGGGTTTAAGCTTGATAAGTATAGGTTTAGGAAGGAGATTAGGAGGAATTGGTTTACAAATCGTGTGGTAGATGAATGGAATAGACTCACTAGACATGTGATAGAAGCCTCCTCTCTGGGTAGTTTTAAGAATAGATTAGATAAATATATGGATGAAGCTGCTAGATGGGACTGACTTTTTTTTCTTCTTTTTTTATGTACATATGTATATATTTTTCTAAGGAGTGGGGAGAATATATTTTGCGGTTGCATGAATGGACATAATCCTCTGGATGCATTTTATGTATATTGTAGATTAGATCTGACGAACTCCTGTAAAGGGTGACAATGTTGATGACTTTTCTCTGGTAAGAAATCTTTTGTGTGTTGACTGGAACAGGAGCTGCCAAGTGTAGGCCATGAATGGTCTTTTGCAGTCTCCTTCTTTTCTTATGTTCTTATGTTAAAATATAAGTTTATGTTGGGATTAATGTTCGTTTCTCTTATATATATCCTTACGTGTTGCAGAACGGCTCTGTTCTTTAAGATATTCTTATAATATCAATATATTAGACACTCTTAGCACTCTTAAAATAGAACAAAAAAAAGGGAGGGGCATTCTACGACATTAAATAAAGGGGGGGCAGGTAAGTAGGGTTTTTATCAGAGAGAATTCTACGACAGCATTTAATCTCTACATTGTATCCTAAATGAATGGAATTAATTCGTGTTGCATTAAATAACTTACTTTAAATTTCTGTTTCACTCTTATATTAAATTTGAATTTTGAACCATCCTCGCGGCAGTTCACGCCGTGAGAAGCGTGAAGCAGATTGTGAATTTGTCTAACTACCCGAGAGATATAGTTTAAAAAGTGAAACGGTAGCTTGGCGTCGCTGAGAACAAGGCCGAACTGCCTGCGTTCATGCACAGCAACTTTCCATCATCTTAGATGGATCTGAGCGTAGTCAGCAACCATGGCCACGTTATGCAACCTCACAACTTATCCCAGGGTGCTCCTGCACCCAAGGAAAGAAAGACACAGGAATGATTTCGTGCGGGGTTCTCTGAGATCCGCCAGTGAGGAGAATATTTGCTACAATTGACAAGGTCATTCTAACCAGGTCATACAATTAATTCCCGTCTAACCTGCAGCAGTACGTGAAGGGAAATGATGAAATGTTTTCGCAAGTATGTATATATGTACATGATTCTAAGAGTGTGTAAGTTCTAAACAGTATATGTACATATATTGCTTCTTTTGGTACACAACATTTTCTTTTCATGTGAACAATTTATATAGAATATTAATTAAGGCTAAATCGCAATTGTCATCAACAAAATATTCATGTATACATATATATGTGTATCTATGTGAAATTAGAAGATAATCTGTGTATTTATATACGTATGCAGGAGGTTTTACCATTAAATAATAATAAAATTGACGGTATTAGACATTTTATAAGTCGACGTAATCATCTCTAACATGACTAAATGCGAGGCTTGATTGAAAAAAGTGCAAAAGACAACAAAAAACAAAACAAAGACAAAAGCAAAACAAGAACAAAAAACATGAAGAAGGAATCACGCTCAGGCGTCGGTGGAAGGCCTGCCTACCCCTGACACATGGTCATGCAAGCAACACCAGAAAGAGTCAAATAAAATTGAGGACCAGCCTCCTCCAAAAAGTCCACAAGTCTGTTTATCCCGGTACCGGGACAGAAAACGTGTGCGACGATCACCCAGATTCGGATATTCAACAAGCATGTGCCGAACAGCCCGGTGGATAATTCAATGGTGGCAATAAGGTGAAAGTGAGCGTTTCATCAAATGGCGGTGCTCCCCGCGAGTGTGCCAGATTTGAAGACAACAGATAGGTACCGAAGCCGTCGTGGCATTGGGGTTAGGACTATAGAAACACTACGGGTGCAAAGGCACGCAATTTAATTTTATCCTCGGCCGTCTCCCATCTTTCTTGTCAAGCAAATAGGATAGTTACTCAATACATGCCATGTAGTCGATATAAGGAACAACGAAACGCTTTATAAATCTAAAGTTAATGTTTGCTGGTTTTAGTCCTCATATCAAGCTATGTAGCTTCTCAAGCGGACGTCAGCAAATGCAAGCCCCGACTGCCTACCGTGATTCCCAGTCACAGCGGTAACCTCCCTTAGAAAATAGTGTCAGCTTAAAAATGAATCCAGACGGAGATTCGAAATACCGACCCAGCGATTGCCGAGCAAGCACGCTAACCACTATACTAGCCGGGAGGCTTTATAGAATATGATCCTTTCTCCAAACTTGGCAGAGTGCATTATTTCCTGTACCTTACAGTGTATTTCAACCAGATTGCCCGTAAGTACAAAGGCAGCACCTGATAATGCACCAGAGACTTCAAACAGAGGAAAAACGGCGTAAATGCCGACTCTCTTCTGACTTGGAACAATCCATGTACAGTGGGACGGATCTAGAGTAACACCAGTTATGCTCCTACAAGTTCGAAAGCAATATTCCCGCGATTTGGGTGTTAAGAAGCAGAGACATGGTAATAAATAGTTTAAGATGATAGCCTATAGGGTGACGTAAAGAATAGAATCAGAGAATACACAGACCCGAGAGTTACACTGAGCTCTTGAAGGAGTTTCCTAACCGTAAAGCAAAGAGCTAATGGTATGACGCGAATTTGGGTGGTTAGACACCGTCAAAGTGAACGGCGTTCAAAACGACCAGATAGGCTATAGCGTTAAGGTAATCATAAACCGAAAATAATTGAATGGTACAAAAAAATCAATCATTTTTTTGAAGTGCGGATCACTGCGCCCTTTTCAAGTACCACCGAATGGATTTGAAGGAGGCAGAGGCCAAAAAAATGATAGATGAATAGAAAAGTTATCACTAACATAGAACGCAGTGAACACTTCCCAGCCAAAATCAGGTTGTGCATCCGGGGAGCACAGGGAGAGAGCAATGCAGGAAAATGAAACGCTTCTCGAACAGTGATGCGTAAACTTATCCACATTTAGGACACCTATCTCAACCTCATCGATCACGTTGGAAAGGAGCTAACCCCAGCGAACTGTCAAAGTAGTCATAAATGAGGAGGTGTATACCGTTCACATCTCTGAGGAGTGGAAAGGGCCTCGGAAACCGTACCAGGAAGCGGCAGAATTCCATCGCGTCGAAGTTGGTTTACGTTGGAATGTACGCAGAAATAACACCACACTTTCTATCAAGGTGTAACTGCACTCCTCCTGTATGAAATGAAATATTTATAGCAAATCGAAAAAGGAGACATTATGCTAGGTGTATATCACGCATTATCGTGCCCGGCTCTTATCCCATGGTTGGGTATCGCACAACCCTTATACCTCTGAACGGTGGGAAAGAGGCATGCATCCAGCATGCTCTCCTACAAAATAGCAGCTAAAGGGGAAGGGGAGGAGAAGAGCATTCGCAGTCGCTCCCAGTTTACCCGTAGTCCACGTCAATTACATCCAAGTAATATGACTTCTAGGCCTATCTCGGAGGAGATGCTGGGCCCTCTTCCAAGAAAACTTCCTCAAGTGAATGGCCATTTGCTTCTCGAAGGCAGAACTCTGGGCGCTGTGGGCTAAAGAAAGGACTGAAAGCGCTGTGGGCTAAAGAAAGGACTGAAAGCGCTGTCTCCTTCGGAACTTATCGGAAAAGGGTTTCCTCACTATGCGACCCTTTTCCTCTCTCTCTCTCTCTGCCGTAGCTGCTTCGATGTTATTCTTCTTTCAGGCGGCATCTTGAGGAATCCAAGAATGGCTTCATGACAAGCTTTAGGCGGCAGGACGAACAACCTAGCCTCGCGAAATTAGAGTCGATCCTCAGCCTGAAAGGGCCAAGAATTCCTTCTCCAGGAGGTAAGTACCACATTGCTTTCAAGAAGTGAGGTGCGGTTCTCTGCTATTGAAAGGTTTGGCCAAACAAGATAGGGACTAATCGGCTATGGTCTTTGAGCTTTTTACGCATAATTCGAGTATACCCGAGTTTTCACGGTTGCAAGAGCGATCCATATGGCCTAAACGGTAGCAAAAGTAGCACATTCACGGCACTGACATAAATACCTTTGCGCGGTGGCGTTGCCAACTGACATGCACCGACTAAGTGTGCCTGCCAGATTTGAACGCGACGATGAGTGTAGGGATGGGTTTCGAAGGCCCTCCCTGTTTTCTCGTCACATTTTAAAACTTAACCACTCAGTGGTCGGCCAGTTTTAAAATAGTCTTTAAAGGATAAGAACACGAGTTCCCTCATATAATACTCCTTCAGAAAGATCAAGGTAGAGTAGGCTATGTCAATTTTTTCATTTGTCAAACTGAAAAAATGAGGGACGCTAAAATGTTGCAGCCTGACTTATAAATTATCAAGATATTTTTGTGATTTTCATATAATTTAGTTCTGATTATTAATAAACTACTTGAAAGTTGTGAGTTTTTAATGTTTGGAGAATTACTATATTGGTAATTATATCTAATTCACTCCTTTTCTTTTCTTATTTCACAGGATGGAAGATATTCATCAGCGTACTAAGGCTTATTTGACCGTCAGTGCTACCATCCTACCCAGAGGAAATTGAAATACAATGGCTTTTAAAATTAAAACAAGAATGGAAAGATGAACACATCAGAAACTTAATTAAAAATTATAGGGAAGTGTTGACCTCTGAACTCCAAATCGGGACCAGGCCTAAGCATATCTCTTGGGACTTCTTCATTGGAGAGTTTAAAATTGTTCTTTAATTAGACTTTGGTAATTCTGCTTGCTAAAATTAAGGTCACAATAATTGTTCATAGCCTGGGGATATAAAGATCCCTGTGAAGGAACTTGCTTTCAAATAAGGTCAGAGAGTAAAGTTTGTTTCTTTTGTACCGCAGAAGATTGGCTTGCTAGAGCAACTTGAGCAAAACTGATAAGACAAAGTGCAGAAGCTGAGAGAAAGTTAAAGAAGAATATACTTTAATAGGACAAAAGATTACATACACATATTGGGCAAGCTAAATGGCCATACAATTCAATATTGACGGTTCCCTGGTAAGATGATTGACACTATCAATTAAGTTTGAACTAAAGGATAATTAATTAAGTAATTATTTTACAATTATGCAAGTTCTAGAGCAAAGGCGATCCTTGAGATTCGACGCGGTAAAGGTTGGAGGAGCGTGCGAAGCGGGGATTAAATCCCTTTACCTTGATTATCGGTGAGTAGAACCAGGTAGTTACGTTCGACCTTGAATTTTGGGCGCCTCTCGAACAGCTCAATTCAACTTCGAGAAACTTCAGTTGGGGGCCTCTGATCCTTAAAATCCGGAGACGTGGCGAGAAAGGTTGAAGCACGCCTAACTATTTCCACGATCAACACTGAGTGGCGACTAGCTCTTCTTTGGCTCTTCGACAATCACTCAATTCTTCTCTGGACGAGAATGTAGTCGATTTCCTCTTGTCTAACGAAAACGTTACAGCTAAAATATTGGACAGCGGCGTCAGACGCAATCTGCATGTGATTTTCAAAGTCTTGAATATATACTCCGAAATTATTTAGACGGGGAGAGAGATTCATCGCCAACAGACTTCCTTAGTTGCCTTGGTTCGCGATAAGGGCCCATAGCGAGAAGTCGCGAGCACCCTTAATTATCTTTCCATTGTTTCAATATTTGGTGTATATAGGGCAGACGATTTAAAGTGGTCCGCGGCGATTTTCCACAATTTGGGTGCGAAAAACTAATATATCGAACTAATTTTTTTTCAATGAGTAGATGCTATAAAAATTGAATTATGCAACGAGATACAAACAAAATTCTGAAATGAGGGGTGTTAGCAAAATAATGCTTACTTCAGGCTATACACACAGGTATGATAAAAAAAATTAAAATTAAGCTATGAAACACATTGAGTATCTAAATAAAAGAAAAAATTAACCATTATCCAAGAAACACGATAAGAGAGAATAATTATACAACAGTTCAAACAATTAACATATATAAAACAAATCAGCAAACATATTTACAACGAGATACGCTAATGGTATCTTTAAGGGAATAGCACATGTATTTATAAGTCACTTTTCAAATTCTTTTGTTCAAAATTCGCATTTTCGGGGTTTTGTACATCATTTTATTACAAATTTTATGCACTTTTTATGGTATAATTATTTTTTAGCAATATGACTAGAACATCGTGAAAATTAAGATAATGAAAAATTGTATACATTCGCAAAGATTTTTTCTTAGATATTGAAAGTTAATTTGTGAAAAATAAAACAGAACTACACTATTGATATTAATGTGATTTTATTGCAAATTTGATACACTTTTTATAGCATATATTTTGTTTTAGCAGCATGAATAGAACATAGTGAAAACTATGGAATGCGAAATTGTATACATTTGTGAAAATTCTCCGTAGATTTTTTAAGTTAATTTGTGAACAAAACGCAAAACTATACCATGCTATTTTAAATATTTGCAAAAAAAAACGGCGTCTGTGAACTGCTTTATATTTTTAGCATCATTCGAATATAGATTGATCTAAATTCACCTAACAACCCCTTCCAATATAGAACACAACCTATAGTTGACCTTGTCCGAACAATATATGTTTTAGTCCACCCTTAACGCAAATGTACATTGAACTAAAGAAAACTGATTTCAAATAATAACTAAATGATATGTGCATCGTTTGCTCGTGAATTGAGTTCGAATGCTTATTTTTAGTAATTCTATAATCATTTATATGATATCAGGTTTCAAGAGGGGGTATTCTGGAAGAAGCCCCTGTATCTCAAAAACGACATCGTACGTTATTATGATTTTGGCAGGAACAAAAGTTCTTTTAATGAGTTTAATTTCATACATGATAATCTAACGTAGGAAAAGTTGAAAAAATTAATGTGGAATCCCTATAATTTATGGCATTATTGTCTTCTAGAGGATTTCTACTTAAATTATCCGCTAAACAGTTTTGAGTACCCTTGATCTACACAATACTGAATTGATATTCCATGACCAACAGGTTCCAACGCAGTAGTCGTCCATTTTAATGGTTAAAATTACGAAGGTACGAGACTGGCTTATGATCAATCTCAATTACGAATTCAGTTCCTATAAGGTTCATTCTAAAGTGTCGAATTGACTGCCTCGAGTTCAATGGTGGCGTAAGCCTTCTCACTGACAGACAGCTTCCTGCTCGCATACGCAATGGAATATCCACTTCCATCATTTTCATATTGAATAAGGACACTACCTATACCATCACGAGAGGCATTAGTATGAATCCCAAAATTTTTGTCGGATTCGGGAGTCTCAAAATAGGAGCAGAGATCAATTTCTCTATCAGCTGGTTAAAGCTAGACACCGCGGGGGGCAATGCAACTAACAGGATCGGGTCCCGTTATCTTTAACATATCATTAAGGGGTGACATTATAGTGGCGGAATTGGGAATGAAGCGCATGCAAAATGAAGTAGAACCAAGTAATGGCAATAGTCCTCGAAAGTGGCATTTCAGCTATGGCTTTAACTTTGTCTTCTTTGGGAACAATCTGGTTCTTTCCGATCTTAAAACCAATATATTTAATCGCATGATATGCGAAGGGACACTTCGACGGGCATATCATGAGTCCGTGTGCGTGCAAATAGATTAACAAAGCACGAAGGGACTGTACATGATGGTCCCATGTAAGGGTGACAACGGACACGTTATCAAAATAAAAGGTTACACTGAGTAGGCCGTCTAAAATTCGACGCATCATTCGATTTTAATTTCCACACGTAGTTACCAAACCAAAGAGAAGACTGGTAAATTGCAATAAGCCTTTATTTGTAGCAAAAGCTGTAAAGCGCTTAGAAGATTCAGAGAGCATAATCTGATGGTAGGCCTTACAAAGTTCAATTTCGGAGTTGAATTTTGCTTCTACGAAAAGATGTAGGTTTTGATCAATTAAAGGTATGGGTTCAGCGTCGAACTGGGTGACTGAATTTGATTTGCGAAAATCGACGCAGATCCTAAACGATTGATCCGCCTTTCTGCAATCACAATTGGGGCCCAAAAGTCAGATGAGGAAAGCTCGACGATCCTAATCTGAGTAAATTTTCTATTTTGGCGTTAAACGCAGGGTGGTAATGAACGGCGATAGGTTAAAGCTTAGTTCTTACTGGTTCTTGAATTTTAAAACAATCTCATGAGTGAAATGAGTTGAACAACCTGGGGTTTTGGAGACTATGTCAAATATTTCACTTAGAAGGCTAGCCAATTGAGCCTTCTCGATGGGTCGGAGACAGCGGTTAAAATTGAGCTCGGGGGCCGAGCCTGCTTCCACGCAGACCGTTTGAACGAGGCAAATCGGTTCGACTGGGTAAGTTGCCTCTAAGACGAATTCTTTGTCTAAAGCAGGCGCGTTGGTGGTATCATTTTAACAGGTTGACGTGGTACACTTTATTACCTGAGGGGTCTGAATTAAGTAGTCGACCGGGCCTCTGGTTCTGTTACTAAAAATGGTCCTTTTCACTGAAATGGAAGCTTATTAGACTCAGAGGGCAACAGAAGTAGTATTTCGTCACCTGCCTCGAATTTCCGTGGTTTGGATTTAATGTAAAAATACGTTCTGTATTTTTTCCAAATTCATCTCAGAATTCTTGAAGGCGATGTCTGCACAATTTTCTAGGCAAGTATGCAAATCCAACACATAAATGTAGACGACTTAATCTCCTAATCAATCTTGGAGTTTGACCATAATTCTTTTAGGATGCTCATTGGACCGCGGCCGTTTCGTCCATACAATAGCTCGAACGGAGCAAATACGAACGTTCGGTGTGGGATTTTTCGATATACAAATAAAGCCACTGGGAGGTAGCGGTGTTATTCTGGTCGTTGGGGGTGCCACAATTTCTTGAGAACTGATTTGAGAGTCCCGTTAATTTCTTGCACATCCCATTTGAGGCAGGGTGTTAAGGGAATGATAAAAGGGGTTTGACCAGCAGGAGCTTTCCTACCTATTCCATCAATTCTAAAGTGCATTGAAGGCCTCTGTCCGATAGGATATGCATCGGGATTCCTAATAGGAAAAAAATAGAAATCAACGCCTCTGCACACAATCTACGAGGGTTAAAATATAAGAAGGTCCCTCACTAGACGGGGGACCAAGAGGGCCTATCAAATCGATTGCGATCCTGAAGAATGGTTCAGACACGATTGGAGTCTTCTGAAGGGGAGCGGGACAACACGACCTTTTGCGGTGACCTTTTGACAGTTGTCACAGGACTTGTAACAGTCGGATATTTCTTTGGCAGCGCCTGGCCAATAAAAATATTTGAAGACGCGCTGGGCCGTCTTATTATGATTCAAATAACCAGCCATTAATTCGTCGTGAGCCATCTGCAGAAGTTGACATACATATATCCGAAGTAGACACATGGTCCTACAAAAGATCGATGTAGCAACGAATTTTTTTCTCTGTAGTCAATTCATCTATTTCCTCGAACGAATTCTGATTCCGATTTTCTGGCCTTCTCCAACAGGGGTTTCAAAGAAGGGCAATAAATTTGTGCTTCAGAAAACTGATCATTGCTGGATAACTCGACGTCCAGGGTTGACGAGGACATTAAAGGGACCGGAGTAAGGGTATCTTTCGCAGGTTGGATCCGGGAGATCACTGGTTGCGCGATGGGTTTGGGGGAGAGCTGCGCGCTCTTTCAAATCAGAACTGAGCAAAACTTTATCGGGAAGGCGACTACATTGGCCCATCCTGTGAAATACTGACACTGTATATAGCGCTCCAGCAGAGAGAACATAGTGGCACGCCCTAAAATGTCGTGTACGATCGAAATCTTTTATGATGAGGACTTACTGGGAGCAACAGTTTGTACGAGACTACTATGCATGGGCAACCCGTGTCTCTTACAAGGGTTGACACTCGGCACCCATTTATCGTGCCGTTCTCAAACTTGAGCACAACAGGGAAGCCCCTATTGAACAGGAAATTTGCCTGTTGTTTCGAATAAGAGGGAGGAGATGGGACTGTGATGAAGAGGCACAAGAGTTAGAGGGAAGAGAAGCGGTTACCTGGTAGACCTGTTGATTAGGGGTGGTCCATAGCTGTGAGTTCTGAGCGCAGTTATAAATAAGTTGACCAGGGGTGCCACACGTAAAGCATACCATGGGTTTGCGCGGGTAGTGAGACGGTGCTGGAGGGAATGTTGGAGGCTCTACGTCTTTTTTTTCACGCTGAGTATGAGGCTTTGGCTTATTGAGTGCCTGAATCTTCACGAAGCTACCATTATTTTTAGCGCAGAACCTATTAGGCACAAACTTGATCTCCTTGGGATATAGGGCGTGGCTGGAAGCGTGAAGGTCGGCTTCCTCTACACAGTCTTTAAACGAAGAAGCTTTTCTATCTGTTACGAAAGATTTCATTTCTCGGGGAAGGGTAGCAATGAGTTGATCCCTTAAAATAAAGTCGACTAATGAATCATTGTCGTTAGTTAATTGTGAGAACTCCAGTTAAAATTGTAAATTGCGGTGAAGGGTGAACCCAAATTGCTTGAACGTTTGTTGCAGCTGTATCCTAGCCGAGCGGAATCTAACCCGATAGCACTCCGGCTTTAGATTAATAGCAGAGAAGAGCTCTGATTTTAGGGTTGAGTAATTCAGGGTTGCTTCCGAGGGAAAAGAAATGAAAATTTCGCGCAGACGAGTGTTTAAGAGGGGGAGTAGACAGGAAACTCCATTTCATTCTAAATCCCGATTGTTGACTTCGAATTTTTTTTAAAAGTGGGTCAGATAAGAACAAAAATCTTCCCCTTCTTTATGCGCGGTGAGTTTTAAGGAGGGTTGTTGTGGCTGGTGGTTTCCTGATCACACAGAAGTCATTTTGACATGATCGCAGCTAATTAATTATCTCTCGTGCTGTCATATTTGTTCTCTCTCTCTTTCTTCTACTTCTCTCTGTGCTTATTCTTTTCTTTCTTCTGCTTATCTCTGTGATTTCTTTTCTGCACGTTCATTTCGTTCTTCCTCTTGAATGTAAGCGATTAAATCTATCCTGATAGTCCTAGGATCTGTCCCTGCTTATGAAAATGATCGAACAAAGACATCCTCTATATGCTGCGTTCGTCTTTCAGCTCGCGAGAAAGCTTACCATAAAAAGTGAGGCTCTTCCTAACAAATTTAACGTACTTTTAATTAACAATTAACCCCCCCCCCCAAACAAAAATGACTAAAGGTTCCAATTAATTATGCACAACAGTAAAAGAAAATAACTAACGAGGAAACCTTACTCAGGACTGAGTCTTCTGGTAATTTTACCACATCAAACAAAAATTTGGCGGCTATTTTCTCGTTTAATTAGTATTATCTTGACTCACGTAAATACGCTCAACTGAAAACATATAATTGCCTATAGAAAAAAAATTATCCTATTATTTTTTTCTTGAATATTCTTGATACTTCAACTGTATAGAGTGAAAATAATGATCTTTAAGGTAATAGCAAAAGATCAGGTAGGGAAGAATCTTTTAAAAACCCAAAGACCTGACACCAGTTTTATGTCGTTGTATGACCAGGTATACGCGGTTATCCGCACACTGGCTTACTGGTTACCCGAAATTGAGGGTCCACATGGGGATGGCATTAAGAGTGCTTTAAATACACAGTAGCTAGGCCAAGAAATATTCAAACACAGCTAGAAAAATATACTTTATTAGGAATAAATATTACATATATATATTATATATATATATATATATATATATATATATATATATATATATATATATATATATATATATATATATATATATATATATATATATATAGGGCAATGCAATTAAATATTGACGGTTCACTGCTAAGATGATTAACACGATCAAGAAAGTTTGAACTGAGGGATAATTAATTAAGTAATTATTTTAAAATTATGCAAGTTTTAGAGCAAAAAGGATCCTTGAGGTTCGACGCAGTAAAGGTGGGAGGAGCGTGACGAAGCGGGGGCTAAATCCCTTTTATCTTGATGTGCGGTGAGTAGGCCCAGGTAGGTAAGTTCGAAATTGAAATTGTGGGCGTCTTACGGGACGCTCAATTCAACTTCAGAAAACTGAGGCTGGGGTTATCTTATCCTTAAGATGCAAACTGAGAGTGCTTCGGGGATGGCTTTTTCGATCCATAAAATCCGAAGACATGATGGATAGGGTTGAAGCGCGCCTAACTATTTCCAAGATCTACGCTGAGTGAAGACTAGCTCTTTTTTTGCTCTTCGATAATCAATCAATTCTTCTCTAGAACAAAATGGAATATAGTCGATTTCCTCTCGACTAACGAAGACGTTATGGCTAACGTACTGGACGGCGGCTTCAGACCCAATCTGCATGTGAACTTTGGAGTCTCGTATATATACTCCGAAATTATTTAGATGAGGAGAGAGATTCATCGCCAACAGACTTCCTTAATGGCCTGAGGTCGTGATAAGGTCCCATAGCGAGAAGTCGCAAAGTCCCCTTAATGGTCTTTCCATTATTTTAATTCTCGCAGTATATAGGGCAGACGAATTTAGAGCGGTTAACTGCGAAGTGGAAAAATCAGGGATGGGGGAGGATTCCTTCACTCTCTCCTTATTCTTCCACAGAACTAATCTGGTTGGTTTGTGCTCTTCATACTTATGAGTTATCGTTGGCGGACATTTGACCATAATACAAGATGATAAGACCTTTTCTAACAATAATTGGCTGGTTATATTGGCAAGATGCTATAGACTGCAAAATAACTTAAAATCTATCTTTACTTCACTAAACGCTTAATAGGATATCCTGTTACTTCACTGAGTGAAAATATCGTAAAGGCTCACTCTACTGATCTAGCGCAAGGGTATGATATCATATAAGCCTTAAGGGCAGGGGAACTAATCACATATCTGGCTTTTCTTGAAATTGGTCCAGTGAGCCATTAGTATCAATCGTCTTTTTTGCATATGGTTTACAAAACATGGCCTTAAAGGCAGAATTCTCAACAACTTAAGATTTATACCTCGGTTGGGCGAACGCCCGTGCCACATTTTATTGCAAGGGGAGGCTGTATTTGATTAAGCTGCAAGGGAAGGCTGTATTTGATGATGTTTTGCAAACAGCATGGTATTCATAAGGCGAAATGATAATACAAACACTATTTTGTTCATATAAGAGTAAATAGAGGATAGCTACTGCTCAAAAGATTGTTGACATGAATGGAGGAAATAATCGCAGACATTGAGATCTTTTTATATGTCCTAGTAGGACACCTTCCATCAACTACAGTGCTTCTTCCTTGCTAGAGTTAAGAGACTGATTGACAGGGTATTTAAGAGCTCATTTGACATATAAAATGACTAGAATAGAAGTAACGTAGTTCATGACAAGCCAATGCTAGCTCCATAGTGGCCCTGTCAAGAAGAGGCCAAGAGGGCCAAGAAGAGGTCAGCTGCTGATATCCAAGAATGAATCAAACCAATACTTGATGAAACAAATTTAATTATTTTTTAATGATATCACTGATGGATCATGTTGCCTTTGGCTAACATGCTGCCATATATTTTGCGAATAACTATGTAGGAATTGTTTAAAACCAGCTGGCTTAAAACCGCCAGGTAGACTCATAATGAGAGCTCCCTACGTAATCGACGCTCTGCTCTGCACACTAGCGTTTTCCAGCCCCAAGGCGAGGCGGACGTACTGGACTCGGACTAGTCGCCTGCCGATATGGCAGCAGATCCGTCCATTTCCAGGGCTCCTTCGGTCGGAGAAAACCCATTACTCCTCTTTGTCTTCTTCATTCTCACTTTTTTTAAGGAGATGAGTTTGAGAATGAACTCGCTTGCATATACCCCAGGAACTGGCCCCAAGTCATGCGGATCGGTCTTAAAAATATCCTTGTAGAGAACTAGAGAATCTCTTAGCTATCAAAGGGGTATCAGTCGGAGGGAGAGGCACCAAATTTTCTTTTAAGCGATAATTGAATTCTGCTATTCAAAATGAGTTATGTAATAATAAAGAATATACTCGTATGTAAAACATTTTTTTAGGGGGTTGTGATTAAATGTATCTCATATAATACATTTCTAAAATATAGGTAAATCTAAGAATATTTATTAAATTCAGTATTATAACTTAGCTGACGTCCCAAATCTACAAACAACTATAAATAATTGAGAATTTTCTGATGTGTATGAAAACAAGGTCTGCTCCCCCCCCAAAGTCACGGGCTATCACCTATTCTGATTTATGACATTACGACATTCAAAACTTTTAATAATTCCTTGACTAACCTTGGGAGTACTTTGGCAATTATATTATTTAGAAGAGAAGGCAAACAACATAAGGGTTTCATATTTCGTTAGAATCGGCCTAATAGTTAAGAAGGTATTGCTAAATAATTCCCTGGCTAACCTCACGAAGATATTTGTAATTATATTGTTTAAAAGTAAATATAAAACAACATAGGAGCTTCAAATTTCCTCCTAATCGTCCAAATAGTTACAATGCTATTACAAAAATGTAAAAATCAAAACGGTGACAAACCGACTGACCGATCGATAAAGTGAGATGTACAGCCACTAGCCACTAGATTCGCACGTCATTCGAAGGAATATAGACCCATTTCCATTACACCGGTTCTCTCTAAAATATTTGAGCGTTTACTGGCTAAATGCATGTTTCATTTTCTGAATAAAAAAAATTGCTTCCAGGAAAACAGTTTGGTTTTCGAAAGTGTGTTACTACATTTGATGCTCTTCTATTTATAAACAATGATCTTCAAAGTTCTCTTAATGCTGGTCATGAATCCTGTCTTGTATCTCTTGAGTTTAGCTCAGCCTTTGATCGTTGTTTTAGCTCTTACAGCTTTGTTTAATCTGGTGTTTGCCATGATAGTTTCTTGGCCCGATTGTTTTCATTATTTTTAGCTCAGTCATGTTTACTGGGATTGTGACAAATATGGTTGCTTATGCTTATGATACAACTTTGTATCCTTCAATTCCTTTTCCGTTGGACATGCAAAGAGTCGCTGAATTGCCTACTCTTGATATGAAGACAATTTTATCGTGGTTTGATGTTTGAGGTATGAAACTTAAACCAAGAAAAGCCCATAACGTTGTTATTGGTCGATCAAAGATCTTACAATCGATTCACCCTGACATCATTGTCAACTGAGTTGCGGTCCTTATTTGTTCTTCACTAAAATTGCTTGGTGTTACTTTTAATCTGAAGCTGACATTTGAGGTGCACTTGCATACTGTTGCGTCCTCTATTTCTCAAAAAGTTAGTTTGTTTCATAAGTGCCCCCAGACCTACTATACAGACACACGTGGATAAGAATTGTTTTTATTTCTTCCTTATATCTCATTTTGAATATTGTCATTGTCTTCCTTTCTGCATCGGAGACCAATTTGAAGCTGCTTGAGAGAGCTTTCAACCAGATTAGTTTTCTTCTACCCGATGTACAATTGAACCTTAGGGATCGACGACTCGTCGGAGTCTTGACTCATTTCTTTAAAGTTGTTTCTGATTCGGATCGGACACTTCACTCTCTGATACCAGCTCTTTCACAGCCGGGTCGTGATACGCGCTACTCGTTAAGAGAGATTGACCGTGCTTTTTCTGTCGCTCAAGTGAATACGACGCAGTTCTCTCGATATTTGTCTTTACAGCTGGTGGTCTGTGGAACACTCTGCCTAATAATGCCGTTTATTCAAATAATTGTTATGTATTTCAAAGGCGAGTAAATGCTTTTCTTCTATTTCAATTTTTATGTTTTCTACTTTTATCGATGTTGCGCCGCTCGTTGGAACCTGTAGGGATTTTAGGTTCTACCATTTTGGCTGTTGCCTTCCAACTGGTTGTTTTCATTGACTTTGATAATATTAATAATAATAATAATGAGGGATACTCGAACCATTGTACATTTAGGTCGCTAGTGCTTTTAAAGGAAAAGGTACTTTATATATGGTACTATAACTTTTAGAACTAGAGGCATAATTGTAGCACTCATGGCTAACAACACCCTAAATTCGAGAAAAGAAAATCTTTACTTTTTACGCATGTCATTCTCAAAAGATCTACAAGTTACCGTCACCAACCATTAAGGAATTGTCATAGATCATAATTAAACGATGATATTTTATTGTAAACCTTTATGGAACTATCTAATTCTAGCTTTTTATCAGCTCAATTTTTCATGTGATCAATGAAATTCAAGAGTAAGTCATTTGTGCACCCTAAATAATTCAAAAGATGAGCCTGCGTCATTTAAGGTAAATTTCCTATTCCCATCGTATTCTAATTATTATTAAATATACTGTACTAGGTTCGATTTGTATATCAATTTCATACTTATCTTCTTTTCCTTTTTTCGTCTGTTCATTCTCCCATCTAAGTGCCACCCCTTACGTAACTCTTCACGAAGGTACGAGTGAAAATTGAAAATCCCAGACTTTGTTCTCCTTTATTAATCTAGGTCACCCTTTTATCCTGGTTAAATATAAGGTACCTCTGACAACTATGAATCATCAATCATGCCTCAAAGATATCAGACACGAAATCCAAAGTGGCAACTGAAAAGGATACTAAAGATACGTCAAATAAGGCAATTTGTTTTCGCTCATAGACAACTCCTAAAATAGAAGAAAATATGTTACAAGGGAGTTTGTCTTAATGAAGCTGAAAACTCTTTGTCGCTTTAACATATCCATCAATTTGCCGAGAGAATCCGATGACATTAGTTTTCAACCTCATTTATCCATTCAATTAACTCTGTCCCTCCTCTTTATTTACCTAATTATTCATGACCCTCTTCAGTTTTTGCTTCCGAATCATTAATTACTAAGCCATTTTTCCAAGTTCCTGTTAGCTCATTCTTTAAAATAATTGGGCTCCTGTCCAATAAACCATCTAACTTTTGCCCTCTCTTAATTAGCAGTGAGCTGCTCCTCAAAGTGACTTTCATATTCTTAAGTAGAGTATATTAAACCATATGCATACTGTAAGCATAACATAAGCAAACCATAAGCATAGCAATTAGGAGTGTGTTAGAATGTAAAACGACATAAGGCTTCCAAATTTCGTTAGAATCGACCGAATAGTTATGATGTTATTGACAAAACAAAAAATAATTCCAGGACTAACTTTTGGATGACCTTGGCAATTATATCATTAGAAAGAAAATTTAAACAACATATGGCTTTAAAATTTCGTTAGAATCGGCCAGATAGGTACAATGTTATTACCAAAGCAAAAAAAGCAGAACTTGGACCGACCGACCGACATTGGGAGATGTAGAGTCTGTAAAAGGTAACAACACTTGAATTGGGCTACAATAAAATATAACCCCATTTAACTATTGGGCAGTGAGAGAATAAAAATCGTAGCCAATTTAAAAGTTTGAAATTTATTGAGGTATTACTCTTTATTTTAATAGTGGAGAGACTGGAGGGCAGGAGATACCTAAATCAAACCCAACTCCATGGAAGCGAAAAAATAAAAAGAAAATAGAAAAAGAGACGATAGAAAATCAACAATGAATAGTGTTAATGGAATAACCTCCAAGTTTGAAGTGAGAAGGTAGTTGTTGATGAGACATTAGTCTTTTTATTCTAAGCTATCAATGAGAAAAGTGGTAGATGAGCCCTTTAAAAATGAGAACAATATGCTATGGAAGAATAATTCCAACATATTTCTGGAAAACTGCTCAGAGGATAATTACCTCCAATATCTAAACAGTATTTAACAAGTAGACATCCAGGCATTCAAAATGATCCTTCCAAAAAACATTACTAATAATTTCTAAACATAAATACGCGGTTGAATTTCATTGTTATCAAACATTACTGGATTTATTGGGGAGAATAAGCTAGAGAGATAGAAAGGACATTTTTCTGTCTGCCTAAGTCTGAGATACGTTGCAGTTCTACAAATAACAGTATCTACAAGCCTTTTCATGAATGTGAGCGTATACAAAAATAAGAAAAAAGAAAATGTTGAAAAGAAGAAAAGAGTAGAATCTTTATCATATGCATGGGTGGAATAGAGGAGAGTATGAAAGATGGCATTAATGAAGATGAGAAAATGGAGTAGATTGAATGGCAGGACAGCAAGCTACAAATAAGGCTACAGTGTTTAATTAAAGCCAAAAACAAGAATTTTAGAAAAATGATCCTTTTTTTGACGCCTTCAAAACGCCTTAGAAACGTCAAGTTCATCGACCTAAGACTCTCCCTAGAGCTTAAGCGAGGATGACCAAATGTTCGTGAGAAGATCACCAGTTGAGAGTCTCACGAAGCCAATATTAATGATCTGGAAGAAGAGCATGATATCATATGTTTAAGATACAGAGTAGTAACATCTCGAAGTCTTTATAAGTATCATCTAGCCGATACACATAACTATTCTGACAACAAGTCAGATAAATAGTTTATTGTATTCATCGTTTTAACGACTCCTTAAAACGTTGCACATGCTTAAAGAAGGGCTAGTCCTGGGACGAGTTTTTAAGTTCATTAGATAAAAGGGAAGAAATTGGAAGACGCAGTACATATAAAATTAAGGAAGCAAGGGGGAAATTGGAAATTCTTCGCTTTGATACAGACAATAATTGCCCTTCTTTCTTATCAAAAGCGCATTTCAACCTTTGAAATACAGCCTATCGATCTTGGTCCGTGCCACCCAAGAATGTCTAGCCTCGTAAGGTTTAAGTCTCCATCTAAATTTCCGAAGTGGTTCGTCAGTGTCTGCCTCTTATGAATAATAGCGCTAAAGCAGGTTAAGGAATTGGGCAAACTGGATGTTTTACTTACCTCATTATTTCATTCATATTCCCGTTTTAAACTTGTGTTCTATTATATCCCTTTAGTAAGAAAAGTCACTGTGATTAGCTACAAACATGTGGTAATTTTAAAGAATCTCCATGTGGTGCTATTTCTCAGAAGGGCACAACATTCTTTTGATCTATTTTTAATGTTCAGGGATCTAAAGAGTGAATAATTTGTGTGTTTTCATGTTTTCAAATTCTCCTTTCATTAGTTAGATACTTTTTACTAACATATTTCAAAGGTGATCATTTACATTTATATAATAATAATAATCAGAAACTAAACATAATGTCATATAAAAAATATATATCAATAATTGCTGAACTACAAGGCGAAAATTTACTAAATTCTCCAAACAACGTTGTATTTAATACTTTGTGGCATAGCATTTCTTGTCAATGGGAGTCTTTATTATGTTCCTCAACGATCCATATATATATATATATATATATATATATATATATATAAATAATTATAATTGTCAAGATGGAGCCAATGACGAAAAATAATCCAAGCAATTTTCTAAATCCATTTACTTAGATTAAAAACGTTTCAAGCTTGTGCACTCATCTTCTGGCTCCTAGGAATATATGACAATTCATTAACAAAGCTAACAAAAATGAGAAATATAGCTTTAGATTACTTACATGAATGGATTGTGATAACTATAGAAATTATGGTAAAACCTTAATTCACTGTATCAATAAATGAACACTTTAAATAAATAAAATTAAAAAGTTATGTGATATACAAAAGGTTTTTGGTAACTATAGTGAAGAACACACCTTAACACTAAGCGGTAAAATATTTCATCTGGCGAATATTTGAACAATATTATTGAGTATGGTTTGTTTTTCTTCTGTTTCCATTGTATATGTGATATTGAAAGAATGCTTCATCTTGCATTATATTTTGGAATAAAAGTAAACGAGTTAACAACAAAATAGATATAAAATAGAAGACGACAGTCAGATGCTGAATCTTGAAACATTTTAGATTCCAATAATCTCTTTTCATATTTCTTGAGGGTAATTGACCATCTACCCTGCGCGTGTTATTACGATTTTCCTTTCTTTTATGTATATATATATATATATATATATATATATATATATATATATATATATATATATATATATATATATATATATATATATATATATATATTATATAGTTATATGAAAAAAAGAAGCTCCGGCTATGTATGCCAAAACGAAGAGCTAATAACACTGATGGAGGGGTTAAGGAGACATTACCTCTTATGTAAACAAAAATTATTAAAAAGACGGATTAATAAAACGGTCAGGAAGGGTAAAATCATATAAACTAATCTATAATAAAATACCAGAGAGAGAGTAAAACAGATAAATTTGAAATGGAGACCACTTAATTATGAAGACAAAGGTGCACAAATATACATACCTTATTCAGTAACTCAGGAAAATAAAGAAATAACTATGAGTTATAATGAACATTTCAATATAAAATAAGCTTTTTAATGATAGGATTGAGTTTAAATAGACCAGTGGTAAGGTTAAGTTTAGAAATCCAAATGAAGAAGTATTTAACAAAATTCTGCTTAACTTAGTCGTCTGAATGGTAAATAAATTTAGCAGAAATCCAATTAATCTTTTTCATGTAAATGGACAAAGAAAATACTATTACGTTAATCTCTTCTTACCTTGTACTGCCTTGGTTTAAACAGGCAGTAAATGATTTGCCAAATTGTCCAAAGTATCACTTAGAAAAAACAAATTATCAAAGGATTAGACGCCCTTTTCCTATATTTTTATTATTATTGTTAACCAGCTTTTTGTACATTGTTGTTTCATACTTGAATAATAAAATATTTCTAAACAAGCGGAAGAATGGAAAGGCATCTTAGAAAAGTAAAACAAAAGAATTCTGTAAATTAAATGCAGATGCATTTTCAGTACTATATAAGTTTTCTTCGCAAGAATTGAAGCATTTACGAGGCAGATTAACCAACCAATATCTTTGGATCGAGTTCGGGCTTATGTAGTGGGTTGTCGTATCAAGAAATTTATAATAGATTTTGGAAGACTCATAACCCAGGAATTTCGAGGGGTCGACCCGCAAGCCAAGGAGAAACATTAAAGTAAATCCAGAATGTTTGACTTGATCACTTTTAAAAATAAAAGTTAATATAAGAACCAGGATATTGTTAGACTGAAAAGTTAAAGCTCGACGGAGTTGAATAAAGTAAAAGATTGAGAAACGGGAGGACCCTTTTTTTCTCAATTTCAAGGATAAACTTAATAGAAGGAACCAAAGAAGTAAGTTCATTGAGGAAACTGAATACTTCATTAGAAATAGTCCACAAACAGATAATTTCGTCAATATAGCTAACCTAGATCATGGAAAAATAGAGAATAGTAGGAAGGAGAGAAGTCTCAAAAAACTCCGTATATAATTTACAAATGTCAGGTGATAAACAATTTCTAATACTTAAACCGGACTCTTGAAGGTAAAGTTTACTATTAAAGGAAAACTTACGATTTATACATAGTACAAATGGAGATTAAAACAATGAAAGTGTAAACAGCCAGAGAGATATCTGCATGATTCAATTTATCCATACGGAGGGGGATAAGATCGTCAACAACACTTTGGTAAACAGAAAAGAAACCAAAAATTCAAGCGTGAAATTACTGGAGTAATGTGATCAAGTTAATCAATATGGTCGTAGCAATTTTTAATATGTAAGTGGTAAATGTTACGAACAAAGCGAATCAAGCATTATGTAAGCCATTTAGAAAAAGAATAAAAGACTGAGGATGCACAAAGTATAATAGAAAGCATCGGATTATTATGTTCATGAGTTCTAACAAGACCATACAAGTACGGCAGAGGGACGTTGCTATATTTCAGTTTTACACTTAACTCAGGATTAATGTTTAAGTTAAGAAAGCACTTTATTATGAAAATTACTATTGACTTTGATCGTATACTTTTACTACCGCTGCATAAGTACAATGGTAATTTAGTAATAAATTCTTTTTATGAATATCAGACACTTTATCCATAATAACAACTGCACCATATTTGTCTGCCTAAGTCATATGAATGGAAGCATTAATACGAATGGGACTAAAGCAGGACGGAAATGCAAAGGGTAATTATAGTGCTGAGGGAGAGGTAAGTTCAACCTTTTGCAATAGAAACAAGTTCACTGGAGATGTCACCCGATTTTGATTTAACATTTCCCAAAAATATAGATGACGGCTATGTAGAGAAATCGATATCCTACCCTAAAAACAGAGGCCCTGTTCGGCCACAACAACCTCCTGGCGCTTGGCAGCGTAACCCGATTACTTAGCCCCCCCTTTTTTTCCTCGATTCGGGAACTACCAGAATGCCTCCTCCAACCATTAGATGCACTAATCTTCAGATTTCTGGGCCAGTGAGCATAACATTAGTTAAACAGGTACTATTTCCACTAAAATTTGGGATCTAATTTCGCGTCATAGACGAAATTAGAGGAGCGGCGATCAAAAGCCAGAAGATTCTTTTAGGGCTAAGTGAAAGACACTCGAAGAAGAGCTGTTAGAGGAGAGAGGCTTAATTCCTAAGGCCGCCCCCCGCCTTTCCTTACCCCCAGTGGGTTGGTGAAGTATATAGGCGGATAACTGGAGAAGAACAGGGAATATCAAGTTAGAGATCGACACGACGAAGTCCGGCGGGAGTGCCCTAGCAATCAAAGAAGAATCTCATGCTGAGCCAGTTCCTGGTGGTCACATCGAAAATTAGCTTTGTTTGTATTAAGAACCACTCTCGTACATCTCTCGTCCGAGAAACCCCCTATCCCAGTTTGGCAAAAAAAAAAAACAGATATAGTCCTCGCCAGTGAAGAATACCCCTCCCCCTCCCTCCATTCGTCAGAGGATTTACTGTTTGCTCATCGCTCGTCAGTGTGAACCATTCCAAGAATAACCCGAAGATTGGAAAAAAACTACCTTCACGGTCCCGTTGTTTAAATCATCTGACTAAGACAACGCGCTTAAAGCCATCCTTCACCCTCACCGAAATCACCCGTTGCTTCAAAACTGTCACCGCGCTAGTCAAACAGTTGGCTGACTGAACACGTCCACCCGCCTAACTGCAAAAACATTTTTTTTGTCTACATAAAAATTCAAGGTCAATGTTAGTCTCCAGCCGTTTTAAAGGTAAAGAAATTCAATTATTTTTGACTGTCAATTAACGTCCAATATCAAAGCGAGCTTTGCGTCAACCATTACTTTATATTCATTTGGTTTAAATTAGTAAATCTCACATAAACTCGTTTAAATCATAGCGGTATAGTTTGTTTTTATAAATTTCACTTTTTTATGTTGTAATTAAAGATATATATTTTTTAAATGTATTTAATTCAATCATCAAAACGCTGCACTTGGCACTTGAAATCCTCAAAGAGTAGGTAACGTAAAATAATATAACACTCTTAAAAAAAACGTAATCAAGGATTTATTCAAGTACGTAACAAACCTACGTACGTATACCACCACTCGGCCCTCTAAATACCACGACAGGCTAGAAAAGATCTCCAAAGAGCTTTAGCCAATAATCCTGGATCATTGCAGGAAGGAAAACTAGTGTTTTGTTGCTATAGTATTGCAACCATTAACTTTTCAGAGCAACAATGAATTTGCTCGTCAATGCATCGTATCCGACGTTGATATGCCAACTAATGTTTAGAGGAGAAGAATCTCATTGATTCATAACTTACTAGGGAGTATAAAATTTTAAATAAACTTTAAGTCTTTGATTTAGAGGATAATAACAATAGTGTTACCCTCATGATAGAAATATTTCTATATTTAAAGCAATCATATAAAGTTGAAGAAAAAAACGACCACAGAATTCTCACAATTTCCTGCTTTGCAACAGATAAAATCTCTGCAGAATTAAACTAAATTGGATGGTAACCCTGTTTTGACAAAAATAACTAATTTACAACAACTAATAATTAATAAAATCACAGAATACCATGAAAACTCTAACTGAATTTGGAATCAAATACTTGAAAAATTCTTTAATTGTTCAACGAGAAATTAATATCTTCTAATAACAACGACTGACAAGATCCGTTAATTATATACTGTACTGAGAAGCTACCAATGCATAAATCGACATCCCTCTAAGATATTCCATTTAACTGTGCAATCTAACATTCCGTCAAAGACATAAATTTTAAATAGCCACGAAAAATTACTCTCCTTTAAGCTATATAAATATAGATTTCTTCTTTCTGATAGAAGTTAATAGCCAACTATTCCATGCTAATTAATTAATGCTAATTTTAATTAAAATAATTTATAAAATAATTCAAGCCTAAATAAAAAATGTTTGAAAAAGAAAAACAAGCTAATTCTATAATGAAAATAAAGTATCTTATACTTGTATCCGGAGAGGAATAGAAATGATAACTATATTTACATATAACCATATTACTTCTCCTAGAGATTAGCGAGCCACATATGGCCACATAAAATTAGAAATCAAGAATTTGGAGGTTGATCTAAGTTTGTTCGATGACTCCAAAATGTATGCCTCACTCTGACATCAAAGAAATTCCCCCCCACTCTTTCCTCGTTCACCGCAACACAACAATTCCACCCAAATTCACATACAGAGGAACCGCTTTAGGTATATATTCATGCATCATACTCACATATGCAGTCCGTGAAGAATTTTTCTCTTGCACTTAATTAAGATTTCAGTAATGATATTTGTAGGCTTTTGCGTTTGAGAACGATGATAAAGAAGGAGATAGAATTTCAAACCTGCCGATTTATTCGCACACACAATTTATTACCAGCGCACCGTTTTAACTTATTTACTTTAAATTTGAAATCCATTTCTTTGAATCACGTGGATCATTAGTGTTATGTTGGAGAAGTAATTGGGTCCAAAAGGCGACTATTGGCCTGGATTTGACAAGATGACGTCATTCTCGAAAGGGTCGCCTTTCACGCTGAGAAGGATTGGCTGTCTTTAGTCTCTTTGTGATGGTTCTTTAATATTACAAGAAATAAATGACAATTGGTGTAATCAAACTGTGGGAGTTTTATTCGCGAGTCCTTTGGTTGAGGTGTGGCGATGCAGAAAACGAAAGAATAAGAGGGGAAGAAAACGTCTCCTGGTGGGGAAAGAGGGGAGATTATGATGTCTATCATCTAAATTATATAGCTATATGTGATGGTATGAGTGCTGGTATATTTATTTATTGCTGAGAGAGAGGGGCGTAATTTAGTGTGTATTTGAGTGGTACTCTCCTTGTAAAAGTAGTTTATTTTTGATCGGTTTAACGCCCAGTTAAAAGTAGTCAGGTATTTGCAGGTTGAGGAAAGAATGGAAAGAACAAGATGAATTCAAATAGTGTTAAATGGAAAAGAAGACCACAGCAGATCTGACTAAGCCCAATTCGTTGAACGAGTAATAGCAAACAAGAAGACCAATATGACCGACTATCTCCTTTAGCAAATTCCTATGCAATTTGACTAGAAATAATCGTTACTTTGGCTCAATATTAAGGGAAATCATTCATTTTATATGCACGTTTCCTTCTATGCATGTATATGACACACATGAGGTATGCAGTTTTACTCTCATTATTCGTCTGAAGATGAAAATTTAGCTAGAATTGCCAATCAGAAGATTAGGTTGAAGTTGAATAAAAGTTTGGGCTAAAGAGGACCTGTTCACTGAACATGACTGCGGGCACGGAATTACAAATGTGATTTTAATTTAATTACTACTTTTGTCAATAAAATTGCACTGAGTTGCACACATATATGAATAAACATATTAGAAATGCGCATATATATATATATATATATATATATATATATATATATATATATATATATATATATATATATATATATATATATATATATATATATATATATATATATAAAGAGAGTGAGAGAGAGAGAGTGTCTAAGGGAGAGAAATAGAATAATTTATTATTTGCAATTGCAAAATCATAATTATGCGGTTAAGGAAGGTTGGCTTACTCTTTATCCTCTTGAGAGTGAGAAGAGCTCCTCCTGGGGGCTTGATGAAAGCTACAACATTGCCTTCCTAACCGCATATATATAATTTGGGAAGATCACATAACATGTGTTATACAATAGTTATAGTTACTAGCCCAAAGAAAGGAAAGCTGGTATCACAAGCCGGAAAAACGCTTCGGAATAGATTACATGAACCATCGAAAGCTTAAGAAAGAAAGTGAGATTTGTAGAAAGGAAGAAAATATGGCGACTATTTTAACTGCTGTATGAAAATGGAAAAAGAGTTGGATTCAAACTTGTGTCGTCAAGAGCTCTTCTTAATCAGAACCACAACGCTCATCGACTAAGCCACGGTCGTCAACCTGCTTACCAACATCTTTATGTACTCCCAATTTGGGGTTCACTATTTTCTCCTTAATCTCTTTTTCTGTGCAAAGGATCAACTTCATGTTTGTTGGGGCCCTTCTATTACCTAAGTCACCAAACAGCAAACTCAGGCAATTTTCCTTTCCCAGATTTTACACTTTCTTAGCTTCACCTTTTATTGAAGATGTTATCGTTGTGTAATTTTATCAAAACTGCTCTTTTTCTCTTTCTTAAGCGATCATCCTTCATTGTCGAATTTTCTATTGGTCACTCTTTCATCGCCGTTTGAAACATTACTTTTGAAACTATGGTTATTCCAAACCTGAATAACCGCTTAAATTACTGATATAAATTCTTTATCACAGCATCCGACTGAACGATGGTTAGTTGGTCTTTTCAATATTCTGAAATCCTCTCATCTTTCTCAAATTTTATTTATTTTTTGCCATATATCTAAATGGGGAGAGGGTAGAGGAGAGCAAAGCTTCTTTATTCTTACACGAAGTAAAGAGCCATCGCACACCACATTTTTTTCTGCTCGCAATTAATGTCACGTTAATTTAGAGCGAAGATTCATTTGATCCGTTCGTTAACATTAAGATTAAAGACCCTTTCATCTCTTCCTGAGAGCGACAAAGTGAAAGTTCTGAAGCCATTGAGTTTGATCAACCGGAATGCTTTGTATTCAAAGAGGCTTCGTACTAATGAGAAAGGGTAATGAGAGTGAAGTCTTTCACTAATTATTCAGTTAGCCGAAGTCGAAAATTTGACCATTGGCCCAATAATGGTTAGGAAGATTGGATAGGGGAAAATATATATGAAGAAAGAGCTTTGAGAGGCTTATTAATATAAATGATATTAAAAAAATATAAGTTTTTCGAAATAGCTTTCGCTTAGGTACTCTGCGATGCCAAAGCTTTTTTCAATTAGAAAAGCCTCTTTGTTGTTAATCAATTGCTACAATCCTCGAATGCCAGAGATTCGAGTTTGTACTTTAGAATACTTGTGTGGCTTGTGCATAAATTTGCTGAAAGAAGCGTTGGGTAGGTGCAATAAGTATGCGCTATCAGTTAGCTCAGACTTGATAATTTTTAATTTTCTTTTAATGCCACAATCCCGCCCTTCAGAGGCCCCCATTGTATTGTACCTGTTCGCTTACTCTTCTTCTCATTTGGGAGGCGGAATAAGCAAATTACTACTTGTGTCAATAAATTTGCGCTATGTTGCACACATATATGAATAAACATAATGGAAATCAGCATATATATATATATATATATATATATATATATATATATATATATATATCGAGGTAATCGTATTGTATTGGTTGTTTTAAGGAAGCTGGTCTGATAATACTAATTATGCAAGACGACAATACTTCAATATTGGCTGAGTGGACTTTTTAATTACCTTATTATTGAGAGAGTGTCACAGCGTTTAATCCATTATAAGGAGAGAGCTTGTTAAACACGTAAAGGATCTATTGAAACAGCAGATTTACGCCAAACTAAACCTATATTTTAAATTTAACAATTAACTAAAAAAAAAAAGGTAAAAATATTTATATTCACCTCATAAGTTAAACGAGGCTAAACACACTTGCAACTGGGCCTATTACAAAATCTATCCATGACAAAAATAAAAAAATAGGCTCCACGTAAAAAAAACAATTGCAGATTAAATATTTTATCGTGACACTTTTAGATTAGAGTGAACATCAAATTAAATTACACTCTTCTACTAGTAAATATGACGGGGTTCACGCACAACTGTCTCTACTTCAGTTAATTTTAGTACCGTAATAAACACATACTAACGCAATACGAATATAAATGGTCATTCTAACTTACATGACAGATAGGATCAGGAGCTGCCAGAGGTCACTGTATGACTTTTCTCGCGCTTCGGTGAGTTGGAGCGGCTGATGGTAGATTTTCTTCCAGATAGGATGGAGGAAAGGGAATCTAATGTCTAATTCTCCGGTCTTAAAATAGCAATTTGAGGGTCACTCGAGGGTAACTGGTTTTTCTATTATCCTACTTGCGAAATTCCTGTTTGGCCCTAGGAATATTGGTCCTGCTAAGCTTCTTACTAAGCCTGTGCAGGATGCTTCGGGCTGACACCGAAATAATCTTTCTTCTCTTGCTGCCGAAATTCCTGGTGTGGCAGTAGGGATTGTAATCCCCTCAGACTTCTTCTAAGTCTGTACCGGATAGTTCGGTCTGGTACCGATATAAAACGTGACGTTTTGAGTTAATTCGACTCTGGGTGAAGGATCGATCTCGCAATAATCCTTTGTCTTCTCTCCTCGAAATAATCTTGGTTATATCAAAATGGGCGAAGGACCGATCTTCCCGAACTGGTCCTCTATCGTCTCTCACTAACTAATCTGGTTATATCGAAATTGGCGAAGGACCAATCTTCTCGAACTGGTCCTCTATCGTCTCTCTCCGAATAATCCTTCTTCTTACCTTCAGGGGCTCATTTTTTCGGCTGGCGACCGCCCCATCTAAGGGGGAAGGGCTGAGGCCGCAGAGGAGAGAGCGAGGGGTGAGGAGGTTGGCACTGCGGTGCCCAAGTTGGCTTGTTAATTAGAGACACCACCAACCGTCACCATCCTTGGCGTTCCTTTTTGACTGGCACTGCTTTTTGGTCATTTAACCACGGGCCTAAGGATCTCGTAGGTAATTGGATCTTTTGAGCGGTCTTTAAGGGCCTTTGGTGGTCGCTCCGACTAACTAGGCAGCGGGGAGATCAAACGGCGTAGGCAGTTAGATGGTTATTCGCCGGCTAACCTTCCCACGACTCTCCACATGTTGCTTGATTCTCTTGCTTTCTCCGCAAGGGGGCGGGGGACTTTAATGTATACGTCTGCCTGGCCCTCCGGGAGGCTTTATGTCATAATTCTTCTACAATATATATATATATATATATATATATATATATATATATATATATATATATATATATATATAGAGAGAGAGAGAGAGAGAGAGAGAGAGAGAGAGAGAGAGAGAGAGAGAGAGAGAGAGAGAGAGAGAGAGAGAGAGAGAGAGAGAGAGATTATTTATTATTTGCAATCGCACAATCATAATTATGTGGTTAAGGAAGGTTGGCTAACGCTTTATCCTCTCAAGAGTAAGAAGAGCTCCTGCCTTCCTAACCGCATATATATACTTTGGGAAGATCACATAACATGTGTTATACAATGGTTGTAGTTAATTGTCCAAAGAAAGGAAAACTGGTAGCACAAGCCGGAAAAACGCTTTAGAATAGGTTACGTGAACCATCGAAAGCTTAAGAAAGAAAGTGGGATTCGCAAAAAGGAAGAAAATATGGTGACTATTTTAACTGCTGTATGAAAATGGAATAAGTTGCACCCATCTTTGCGAGGGGCATTGATGAGATGCAAAATTTTTGTTAGCGCACACAATTTACAGAATGGCCAACATGGAAGGAAAAAGATGTTGCTCATAGTGGTAAAAATAAAATATAATTTATTATTGCATTTAAAACAAAGGTATATTTTATCAAACTCATACTATTTTTTTCAGATTTCAAATATAATTGTAGATAAATTAAAGAACTCTGAATATTAAACTAATGATTTTAACTTAAGACTCAAAACGGTGAAATTGCGAGGGCCTAGAAAAGATACGGGTGGATTAGTATGAGAGGATTGTATTGGATCGTTTCGGTTTTTTAAGTTTTTTCAGTTTCCGGAAATTTTATGGTATTTCATTCCATAGTTTAACGTTTTGATTAGTAATAGAGCCCCTCATCAACTTAAGCATAGAGCTTAATTTTATGATGGAAAGAAAATCATATCTTACACCCTTTGGAGCCTCTGAAATTAGGGGCGATAATGTGCAAGAAAAGAAACAATTGCTATATGAGGATCGTGTTGAGATGCTGGTAACTTGTAACACCCATCATTGCAAGTTCTTAGGAGGGAAGAGAGTGGGGTGACGTACAGTAAAGGGTGTTAATAGTTTTATTTCGTAATTTGTTCCTTATTTTGCGTGAGAAATGAATGAAATAGTACAGGTTAGTTTATACCAAATTAATATGATGTAAAATATTGCCTATATTGTCATTTATATACCAAGAAATTTCTCTTTATCGACTTAATTAAGCTTGTTTCTACTAACTTCGTGAGTTAGTTTAATTGATCTCCTGGTGTTAGTTATGAACATAAAGGTTGATTTTGTAATGTTTGAGGGTAGTTTATTAACATTAAGCTATACCGAAGGGAGAATTCTTTCGGCTTTACGTTGATTGTAATTTCATTATAGCATCAAATTATTAATGTCGAATCATTTTGCATAAATTTCACTATATTTAAGATTCGTAGCCGGTGTAAAATTCATTCGCAGAACAAAGAAATAAGAATAGCCTTAGGATGCCCCTCTATGGGACGCACTGCTTAATGGTCACAAGCCTGGATAGACATCCCTTTAAAATAAAAAAATCTTTTCTTAAGTTAAATAGGACATGATTCATAACGGGGGAGAGGGGGCTACACCCATATCTAACCAATTCTGCGTGTACATTTGCATGATTTATTCTCTCAAAAGCTTTAGATAAATGATAAAATTATTTTAAGTCTTCTGATATTTAATAGCTTTTAGAATTCGATCTGTGATCACAACAATTGCATTTTCGGTGGAGAATTTTGTGTTGAAGCTGAATCAGTGGTGAGAAAAGAGTCTTTCAATGATAAAGAGGATGCGAACCGATGATGGCCAACTTCTTCAAGTAAATTTCTCTGTCGAAAAAATGGAAATGCGGTGATAATTGGACGGGATTAATGGATCACAACCATTTATAAGTAGAATATACCATATTTCTTTTAAGACTCAAAGAACGACACTTGTTTTACTATACTAGATAATGTCATTGAATGAAGCAAAGAAATAAAGGAAGGTTGAAAATTTTAGAAGATTACTTAGCAAATATGAATATCTGGTATATTTAATTTGAGGCTTTTTTCATCATAGACCTCTCCCATTTATTCTTTTGGCAACGGTTTAAGGCTAGTCGCCGAAAGCTTCTATTAACTAATGCGTTTTGGGGTTGAGAATGGCAGTTCCCTCCCTCCTTCTTGTTTTCGCTGGAGCATTGGGATATTAAACAAGCATACACTTTCCCCATACCTTTTTCCTTCTATTGTTCTTATCTTTATATTCTTATCTAAGCCACAATGGAAAGTTAAGTGCAAAATGGCTAATCATGTTGTGGCAAAAATCTGAAAATGTGTGTGCCTTTCTTGCTGCAACGGCCTGAATTTGACATACAAAATAAAATGCCTTCGTAAGGTTTTGTGGCGATGTTCCCCAAAATTTCACTTTCTTCTCTTCAGGACATTTTTTACAGATCGTCCTTTAAAAACCTTATTTACGAATATCACTTTAAAAAAATCCTTACAAATTCCCCTTTAAATACCTTATTTAGAGATGCCCCTATACAAATATTCTTAAGTTTCATACATTACAAAACTACTTTACCGATCTTCCCTTACTAACCTTCTTTAATCATTCTCACTTACAAACATTATTTATAGAACCTCTCGTAGAAAACTTATTCCTCGTCTCCCATACGAACCTTCTTTAAAAATCTTTACTTATTTATCTTCTTTTCAGTACGTTCCCTAAAAAATACTTGTTTAAAAAATCTGTCTTGACAATCTTACATTAGATATCCTCCCTTCCGAACCTTTATTCTAGGACCGCCCTTAGAAAAGATCTTCAAAAATCCCGCCTTAAAAACCATTTTTAAAGATCTTCACTTACAAAGCTTCTTTAAGAAACCTCTCTTACAAACCGTCTTTAAATATTCTCGATAACATACAATCTTTATAGATCCTGCGTTAAAAAATATCTTTAGTGATCCTCCTTTACAAGACTTCTTTACAGATCTAGTATTATAGACTTTTACAGACCTCTCTGTAAAGATCTCTCCTTACCAATATACTTTATAGATACTCCATTATAAAACTTCTCTCAGGTCCACCCTTACGAACCTTCTTTTATTTCTTGCTTTCTAAACCTTATCTACAGATCGTCCAATACAAACCTTCTTTATAGTTCCTCACTTAAAAAAGTTCTATACATTTGCTCGCTAATTTACTTTATTTATAATCCCTTAAAATCGTTCAGATCCTCGCTTAAAAAACTTCCTTATGGATCCTGCATTAAAATTCTTTTTTTTAGGTATTCCCTTATAAACCTTATAAACAGATCAATCCTTACAAACGTTCTTTAAAAATCCAATTTTTAAATTTACATAGAGAAAAGAAACTCTGTTGCAAACCTTCCTTACAGAATCTCCATTAAAGACCCTTCTAGATCTTCTATCACAAACCTTCTTTCCAGATGATCCATTACGAAGATTATTGAGATCTTTACCTATTCACCTTCCTTTTAGATTGTTCCTGTAAAACTTTATTTATACATCCTTAGTTATAAACTTTCATTACACATCCTGTAATACAAATATTCCTTAAAGATCCTCTCTTACGAACTTCTATAAGGATACTCCTCTTGAAACTTTATCCGAAGATCCTTTTTAACAAACTATCTTAACCAATCCTCCTTTACAAACATTTTGTAAAAATTCCGCATTTAAAACATTCCATACTGATCGTTGCTTACCCTCGTTCTTTACGCATCCCCTTCAAAAACATTCTACAGAACCTACTTTGAAAAGCTTTACCTGTTCTTCTTTAAATAACTTCTTAAAAGATCCCCAACAACCAACGTCATACACACGTTCTTTGATGATCGTTTCTTGCCTTTTTTTTTAAATCGTACGCTACAAATATTCATTACAGATCATTCCTTAAAACACTTAACAAATTTTATACATCATCACTTACAAACCTCCTTTAAAGATCCCCCTTTAGAAACCTTCTTTCAAGTTCCTCACTTAAAACCTTTTACACAGATTCTCCCAAATAACCTAATTTAATGATTCCCTTTTACAAAACTAGTTCAACGATCTGCTATTCAAACCATCTTTATAGAACCTCCCGTAGCAAGCTTCCTTAGAGAATGTCCCTTGCAGACCTTATTTTAAGATCCTCCTTTACTAAAAATTTTTTACTTATCCCACCTTACCATGTTTGTCTACGGAGATTTCGTTTCAAAGCTTCGGTACAGATCACCATTTCAAACCTTTCTTACAGATTCTCCCTAATAAACATTATTTAAAAATCCTCTTTTATTTAACTTTTATTTACCGTCAATCCCATATAAACCATCTTTCTAGATCGTCATCAACAAACCTCCGTTACAGGAGCCTTAGGCAGATAACTTATTTACAAATCCTCTCTCCACCCCCCAAAAAATTCATGGCCTCCATTACAAAACTGTATTACAATCCTCCATAGCAAGCTTTTATTAGCTATTCGCTTACGCTTACAAGCTTTCCATACAGTTCCTTCTTTAGAAACAGGTTAACTCATAGACTACCTTAGAAAACTTCATTACGAATCCTCCCTCATAACCTTTTTTATACATCACCCTTAAAAAGCTTCATTGAATCTACTTTCTAAAATTTCTCTACTGATCAAGTTTAATTATTATAGTTACAGATCCTCCATTTCAAACCTTAATTTCAGATCAGCCTTTACAAAGTTTCATAAAATAAATTCTCAGATACATAAAGTCTTTACGGATCTTTTGATACAAAATAATTTACACATCAGCTCTTACACAAATTCTTGACAGCTCCTCCCTTACCAACCTTCTTAACAGTTCCTTCTTTAAAATGTTCTTTACATATCTTCCCAAAAATTTTTCAGTCAGGTTATCCCTTTACCCTTCCTTACAGATCTACCCTTAAACTCTTCCTTACGAATCATCACTTACAAATTTTCTTCCATCCCCTGCCTAACAAATCTAAAAATCCTACATTCAAAGCTTCTTTATTGAGACTCACTTATAAACCTTGTTTGAAGATCTTCCCTTACAAACCTTATTTACAGGTCCTCTCTTAGTAGCCTTCTTTACGTATCCACACTACAAAACTACTTTAGAAATTTCCCTTACAAACCTATTTACAGATCCCCTTTACAAAACTTTTATAGGGGTACAAATTTCCATATCTTCTTTACGTTTCATCCCTTACAAAAGCCTTTGACGGCCACCTCTATACAAAAATCTTAACCGACACTCCAATACAGACTTTCTTTTCCGATCTCGTCATACAAACCTTGTTTACGGATCATCTGATGCTAAAAATCTTTGCTAATCGTCTCCTATAAAGTTTAGTTAGGATCCTGAAGATTTTGTATTAAAAAGCTTCTTTAAACATCCCCCATCAAAGCCTTTTTACCTGTCCTCTCTTAAAAATACATCTTTAAAGTTCAAATCTTCACTTACAAACCTCATTATAATGTTCCCTATCAAACTTTCGATTCGATCCTATCTTACGAAATTAATTTATTGATCCTCCCATACAATATACCTTTAGAGATCCACATTACAAACTTCATTTAAGGTCTTTCCTTACAAAATATCTTTACAATTCCACCCTTACACAATTTCTTTCCGGTTCCTCCATTTAAAACCTTTTTTAACGATCCTCCTTTAAAAACCTTCTATCAGGTTTACATTATAAATATTCCCAAAACATATTCTATTACAAAACCTCATTCAAATCTTCGGATACAAAACTGATCTCAGATCCTCCTTAACAAACCTTTGTTCCCTTCTCCGCACCCTTATTAAACTTCATGATAGAACAACCGTTACAAACCTTCTTTATATATTCTCCCTTAGAAACCTTTTTAAATTTCTTCCCTTTCCAGTTTTTTCGATAGAAGATTTCTTTGCATTTTACAGATTTTATCTTACAACTTACTTTATAGATCCTCTCTCACAAACCTTCTTTATGGATCTTCTTTAACAAACTTCTTTATATATATTCCTTTACAAAGCTTCTTTCCAGCTCTTTCCTTACATACTCCCTTTTAAAATTCTCCTTCAAATATACATTAAAGATCCTCTATTCCAAAGCTTCTTTACAAATCGTCCCTTACAATTTCAGTACACAAACCCATACAAATATTCTTTGCAGATCCCCCCTTGCAAACACTTAAAGATTTTCCATTACAAAATTTCTAAGAGATTCCGCTCTATAAACATTCTTACAGATCCTCCGTTACAAACCTTGAAAAAATTTTCTCATGTATAATCTCTTTATAGATCTTTCCTTACAAGCCTTTACGACCTTTCCCTATAAAACAGAACGAGCATCCTTTACAAACCGTGTTTACCAGATCTTCACCTAGAAACCTACTTTATAGATCATCCCTTACCGATCTCATTTACAGGTCATAAATTACAAACCATTATCATCCTCATTTACAAACCCTCTTTACAGATCTTCTAACCACATTACAGACCTTCCTTGAAACACCTTGTTTATGATTCCTCAATAAATATAGTTCTTTAGAAATTATCACATATAAAAACATTCCTTATGCATCCTTCTTACAAGCCTTTAGAGATCATCAATTACAAAGCTTCTCTATAGATCTTCAATCACAAACTTTTTTCACATATGCTACCTCATTGGCCTTTTTTTAAAGATACTCTCTTTCATAAACCATCTTTGCAGATTGTCCCTTAAAACTCCCTACAGATTCTCCATTATAAGCATTTACAAATCCTCTCTAATATGCTTTTTGATAGACCCTACCTTATAAACATTCTATAATTATCCTCCTTTACAAACCTTTTTACGGATCCTCCTCCACTAACTCTGTTTATAAGCTCCCCTTAAAATATTCCTTACAGATGTGCATTGCAAACTTTTACAGGTGTTCCATTAAAATATTTCTCTACAGATTTAGTGGGTGGTGAACTAGGAAGGCTTAGGTTCAATGAATTCGATTAAACTTGTGTCATGAATTTGAGACAGGCCTACTAATGTATGAGTAAACTTTTTCCTACGCTTCCTTCAAAACAGACTACTCTCTTATTGTTTTTTCTGCTTTTTACTTTCTGTTCGACTGTCCATGACTGCTTTTCGTTGTACCTAAGACGATATTTAATGTATCTAATACAGTAGACGTGGACAAGAGTTTACCAATGCTACAGTTTGGGCCGAGCTTACTTGACTCAATATTTGTGTGCAGACGGCGAAAGAGAGACTCTTTATCTCAAATTTTGAGAATAAGATTTCGTGTTTCAAGGCCATGTGAGAATAAACAGAATCTGCGTCTTCCCCTTTACCAGCTCGGTGCATTTTGATAAATATGTTAACACAGCTGTTTCAGGCGCCTCGCGGAACCTTGATATAGCCCGAAAAAGGTTTGGACAGATATCGCAAGAGGTGTCTTGCTGCGTGTGACCGCATGTGCGTGTGTATGGAATATGGCTGTGAGTTTGTAAGCGTGTGAGTGCGTATACGTGTAAAAGAGTATAAAATTCATTTTTTTCTATAGCCTTTACAGGAACAGTGTATATTATTATTTACATGACAAAGTGTTATATACTACTATTTACATGTGCAAAAGATATATTATTTTAGTAGATTAATTGCAATTGTATAATTATGTGCGTGCCAATTCCAAGACTTTATAGAAAACAGAAACTCATTTGTGAGAATTCATTGTTTAACCTATTTTACCTTGTAGTGGGTGAAAAACAGGAATCCCTTCCGAGAAAACGGAGTTTTACAAATTATAGTTAAATGTACATTTTTACATCGAGTTTGAATTCCATTGACTTTTGGAGTCTGAAATTAATTTACATTTATGTTTCTTAATACGCATGATAGTTAGGGGCTCTCTCACGATAGACAGAGTGACCGACAGGAACTGCACTAAAAACAATTTCCACTCAGCAGGGCTATAAGTGGCAAGTCCCAACTCAGTAAACAGACCAGGAACATCGCGGCAATATACTAATTGTTTGTCCTCATAGAAATACTTAACAAATGTACGGTCTCTTGTTCAGTAATAGAATACACGTACCGACCTGTCAAGCATATGTCTTTCACTCAACCTGGAGGTTAAAAGTTCTGCAGCTTTCTTGGAGAGCGCCAAATCACGTATCAAGTCATTAAAATCCTCTTGATTGAAACAGTGAGGAGCTAATGACTGTTCAGCATCTGATGATGAATCTGCCTACTCTGAATCCATTACGTGAACGTCCAAAGGTGGAACATCATTTTCATCATCGGAGGAAGTATATTCACTGAAAATCGGAACTGGTTAAGACTCAGAATGAGGTACTAGCCGGATCGCCGAGGGAATGTTTGGGTAGTCGATCTTGTGCCGATTTTTCTTGTCAATCCCTTTAGTATTCGCCAGACAGAAATAAAAGTCCGATACATGATCCTTTGGCTCTCGCTACACCATAGGGATTACAAAAGGAAGACCATTTTTCTTTTCTTTTGTTCACTCATGAAGATGTTTCACACAACTATGATAAACAGCATGTGGGGCCCACTTCTTATCTTGATCACCAAGAGGAACATCAAAATATGCCTTATAAGTGCAGATCACAAAGTTTGATATATTGCGCCTTTGATGAACTAGCATGTGACAGCCACATATGTAGCAGAAGGTGTCTGGATCATTAACGCAATTTCCTCTTGATGAAGCCATCACTCTAACATGAGACCTGAAAAAAGAAACAATAATGTCGATATTTTGCACAATAACACCTATTACTATCTTACTACTATGTGCTATAAAGTACTTGCTTTCTACAAGCACCCTCTTTTCCGTCCGGAGGGCAGTTTTGGAGGAAACGAGAAAATAGAAATTACAGAATAACTAAAGCATGTAGGTAAAAATGGATTATATATTTGAAATCAGCATGAAAAACAGAATTAAAATTAGGAGCTAAATCTAAGTCACCAGAAAATGTGATTAAAATTGTTCCCCTGTGTTTTTGGTATTCAGAACATTTTTTACGATTCATAACTTTAAAAAATATATCGCCTGAAAGTATGGCGTCCTTTTTCAGCTGCGATCGTAGGTGCGGGGTTCGTGAGTAGAGACCAGAGAAACCTTTGCTGTGTTAGATCTCCACATAGCTCTAATTGTAGTGGTTTAATTTAGCTGATCAATGTTCATTGCAGTAGTTCGGTGTATACAAATAGGCTCCTCTACTATTTTAACGGCTACTTGATTGAAAGGGGAGGCTGATGGGGATGGAGTTTGCCAGGCCTTCTTCTCCTTAAGCTGACACTAGGTTTAATTTTGATCGCGTTGGCGACTTCCGCTTGTTATTCGTTCTGTGATTCCATCTTCCGTTGCCTCTTCTCGTTCGATCTAAACAGGTCACTAGTTTATTAGTGGTTTGCTCTTGTGGTGTTCGTAGTTAGTAGTCAGAAGATGGTTTTTTCAATGTTCACCGGTGGATGTCGACTTTACGTAGCGCGATTGGAGAACTCAGTTACCGTCCCCTGACCTTGGGTCGACTTCAATTGGGGGAAATTATGCTCTTGCTTGATTTAAGTGAGGTGAGCTGGGTAAGAGGATCCGTTGTTACCAGCAGTAAAAGAATAACTTTGAAGACGGATTCAATGACTTTTTATTGGGCGAAGAACTCGGTAGGCTTAGGCCTAATGAATTCGAGGAAACGTGTGTCAGGTATTTGAGGCAGGCTTACCAATATTCTGGTCTACTTTGGCCTATGTATCCTCCAAAACATACTACTCTCTTATCGTTCTTTTCTGAATTAAACTTTCTGTTTAATTGCCCTTGACTGCTTTGGGGTCTATCTAAGACGGTATTTAATCTTGTGAAAATATTGTGGCCCACTGTTTGCCAATGATACATTTTAGGCGGAGCTTATTCGACTCAATGTTGATTTGTGTTTAGACGGGGATAGATACACTTTATCTCAATTTTGAGAATAAGATTTCATGTTTCACGGCCTTGTGGGAATAAACAGAATCTGGTTCTTCTCGTTTCCCAGCTCGGTGCGGTTTGATAAACATGTAATTTTACAACTGTTTTTAGCCCCTGCTAGAAATCTGATTTAGCTTGAAATCTGTCTGCACAGATATCGCGAGAGGTTGCTTGCTGCGTGTAACCGCGTGTGTGCGTGTAGTGTATATGCGTGTGAGTATGTAAGCGTATGAGCGTATATGTGTGAAAGCGTATCGAATTCATTCTTCGTATAGCCGTTACAAGAACAGTGTATAGTAATGTTTACATGATCTAATGTTACATGTTATTATTTACATGAAAAATGGTGTATATTATTATTTACATTACAAAATATTATATATTACCCTTTACATGTCCAAATGGTATACTATTTTAGTAGATTAATTGCAATCGCATAATTATTTGCGTGTCTATTCCAAGACTTCATAGGATACATAACACTCTGTGAAGCTTCATTTTTATGTTAATTCTCCCTGTATTGGGGAACTACCTATCATCCATTACAACTCTTATCTATAGATACTCCACTATAAAATTTCATTCTAAATCCTACGCTACAAACAGTTTTTTGAGATCCTCATTTACAAACCTTCTTCACAGATCGTCTCTTACAACTCTCTTAAATCTTCTTTACAGATCTTTCATTTTAAACTTATTTACACATCCTCCTTTAAAATACATCTTTCCAGATCCTCCCTTTCAAAACCTTTATTACGGATTGTCCCTTAGAAAATTCTTTACATTTCGTCCCCAGAAAAATACAATTAGTATCCTACAAATATTTACTTCAAATCCTTTATAATTCTTATTTACAGATCATCCCTTCCCCACCTTTACATATCCTACCATACAAAACTACTTAACTGACCTTCCCTTCGAAAACTACTAAACTGCTCTTCCCATGCAAACCTTCTTTACAGATCCTCACTTACAAAGCCTTACAGATCATATCGTACTAAACTCCCTTACACAACATTCTTTAAAAATCTTCTTTAATGATCCTTTTTTACAAAACCTATTTACAGTTACTCTCGTACCATCCTTCTTTCGATATCCTCCTTTACAAACCTTTTTAGATCCCCTCTTACAAATCTTGTCTCAGATCCTCCCCTACAAACCTTCCTTAAAGATCCTTCTTCACAAACTTTGCTTAGATACCTTTTAAAAACTATGTTTAGAGATCTTTACAGATTCGTCATTGCAAAACTTTTTAACGAATTCTCCCATAATCCCTTGCATACAGACCGTTCCTTACATACATCCTTTTAAATTGTTCTGTTACAAAACTTGTTTATGGATCCTCCCTTTCAAATATATTCACAGATACACCGTAAAAAGACTTTATAGATTTCCCTTGCAAACCCTCTTTAAATGTCACCCACTAAATACTTTCCAAAAGGAATCTCCCTTCCATAACCTCTTTACAGATCTTTCTTCCCCCAAATTGTTCACAGTTCCTCCAGGACATACATTTAAAAATTTGCGAGACTTCTTTACAGATACTCATTTAAAATTATTTTTTTACCAAGCTTCTTCACAGTTCTCTTTTTGACCTTCTTTAATAATCCTCTCTAGCAAACTTTCCAACAGATTCTTGCTCTTAAACAATATTACATATCCTATTTTATGAAATTGTTTACATATACTCGCCTAAATTGCTCCCCAATTATATTCGTTAATATCCTTCTTTACAAATCATCTTTAAAAACAATCTTTATAGAACCTCCCTTGCAAATCTTTACAGTTCCTCCCATATAAGCATTTTTTACAAATTTTCCTTTATAATACTTCGTAACAGATCATACTTTAGAAACCTTACAGATTTAACCTTACAAAACCACCCTACACATCCTCTCTTGCAAACCTAATCTCCTGATTATCACCTATCTTCTTTCTTTTTGTATCTTCCCTTAGAAACATTTGAAGATTCTACGTTACAAAGCTTCTATCCGGATTCTCCTTTAAAAAAACCTTCTTTAAATATCATCCTTTATTAACCTGCTTTAAGATTCTCTCTTACAATGATTTCCTTATTGACCTTTCCTTATGAACCTTCTTTACCTATAGTGCCGTTCAATCCTTATTTACGAAGCCTCCCTTACAAACATTCTTCACGGATTCTCCATATCAAATATTATTTAGCTTTTCTCCCTTATAAACTTTCTTTATAGATCCTCACTCAAAGACGTTCTTTTCCCATCCATTCTTTAAAAATTTTAAGGAATACTCTCTTTCAGTTTTTTTCTAGATCCTCTTTGCAAGCGACCTTTAAATAGCCTCCCTTATAATACTTCTTTAAAGATCAACGGTTGCATCTATATTACTGATCTCACATTTTAATCGTTCTTCACAGATCTCCCATAACAAACTTCTACTTCTTAGGTACACCAGTATTCTTCTTTATACCTCGTTTATTTTAAAACTTCTTTTCCTTTCCTCTCCTAGAAACCTTTTCTACAGATCGTCCCTTACCAATTTCCATTATAGATCCTCCTTCACGAACTTTATAGTTTTTCACTTTGAAAGTTGATTTACCGATTCTCTCTTACAAAGATTCTTAACAAATCCTCCCATACAATCCTTATTTATATATGATCAGGTACAATCAGTTTTTACAGGACTTAGCTTACAAACATTCTATAGAGATCTTCCTTTAAAAATCTTATTGACCAATCTTCCTTTACAAAGTTTCTTTACAAATCGCCTCTTATAAACCTTCTTTCAGGATCTCTCTTGAAAACTCTAGCTCCTCTATTACTAACGTTTTTTAGATCTCTCCCTAAAATCATTTAGTCAGCTCCTAAATGAAAAAGTTCTTTACAGAACCTCCATTATAAAAATGCTTTACAAACCTTCTTTTACAGATCCTCCCTTAAAAAAATTCTTTACACATATTCTATTACAAAACTTCATTACATAATCTCCCTTAAAAACATTTCTTACATATCCTCCATTACAAATCTTTATACTTATATTTACTTTCAAAACTCCATTCAAATCCACCTTCATAACCTTCTTTGCCGATCCTCCCTTGCATAGTTTTTTTTACAGATACTTCTCTGCAAACCATTTGCGAGCCTCCGTTTTAAAACTTGCTTATTGATCCTCCCTCAAAAAACTTGTGTACATATCCTATATTCAATCCTCCTTTACAACCCTTCTATGCAGAGACTCTATTACAAATCTTCTAAAAAGATTCTCTCAAACAAACCTATTTGCAACTCTTTCTTTAGAAACCTAATTTACTGAAACTCCTTTATAAACTTTTTTTCATGACCTCCTTTAAATATCCAATATTCATAACTTTTGAACAAATCTTTCTTTACCGAGATTTTTTGAGCTAATCGATTGCAAATCTTCTTTGCGGAACCTCCATTAGAAACATTCTTTACAAATCTTCGATTACAAATCTTCTTTTAAATGATCGATACAAAAACTTCCTAATGAGCCTGCGTTACAATCTTCTTTGCAGGTCTTTCATTTCCAAATTGATTTAAATAGGCCTCTAACAAACATTCGTTAAAGATCCTCCCTTGCCAACCTTTACACATCCTCCTCTCAAACATTATTTTCAAATCTTCCACTCCATTACTGGTTTCCGAATTTTCCGATCCAAGATTTACAAACCTATCTTTTATAAACCTTCTTGAAAGATCCTTACAAACTGTCGTGGGATCGCCGAGATTATATAGATTTATTTTATTATGATTAATAAAATTGAGTAGTAGTACGTTCGTACTTAATTGATCGCTTCAGGATCGGTCTCTAAGAGTGGCTTACTTAAATCTTTATTCTAATGAATGAATAAAAGGGGAGTTCTTTCTGGAATTCACCAATTATTGCCAATTTAACTCGTCCAAGGATAATTAAAAAAAAAGAGCTACAAAAAATAGACTTTTAAATAAAATTACTATCTACACTTACAAGATACAGATAAAAAAAAAATGGTTTTTAATGTCCCGCTCTCAATACTCGGTTCGTGGTGGATTTTAAGGAAAATAATTTACTTTACTCCACTTTGTAATTAAGATAGACAAAATAAACTACTTTAACGCACGGGGACATAAAAAATGGGATAGCTTACTCACATTATATAATGGGGTTTCAACCAGAGAATCTCAAAGAAATACCTTCATTCGATTTTGGTCCGGAAAGGCATGGAGAGGATGATTGCTTAAGTTACTCGATAGATGGCGTTGCTGGATGAATTGTGGGCGAGTGACGTCACGCGGAAATTCGAATATGCGAAGTAGAATCAAAACAAAACCAATGATTCCTTGGTTTTGGTGACCGTTGGTGACCTTGAAAAGGTTTTCTTCCGAACGAGGTGGAATATGTTTGATGTTTCTTCTAACTAGGTGGGGGTTGTCAAACTCAGATAGCGTAAGAATAATTAACGATCTTTGGGTCCTCGAGCTGTGTCGAGAGTATTTGTACTTTTAGATCCTTTGACGATCCTTGGGCTCGAACTGTGCAGAGACTACTTGTAGTTTAGATCCTTTGACGATCCTTAGGCTCGAACTGTGACGAGACTACTTGGAACAATCTGATATTGGGCCAGAAACTGCAAGTCCTTCTTAACTTGCAGTGAAACTCTCTACCGGTAACTTCTTTATCTCTTTACGGAAACGAAAAAGCCTCGTTTTCTCCTGTCGACCAGTTTTATACGGAAATTACCCCCGCGTGGTAATGGGAGGTAAAGGGGACTCGCAAGGTGAGATTAAAGGGTGGTCTCCCTCTTGGTGTCTGTTGTTTCTCTTACCTCGGCATTTTTTAAATTTAGGAAAAACGATCCCTATTTTATCCCACAGAAGTGTGTCTCACTTCTGCCGTACTTTCTCGCCAGAGAGCTATGGGGATAGCGTAATGCGAGATCGACAGTTTGCATTTTTGACTTTCGTATCTATAAATAACCCCTCGGCGGGTCGGAATTTTGAGCCGAGTTCATGAATCTGTGTCCTAAATTTACAATTTTTTCGGTTCTGGCGTGTTACCGGAGACCGGTTAGAGGAGCACAGGAAAACCCAGGTGGCCTTTGTTATTACTTCATTATTTCTCCTCGCCATGGGGAAGGCCTCGATATATATGTACCCTCGCAATTTCTGAACGGTTTTGGTTTAACTCCTATATCTCTACACTAAACTTTATAAACTTATGAGTAACTTCCCCTAACAAACCTTTTGACGTGATCCTCTCTTACAAATCCTTACCTTTTATAAACCTTCTTGAAAGATCCTTACTTACAAACCTTCTTATGGATCCTTTCATTGAACCTTCTCGAGAGAACCTATCTTAAAAACCTTTCTACACATCACTGCTTACAAAACTTCTTTGCGGCTCCTCCCATACGAAAATCCGTTCAGATTCTCTTTACAAATCCTCCCTTACAATACTAATTTAAAGATAATCCTTCGCAAATCTTCTTTCCAGGTCGTCCTTTTCATCATTCTTTCTGATTATCCATTACAATACCTATTATAGATCTTCTCTTACAATCCTTCTTCACAAATCCTCCATTACAAACCTTCTTTCGCGATCTTTCCTTATAGTTTTCTTTCTGATCCTACATTACAAATCTTTTTAACAAATATTCCCTAAAAAACCTTCTCTACATTTCCTCCCTTACAATTTTTAAATATCACTCTTTGCAATCCTTCTTTACGGACTGTCCCTTACAAAACATCTTTAGAAATCCTCCCTTACAACCTTCTTTACAAATCTTTGTTTTCAATCTAGCTTTACAGCCACTCCCTTAAAAAACTTCCAAGATGGTTCTAACTTACAAAATACATTTATTAATCGTCCCTACCAAGCCTTATCTACGGTCCACTCTTGAAACTTTACTTTAACGATCCTCGCTTGCAAACTTTTTTACAGGTCACCTTCCTTACAATCATTCTTTACAGATCCACACTTACAAACCTTTTAGGAACAACCTTCACAAACTTTTACTAAGGTCCTCTCTTTATATATCCTCACTTATAAAATTCTATACACATCTTCCAATATCAAACTCTTTTACCAATCCTCCCTAACAATCATTATGTATAGATACTCCCTTACTAACCTTCCAAACAGCTACTCCCTTAAAACCTTTTTCTCATTCTTTCCTTACATTCAATCACACATAATTCATTAGCAACCTTCTCTCTAGCTCTTTAGTTACAACCTTCTCTAATGATCACCCATACAAACCATCTTTATAGATTATCCCTTAAAAAACTTCATTAGGGATCCGCTCGTATAAACATTCTTTATGGAGTTTCCTTTTAAAAATTTCACTACTGAACCTACCTTAAGACATTTTTTCAGATCAACTCCTACAAACCTTTGCAGCTCCCCATTCACCAACATTCCTCACACATGCTCCATTTAAACCTATTTACAGTTGGGCCCAAAGAACCTGCTGTCAGTTCCTTGCTTACAAACCTACCTAACATTTACACACTTACAAACGGTCTTTACGGTTCTTCCCTTACAAATCCTTATTTAGAGCTTCCTTTAAGCCCTTCTTTACAGATCCTCACTTACAAACTTTCCTTATAGATCATTTCTCATAAATCTTCTTTCCAGATGCACCATCTCATCATTCCTTCAGCCGATTCATTACAATAATTCCATACAAATCCTCCCTCATAATCCTTATTCATAACTACTTTCTTACAAAGCTTCTTTAGAGAACTTACCATACAACCCTTTCGATAATGTCCTATTTTAAGCTCCTTAACAAATCTTCCTTTACAAACATTCTTTGAAGATCCTTCTCTCAAACCTACGTGATAAATCCTCTCTCTGTAACCTTCCTGATACATCCTTTCTTATAAGCCTTTTTTATAGATCCTCTCGTAGAAACCTTTTTCTAAGATCCTCCCTTACAATCGTTCTCCACGCAACCTCACTTCGAATGTTTAATACAGATCCTCTCTTACAATCTTTCTTTACAGATTCTCCTTTACAATCCTTCTTTTTATCACTTCAGTTACAGTTTGCTTATTTTCACTTACACGATCTTGTTTAATGATCCTTGATTTCCAACATTCTTTTAAAATCTTTGTTTACAAACCTTTTTAGCTCTTGCTTTAAAACGCTTGTTAAAGATTCTCCATTAGTAACATTCCTTACAGATCATTCTTCTTTAGCAACCTTTTGGGCCATCTCTATCCCATTTTAAAATTTAAGTTAAATATACCTTCCTCTTCTCATTTTTCAGCAATAATCTGATCTTTTTTTTCTTCCCTTTTTATTTCTCAAATAGTTCAAGAAAGTTGAAGTTGGCGAATAACAAAGAAGGTTCCTATTTCTCTCGGCGACCTAAGAAAGCGGGGATGTAGATATGAGGATACATATAGTGTAAGCTTTTTTTTTTTTAGAAAAGGTTGGTTATAAAATAGTAATAAGTGCTAAAAGATTTTTCATGTTTCACATTTTTTATAGATAGAATTCAAACAACTTTTTTTGGTTATTATTATTTATACAAGGATTTATTTCATTTTTTAATAATATAATTTCCACCAGTTTCTACCAAGAGCCGCTAATTAGCTTTCCATACTATGTTTCTAAAAACCGTTTGACTTTCAGTTAAAAAATTTCTTTATGTATATTTTGAGTTCACATTGTTGCCATCTTCACTCCTTTTAGGTGATTTGCTAAACAAGTCAAAAGATAATAATCATTTGACGCTAAAGGTGTTCAATAAATTCTAGGCAACGTAAGCGCCTTTGACATTGATGTACTTCTCTAGTCTCTTCTTCAATTCCGAAAATCCGTACCTGAATAATAATAAGTTGAATCCCTCCAAAACCTCCATGATCTTCCCAATGGTTTCCTCATCATCAGTAAAAGAGATACCCTGCAGCTGCTTCTTCAAGTGTGGGAAAAGGTGAATGTCTGAGGGTGGTAGATCAGGGGAATAAGGGGAATGGAGCAACAATTCGAAGCAGCAGGACACCAATTTGTTCATGGCCATCATGCTTTTGTGTGCAGGTGCATTATCTTGCAAGAAAAGAACACCTCTGGTTACTTTTTCTCGGAGTTTCTGAAGGAGAGACTCCAAAACCTTCCCCAGTAGATCAGCATAGTATGGTCAGTTAATGGTCTGGCCATGATTAAAGAAGTCTAAAAGGAGGATCCCTTCAGGGTCCGAGAATATTGTCACCATGACCTTCCGGCATGACTTCTTGACCTTAAATTTTTCGTGGCGTTGTAGAGTAGTGTTGCTTCCTTATTAAATTCTGTTTTTTTGTTGGATCAAAGTGAAGAACCCACCTTTCATCCTGTGTTACGATTTGGGCAATGAATCCCTCCAGATCCGCTCTCATGAGGGTCAACATCTCCGGGGAAGTCATTGTCATGTTCTTCTTCTGCTCAAACGTCAGCATTCTTGAGACCCATCGGGCAAACACCTTGGAAAGGTTTAGGTGATCGTTCAAGATGATAACTATGGATCCACTACCTATCCCCACTTGAGGAGAAATATATCGCACGACGGAGATTCGGCGATTATCCAAGCCCATGCTCGCTACCATGAAAACCGTTCCCCTGGTGACTGCAGTTGACCGACTATCACTTCGAGAGTCATCCTCACATGAGTCCGGGCCGTGTTTCAAGAGAGCATCCCAACGTTTGACAGTAGAATAAGATATGGCACTGTCCTCTAGTGATGTCTTCAACTCCTCATCAATTAACTGTGGCGCTTTCCCTTAAATTACGGAAGACTTTATCACAGCCTGCTGTTCAACTTCACTACCTTTGCTGAAAAGCGACCCTCTTCACTCAGGAACACTCACTATTTAACTGAACAAAATGCACTGGGAGGATTCCAGCTCGTGCATTACCTGTTGAAACATGTATGAATGTGATTTAGCTGCGGCGGGCTCCTATTTCCGAATCAAAATTTTAAGCTTTTGTATGCTATCTCCTTTGATATTAATTTGCTTGCTGTCTTAAAAATAGCACCTTCATTCAATTGATTAATCCTGCCCTTTATTCTTTAGGTGCTGCATGAAAAATGGTCCTATTGAGCACCGTAAACATCTTTGGTGATAGTTTTATTTGGGTTAAGAATTTCATCTCTCATCAAACGCACAAGAAGATCTTTCATTGATCAAGACCAGTTTCTGCCTACATCAACATGGGAAATAAAATTTAATAAAGATAGTAACAACTGGTAGAAACTTATATAAATTGTATTACTTATTAAATTAATAAAGAAATATTTATTTAAATCTAAATAACTTGAAGTAGTTGTCTAATCACTATGCATTATATGTATAATGATGAACCTGAAAAAATGCTGCATTTCTTATGGGATGACTTAAGAGTTGAATTCAAGGATTGAAACTAACCTCGAAATTTGGTGGGGTTTTTTATTAAATTAATTCGTTTGCGAAGGATTAAACATTTCCCGAGTAGCAGTTTTCCAAGTAATTAATTTAAAATAATTGTTTGTCTGGTAAGTGATGTTCGTCAACCACTCACATGATTCAATGAGTCCATGACTGACTCATTGCTACTGCTACGTGAGTATGTCCCACTTTTCTCCTTGTTCAGCTCTAGTGGACCAGTAACGGCAATTATATGTATATCTTTATGTATCCTAGGATCGCATAAATGAACTGGCTCTGGTCTTTTGCTTTTTTATTTATTAATCGAGTTCATCGTGGCAAGAAAACAGTCGGGATGCTGTTATGTTTTTAGAATAAGGCTGTCCATTTTTTCTGATTTTAATATATTTAGTCATTAAGATTAATAAGAAATGAGAGAGATCATGGTGAGGAGAAGCTAATACAATTCTACTATGTTCGAAACGTGAATACAAAATTACTCATGTCAGGGAGAGTGAAACAGTTGTAATTAGCAAGGAAATGAAAGAGTTGAACAAATGCACTTTATTGATTAACGAATAAATTAGGTATGTTTGATGACTTTAACAGTCCGCCCCCAAAGTTTGTGAATTAACTTGATCTCCCAAAACATTTGGTTAGGTTAGGATAGATATCATGATCTAACCAAATATGAGAGTACTACTTGCGTAACTCCTATTCTTAGTGGTATTTGCTCACTCTAGCAATAAATTAAATTAATCCAATGTTTTACTTAATTCTTCATTTGAAAAAAAAAGATCCAATTCTTATGGTGGTAGTTTTAAAGCGCTAAAAAATTTTGATTTCTGCCTATCTAGGCAAACCCATTCCGACTTTTTGCGTATTTTGACCAGTTTCTGTTCTCAGCATAGATAAGTTGGAGGCTTCCATAAGCAGGATAATAATGCCAATCTGGATTTTCTTGTGATTCAATATATCCTTTTCAGGAATAGCGAACCAAAAATTACTCATGTCAAGAATCCCGAAAACAAATTAATTGGGTTCACTATTTTTGCGATCATCCAAAGAGAAAAATGGAGAAAGAAAGAAAGAGAAAGAGGACGAGCTTCTCTATTGCAGTTAAAAGAAATTATTTGTGAAGTTGTATTAAAATTCCCTTTCAACTTTTACCTTTAGTTTGGTAAAAGCATTCTTTTTTGCCGAGGAACTCCAGATTTACTCATGTCGGACAAAGTTGTCTGCTCCAAACATGCAACGGGAAAGTGTGATTTTTATACTTAGGTGAGTGTTCTTCAGTTAAGTAAATTTCTCAATCGAAATTGCCTCAAATAATGGGAAATACATCTTTTTGGATTTATCCTTCACTCCTATCTTCCAATCCTTTCATTGGAGGAGAAAAAAACAACAACAACATTCCAACTAGAAAAATAGGGTTGCACGTTATTGAGTTAAGTCAAACTAATACTCGTTAAAAAAGGGCACGTTGTAACGCTTTCCGCTATACCGACATATCTCGAATCCAGAGACAATGAACTCAAGCATTCCTCTAATAAATGGAAATATAAATCAAACTACAATGGATAGAGTCGTGGCTAAGTAATCGTAAGCAGAGAGTAGTTTAAACGGTAAATTTTCTGAGTGGAAAAATGTAACTAGTGGCTTTGCGCAGATATCTGTGTTGGGACCATTGTTGTTCCTTGTTTAGGTAAATGATATGGGCACTGGCCTCTTTGGTAAATTATCAAAATTTGCGGTGGACGTAAAAATTGGAGGCAGATTTTCAAAGAGAACGATAGCATATTAATTCAGTGAGATCTAAATCAAATTTTGAACAGTTTAATAAATGGAACATAAAATCAATATAGCCAAGTGTAGAGTTTTACACGTAGGTCGAAATAACCCAAGTTTTGACTATAATTAGGGTGGTAAAAATTTTATCTCCGTGGACGAAGTAAAAGATTTAGGGGTAAGGGTTTCAAAGGATCCTAAGTTTAACAAACAGTGTGACGAAGCGTGTAACAAGAGTAATGTGAATGCTTGGATTTATTGTGATAAGTTTTCATTACAAACACTAAGATATAATCATACCCCTATAGAAAAATTTAGTTAAGTCACACCTAGAATAAGCGATACAATTGTGGTCACCTTATACACATGTAAACATCAATAAAATGGAAAATAATTCAAGGACGGGCAACTAAATTAATTCCTTCAATTAGAAATAGGTCGAATATCGAAAGATTAAATAAACCAAAACTACCGACTCTCGAATCTAGGCGATTGCAAGGTGAGCTTATCCAAGTATTCAAAATTCTAAATAAGTTTGAAAAGGTAAATTATGGATTTTTTTACGTACGACCATGGAATCATACGTAACAATGGTCTTAAACTGAAAGGACGGAGGAGGTTTTAAAGGAACATAGCTAAACAAATTCACCTTTAAAATCATCGATAAATGGAACGCACTCCCCGCAAGGGTAGTAAATGGTAGTAAGGTGAATAGTTTTAAAAGCAAAATTGACAGTTATTTTACGAATAATGATATTGCTTAAATACAGAACCCTGTTATGGATTGGCTATCGCTTGAGTGAGCATCGTGACGACAATGGCCAAAAGAGGACTACTAGCATATTAGTATAGAATAGGACTGGTCTTAGAGTGGACTAAGTAGTCCTTGCTGGCTCCCTGCAACTATGTAAATACTGAGTCAAACCAGATGCGTTTACTGTCTGTTCTCTCTCTTTCTCTCAATATATATATATATATATATATATATATATATATATATATATATATATATATATATTAAGAAAAATTATTGCAGTAACGCAATTAATTATGCGGTTAAAAGGCTATTTTTCACAGACACATTCTTCCTCTAAGCCCTTGGAAGGAGCTCTTCTCACATACACAAGAAGTTAACACCTAAAATAGGCGTTCTCTCAGATAGCCAAAATCTATCTTTCGATTGGCCTCTTCAAGAGTCACCCTCACTTTTCGAAGAGAATGGAAAATTTGTTTTATTTCCATTTCCGCCACAACTTTATAAATTAAAAAATATTATTGCAGTAACACAAAAATAGCCTTTTAACCGCATAATTAATTGTGTTACTGCAATAATTGGTTTAGACCGCTCCGCATAGCCGAGTGGTCCAAAGGGCGGTTTAATTAAGATCAAAGAGGTTGCTCGCTGCCTCACCTTGCACGGTTCGAATCCCACCCCAGCTAGGATTTTTTCGAAATAACTATTTCCGAAGCAAAATTATTCCGTTTTCTCTTTCCTACGGTGAAGTTGGATTTATTTCATCATTCTCTCGCGCTCCTGAGATATATATATATATATATATATGCAAATTTTGTTGAAGACCATTGTGTATTTTGCCTTAATTAATTTATTTTGTCAACTTTCTCTTCTTCTAACTATTTGTTTTTTATTTAATCTTGTAGATAGATGGTGGATCAGTTGTCCAGTATTCATCTCTTTTTAAATAAATGTGTTTGGTAAAAGCCAAACTAAATTGCTAAGCTTTCGATCTTATTTATTCGATAATCTTCGGAGCGTTTTGAAATGTTTTTGCTTCCTTTACCGATGTAATGAGTGGATTGAGGATCTGACAGAGTGAAAGAAAACAATTTTTAAGGTGTATTTATTCCGCCTTGGTTAAATGTAACGTTAGAGGAAATTGGCCATTACTGTGAGTGGAATAGTTTTAATGTGCAATTCCAGCTTGTCGCTTGACTGATGATAGCCGGCTTATCTTCATTTATTAATATGTCTTCTAAGATGATCAGCTTCGCTTTATTGACCTCTTTTTTTTAATAATGGTGTTATCAACGAGCATATCTATTGTTAGGTTAATATTATGGACACTCTCCATATGATTTCTAGGCCCTCCGCTTTGTAGATGCATAGTTAAACGTCTCAAAAGTGTAGTGGTTATTATGCCAATATATTTTGAGTTATTATAAAGATTACAGTCTTCATCGGGGCAGATGAACTCATAAACTATGTTGGTTGACTTGAGATTGTTTTTCATCAGGAGATTGCTGGCTTTTGTTGTTTTATAATAAATGATGAGTTGGATTTTATCCATTTGAATTTTAACCTTGATGTTACGGTTAATAATCTCATTGATGTTTTTTTCATCTATTTTATAGGCCGTGGATATCTGGTGTCTGTTGACTTCTCCCTGATTACTTTCAGTTTTACACACATGTTTGAAATGGTTATTCAAAAATGATTGGAATTGTTTGTCAATCATGCTTTTTGAGAAACCATTATTCACGAGTATTTGTTTTACTCTTGCAATGTCTTGGTGGAAAAGTTCCTACATAGAGCAGCATTTATAAGCTTGGTGGTTATATGAGCCGATTACGCTATTTTTATACCTTTCAGGGCCTTCACTCTCCGCATTAAGGCATCTTCCCATGTCCGTACTTTTCCTATGTACTTTAGTGATGTAGCTGCAATTGATGTTCTGAACCTCAATGTACAAGAAAGGGAGTTTATTGACCGTGCTCAATTCATATGTTAATTTGAGCACGGAGTTCTCCTGATAATTCTGTTTGATGTTAACCAGAAGTTCTTCGTTTTGGACGTTGATGTAGATGTCATTAACGTATCGGAAATATGTGTGTGGCATATTTTCCATGATGTGCAATAATCTCTCCTCAAGTTGACCCATGTAATAGTTAGTGAATGTTGGCCATAAGGGTGACCCCATAGCCACTCCATACACTTGCGTGTATAGATTACCGTGCGGTGTCTTGAACGGCGCCTCTGATGTGCATGAGCGTAACATGCTCCTTAAGATGTTTTGGTCAAGAATCGGAGGAGACATTGTAGGATGGTGATACACGATTTTTTATAATGGTGTCGATGGTCTGAGCGATAGACATGTTCGTAAACAGGTTTTCTACGTCAAGGGATGATATTAGTCCTGGCGGTCTTATAGCGTAGAGTCTAATAGCGTGGATTTTATGCTATATTTCGAAGGGATGTACGGTTTTATTAATGCATTTAAAGTTTTAGCTAAACAGTACGTAGGAGTCGTGACTTGAGAGATAATGGGCCTCAATGGGTTGTGCAGCTTATGAATTTTTACATTGCCATAGAGATATCCTGGTGTGTAATCACCGATGATCTTTTGGAAGTGAAGTCCCCCGATGAGTGCATTAGCTTTAGTTATTTGTCCATTTATTTTCTTTATTAAATCTTCTGTTAGATCTTTTTTCCTGTGTTTAAATTTAGTGGTCACTTAAGGTGGTATTTAACTTGTTATATTCTTCTTTGTTTAGAATGACGTATATATATTGTATTTGTCAGCTTCTCTTATGACTATTTCTTTGTTGTTTTTTAGAGAGCTGGTGGCCTTACGTATTTCTGGTGTTATAAGTTTGCTGCCAGTAAAGCATCTTCGTTTGGTGGCTTCTGCGCGTAGTTGCTCTTTTAGGTTGGAGATAATTTCAATGATGGCTTGATCTTGTAGCTTCAGCATAAATTGGAACAAGGATTCTAGTTCGACTTTCTTTGAAATTGAATCGAATTTGGCTTATAGGTGGCAGTTAAAACCGAGGTTAAATGCTTCTATTTCACTAGTGGAGAGCGTATGGTGAAAGAGATTGATGAATATATGGCATGACAACGACTACACTTTCAAGACGTTTAACCATGCATCTACACAGCGGAGGGCCTAAGAATCATATGGAGAGTGCCCATAATATTAACCTAACGAGAGATATGATCGTTCATAACACCATTATTAAAAGAAAAGAGGTCAATAAAGCGAGGCTGAAGATCCTAGAAGACATATTAATAAATAAAGATAAGTCGGTCATCAACAGTCAAGCGACTAGCTGGAATCGCACATTAAAACTATTTTAAAATTTCACTCACAGGAGTGGACAATTTCCTCTAATGTTACGTTTAACCAAGGCGGAATAAATACCCCTTAAAATTTTTTATCTAACCATCACGATGTACACGATCTCGAGAAGTAATCTATTAAGATTCCAAAAAGTTCAAAGCAAAGCTATATACTTAGTAAAAAACACAAGAAGAGGAGAAAGAAGAAGACTACGAGACCTGCATAGGGGGAGATGAATATAGTCATCTAACAGAATAATTGCAAAAAGAGCAAAGAAAGTCTTAAAAAATACACAGAATGAAGTAGGAGTTGAATTAACTAACCAATTTGCCCAGAGAGAAGGATGGAGATCACACAGATTATTCCCAAGTTTCCCAAGGATAGATGAGGGAGGAGAAGAAGAAGAAGGAGAAATCTACACCTAGAGAAAGAGAATAATTTTCGACGAAGACTAAGAGTCATTAATTAACCGGTGCAAACCAGAGAATAGCATATAGTTAGTAATAACTAGATAGAAATAGAAAAGAATAGATAGAAAGATAGAAATCTACACCAGTTTTTAGTAAGAATATTTATTAATAACGGGTTGAACGCCTCATAAATACCAATACTACTTTCTAGCTTTATCACGCTAGCTATACTACCTAAATTGGACAGAGATAAGCCTGACCTCCAGGCAATGAGCATCTCTTTGCAAACCTCTTACTTACTTCAACCTTCAGCATCTATTCGTTTTTTACTATCATATTCACACACAGGACTCAGAGTGGTACGTGGGACAGGGGTCAGGATAAACTGTTATAGTTATGGTAGGAGACAAGCGACACATCGTGGTTTGGATTCCACTTTTTGTCTACTTTTCTTTGCTGTCTTATCCTAAAACCTTCTTCTTTCTCTCCCTCTCACTCCTAACCGCCGTACTCACAATGCTTGGAGCCTACTTTGGCTCTAGACAGTGTGACTATGGGGGTCTATAAAGGGCTACCGAGCCTCTACCCCCTCCCTTCTCGGCCGCTCCATGAGCGCCAAAGGGGGGCGGGGAGGGTCAGAAGAGCTGTTCTTTGTCTCCGACTTCTCTTTTCATTTCATTTCATTTCTTTCAATCTGTCAGATCCTCACTCCAATCCTTACTCCAGAACATTTCAAAACGTTTCAAAAGATATTCGAATAAGATCGAAAGCTTAGCAGTTTAGTTTGGTTTTTACCAACACATTAATTTAAAAAATAGATGAATTGATCCACCATCTACAAGATGGAATAAAAAAGATAGTTAGAAAAAGAGAGGGTTGCCAAAGGAAATTAATTAAGGCAAAATACACAATGGGTTTCAACAAAATTTTCATTCAGGTAAGACTTGCTACCCATTTTCCTCGTGGCTGTAACGTTATCTATATATATATATATATATATATATGCGGAATTTGGTAAAATCGACAGCAATAGCTGCTTGGTTAAGCTTACGTTGCAGCTTTCTATCCTTCTAACCTTTTCAGACTTTCTTTTCAGAAAGCAAAAGGTGGGATAAATGCTAACAAGTGGCATATCTTAATTAGTTGAGACGTTTTTTTACCTTTTCCAAGTTTATCTTCTGGCAAACAATGAAAAAAGTTTATATATGCGCAATATCTAACCTAAAAAATGGCTGCCTTTGCGCGACGGGCCACTTGCAGGAGTCTAATCTCTTGTATGAATATAAATGTAACATCGGTGACTAAGCATCACACTTTCTCGTACATTGGAATAACTTCTACAACGCTGTCTCGGCGACTAACAGTGCATCTCCAAGACGTAGCCATCAAACGCCAAACTGCAAAGCATTAGACGACCCTCACCCGAGATATGTTAAATATGTAGAAATATTACCATCATTCTGTGCAGTAGTGATCAATGACAACAGCGCATTGCTGAGGCCGTCACTATATGGAAACAAAAACCACAAGTTAACATCTATTTCCAGCCAGAAACAAGTTTGCTCACCACGCAAGGTCTCAATACCGGCCTCCGTTTACCTTGCCTCCTTTGCTGATTATTTAATTTTTGTATATTGACTTTGACTTTGATGATAAAAGATGGGAAAAATGGGTGTGAGATAATAGGAGAGGTTAGAGAGAGAAAAGGTGTAACAGTAGAAGAATATGTGTGCCAGCTTTCCTGCATTGTCTTCACGTCGTCTTCTTTTTTCGTAAGCATTTCTGATGAGAATAATAAAGCGTTCAAGCCTTTGTAAACGTAAGGCTTGGAGCTTGTGACTTAGAGTTTACTCGTAACTAATCATTTACACATGTTAGATCGTTTCCTATTTTACTTTGTCCACTTCGGATCTTTTATATTGACTGCATTTATACTTTGCTGATTTAAGGATTTTTCTTTATTTGGGTGTTTGTTTGTCCTTTTTTTTTGCTCATCTGTTCGTATATAACGATCTCATTTATAATTTGTTAAATTCACGTTACTTTAAATTGGTTGTATGTCCACTATGGATCTTGTTTTTTTACTTTTTTATATATAAAATATGTGAACTATGGTTCCCATTGTCCTTACTTTAAAAAAATTTTTTCCGGTAAATCTTTATCTGAATAAAGGTAAAACATCCTCCTGCGTACGCATGCGGCTGCTCTTAAATCCACGTTTGTAGAGTCGTAATCGGTTGTCATAATCTGGTTGTCATACTTCTTCATTCGTCCACTCGTCGATTTTCGTCCAAATTGATTTTGCCCTATTGTGAAGGATCACATTTAGGGGTTCTACCTCCGCGAGGGCCTGGAGTCTGGTCGAAGGTATGAAGTCCATTTTGGACACACCGAGGATGAAGCGGAGTGCCTGATTTTGTATCGCTTGCATTTTCCTTAATTGGGTATTACACTCCAGGTGCAACGAAATAGTGGGATACAGCAAGATAGGTTTTACTAGGGCTAGGTATAATTTCCTCTTATTCCGGAGGGAGAGTCTCTTAAACTTATATAGTTGGCGCAAACGAAGGTTGGCCTGTGCTACTTTCGAGTTGACGTGTGCACCGTATCCTGATGACGTCACAATTAACCCGAGAACGCGGGCTTCGCGTGAATACAGGTATTTTTTTTTTTTTTTATGGAGCCCATCTGGCAACTACCCACTTGGGCATAAGTCGCCGAAAAACACGACAGCCTAGAACTAGGCTACTTTAAAGTAAAAATATGAAAACTTAACAATGATATAAATTGGAAAAACTTAACAATCGAAGCAATCTCCGGCAGCGGGGGGAGGTCCCCCTCACCCCGGTGCAGGAGAGTGCAACCTACAAACAAAACAATAACAAAAAAAGGAACCTTAAATAAAGGGGAGAAGCCCGGCCTCCCGCCAAAATTCAGAAAGTCCACAAGTCAATGTGCACGAATCTATCCCGAGCACAAGGGACAGGCGGTAGCGACCCCGCCCATCCCGGAACTGGGACAGGTATCGTGCGCGAAGATCACCCAGACTGGGACATTCGACAAGAATGTGCCGAACAGTCTGGGGTACGACGCAGTCGTTGCAATAGGGCGCAGGCGAGCGCTCCATCAAATAGCGATGCGTCACACGAGTGTGTCCGATTCGGAGACGACAGAAAGCGACCTGAGCCGCCGCGACATTAGGGGATAGGTCCATGGGAACAGTCGCGGGACAATGGCACGCAACTTTAAGTTCCCTTCGACCGTCTCCCATCTTCTTTGCCAAGCAGTCTGAAGAGCTGCCCGTATTCCTGCCATGTAGTCGGTTTAAGGAAGAGCGAAACGCTGGTCCGGTCGCAGAATCCTCGCGGACTCTTTGGCGTCCTCATCGGCGCGCTCATTCCCCGCAATTCCTACATGTCCAGGAACCCAGCAGAAGATAATCTCGACATCCGCCCGGCTCGCCAAAACCGTGGCGTCACGGATATCGCGAACCAGGGGATGCGGAGATTCCAATGCCCCGAGAGCACTCAGGGCGCTTTGAGAGTCGCTATAGATCACAATCCGGTCTCCGAACCGGGCACGTCGCGTAATCTCCCGTACCGAGTGGTGTATTGCCACCAGCTCGGCCGTGAAGACAGACGCAGCGCATGGTAGAGCCCCGCTGACTTCAAACAGAGGGGATACGGCGTGGAAGCCGACCCCCTCTTGGGACTTGGAGCCATCCGTATACACTGGCACGGTTCCAGCGTGACACGATGTGTGCTCCAAAAAGGTCGAACGCAATACTCCCGGCTTGGTACATGCTTTGGGAGCAGAGGCGTGGCGACAAATAGCCAAATGTGGTACCCTCCAGGGTGGCGTCCTGGGCAGTACCAGGGGCGCCACCGGCCCGAGAGCTATATCTACCTCTCGAAGGAGTTTCCTGGCCCTAAACCCAAAGGGCTTAGGGTATGACTGGCGTCTCTCGGCGGCATAGGCACCATCGAGATCAGCTGCGGAAGCAGTGAGAGCTGTTGGTGACTGAGGGAGGCGCCGGGCTCGCGCGTACAGGCGGGTGATGCACTGCACGTGGCGCAGAGCGAGTGGCATCTCACCAGCATCGACCAACAGGCTCTCAATGGGGGAAGTGCGGAAGGCACCGGTCGCAAGGCGAAGGCCGGTGTGGTGGATCGAATCCACCTTCCGCAATAAACGCTCGGCTGCGGATGCATAAAACTCGCATCCGTAGTCGAGCTTCGAGCGAACAAAGGATCGATAAAAAAGTAAGACAGTAGCCCTATCAGCGCCCCAAGCGCTGACTGTCACGGAACGGAGAATGTCCATGGCGCGGGTACAAGAGACCCTAAGGCTGCAAATATGAGCCGAATTCGTCCCGCACTAAGATCTCTGCCGTCTTTCTGCGTCCTATGGGAAGAACCTTAAACTTCTCCACATTGGTGCGCATCTTATTCCGGGCTTCATAGGCATTATGGAGGTCTATTTCCCCAGCCGTCCTGTTCGCAATGTCGATAGGGTTGAGGTAATCGTTGGTGATTAATTGCGATATATCGTCTGGCGGTGAATATACTTCGCGTAATCTTGGGTAGGTTGGGGAAGATCGCTGGTGTAGACTGTGTACAGGGTCGGACTCAGGCAACCTCCTTGAGGCACCCCGCTTTCCATAGGGAATGGCTGACCTTCGAGGCTGTTGAATTTAATGGTTGCCTCGCGGTCCTCAAGATAGTCGCAAAGAAGTCTGGTAATATTGGTGTCCATGTTCAGGTCACAGAGCTTCTTTTTAAGTCCGGGGATCCATACCTTATCAAAGGCAGAAGATACATCACTGAGTACCAAATCAACCCTCCTGTTATCAGTCTTAGCAACGGCGATGTTCTCCGTCAGCAGGGCTTTGGCCGTTTTGGTTCCCAGGAATCCATGTTGTTGTTCATTGTATCCCCCGTTATCTTCTAGCTAGTCTCTCAGTCTGTCGTTTATTAATTTTTCAAGGAGCTTTCCAAAGAACTCCAGGAGTGATATGGGCCTTTAGCTTTTTATCTCTCCTTTGGGCTTTCCCGGCTTCAAAAGAAAAATCATCTTGGCCCTTTTAAGTTGATCAAGGAAGTAACCAGCGTTAAGACAAGCGTTAAGTAGGTTCAGAACCGCCATTCTAATATTCATGGGAGCATTGATTAGGTGAGCCTTGGTGATGCACGAAATGCTCGGGGCCTTTTGTTTGAAGCTCCTGTGAGCAGCCTCAATTTTGTCATGGGTAAATGGTCTACCCTCTTCCTCCGTTTGACTGGTGGTATTGACGAAACCGAAGGGGGTCAAGACCGGCCCACGAGCCTCCAGGTCTGCCAAGATCTCTTCCTCGTATTCCAGATTGAAGGCCAGGTTTTCTTCATCTGTGATCGAGAACCTGTTTTGCCAATGGTTCCTAAAGTGACACTCGATCTCCTGGTCATCCGAGATTTTCTTCCCGTCGACTCTGATATTGATGTTAGTCCTGGCGGGGATAGTGCCTCTCAGCTTCCTAAGTTGGCTCCAAAATCTCCTGGAATCTCCTTCCTCATCTATCCGATCTCTCAACCCGTCCTAGATTGTTTTTGATTGTTCCGCCATGAGCAATTTCAACTCCAGACGGAGGTTCCGGAGCTCCCAGTAGCGTTCTGCCGTAAATCCAACCCGCCCTGTTTCACCAACCAGCTCGTCCAGCCTGTCCTTTCTTTCCACTATCCTTTCGTTCCAGCGTGACCCTGGGAGAGTCTTGTACTCGACTCTGGGGATGGTTGTTCTGTCCACCTCCACCAGCATCGTCATGATTTCGTCTAAGTGACTATCAACATCTTCCAGTGACGACCCGTCCAGTTTGCTTCAGGCATGCACTTCCGAGATGGAATCTCCAACTGTATAGAAGACGTAGAGACGGTAGTAACCATGCTTATATGGTCCTATGGGGTGTATGGGCCATGAACTGTCAACTGGTTTAGCACAAAGTTGGAATTCACAAGGACGATATCTGGGGTCGTCGAAGACCTCCTCGTCAAGTATGTCGGAAAGTCCGGACCGACTCTACGTACCAGGTCTCGGTCGATGAGCATGCTCAGAATGGTTCCCGATCCATTGAAACCAGTGGTGTAGTTAGCCTCTCTGCACCTAGCATTGAGATTGCCGATCAAGATGGTCAAGGCGTCTCTCCTGAAGAGCCTGATGAAGTTAGAGATGGGGAGGTACGAACGTCTTTGGAGTTGATAGCCCACTGCGATGACAAGGTCGTAGAAGGTCGTCTTAATCTGGATGGCCAGATATAACTCTTCTAAATCTGTGACTTCCCGTAATTTGATGCCATTGCGTATCGCTATTTTGACGCCATCGAATCTTAAGTTAGAGTGGTTAGCCGATATAACATCGTAGTTATATATCTTCAGGGGACTCGCGTCCGAACCGATGCCATGTTCTGAGATCAGTACAATGTCAGGGTCCACTTCGCGTATGATGTTATTGTACGCGAATCTTTTGGTTTCCCATCCATTGACATTCAACGAGAATATCTTGATTTTATTTATAAACTTGATATTATGAGCCATGTTATTCAGATTGGACGTTCTGTATCTTTGCCTGATCGTTGCGAGCTGGTGATCTCACTCTCCCTGACCTTTTTTTTAAATTGATCGTGGGACAAATTGTAACACGATTCGCGACAGACTACGATGCTACCTGCTTTGGAAAGCCGATAGCATTTCTTCCTCTGTGTCTTCGCTGTCGTACTCATATTTGAATCTGCCTCTTAATACGCCCTCAACTATATCTTTAACCTTAGCTAACCTTAGGAGCGGTGACGATGGTGAAGCATAAATTGTCATGTTCACGTCTGGGGTCTTTCTCGAGGGTGGTGTCATCTTATCTTCTTTGGGAGGTTTAATACGAGGAACCGCTCCTTTCTGGGCGTCCGTCTTTTGGGGCGGCAGGTCAGGCTCCCTCACCTCGGGTGTCGTACTCTCCGCTTGTCTGGACAGACGAGGATCTCTAGATTTCGATGGGGTTCTCGAGGTGGTTCTGGGTTTGCTACCCGTTTCTGTCTGGTAAAGTTCGTTTGAGGGAAGATTATCGGGAAACCACATAGGCTTCATCCCGTTTTGTTTCAACATCCTATTGAACTCCGTGGCTTAGCTCTTATGCTTCGCAATATTAACGAAATGTGCGTGAATCACGCACATGACCAAATCTAGATTTATAGACGTGTCTAAATCTGCAGCAGGGGTTTTCCTTTGTCTTGGCTCTGTGCTGCCTGGGCATACAAGGTGCTTGCCTTACGGGCCTTTTCTTTATGCAAGTTTTTCTTCTTATCGGCGAACAGCGACTTTTTCTTGGGGCACGACGTAGACAACGATCGGTGGGGGCCTCCGCAATTGAGGCATTTCTTTGTGCCCCCGTTAGTACATTCCTTCCAGGTGTGCCCTGCTCCGGCGCACTCAGAACACACTTTACCCTGGAACGTACATTCCTTCATTTTATGCTGCTCAAGAGCGTAGCAGAAGAAGCATACCTGTACAGAAACAAACGTTTCCCTCTCTCTGCACGATGTCGCTATCCTGGTGCAGAACAAGATCAGCCCTGCTTTCGATGCCTTGGAAGCCATCTCCGTTTTCTGGAACGTTGCCTTAAACAGGTGGGAGTACTCACCACCCTCGCGGTTCCTAAATTTGTAGATCTCATCAACCTTAGCCCAGGATTGCTTGTCTTCGATCTCGTCTTTGATTTCCTCTGCACTGTGTGTCCGGACCCAGGGGTCGAGGCGGCGGCAGATGATCGACCTTTGCGCCAATACGTGGGGTGGAACCTTGAAAGACAGGCCGATGTTCTGCAGTTTCGTGCGGGATTCCACGCCCAGCAACTTGATTACTTTAAAGTTGCTGTCGCATATGGCCAAGTAGCCGTATGACTGATCAACAAGTCTGCATAGTGCGACTTTAATGTCAGAGAAGATGGTCTGGAAGACAGTCTCCCTCGTTGGTTTGGCGTGCCGCTCCATGACCCAGAGCGGGATTCTTTTCTCACCCCTGGGGTCGTCCATGACGGCCCACTGAGGGGGTGTCTTCTCCACGGGACCTACCAGTCTATTAAGGATGTTTACCAAATTTACAGACTCGTTCCACCTTGTACTGCCCTACCTATACTAAAATGTCTAGCAGGGCCCACCTGCCGGTCCTGTCCAATCCGCCCCTTACTGTGGCCCCATTCTTTGCGTCCCCTGTAGGGCTTCCTTCCGGGGTTCTGACACGACAGAAACCGTTGGTCTCTACAGGCCTCAACCAGCAGACAAGATATGAGGAACGAGGTGTGCTGCTGTGCAATGGAAGAAAATCTAAAACGAGATGCGTCGTCGTCCAACGGGTGCTCTTGCGGGCACGTCCGCGACACTACAATTGAGTAGCAGTAAATCAGCGGTCTTGACGCGTAAGGACAATTTTTACCTTTGCAAATCTTGAAGTTGGAAGCTTTTGCAAAAAAGGACTTGAGAATTCTTCGAATGCGGCTGGAGAAACTCTATTCAAAGTGAAGCGCAGTCTTTTTTGTTTTGTATATGCTTGGAGATATAATATTTATATAGTCTTGATCATAAGTATAAGACCAGTAGAAAAACTGTAAAAATGGACATTTCGCACCTTCAGATTCTTATATGTTTCTAAGTGATGCTTCGATGTACTAGAAGCTAAATTGTAACTCAGTCAAACAAAGATTTAAACAAATTAGAGAGAAAACACAGTTAACTCAAATGAGCTGTTAATCAGCTCATCAAAGGTTTAAGACCAATACCCCTAAAACATGAAAACCCCCCAAAACATAAAAAAAGCCTTCAGAATGAGGACTCAGTTGTGAGTGGCTCCACCATTCTTGTTGATAACCTCAAAAATTCGAGGTGGTATGCTTGATACGAGGGTTTCTAAGAGGGAGGTGGGAACATTAATCCAGGCGGTGAAGATGTCCTTACGAAGGGCATGCAGTCATGAACTGATGTTCAATTTTGTAGACTTCCCTTGTCATCCCTTGGCTTTAGATCTGGAGAACACGCAGGATGGTGTAAAGGAAGGACGTCATTCTGCTGGAGGAAGGTCTTTGTCAGGCGGGCATTGTTAATTGCCGCATTGTCTCGTTAGTAAACCCAGTCATCACCACAGAGACAAGGGCCCTCCGTCGTCAGGGATGCTCTCTGCAGCATCTCTACATAGCCAGCCGCTATTTGACGCCCCTGCATAACCTGAAGCCCTATTGTTCCATTTAAGCAAACAGCACCCACACTATGATGGAGCCTCCACCACTGTGCCGTGTGGAAAACGTCTCAGGTGGGATCTTGTCGTCATACCAGTAACGTTGGAAGCCGTCAGGACCGTCAAAGTTACTTTTTTCTCATCAGAGAATAAAACCTTCCTCCACTTCGCAATTTTCCATGTCTGCTGCTCTCTGGCGAAATCTAAACGGGCGGTTTTGTAACGTTTAAGCAGACGAGGCGTTTGAAGCCGTATTTTATTTTTCATGCCCTTCCCTCTGAGATGAGGTATAATGGTTATAGGACTGCAATCAGCATCGATGATTGCCTTAATCTGACTTGAGGGCCGTACCATATCTTGACGGACAACCCTATTGATCCTCCTACCTAGTGCTAGTGTAATTTTGGGGGGGTGTCTACCACTTGACTTCGCTGTTCCATAGCGACGGGATCTTTCAGAAAATTTTAAATTACTGTTTTACTGCGTCCAATCTTGGAAGTGATGGCACGCAGTGACAGGTCTTGCTTATGCAGTACAACGATCCGAGCACTTTGAACTAATGAAACTTTACCCGCTCTAGGCATTATGACGTCTTAACACCGTGAGCTCTAAACGGTAAATGACACAGAATCCGAAAATTTGCCCCAAATTTAGACTATTATGAGTTGTGGTCTTAAATTTTTATTCTCTTTAAATAGTTTAAACTTCCTTTGTTTGCCTCAGCTACAATTTAACTTTTAGTATATCGAAGCTTCATCCTGAAACTTCTAAGTATCTAAAGGTGCGAAATCTCCATTTTTGACTGTTCTTCAACTGGTCCTATACTTATGATTAGGACTGTATTTTTTATATATATATATATATATATATATATATATATATATATATATATATATATATATATATATATATATATATATATATATATATATTTATATATATATATAAATGGTATTTCAACAAGGACGCTCAAGCTTTGTCAGGCGATAGTAGCCATGTTGTTAAAGCGACATCTGGTAACGTCACTGTGAACGTTTTAGTAGTACTTGGCAAATTAAGATGGAAGGTTATAGCGTTAAGCAGTGTGTGCAAATCATTAAATGTTATTATCAAATTTAGAGCTTCCTTCGACAAACGTTCCGCGCATTACGTAAATTCTAGCTTCACCACAATCGTCAAGCCGGGTCCACTGTTCGAAACCTGGGTGCCAAATTCGAGGCAAAAGGGTCAATCAACAATCAGCCAACACTCGTACATTGCCGACACTCAAGATCTGCTAAAAACATCGCTGCCGTAATTGAAAGTGTACGAGAAAATCCGAGGCAGTAAATTTCTCGTCGTTCACAAGAACTTCGCCTTTCTGCGACTTTAGTTTAGCTATTTATGCGAATGGAATTGGATCTGCACCTGTACAAAATCCAATTTACCTAAGAACTTGAAGTAAACGACCATAGACAACGCCGTGTGTTCGCTGAGTACGCTCTAGAGCAGTTGGAAGTTACCCCAAATTTACCCCAAAAAATCATCTTCAGTGACGAGGCCCATTTTTTAAAGAATGGATCTGTGAACAAGCAAAATTGTCGGATTTGGGACGAAAGCAATCCACATGAAATACACCAGCACTAATTGTATCCCAACAAAGTCACTGTTTGGTGCGAATTTTCGTCTAACGGAATCATCGGTCCGTATTTTTTTGAGAACGAAGTTAGGATTGCCATAACCGTCAACGGCGAGACCTACAGATCGATGATAAGCAACTTTTTGTGGCCTCAACTGGATTAAATGCCTGATATGGATACGTGCCACACTGCGCACGCCACGATAGGCATTTTGCACCAGCGATTTCAGGGCAGGCTCAACTTGTGCGGCGGTGACGTCAACTGGCCACCAAGATTATGCGATTTAATGCCATTAGACTACTTTCTTTGGGGCTACCTTAAATCGCAGGTCTATGCGAATAATTCGCAAACAGTTGATGTCCTCAAAGTCAACATAACGAACACCATCCAGCAAATTCAGCCAGATTTAGGCGACAAAGTCATCGAAAATTGGGTCTCCCGAAACGTTCCACCAAGCGAAGCCGTGGCGGACATTTGAACGACGTCGCTTTTGACACTTAATGCCATAAAATTTACTTTCAAATTTAAAATAAATTGAATGCATATATCACACACAACTTTTTTTATTTACATTTAAAAATCGAGCGACCTTATTAAAAGACCCTTTATATATAAATATATATATATATATATATATATATATATATATATATATATATATATATATATATATATATATATATTAATATATACATATATATATATATATATATATATATATATATATATATATATATATATATATATATATATATATATATTATATATATATATATATATATATATATATATATTAGGGTGGTTCAATTTGTATTTTATTTTTTTTAGGAAATATTAAATATCAGCCTGATATATTATCATTTAGGGTGTGCTCAATGCCGAAGTGTTTTTTTATGCCTTGCCGCGGGTGAAAAAGCTGTTCGCGGGTTTTGGCTATGCTATTTTCCGTGTAAAATTAGCTAGATTTGGCTTATTTCTTGATAAAATCAGAGCTGCTTTTCAGTGAGAGGGAGAAAGGGGTGTCGCGCATTATCAGAGGAGAACAGGTGCTCATAAATATGTACATTGGAAATTTCAGCCGTGCCGTATATCCGCGGGTTTTGGTCGGTTCTTAAAGTATTTGGCAAACCTGAGCTGCAGAGACGCGATATAAAATTAATAAGGTAAGGCTTTTACGCACTTTTACATAGTATACTACTCCTAAAATTTTGAAAAATATCTTATTTATGACATTAGTGCAAATGGTTAATTTGGCACATAAGTGTGACATTTTTTAGCATTTAGACATAAGAAAAAATGCACTAATCGTTCATGCTTTAACATAAAGCTCTGATGCTCACACACATTTAGTTAGCCTGTTGAGCAATTTCTCTAGTGTATTGGAGGTGTCTACTGTAAAGTATATATATTTGCAGGAGGGCAATGTTAATTTAATTGTAACTTTTGGTATAAAACGTAATATTTTTGTGTATTTATTATATAGAAAACATTTTACATGGCTCACCTTTGCCCAAAATGTCGTCCTAGATATAGCCAGAAATTTTTTTTAACTCTTTTCAAAGCTGTATCACAGAAGCAATTTGTACAAAGTATGCTGTTTAATAGACTTTTTAATTATGACCGGTTAAAAGTCAAATTCTGTTAGGCGATAGTGGATCAAATTAGGTGGTCCCTATCAAGTTAAATCTAGACACCTGTCTTTTTCAGATATAGGATGACTAGTTTGCGGAAACCTAACAACGTTTATTTGCTAGGAAACAATGAGTCTCTGTCGGGCTGCACAGAGACTCGTACTCTCAGTATATCAGCATCAATGGGTGAAAAACGAACGGCGAAGCATGAAGCAGCAGTGCAGATTATGAAGGAGGTCGAAAGATTTTGGGGAAAGGCCGGCATTCTCATTCGGGCTTTTCACCATGCTGAAGTGGTGAAGGAGGAAAACACAGGAAAGGAACGAAGAGAAATTTTGCGACACCTTGAATTATCTTTTCGACATAGCCACCAAGATGCACTAAAGATGATAAAGATCACAGAGGATAAAGCCTTTCTGAAGGCATAACGGGAGAAGGGAAGGCGATGAAGCATGGCAGATGTTGACATTAAGCTGGCAATAAAGGAAAAAGAGAAATCAAAACAAGAAGAGAGGAAACTACGGAGGATTGGAAAGCAACGAGACGAAGCTTGTCAGTATGAGAGAAGTGTCACCATAGAGGACTATTCCTGTAGCTCCTCTACAGCCGTTGAAAGTGAGACCGAAGGGGCCATTACATAAGCAGGGTCAAGCACACCGGGTAAGCGTAAAAGAGGAAAAAAAGAGCACTCTGACTCCAGACGTCCTTTCAGCCCTGGATCGATCCAAGACCAGTAATCTTCAGGCGGTACACGCTCTCTCTGCCTTGCTCCATAGATCTGGTCAACTGCTTGACGAGTTTAAAGTCAGCTGATCTTCCATCCTCTGTACTCGTCAGCAACAAGGTAAGCATCACTGTGCAGATTTCAAGCAGGGTTTTTTTGCGAACAGCCATTAACCTTTCACTGGGATGGAAAACTGATGGCTGAAGTGAGAGGAGACGAGAAAGTGGACAGGCTCCCCCATCAGTGTGGCTGTAAAAGGCGTTGAACATTTGTTTGCGTACTCATGTTGTGTTGTCAGCTGGAATTGGTCAAGCAATGGGGGAAGCAATAACTGAAGCGGTGAAAGAGTGAGGTTTGGAAAACTGGATTCGTTCCATTTGCTTCGACACAACTTCAACCAACACAGGCAGAAAGAATGGCGCCTGCATTTTGTTTCTGCAGATGATGGGAAAGATCCTGCTGCACTTGGGATGTCGCCATCATATTCACAAGATACTGCTGGAAGAGGTTCTTCTCGTCACCATGGGCCTATCATCCGGTCGAGATATTGGTATCTCTAGAGATTCAAGAGTCACTGGCACCAAATGCCCTTGGCTAAATACAAGCCAGTAATCAATAACGCTGATGATGCCAGTGCTTTGACGGGTATGACAGGCAACCTCATTGAGGTTTTCTTACAATAACTGTAGGAGGTTTATCCTAGGGAGAATTACCGGGAGCTGTTGGAACTGACCATCATTTTCCTCGGGAGATTTCCAACTAGAGGAGTTCACTTTGCTAAACGAGGGGCACTGCATCGCGCCCTCTTTATGGCACGATTAATTTATACACTGAAGATTTTTGTCTTCCAAGATGTATTCAGTCTAACCGCCCGAGAATTGAAAGTCATGAGGTCTTGGTTCTGCTGCCGTCTTCCAACATCTGCGCCAAAAAGTGATCTAGAACTCCTGAAATCGTTGGCTGCTGATGATGAGAAAACTGCAAAGTGTGACATCAAGAAGCTGTCCAACCACATCTGGTACTTTAGTGAGGAGCTGGTGGCACTGACCTTCTCCGATACGCCTGTCACTGTTGTTGAGAAGAAGGCGATGGTCGTTGCCATGGACAAAGGAGGAGACCAGAGCCACTGAAGCGGCAGATAGGAGAACCCTGTTAGACATTTTAGACAGGTAGGGCAGAAAGGGTGATCCAAAGTATATTTAGCTACTCGCCTCCGCAATAAGGGCCTGGTATGTTCAAGTAGCTCCTGCTGTTGGGGCCGTCATGGCTTACCCTAACGACGAGAGAAGGGTCTCGCTCCATATCAAAGAGTGATGCTAAAAGCCTTCGCGCGAGAAGGTTTTTAAACTGTCTTCTCAACGCTTGGGATTTCTCTTTGCCGACTTAAAGACCAGTATTATGGATACATAGCCTTTTGTGACTCTAATCAGGATATGGAAAACCTTATGAGCGCAAACTTGAGGAAGAAGTTAGAAGAAGTCGGCCTCATACTACGTATTCCTCCAAATGTATTTGCCGATGTAATGACCCCTACGTTGTTACTCACTCTGCTGAGGAGATAAAACAAGAAGTTGAGGCGAAGCTAGCTCGGGGAAAAATCGATGATGTAATAAATTTTAAGAACCGTGAAGGAGAAGAACACACCCATGTGTATAAATTAATCTTTCAAACTGCTGAGATGGCAACAAAGGCGGCGGAAAGTGAACTTGTCCTATTTAATTCAAAGATCTCGACAGGCTGCAGTGAGCGAGAGTATTTGGGGCCGGTGAAGATCTGCTTCTCCTGTTATGCCCTCGAAAAGCATTCCACTAACGACTGTCAGGCTTCTGAGTGCTTAGAATCTGGCCACACGTGGAGAGAATGTAATAGCTAAAATAAAAAGTGCATTAATTGTGACAATTCTCACCATACTCTATCAATGGCTTGCCCAATAAAGAAGGCCTTGATAACGGACAAAAATATGACCTTGATCGAGGAGAGAAATAGAAGAAAAACTACTTCATATACACAAGCGACAAAAGTTTTTGAACAGACTACGATTCAAATAGGCCAGAACATGAGACCAGGTCTTATATTGTGTATATTACACGCACACTTCGTGAATTTAATGAACCCTGGCTGTTATGCGATGGAATTAAATAAGATGCTGGTACAGAATGAACCGAAGCCGATGTGGTTTCCGGACAACCCACCGACAGAAGACCTATTTCAAGCTCAATTAAAGAATCTCAAACAAGCTGAGACAAGGCCTCGTTCTACTTCTCGCGACTTGCGTTTACGCAAGAAAAAACGTGCTGAAAATGATGACTCCCAGATGGAGACCAGTAACCAACCAGAAAAGACTACCAAAAAATGATGAAGTTGAACCTGTTGCATCAACATCTGCCTCCGCTACGCCAATCTATGGGACTACCCATGATCTGTACATGAGAATCTACGGCTCCCCATCTGCTCCCATACCGAAGAAAGCCAATGTTAATGAACTGATAGAAGGAGTTACTAAAGGCAGGTATAAATGGAACTTTGATGCGAATGTTACGGAATAAGAGCTCTTAAATGCCTTCAAAAAAGGAAGGATATAAATATGGCCCGAATCCTGCTTTAATCTTAACCAAGATCAATACAGAAAAAAGTGATCTGGTAGGGTAAGGTCTAAAATTAAACAACCGAATGTCAATTAACCATGGCTATCTCTACCAAACTCCTCAGGAACCTTAAGGTCTTTTCGATGAATGTTAACAGATGGAAAAACAAATGCAGATTATACAAGGACATCATTAGAAACGGTGATCCCGACATCGTGCTTATTTCTGAGCATGAATTAAATGACAAAATTTAGCGTATACAAATATATAACTACGAAGTATTAATGGCTATCTACTCAAAGGAAAGATTCGACGGGGTTGCATTTGCCACTAGAAAAGGCATTAGATTTAAAGAGATACGGGACTTAGAGAAATCGTATTTTGCAGTGAAGATCCCTATGACATATTACACCCTGGTGGTTGCAGTGGGGTATCAACCACCCAGGCGCCCGTATCTCCCGATTTCCAACTTTATGCTACTCTTTAGGAGAGAGGCCTCAACGATACTAGCCGGAGATTTAAATGCCGGTGCAGGAAAGCCGGATATACGAGGGATTTAACGGAGCTGGTAATTCAATGAGCCTCTGAATCGATAGAGGTGTTGTGCAAAGAGAAGGGCCAGATTTCTCCTCATTCAAAACAGCAAGATCATCGACCATACCGAAAATTGTGTTAACAAATCGAAACTTTTCTCTTAACCATGTCTCTTTCCCGGGCCCTTTCATACCGTCATATCAATTGCGGTGTCTGCACTTTACCAACTTTGCACGAATAATCGTGGACGTCGTTAGTTTCCTGGAGTTCGTTCGTTGGAGGTAGACAGCATCATGAGGAACAGCTGTCTCCCTCCAACGAAAGAACTCCAGGAGAATAACATCCCTTACGAATATTCGTGCAAAGTCGGTGACTGACTGCGAACACCGCAATGCAAAGTAGATCGGCGTAGCCTCCACAACCCTGTTAAGGCGACGGACAGCCCACTTTCAAGATGGCGCGATTAAAAAAGACGCCTTTTCTCATGGCACTACCTTAACTCCTTAAAATCTGAATCATGACACCTCCTTTATCCTGAGACTCCAAAATTGCAGAAGATTGTAGGTGGCCGAAGAGGTAATCATTTAACTGCAGAAACCGGCAATTAACGTGCAATATCAGCCGAAACCATACTCCCAACAACTCGGCGTCCCCAAGTTGACTTCCGTTAAAAGAAGCAGGTTTTCAAACTTTATATTTCCCTTTGCCTCCTTTGCCAGAGAACTAGATTGGAGCGATAAATAGTCAGATCAATGAACAATGATTCTGTAAGTTAGAAATGTGCATGGATAGATAGGAGAAGAAAGTTGGTAGGTGTGTATAAAAATATAACGCAGGTGCTGGCGTTGATAGGTGTCAGTGCAGTCAACAAACGCGCACTTTAGTGCCATACTGTGTCAGCTTCGGATCTTGGAATAAACAAGTTGTGCACGGGTACTTTAGCTGACGGCGGTAGGAAAGAGACTTCTTGCTTGAAACGCGCCTTATCTCTAGTAATCCGATTTCCCTTGAAAAGGATCTCGCATTGTCGAAAACATAGCTCTACATCCTTAACACTACTGAGGCGTCAGGTGAAATCGACTGCCGGCATAGTTCCAAGAGCAGTTTCAAGCGACAACTCCTTTATACGCAATTCCACAAGTATGTTAAAACTTTAAACACTGCGACGATTTAACAAAAAAAAATCACTAGCCACCAGAAATTCTGCCACCAATTTTGAGCGAGATAATCCTACTACTTATCTCAATTTATCAGGACCCCTCTTACCACGTGAAAATGAGGACCATTGTGGCGATACTGACATTAAGGGAGATTATAATTAGAATGGAACTGTTTTAAATTTTAATTTACTTAAAAAAAATTTTTAGGAATTTCCTATCTAGTAATAGAAAGTTGATTTTAAAACAAAAATATAGTCTGCAATGATATTTTATGCAAAGAGATAGGATTTATGGCAGCGGAATTGCAAAATTAATGACTGTCACGAGATCCGAAAATGTTTCTAGGCCCTTGGTTGTTGAAAGGAGACAAAGTTTCCAATTAATTAGTGCCAACGTGTGCGTAGGTCCATGACCGGATGTGATCTTGAAACCTAAGGCGGCGCACACAATCTGATGGCGATGGAGATTTGCAGATGAACAAACTATTTTGATAGGCGATACGAGACTTGTTTCACTAAATGAGGTCGGACGCAGTGAGGGGATATTCTGCAGTTTAAGAACGCGAGAAGAAATGCGGTCCTGAGATGTGTTTGCGTTGTTCTTTCCTGTCTCTTGAAGGCGAATTCTTCTCTTTGCTCCTCCCTGCACACGGATATACCTTATGCACCATTTGGGTACGTTGCGCTATGGTGAGGTTTTGGCTATTGTTTTCAATCCAAAAGATGTGTATTGAAGGCTCTTGTGGAAATTTCCCACATGGGGTCATGAAGGTCATGGGCGGCGAGGAGATGTTAGAGCTAGAAGAACAGCCATGTGGAATTTCCCCAGCCATTAATCAAAGCTGTTTGCTAACCTCGAGCCATCTCCCAGTACGCTAAATTTTCATTAAGCATTAGCTCTTGCAATTTAACAAATGCGAGTAAGGATTTTCAAATGAAGAGGCGAACTGCGCTGCGCTTTCCATATCACCAAATACTTTTCAGCCTCCTAAATACATCTCAACCTCTTCATTTTCACTTTGTACAGACCACATAGATTATCTTTCTTCAATTATTCTGTAATTCTCAATTTTTATCCCATCAACTCCTTATACTATGCCTTTTGTGAGTGATTCTTTTACACTTTACATAAATTAGGGGTAAGTAATCTTGTAAAACTTTGGTAGAGGTCTTTTTCATTTTAAATAGCTAGAGGGTATTAGAGAAATAAATATGTTATATTAAAGCTTAGGACTCTTTTGTAAATACCAAATCGTGTAGGAATGAAACTAGAGAAAATTATTATTCTGACAGTGCATGTATCTCTTTCAACAATAAATCTAGAGTCAAGAATAGTTCTTGACAAATCACCGAGTGAGAATCAAAGCTTTCAGGCAACTAAGACAAGATAAAATAAAAGTGTATCCGATTTAACTTAAAAGATATAGAGAATGCAAATGCAATTTTCAATAAGTCTATCATCGATATGGGAGAAATATACATATTTATCTTTGTCAATCTTTAACAATGGATTCCAAGCGTTTATCAAGGACCAAAGTTAGGGAGACGAGTTGATAATTTCCAAGATCATTGTTTATCCATTTTTTTTAAAATTTATCTTTCCATGATTCTTTAAACAACTAAGGAATATTCCCTCAATAATAGACATTATGGAAATAGAAAGTTCGTTTTTCAATTTTTTAAAGCTGAATCTGATAATTTTTTCTCCTGTCCCTGTCAGTTTATTTCAACTTGAATTATTTGTATAAAGTCTTACCACTCATTTGGTTATTTGCTAAGAACTATTAAGCGAAATGATAATATAAAAAAATTATTCATCGGAAATTATTTATGGAAAACAAAGAGCTGCCCTAAGCCAATTTGACTGACTCAGGTGCATCCTGGTAGTATGATCACAGGAAGGAGATAAAAAGATACAAATTCGAGGAATACCGTGATCTGACCAACTGATTAATTGCCTTTTTACAAGCAAGTACCAGGTATCCAACTTCTACATCCAAATACTCACGAGTATTTAGTTAGGTTCCTGGTCGGTGTAGTGGGTGAGACGCTTTTTTTCACATAAAGGAATTCGCTTAAGAACTCGAGTCCACGAACAGGAGAGTTACAGGCTTCCCGGTTTCGAACGCCCGAATTAGTGGCCTCTTCTGTCTTCGAGCACTAATATCATCCACATATTTTCGATTTCTGCATCATATTTATTTTCTTCATTGAACTATTTATTATAACTAGCGAGCAGTCAGACATTCTCTCTTTGGTTTCTCCTTTCCAAGACAAATAATATCTTTAGGCAAAGTTATCAATCCGTGTTTACATGTTTAAGTGGGTTATTGTATTTTGTTTTGATGTATACTTGCCTGCCTGTACGCTTACAAAGAGCCTATCAATATCTTATACTTGAAACTATGTAACTTCACCGAAATAGCCTTTCTATTTATACATTATTCACCCAGATGAGTCGCAAACTAAAAACAATATACAGAGGGTAACAAAACCGGGTTAGATACTAAGGTCATAAATAACCCCTCTTCCCCTCCTTTTCACTCGCCTCGAACCTTCCACTCTCTCCATTACAATCAGCCTTCGCCCAATTTTATGCAATTTCTCTAAGTAAAAATGTGCCATTTTCCCTCAATTTGACCCGGTAATTTCCTTTTGACTCCTTTTTTATCATTTTTTAAATTTCACGCAACTCACACTTTTCAGCGGGGAACGCTAGAGAGGGGGAATAAAGAGTAAGAAATAAGGAATGCATCGAGAGCAGATGGCCCCAACCTACTGAGCTACTTCTTAATCACAGTCTTCTGATGAGGTAGGTCGAAATGGCATATAATGACTCAGTCCGAGCCATAAATTACCAAATGGCCTACGCTACCAACGAAGCGCAGTAGCTTATTTCGCTTAGAATGAAATATAAATAGTAATTTTTTGTCCTAGCTGTACATATGTGTGTTAGTGATAGAACGTGTATGTCTACTTTCTGATTGATATAATTTGATTATACTGCCATTATGGAGTTTATTGCCAAGGAAAAGAGGGAGGTGAAGGAGTTATTGGCGTTTTATGAACCCCCGACGTATGCGAGAGATTTCAATAAATTAGTAATTTTGCAGCAACTCACGCAATGGCCACATACGGCAGGTCAAAGAAATCTATATACACATGTGCAGTCACGTCTACAGGAAAATATAAACCGATCCTTACGCACAAGTGCATTTCAACTCGTGATAAATATTTAACATAGAACAAAATTACGTAGTAGGAGGCCTGTTTAATCAGGGACCACATTTAATGTTTTAAACCTCTCCCATTGGCAAAGAAATTGAATTGAAACAAATCTGTAAATCACTGACTTTTTTCTTCAGCCTGGATCATTTATATCAGCCGTAAAATTGGACCGTTGACAAGAGCATGTGCAAAGGTTCCAACGTCATAGGTCTTTCATTTTCGCGCTCTTTATCACATCAAGGCCTTTAAATATTATTTAAACGCCAACTGTCTCTCAACAAATATTTCTTTTAATGGGATGTTTTTTATCTTATTCACTTTGGTCGAGCAAAAAATAAGTATAATTACATAAGAAATGCGTTAGTTCGCTGCTCCTATGGAGATTCTAAAACGATCATAATTTTGGCTTCTGCGGAGACTTGAGAGAATTGTCTGTTTACTATAACATTGTTAATTGAATTTCCCAATTAAAACTTTCATGTGATGCCCCGATATCAACTCTAGAAGCCTTATCCAATTACCATCCTGCACAATTGCGCAAGAAATTTGTTATTTAGTTAGTTAATTGCACCCCAGTACCCACTCTAATTGGGTACGTATTCTCATACCCGGATAATAAAATTCATATAATGATCCGATTGACATATGTTTGCAAGCTAGATAGTACCCAAGTGACGGTCCTCTTTGGAAGAACAGGGAACCGAACTATTGTGTTTTAACGTCCAGTAGCGAATGGGAATGCTACCTAGCTAGGGGGCGGATCGTTCCTCATATGAGCAAAGACATGTTTTGTTATGTTATGGGTGAGAGGAGCTGGAAAAGAAAGTTCCAGTGGTTTCGTGAATGGCCTATGTAAGTGATGACGTTTATGGGTTGAGCTGCTGCAGGCCACACGCCCGACTAAGCGTCCTTCTAGTAGCCATTGGAAGTACCATGTCTAAACCACTAGGCCATAAATTTATCCACAACACCATATTCATCGTCATGCCTGGTTTAGTCCTAAATCATGGGAAGATGGTTGAAAGGTGAGTTGTAGAGAGATTGGCAGGACATGAGAGCAAAGTTTACACGATATGAGAGCATATTGGAGAGATTTGGCACAAAATAACCAATCACCTGTAAGATTTGAGTCGTGGTAGAGAGACGGTTTAGGATATTAGCCTTCGCCTCTATGATATGTATTGAGAGTACATAGGTAAGGTATAGTAGGAGATGACTCCAGATCAAGGAAATGTGGCTACATACACCCTTTAGGCTGTATGAAATGGTGTTTGGACTAGAGAGGTGGGGTCCTGTAGGATATGGCTTCGGATCAGTGAGATGAGGTAGAACATTAGCCTTTCGCCTGTATAATATATTTCTTGATTACAGAGATGGGTTCCTATAGGATATGTCTTTGAATCAGGGAAATTGGGCAAAATATTAACATATAGCCTGTGTGATAGGATTTCAGAGTAGATAGGAAACAGAGATCGAATGAAGTCACTCTCCACTCGGATTTACCTGGAAACTTGGTTGGAATTTTGGTGAATCTCCAGATCATGAAAATGTTCACTATATATTTACTAATCTATTAGTAATACTTCTATATTTGATCTTTATTAATTAAACCAAAAAACTCTAAAAGGTGATATGTATATCATTCTTAGTTCAAATTTGGAAGAAAAATGTCTAAATTCAAAGTATTTTTTACTGGAGAGGAAATTCGTACCGTCAAAATTAAGAGAAATTTGTTTTTGTTCCGTTACAACTAATGGAAATTAAATTTTTAATTCATATACATATTTAGAGCATTGATGTATAGTCTGTATATTTTACTGTAGCATTTACATTTCAAAAGCCCATACTAAGCTAGACAGGCATGTGGGTGTTATCTTAACCTTCCGATGAACTATTGCGTAGGACTTGGGAAGATCAGAGTTACCGTAAAAAGTATAATGAAAAGTGAACCCATTTTTAGTCCCAACCTTTCATAACGCTTGGCTTGATTTAGGATAAAAATGCAATCAATATATTCAAAGGAGACAAACGATTACTTAAATTGTTACAATAATTTCTTTAAAAATTAAAAAGCCTATTTTTCCTTTTGTTCAAGGATATTAGCAAATTAAAGATGTTAAGCTTACTATTTCCATGCTATTTAGATGAGATCACATATTAAATCATGGCCTGAAGCGGATCCTTATTAGGAAATGACTAAAAAAGGACTGTAAAAGTGATCTCTAAAAAAAAGTATTACTTTTTTTAATACCTGACAACCCGCGCTTTAAATAAGAAAATTGATGTTTTTCAGTAGTTTCAGCTGCGATATTAATGAATCTGATGCTCATTTGTAGTGAAAGAGAAGCGACATTGACAGGTTGTACTCATTCTCTTGACTGCAAGCACAAAATTACCAAAAAAGTCAGCTTAAGATTCCATTATAACACCCGTCAAAATATTTGAACACATAATGATTAGAAACAAATAAATAAAAAATAAGGACCTAATATTGTAATCTTTGCCATTTTGAATAGTTTTCCTTAATATATATTATTCCGCATCTGATCAATGTAAGTGCGCCCGCAAATATTTACGTAACATTCTAAAATTCCATGTAATATTTCCAAATTTCATTTATTCTGAATATTCCATCATCAAATGGTGAAATATAGTATTATTTAATATACGTTATAACAAATAAGCTTTCTATAGAAAAAAATCTCTGAGATTCAACAGATGGGCAAATAATTACATTCCTTTCCTCATATACACATATTTAAAGAAACTAAATCCAATGAGAGCCGTAAAGAATATGAAAAACTTTAGGAATCGATGATAAATACTCAACATGCAAGATCCCTGGAAAAGACGGGGCTTTTACGGTTTACAGTAATAAAACAGATTTTTCCCCTAGCAACTGCCATACTAATAGTACCTTCCTAATTTCGATTCTTCGTCTTTCATTCACTCAATAACCCAACACAAGTCTGCAAACAATCTGTCTGATAGTTCTAATATAATTATAGACAAAAAAAATAGAAGGGATCTCTCCTTTTAGCCCTCCACTCCACGTCTTATATTCCAATAACATTTTTTGTCGCATTGTATGGCACATTGAAGAATAACGTCATCCTGTAAAGGCTCGAATTTATAGCCATACAAAATAAGATTTTTCAGCCATACTATTGTGAACTTGTTTTAAAATCAATGGAAGTAGGAGGTTGATAACTCTTAGCTCTATTTCGGCTATTATTTATATTCTTGTATAAAGGGTGTGCCTTTTAATTCAGAGAGTTTTAATAGCATTATAACTTCATAACTTTCTATTGAAATTATTAAAATTCACAAACCAGCTAGGTAAATACTGCATTCTGTTGGCCAATAACTTATTTATTTATATATATATATATATATATATATATATATATATATATATATATATATATATGCTAAAGAAAAATATCCTTGAATCTTTACGAAAGAAAAGGATTTATAGCGAATATCGTCTAAAATATACTCTGATGATGTATTTTCTTCCCATAGCCATAGCTCAAGTGTGTCAGTTGCCTAAGCCTACTTCTATATCTAAGCTTAGACTCCTTAGTTCCTAAAGGAATATTATTGAAATCGCGTTAAAGTTTATAACTAACCAGGCACCTATATTTTTCAATGTAATTAAATGTATATTCCCCAAACAAAGTTATATGTACCTATGCTCATTAGATTTTATTTGATTCTTTATAAAAATATAATCCTATAAGAAGTGCAGTTTCGCAACACCTTACAGGAAGAGCTTAAGCTCCGCATGCAAACACATCTTCTATGGCCTTGCTCCTATCCTGTTCTGGCAACGGGGTTTTGTCTTAAACATCTTTACAAAAATTCCAGTACATATTTCCTAACAATTTTTCTTTTGGTCGATGTAATTTTCTCAGATCCATGCTTATTTTGTAGGCCTAAAGGAAGGATAAACTTTATTGTTATACCTAGGATTCGGGATTTAATTTGTTCTCTTCTGTATCATTTTTATTTTCTTCTCGTTTAAATCTTTTTGCAGCTTTTCCCCGCTCTTTCATTTTTTTTTTCTTTCTATTTAAAAATTTTGAGCGATTAATCCCTCGTTTCTTTTTAATGTTTAATCGCTAGCTTTTTCATTATATCACAATCTTCTTTCGATAAAAGAGGTTCCAATAATATTTCTGCTCCCTTTCTTTTTTCTTGCTTTCCTAAGTAAATAAAATTCTTTTTTATCCTCTACAATCTCATTACAATATTGTTTGGTATATCTTTATCTGTTTTAATCATCTCCTTATTATATAAAAAATATATGTTTTCAATTCTTTTTATTCAAATTCAGTAACAATTTGGTTTTGTATAAATTTAACCTTTCAATCACGTATTCATTTGTTAAAGTAGTATTGTCATTTAATTCATATTCTTCGATTGCATTGTTATTTATATTCTTATCTTTAATTTTTATTAGATTCTTTTTTAAATTTATAAGGTTTATTCATAATATATGCATCACGCTTCGACCAAGCAACTGATTCATTTGGATTTTTAATGAAACCTTTGGTTTTATTTGCGAATCTCAAAGCGTTGTTTCTGTGTAAATATTTCTTTAGTGGATAGATATTCCTTTTAAATATAAGTCATAAATAATTTAGAAATATTTTTGTGAACGAATTAATTCATTAAATAGAAAATATTAAAATGAACTGATTTTGTTTGTTAAAAATAACAGTTGAGGAACAAGATGAAATAGTTTCCTTTTTAAAATTTGTTTCCTAAATTTCAACAATTTATGAAAATCGTTCTGAACCCCTTTTTCTTAATCACTTTAAAGAAAAATCCAAAACAACATAAGAATTGTTAATTTCAAAATATTGCCCTATTTTAAATTGTAAAAATGGAAATATAACAAAAGGGTACTAAAAATATAAAGTATCGGACTAAATATTAAAATGGAACATCTATTTTTAAAAGAACTTCGATAAAATCCTCGAATATACGACAAAACATAGAAATAGAGACATGCCCTTCCATTAATAAATTTTTTTACTTTTCTCTGTTTTAAAATTTTTCCAAACTTTCAATAATCATTTATTTTTTCTAAGCTTCGACATTTGTAATTCTTTATTTTTTAAATTCTGAAGTTAAAATATAATCTTATGTAGATAATAATACTAAAACATTGTCTTAAACGCAGAACCCTCAATAACTTAGGACTGATAGCAGACTACTTTTGCGATATATACGACCCCTGTAGGTTCAAGATCAAAGCAAAACATTATTTGGAGGAAAGGTTCGTTGCGCAGCTTGTTTCAGCTGTGGCTACTTACTTAACCTGCTAAAGGAGGCTATAGTGGACGATGTTTTGCAAAACATCAACGTTCAGCATCGTATTCATTTATCGAAATGATAATCCAGACATTCTTGCGCTCAGATGAAAGTGAGGACAGGAGAGATATTGTTAAAAAAATTGTTGTTATGAAGGATGAAAATGATCACACACTTGTAGATCTTTCAATAGGTGCTAAGAAGACATTTTCCATCAACTATATTCCTTCGACCCTGGTGGAGCTGAAAAACTGGTTTGACGGGGTATTCGATCCTCCTGTGATATTAAAACTGAATAAAGCGGAAGTAAATAAGGTCTTGACAGGCCTATGAAAGTTCCAAAGTGGCCGTGACATGCTCAGTTAATTCAGAAGTGTGCGAATCAAGACAAAGGCAGTCTGCAGGGTGTATACATCCGACCATTGCGAGCGATATATTAAAGGACAAGAAGCAGGTCGGCGACTGATTTCCAAGAACGAATCAAACGAGACTTGATGAAACTTGTTTAATTCATTCATTTACTTATGCCATCACTTTCTTATGTTATATGGCTACTAGGGTATCTTTTAGGTAGAGAAACTAAATTTCTATAGCATTATCTGCCATTTTGAGAAGCTACAGTTGATGTTATTTAATGAGTTGTTTTTTCAAACGTAGATTTTCAAGATAAATGTTAAGCAATCATAAAAATAATTGCAGATTTAAATTTTATGATTAAGATAATATTTTTTATGATTAATTGGAAATGTTTTATGCAAATAAACTAACTGTCTATAGCATTACCTGCCATTATGATACCCAAAATATATAAATATTGTTTTAAAAGAGCAATTTTTGAGGGGGGTTTGCTCAAACGTAGATTTACTAAGCTAAATATTTGGTAATCATAAAATAATAGTAGATTTGAATCTCTCACATACAAACATATTTTTAGAACCTCTCAGTTAAAGGAAAGGCAAAAATTAATTTCCAATCTACAAAGTGATATAACGTACTTTTGTATTTTGCTAGCCATCAATTTTGCAAGAAGATTAACAATTCAGCAAAATTTCAACGCTTTAAAGATGTTTTAGATACTTTGTAACCACCAAAAGCGAGTTCTCGCTTATTCAGGAAACAAAGAGATGGCAGCGGTTAGTTTGTTTAGTATTTGAAGCTTCTCCTTTGATTTTTAAGGATGTTCAATGTTCGTATTCCTTTTTTATTTGACTTAAGGTTAATTCGTGAAGATCCAAATGAGCAGTGGAAAAAAAAATTAACTTGGCCTTCTTTCACCAGTCCTCCTCCCTCTTTGTTTCCTCTCCTCCTACGGTCGTTCTCTTCTATCACTTTTCCTCTATCCCACTACCTTACCTCTACTTACCCTTCCCTGTGTGACCTCTTCCCCTTCGTGCTTCTATTTCACGGCATGAGATTCTTTTCCTGTTGTGTGTACCTTGTACCCTGGTATGCTCGGCGATAGGCTTGATATTATAAGAAACGACATGCAATAAGAATAAATACTTAATGTACCTGCAGGTAATCAGAAATGAGATGGAATTCATGAAATCAATGAAAACATAAAAATATGCTTAACTTGTGGCATCCAAAGTGCAAGGAAAGTAGGCCAGTGGCACCCATATTGCAGGATAGATAGACCCAGTGAGGGACCCCTGCAAATAGGTGCTCAATGGATCTATGAAATCTTAAAATAGAACACATACATTAATTAATTAGTTAATATGACATATAATAAGTAGTAATAGGTAGCTAGGCACTCGATTCCTTAGCCGATGTTCGCCTCTTCTATAATTAATTGCACTTCCGATATCATTGCTTGATATAACATCTGAAATACTGAACGATTTCTGCATCACTATACATAAGCAGACAAACAGTTACGGGATCTAGGTATAACCACTTGAATTATCTACTTAACATTTTAATAATATTTTAAATTAAAATAATACAAATTATATGTTGGCTTCCGAAGGAAAAAACAAGTAAAAAAGGCCAACCAAATTACAACACGTTTCAACCTTACTGATCAATTATGTGTAATCTGCGATTAGATGTGAGTGAAACTGTTAGTAAAGCGTGCCATCGTGCTTTTCCATGTTTCCAATTGTCAAATTCTTTGATAAATAACTCTCGTACAGTTTTGGGGATCATATTTATTAATTTATTGTATCTGCGCCAAATTTCCCAAGTATTTTTTGGAACTAACTATAAATACCAGGAATAGAAAAGTGTGAAACTCTAATCTTATAATTTCCTGCGATCTCAGGAAAGAAACCCAGAGTGATAGCAAACCAGAATTTAGTATTAGTTTCGCCTCCACTATTAATCAATTAGCCGGAGTTTTTCAAATTCGCCTAAAAAACTTATTTAACTCTATTTATTTTATTTTTTAGAATATTATAATTAATTTTGTCTTTATTTTTACTTTATATAAGATAAATATGTGACGTCCAAAAAAATAGGCCGATCCGGGGGATCCATAAAAACGTTAACCGAAATTTAAATTATTAATACTCAAAAGGTATTAGAGATATTTTGGTCCTGTAAAATTTGTTTTATCTATCGACTTTCGAATGGTAAAATTTCCTTTGAATTTTTTTTACAATATTTTGTGGAAGCCCAAAAATAGTGTTTCGGCAATGAAGTGAAATATTGAAAATCTGAATTTGAAAGTTAAAAAATATGATCTCTTCATTATTTACGAATAACTTCTACATATGGATTACACATATATATATTTTTTTAATTTCCTAAGGCATCGTTTCTTCCACATGTCCTCTATTTCTTTCCAAGCACACTTCCATCTTTGATCACATTTATTGCCCAACTCTTTTTCACCAACTGTGGATTTTCTTTAAGTAACTTGACTTCGTGTGTGATACTCTCGAATAACTTTTTTCCGTGGGCGACAATGCCATTGCTAAAATGTTTTCTAAGTCATTCTTTTAGAGAAAGCGATATATGAGCTGTGCTAAGTTCTGAATCTACCAAAGTCTATCGAATTTATTTCCTGATCATGTTCAGGTAAGAAGCTCCAGAGAAATTAGTGTCGTAAAACAATAGGACGACCAGAGGCCATTCGCACATTTCCCGATCAGTGGCGCATGTTGTCGAATATTATAACGATTTACACTTCAAAATAAGGCTGCCTCCTCACCAATCACATTGTTGTACCAGTAACGAACAGTTTTATGGAAAGGCCACTCTACAAATTATCTCCCACGAGGAAAATCAGTTTCAAAATGTTGCTGATTTGCCTGCATCTTGTAGGGTTAGAATTTTGACTAGCCAATCAAAAGCCATTCTTTCTGATTGATATGTTTGGATTTTGAGGAAGTGTCATTTGAACCCTTTCAGTCTTTTCTTTTTTCTTAAGATTTACTTAGATTTAAGTATGTTCCTTCTTCTTGGTAGTCCGGACATTTTTTTTCTAAATAGCTTGCTTGCTTAGTGGATGCCTGCCTATCAGGAAAACCTTGCTCAAATAAATCAAATACTTTTTCAATACTGCGAGTCCTAATAAAGTTTATGGTAAATACTAGTTAATCTTTTGTTAATTGCATGATAAAACAGGTCTTCTAATATAGTCTTTAGATTTGATGTACCAATGAAGTCAACATAGAATTTGTTGCAGTCTATTTTTTATGAAGGTTTCCTAAAAAAATACAACTGAATTAAGTTTTTTCATGTAAACTTTTTAATTTTCAACATCGGATTTTCTTTATTTCACTTCCTTCCAGAAACATTTTTTTCTCCCTCAAAACCATTTGTGTATTAATATCGTTAAAGAAATTTAAAGGAAATTTTCACAATTGAAAGATAAAACGTTGTTAGACAAAATATTTTTCAAAACCAAAACTTCTCTGGTAGTGCTGAGTAATACTAATACAAAGTTCGGTTAACTTGTTTGCCAGTAACCATGGTTAGGAGGTCCTAACAATGGTGAATAGGCTTAAAACGTTTGTTTATTTATCTTTAATAAAATAAATTTTATAGTTTAAAACTTAGATGATAAAATACATTACGTCAAAAGCGATTTCATAATAAAATATTGTTTAGTAAATATTATCCTAAATTTATTAAAGAAAGACAAAAGTTTGGAAAATGAGATCAGAAATTAGCAGTAGGTTCACACTTCCTTTTAGGCTCAACATATACAATAAAATCGCTAAAATAGGCCAGAATACACTTGCAGCAGTCTATAGATGCATTTTGACGTTTATTCTCAGCTTAATAAATCCTTGATTTTAAATATATAGATGGAAATTTGGCAGAATGTCTGATCTATGAATATGAAAGAGAGTGCGCACATTTACCTACGATCGAATAAGGTCTTACTTGTAGTGTTATATATATATATATATATGAAAAAAGCTCACAAAGTGCACTAGAGTCAAAGTTATGCAGATACACCCAGAAAGGAAAAATGAAAAACGATTCCGAGCACGTTCGTCTTTATTCCTAAAGACCTTTTCAAGGAATAATCAGGAGGCTGGACATACATTGCCTTAAATGGTGGAAGGGGGAATTAGACTACCCACCTCTGAACCTTAATTAGGGGGTACAAAATCCTGAAACAAATTTTTTGAGATTTTATGTATGTAGTGATAATGGGGTCTAGCATGAACAAACCAGGGCTAAGGTTGAAATTTGGGAACGCGTTAATGGAGATACATTCTAATATATTTATCAAAATATAATTACTAAATTTTATGACTGGTTTGGCACTGTTCCAGTTAATGCTAGTTCTCTCCCGGTTTGTCCATAATAACATTTTAGTAGTTGTTGCAGCCTATCGAATTACAATGCCGGGCGGGGGGATAAATCTTTGACAAGGATGCGATAAATTGTAGTCTCGTACTTAAAAATAACATTTATGTCCAGACGCCTAAGTAAATGAGGTAATTTAATGGAAATATAGTTATATGGTAAAACTAATAAGTTTTGGGCCTCAAACTTAGGGATATTAAGATTAGTTTCATAATAGGAACACTTAGCGGACTTATAACAATTGTCGAGAAAGTACAAAGGGTAGCACAAATATATCCCTATTTTATATATTATATCGACTTCTTTGTCTAGGTATTTTGATGAGACAATTCTAAGGGCACGCAAAAACATAGAGGATAAAAACACTTTATTTGATGTTATTATGGTGGTTAGAATAAAAGTGTATAAAAGAGTCTATGGCTGTGGATTTTCTATATATTTCATATTTGAAACAATGGTTTGACCGATGAATAAGAATATCTAGAAAAGGGAGTGTGCGATTTTAATCTATTTCTAAAGTTAATTTAATCGAGGGCACTAAGGTGTTAATTTTAGTAAAAAATGTATTAATATTTAAATTATTAGGCCAAAGGCAAAGGATGTCATTAACATATCACATCAAGGCTATAGGGTCTCATTAATTTGGGAAAGTATTCTAGATTCAAAGAATTCTTTGTATAGGTAGGCGAGTACGGGGCACCAAAAATTTCCCATTGCCATTCCAAAGGCAATAATTTTAACCTGGTTAGTTTCGATGTTTGTTGCCTCTCTACTAAAGTTCCCGTACCCGATCTCTTGAATTTCCTTGAAGAACACCTCAACACAGTTGCTCTCCTTATACCCGCTTCTATCCCCATCAAACTCATTGCTCTTAGCACCAACAATTGAAAATTTATCTTTAATGGAAAATTTTAGCGCCCAAACTTTGGAATAGCAGCGGGAAATTGTTTGTCTCCTGTATTCGCAAACTATACATGGAATTCTTCGAATCTAGAATACTTTCCCAAATTCAATGGATGAAAAAGGCAACCATACGGAGTTTTCCATATGGACACATAAGAAATATCACAATGCTCGCCTCTTTCACCAGACCATACCATCCTTGACTCCTTTCTCTGATAAATGCAAAAGGAAAAGGTGTAATAAATGGAATGAAGAGACGAGATGCCTCCAGAACGCATCATAAATGAAAGTCGTCTCATTGACGTAAATTAGAAGTTAATGTATCCGGTTCATCGCGTGAATCTCGCAAAGCAAATCGAACTTTACATCACAAACGGTGTAAATCAACATGAAGTTACTTATTAATATTTCAATTTCCCCCCCAAAAAATGTTATTTTTTTTATTTGGAAACATGCATTTGTCATGTGTCCTGAGTTAAAGGCATTCTATTTTTATCCGCCGCCTCAACGAAATTTCCAATGTCCAATTTATCTCTACTGTAAAAAAAAAGGTTTGTAACATTAAACAAATGAAGTTAAATAACTATATAAATTGACCATCTGAACATAGTTATCTGTTGTTAAAGACCCTCAGTCTGCTCTTTCAGACCCATCCTTTTTAGGGGGTCCTTCTTACTGTCTACATTTTTAGGATTTTGCTTGTGTCTTTCACGAAACAAATTCATGTAAATAAAAATATAGAGAGTCTCTTCTGCATTCATTGACCTTTTTTTATTTTCGCTTTGTGTTTGTTCCAGTATGTACGCCATATTATTTGTCTGCGAAATTTCTGTAATTGTTAACAGATATATGGACGTATCCTATGTTCAGTATTTCTTGGAAAGCTTTCCATTCATGGAAGTGAATAGTTGATCCTTGCCTAAAAGTGGACCACCCTATTTAATCGTTTTATTTGCAAAAGGTTTAGTAAATATTACCCAAATCGTCAATAGTGTTTACTAAGACATTCAATGGCTTAGATACCTTAGTTTCGTCAATTTCATCACACTAATTGAAAATTGAATCAGACAAAATTTATAAGTTCAATTTAGAATTAAAAAAGAAAGTTCTTTCTAAGTAGCACTATGTTTGTACATCCCTGAAAGGTTGCTCCATGACCATCGTATTTATCCTTTTAAATTATCCACAATTATTTTTCTCAATCACGTATCAGTGAGCATAACCTCCTAATCCATTTATCTTGCCAATAATTAAATGTATGAGGAAATATGTTTTCATTAGTTTTGTGATTTTTTGGCTGCCTGAAAAACAAGTTTAGACGGTATAAAAACAGTTGCAATCGATGCAAGTGTGGGAAATGACTAAAAAATATTTCAATATCCTATACTCTTTTAAATTAGCGTTTAATTAGAATTAATTGTTATTATTTAACATTATCAAACGGAGGAACTTGAATGAATGAATCTCGTTGCAAGAATTGTTTTGTCCCATGTTGGTCTTCAAGGAAGAAATTACGACAGCAATTTTTTTTTCCAGAATAATGTATGCTAATATTAATAATAATAACCGTTCTTGCACGCCACTCTTCAATGACACAGGCATTCACCATTGAGAAGAAAAAGGTTTTAGTGAAAGCAGAAAGTTAATTGACGTAACCACTTGGGAAATTTTCACTCTGTGTAAAAGAATGAGGCAATGAGTTTCCTTCTCCCAAGTGTTCCCAAGAATGCCCAAAAATTCCCTGTCAGATCAAGAGGACGCTACAGAAGGAGAAACTCTTTATTCTTTTTTCTATCCTTTATGTTTTCCTTTTCCAGAGTTGCAGCCACTTCCAAACGTTCCCTCCGTAAAGTAGGAGTGGGGTTGAGTTCAGGGCTGCTACTCCTTTCACCCCAGGGAAATCTTTAGGGCAGTAAACTCTGTATTCTTTTTCTCTACGTTAGGATGTGCCACCCTGTATAGCGTGATTTGTTGCGGGTAGTGCCAGCCACAATGGCACAGCGCACTGTCACTTGTCTTCTAAATAAGATGATCCTGTTCACCAGTATCCGGAAAAAGATAGACCTGAAATAGGGACAAAAGACTAATAATACCAGCCGTATAGAGCAGGAATATATTACCTTACTAAGGGGGGGACGGAACAGCTCAAGTTTTGGTACGGGGCTGCTTGGAGCTGGTTCATACAGGGTTTGGTTTGAAGAAGGTGAGTCCTTCTACCGGGTAAACTTTATTAATTAACGTTTTTTTATTTTAAAATGTTCATAATTGGCGATAGAGATCAAGAATATTATTTAGAACATACACATAAACACCTTCCGCCAAGAGCCCGTTCCTGGAATAAGTTAAAATCAATTGGCACCTGGACTGCCGTGCTGTCAATCCAGGTGCCAGTTGATTTTAGCTCTTGAACCCTGTGTCCAAAGCGTCCCACGGTATAGCAACTCCATCCTTGGGCTTGGACTATAAAGAAAGCAAGCAGAGAGAAGGGAGAGCTGATAGTTGTTAGAAAAGGGGGAAAAGAAGAGCACGTAGAGCATGGTTTCCAAAGTTACAAATGACGCCTTTTAGAGAACGAGAAGATGACTTCAAAAGTGTTTCGTTGACGTTCATCAGATTTATATTAGATGATTAGCAAATCACCTTGTCGGGTGGCCTGATGCTGTAAACCATATGTGAACAAATCAATCACGCATCCGACATATGTCATCTAATCCAAGAGTGCAAATGGTGTGTGAGAAGTAAAAGGGAATTCATAGGTACTCCCCACAATTACAGCTTTCTCTGTGGTATAACATTATTTCCAAATTTCGCTTTTTTTTTATTTATATCTCATATTTTAGCAAATAGAGCTGCATGAGCATTTATATTTCACTAACAGTTTATGGGTTTATCTAATACTCAATATTAAATCTCAAAATATACAAGAATGGCCTAAATACCGGAGATGATGGTGAATACCTCATTTCATAAGTCTCTGAATGCTTTTTCTATTTCTATTTTGTTATCTATTTTGTTTCTTAAGATTGATATTTCTGTCTGTGCTTTTCTGTTTAGTATTTGTATCTTGTTTCAAAATGTGTGGGGATTCGTGTCTGCGTCAAATTGTCGATAAGACTGTTCCATATAGTCTTGTCTTGTTCCGTAATGCGTATTGTCATTTCTGTCCTAAGTTCTCTAATTCTTCTGATCTTTTCTCTGCCCGTTCCGTCGAGTCTAACGATTTTATACAGGTTTTTGTATTCTTCCGTTAAGCCGTACATTTCTTGTGTCCAATTTAGTGGTCACAACATCTTTAATGCTGTTCTTGGTAAGGTTGTGCATTCCACTTCAATCATTTTCTGAGTAATGTTCGCAAACTCTTGATTGATTTCTTCCAACTTGGATTTTTCGAAGGATTTGGCCACGTGCCCGGTTAGAAACGTTCTGTATACTTCCCAGTTGTTTCGAGAAAAGCATTTCCGCTTCTTTGCAGGTAGGTGGATTTTGCTATAAAATCCTGTCCTGGGAATTAGGGGCAGGATTGAATATAAAAGTTGCGTGGTAGCTTCGGAGTGGTTATAATTACGTCGGGTTTGACTTACAGCGGTCTGTAATATACGTTGGGATATTGGACCCAGTTGGAAAGAGGATGACCATGTCTAAATGAGTGGTAAGATTTCTTTGTTTCCTGTTCGAGGCTCTGGTGATCCGGACGCCTGACATTGGGCGTTTACGGTATCATCTACAAATGACAACCTTACCGTGTCCACACAATTTTTAAAAATATATGTAGTGAGAAATAGTCGCGTCTTGGAGGTTGATATCCCATTGACAGCACCAGTATTCCCAGAGTGGTTTGGATGATGAGGGCCAGATAGTCAACTTCTATTCTTACTACAATGGCACCATATAAATATATATATATATATATATATATATATATATATATATATATATATATATATATATATATATATATGTGTGTGTGAGAATGAGAGGAAAATACACTGAACTTCTTTATTGACGTTTCGCCTGTTGGCTTCTTTAGAATTGAACTAAACGAAGAATGCGAGATCGCTCCATATATAAACGGATGGCGATCTTCATCCTTCTTTAGAATTCTAGTTGTATTGTTTCCATCACCCGAGATATTGTAGGAATATCACGACGTAAAGGTGAGAATGGGAGGGGGAATTAAAAACCCGGAAAATAGACTGAAGTGTATTTTCCGGGTTTTTACTTCTTCCTCCCATTCTCACCTATACGTCGTGATATTCCTACAATATATATATATATATATATATATATATATATATATATATATATATATATATATATATATATATATATATATATATATATATATATATATATCTCACGGGCGCGAGATAATGATGATGAAATCGAATGAGTCACACCGCAAAGAAACATAATATACGGAATAAAATTATGTCCGAATCTAGTTGTGGGAAAATATGTGTAAGGCTGAGTATCGAACCCAGGACACTGATGCAATGAACACTACTTTGATCTCCGTTAACCTTAGATCACTTAGCTATGCATGGAGATACCAATTCTCATGGGTAATTATATAGATGAACAACTCCGACACATTTGAAGGCCCTTTGTTATCATTATTTCTATTTTTAGACAAAAGATATGCTCTATAGTGATTATCGAATATATATACTATATAGCCCTTTCACTATTTAAGGCACTCAAATTTCTAATTAGGATGTTATGACAAAAATAGATTGGTAGCCATATTTTCATTGAGAACTTGTTTTGGGGCTGAATTTAATTTGTTTTTGCTAAGTTGTTAGTTGTATTTGCTGATTTTAGGCGGAAACGAAACAAACAAGAACCATATTCATTTGATACGTAGCATAAGTATTTGTCCATAATTACTTCTTCTTGTAATAGTTCTGAAATAACTATTTTTAGACTCGAGGGGGAATATCAGGGGCATTTCGACGCTATAATATATTTTCATGTGTCGGGTGCGGGAGGAATGCTGAATTAGATTTAACGACAAGGATATGGAGATGTCAGAGAAATTTGTAGATTCGAAGACAAAGAAAATGAAATGTAACTGGTCGGAATAAAAATTTGAACACCTAAAACTAAACGTGCTAAATAACTGGCTACCTCTAACCCTCTCTTTCATAGTTAAATTAGTAACATCGTTGGTAATCTCCATTTATTGATCCGGTGCAATGAAAGACTTTTTCCGCTGAGACTTATGACGTCATATCAGCGGCGAAAAATAGCTTTATATATTGGAAAATACTACCCTCAAATGCTAATAACTAAAGAAATAGTAGTTTGCGCGCCAAATAAGATTATATATTTGTATATATTCACTGCACGTTCAATTCTCTTTCACATTTTTCAAGGAATTTCCAATTTCTTTCTTGTCGTGCATACTGCCTTGGATCGATATATTAAAACAATTTTTAAAATTGAATTTATGTCTATTCCTAAGATTTTTTTCATATGAGTAGCCGAGAGGTCTAAGGCGGTGTCTCAATTAAGATCTAAGCGGTAGTCGCTGCATCAGTGTATTTGTTCGATAATCACCCTGGCAGGGAGTTATGGCAATTAGAAAAAAACATTTCACTCTAATGTGAAATATATAGTATATATTCGACGTGCGCTCAACTGTATATCTCGTTTGTCTTATATATTCATAAAATATTTCTCTCTCTTTCATAGTCCTTAAGAACGGCGGAGGGAAGCACATCTGAAAATTAACTGAGATCAAAGCGGTGCTGAATGCCTTACAATGCTTGATACGTCATGGCACGAGAAATAATGAATATAAGTATCAATTAAAAGGTCTGTATTTCTTGCCTGTTTCTTAGAGCATATCGCATTTGTGATCCTTGTTTCTTGCAGGAAGAAAACAATACTATCTTCCAAACATTCATTAAACTGCAGTATTTCCGTTAGTCCATAGAAAAATGTCGTCATAAAGCCAGAACCATCTTTTACTTGCCAGCTAGTCCTAGGAAAAAAGTATTTGACAATTATTATAATATATTCCCATACTCGCCACAATTAATTAATTTTAAAAAGTGAACAACATCAATGTTGCTTTTAAATACGAAATAGTCTGTCTAAAAATAGATCCATTGATAAAGAACAGAGAGTTTATTATATTCCTTGCAAATTTTGCAATAAAGTATATTTAGCGAAAGCAGAAGATTTTCTAAGAGAATGAAGAAACATAAATACGATATGCGACGTGGATCTTTCTTCTAGTTTGTATCTTCACATGTCAAGTGAAAACCATTCAATTGACATTGATAATGCAAAGATAATATATAATTCTCACAATTATATATATAGCGTGTAATTAAATCAGCGCTTATAAAAGAAATTGCAAACTTTAATCCTTCCGATGGCCAATTCAACACTTATCCCTTGATAAGTAAGAAATTTATACTTCCTGTACTTGAAAATGCCGCTGATCCCCTATACCTCCCCGCCTATCAGATTACAACTTGGAAATTATGTGTCCAGAAATTTTGCATCTCCTTTGTATTCCATTAATATTCCAACAATTGATGATGAGGGAGGTTTCCGTCGAAACCTGGTTTCGTGAATAAATTGATCCTATCACTGTGGTTTCTTTTCTGCATATATATATATATATATATATATATATATATATATATATATATATATATATATATATATATATATATATATATATATATATATATATATATATATATATATATATATATATATATATATATATATATATATATATATATATATATATATATATATATATATATATATATATATATATATATATATATATATATATATATATATATATATAATGTTCATTTCCTTTGAGCAAGCATCATATTAAGTTAGCAGTGAAGATTCATAGAGAAAATTATTTTATTTAGATTGATGTTTACTCTTCATCCTTTTGGACATCTAAACTTTCTTCCTGTTGAGATATTTTTTTCACTGCGATGTTACAAGTTTAAATTAACTTCCAAAAAGTAAAATGAAAATATAGTTAATTTTTAAGGGAGGGGGAGCCTTTCGTCCTGTATTCCAATATAAACCATTTCAATACGGATGATTAGTTCAGATAGTAATGAAAAAAGAATTTGGTTCCACAAAGTTTGGAGTAAAAATTAAGCAATAGTCGTAATGAAAGGGTAAGAGTTTGATATCTGAAGTTGGTTCAGAGGAAATTAGCAGAGGCTGCAAAGCAAATAAACTTTTGGGTTTTCGTTGATTAGCCAGGATTATACATAGGATTTTACCAAAGAGTTGTTGGCCAAAGGGCTTGTAATTTTGTATTTGTTTAATAGATTAATATCCCTAAATTCCCAAACTTTGGAAGATTTTATGCTAAATATGGAATACACACTCACCTTGTAAATTAGCATCGCATCATCTATTAATATATATATATATATATATATATATATATATATATATATATATATATATATATATATATATATATATATTTTAAAGGGAATTTTTCTTAATTATAATGTGATATGGTCATTTTAAATTATTCAATATTAAAAAAAATATGATTGATTTAACTATGTAGCATTTGGGGGCGGCACTTGGGTGTTTGAAGGGAAGAAGCCAAGCATAAAACAATTGCGTTGAAGCACCTAACGAGGTCTAGCAATCGCTTTTGTATTAAAGCCTAATGTTAGGCTTTCAGATTGCTTCTAACACTTGATGGTCACAAATAGCGCGGTATAGGACTCGAATTTAAATGTGATTGCCAGAAATTGTTGGGTGAGGCAATGTACATTGTTGGTATGCATAGCTCCGTCCCTTTGGAGTGGATCTACAAATTAAATCATTAAATTTCCTTGAAGTGTGTAACTGTGCATTCCAATTTTATTAAAAAATGTAATAAGAGAAAACTTTTCAATGTACAATGAAAAATCAGCCCAAACTCAGGTATTATTGTAGATCTTATCCCAAGTCAGCAAAAATATATGTAGTTCTGAACACGAGGAGTGAGGTTATAGGGATTGGTGGTGATGGTGGTGGATTTTGGCGTGGCATTCATTGAGTGCTTGTACGTAGTAGGCCTACTTTTTTCGTCCAGTCGAATTAGTTCCGACTCCCAAAGTTTCTCACTGGAAATACGCTTTAAAGCTGGGTTCCAGAACGTGCCTCCGTAATCCCAATAAAGAAAAAGAACTCGAAAGGAAAGCGGCGATAAGTAGGCTTTATTCTTCGCTTGGTCTTACGAAAAAGGGGAGCAAACGGAACAGTTTGAGTCATAAGCCGGTGTGTTTAAGTTTCCATTTAATGTGTAGTGGTTGAACAACACCATAAGATGGCTTTGTGCTGGATTAAATACATCTGCAAAACACCATTTAAAGTGGACGCGAATTAGTCCTATTTTATCCAAGTATGCATTATTTAATGTAATGTAAAGATTTACTATTGTATGGGTTTTTAAATGTACATATATATTTGTATTTAAGCATGAGACCGTGAGACCTGATTGATAAGACGACCCAAATCGTGTCTTGAAATAAAATGATCAGACATGGAGGTTTACTTAGGAGACTGAATAAATACAGCCGCTGACAGTCCGAGGCGATTCAGCGAGAAGCATCTCAAATGACACGAATAAACATTGGATTCAAAATGTAGACACGGTATAGGGGCACCTAACTCCACCCAAAGAGGTGGGGAGTTGAGACTCATAATATGGAAGCGGGACCTACAAATCATACGTAGAGCGCGCATAACATCAACCCAACGAGAGATATTCTGGTTGACAACACTGTAATTAAAAGAAAAGAGGGAAATACAGCTAGGCTGAACATCTTAGAAGCCATTTTAATAAACAAAGAAAAGCGGGGCATCAATAGTCAAGCGTTATGCTAGGATTCGAACAATAAAGTTGTTTTAAAATTTCACTCAACGGATTGGCTCGTTTCCTCTAACGTTACAATCAACCCAACAGAATAAATATCCCCTAAAAACCGTTTTCTTTCACTCAGTCCAATTCTGACTCCAAAATTTATTTGTAAAGGAGAAAAGAATATATCAAGAGCTGAATGGATATCTGCAAGGCTTTAATGTATATGAGAAAGTAGTTGTACTGGGTGACCTGAACGCAAAGGTAGGTAATCGATTAGTGAATGGGGTAGTTGGGAGATACAGAGTGCCGGGAGTGAATGATAATGGTATAAGATCCTAGAAATGTTTGTTGAAAGAGAGATGGTAGCTAACAACAGACGGTTTAAAAAGAAAGATCACAGGAAGTTTACCTCGGAAAAATTGGGTACGTAGGTGGGAGAATATGTGATTGAGGATTAAAGAAGCATGTTAGACTATGTTTTGATAGTAAGAGAGAATGTGAAGAGATGTAGATGTAAAGAGAGGGATGGTGGGAGACTTATAGGACCATCAACTGGTGATACCAAAATTAAAAGTAAAGAGTTAATGGGATAGCAAACTAAGAATCTTGCCAAAGAAGGATGTGGTAAGGACAGAGAAGTGGAAAGAAGCAAGGTGCAAGGAAGAATACAAAGAATTGGTTGAAAGGGAATGCGACATGATAAGAGCGTCTTACGATTTAGTTGTGGAATATGAATGGAGGTTGATGCGTGAGAGCATAGAAGAAGATGCCAAGAAAGCATGTGGAATAGGTGCTTGGAGATGGAAGATTTAGGAAGGGTAGCGAATGGTGGAATGCTGAAGTGTATGAGCTAGTGAAATAGGAGCGTACACGTTCAACGGGTTTAGACAGAACAGATCAGCAGAAAAAAGGAAAAATTATATGACGAAGCGAGAGGAGGTGAAATATCAAGAAGCTGAACTGAAGAGAGAAGCGAATGATCCGTGGTATGAAAGAGTGTCTTTTATGCTTTAGAGAGTAGAGCATAAAATGCAATTTTTTAAAAGAGTATATTGTGTAAGAAAGAAGAAAGAGGCGATAGAAATGAGAGTAAATGATGAAAGGGGATGAAGTAATCAGTACAGATAAAGAAGTAAAGAAGAGATTGGAAGAATATTTTGAGAATTTGCTAAATGTGGACGATAGCAGAGAAGTATAGCTGTTATGTCTTTGAAGAGGTGGGATGACATCAGAGAGAATTAGAGAAAGTAAAAGAATCAGCAAAAACGAAGTGAATGAGGCCATGAAAAGGGAAAAAAGTGGAAAGCCAGAGGATATGGATTGGATAACAAGTAAGATGCTAAAATCGGGGGGAGAGTGTGTAGTAGAGTGGTTGATGAGGCTGTTTAATGTATGTATGGGCCAGGGGTGTGTGTCGGACGATTGAAGGAATGCAAGTGTTGTTTCAATTTACAATGGAAAGGGTAAAAGGACTTAGTATGTTAGTTATAAGGGTATAAGTCGGTTAAGTGTGCCTGGAAAGGTATATGGACGAGGCTTGAGTGAAATAGTTAGGAGGTGCACGGACAGTCAGATTGGAGAGTAACAAGGAGGTTTAGGAATAGGATAGGGTGTGTGGATCAGATTTTTACCTTGAAGAATATATGTGAGAAGTTCCCGGAAAAGAATAAAAGTGTGTACATGGCATTTATTGATCTGGAGATAGCCTATGACAGAGTGGACCGAAAAGGGATATGGAATGTGTAGAGAATGCTTGGGATTGAATGCAGACTAATAACAGCTATCAAAAGCTTTTTGGTGACTGTGAAGCGTGTTTGAGGGTTGGGAGAAAGGAAGATGACTGGTTCAGTGTAAAAACTGGACTCAGACAAGGATGCATGATGTAACCCTGGCTGTTCAATCTGAATATGGATAGCATGGTGAGAGAGGTGAAAGCAAGATTGGGCGTTAGGGATCCAGCATTAGTGAGTGAAATGGGAGAGATGTACAAAATAGAACAATTGTGTTGTTTGCGGATAATTCAGTTTTGGTGGCTGACTCAAAAGAGAAACTACAGACACTGGTCGATGCATTTGGGATTGTGTGTGACAGAAGGAAGATCAGTGTGAACGAAGGCCACAGCAAAGAAATGTGTCGCAATAGGGAAGGAATGAGGGGGCTACGAGTGAGTCTAAATGGGACAAGGATGGAGGAAGTGCAGTGTTTTAAGTATCTAGGTGTGGATCTGGCAGCTGATAGAAGGGGTGAAAATGAAATATTGCAGCGAATGGAAAATTGAGTGCAAGAATATGCTGCGATAAGGAGTCTCACGAAAGTAGGGCGTGAGTAAAGAAATAATTGCAAAAACACCTAAATGCCACAGGAAAAATGAAAAGCGGATTCTAAGGAAATTCTTAAAATTGTATGCGGGAAGGATTTTTATACAATTTTAAGAGCTCTCTTGTTTTACCGTTACTGAGTCCTTTTCTTTGATTCCTCGCCTCCTGAAGAAATTAAATGTTTTAGTCATATTCAAGTATCAGTCTACCAAGTTGATTTATAATAATAACAATAGTATAGGGGGTTTATTCTGTCATTTGTTCAGTTTGCCTGAATCAATACTTTGCGCAAACCGGTAAATCATTCCGTGTACGCTTCATGCAACATAAATACAATATTTGGCTAAATTTATTTACAAATCTGATGACTTTGTTCAATGAAATATTGTCGAATGCTTACTCACTAATTCCTCGCCTAATTTTAATATATCACCAGGTCTCTTTAAATTAGAGCCTGTAATTAAAAGGCTTATTTATAATAAAATTGTCGATTTTAAATCTTAGCCGTTTAATTTATTAATTTAGCTATGTTCCTCTTGTTTATTTTTATGTATTCATAATTGTGTGTGTATGTATTTAGTTTGTGACCTAAATTTCTACATTCTTTGCTCACAGTTGGAGTTTCCGGAAGTAGACCTTATCTATTTGGTTTTATACTTCATATCTGGTATGCAAACTCGTCTTTGATAATACTTTTCTATTCTGTGTCCTTTCGTTGTACATAAGTGGGGCATCACTCTTTGTTTCTCATATATATATATATACCACCTTTGTATTACGTGAGAATGAACTGAGCAAGTTCGAAAGTACTTGGAATCCCCCTTTTATGACCTGTTGGATTTTTTGCATTTATTGCTTTACTCACACGTTACTTGGTGAGTTTCTAATATCATATATATATATATATATATATATATATATATATATATGAACGTTTCAGACCATAGAAATTTATGAATGCTTTATCAGTTCAGTTTTTTAGGTCATCTACAAAACTTATATTTCCTATAATGCTGGTCATTTCGTTTTTGAAACATCAATTTTTGTCAAACTTTATGTGTGGACCAATTTATCAATTTAATCATCTACTATGTTTATACTCATCTCCACAATAATGGAGCCATGAAATGGAGTCAACGGATTTCCCCTTGGAAAGAGCTGAAACGGATATGTGCACTCACTCTGACTCTGCTTTCGACTGACGACTTTGAACAAGCTATCATATGCGCCTATTAGCTTACATTTACTGATATATTTTGACAGGTTTGGTGTTGCAAAACCGGAACGAATGGTATATATAAATGGGTTAAGTGGATCCCGCTTCTTAACATGTGCTTCAATTCCTTCTATAGATATTTGATGGGATTCAGGTCAGGGAATTGTCTCGACCTTTCTAAAACATTAATTGTACCTGTATGCAACCAAATTTTAGTTTGTTTTGCTGCATGCTTGGTGTTGTTGACTTGTTGAAATACATACACATCCTGGTCTCAAGTTCAAAGATAAAAAATTTATTTCCAAATTTCCCGCGTACATTTCGCCGTTCATTCTTCATTCGACCATTCCCATTCTTCCAACCTCTAATGAGCAAACACAACCCCATACTATGATTGATCCACAACCTAATTTTATTGTTGTGATCGAATTCTTTGGTTCGTAAGCTGCGCACTATTTTTTCCAAAGTTTGTTGATTGAATGTACACACAGGTGTTCAATTTTTGTTCCATCTGATCAAAGGCTTTGTTGCCTGAACTTTGCCGGGTTTTTTCAAATGTTGATTAGCAAACGCCAAGCGATCTTTACAGTGAGTTGTTTAAGGACTCGGGTCTTTCTTTAATACGAGAAAAGAGATCATAACAACGCACCGTTTTACTTATGGTATCCTTTATAATTCCAGCTACACGTATTTCCAGATTCTGTGGTCTATCACATACTGTTCTAGCAAGGTTTCGAGCTGAATATCCCGTTAACATCCGAGAGCGACCTTGAACAATGCAAGGGATGATTTGAATCACGCAACTTTAAGATGTAAAGAGATGTTTCTGTAACCAAGGTGACAATGTGTTCCTTAAAATTTTGTCAGATTTATTTGTTTTTATCGATGATGAAGATGTTGAAGGTGAAACTATCTTGTTAAGTAATGACTCAGTAGCCTTACATGATGACGAAATAAATCATATAGATAGGTTAGATTATTCTAGACATTCGGAAACAAATGAATAATAGTTTTTAATGCGATATTTTGCACATGTAACCTATTTATATGAATATGTTGTAAACTTTTGCGCTGGAAAATTTCATAATTGGCCTTATAAAGTTTTTATGTTTACGATTTTTCTTCTCTGATCGTCTAATTGTATTATACCATAAAGTTCCACGTGCGGGTTAAATTTCATCAATCTGGATGAACTAAAACAATGTTAAATTTGCATATCTAATAGACAGTGTGGGTTGTTTTTGTGGTATACTTTATATATATATATATATATATATATATATATATATATATATATAGTGCAGCTTCAGACCTGTTAATATTCTACCGACAACAAACTACCCATAATCGTGTCCGATTTGGGGTAAATTCCTTAGTCATTCCCCTAACTCGCTGACAGCAGAGTTTGCTTTGCTTTAAGCTTATCTGTATATGTACTTGTAATTATTAATAGTTTTAATTTTATAGGTTTACTATCTAAATTATTTGCTTTTGATTTGTATTTAGTTTATGTTAACATTTGTTCGCCTCACAAATTGTGCTTATCCCCCCTTTAGCCTGATTATGGATTGGGTAATCCGAAACGTTGCTTGGAATATATCCTTCCTACTACAATTAAAATTACGCCTTCTTATAAGCAACCTTGTTGAATATATATATATATATATATATATATATATATATATAAATATATATATATATATATATATATATATATTCTTTTGGTTGTTATCTATCGAAATGTGTAAACTGGGAAGTTAAAAAAGTTAAAAGTTTTTAACGTCCTCGGCGGTATATCAGAGGACTGGCACTTAGCCCTAACGCTGCTTCTCGCAGTGGGCGGTGTTACGCAAAAGAGGAATCGTTTGTTGGGTCTTCAAAACTTTCGTGGGAAATTCCTATTGATTTCAAATTTAGCCATTGAATTTCAATTCTCTGCCAAGAGTGATATGATCTTCCGACTAAGTTTATTTTTTATATAGAGTGGTTTGATAGATTACAGAAAGTCAGGTGGTAAAAGAGTAGTTACCAAAAACGGTGTTTATTTTCTTTGAATTTTAACACACCACTTTTCCTAAATAGATGCATATTTAAAGATTTTCTTCCCTGATATTCAATAGAATCAGTTTTTTTATACACGTTATAAGAAAGGATAAATTTAAAATTAATTATTAATTCTTTGTTATTCTCATTTTCCCTCGAAATTATTGAAGCTTTCATAAGTCCTCAGATCGAAATCTGTAGGCAATATTAAAATTTCAGCTTGTGGAACGATATGAAATGGAAAAAAGGTCGAAATGCGAGTTTAAAAACATACAAATATAATTGTTAAGTAGCCAAATAGATTGGAATTTGAGATCTATTTTACGCAGAGTAGGAATTAGCCCCCTTCTTTTATCTCAATAGTTTATTATGATGATAGAGATAAAAGCAATAGAAGTTCATTAATATTAGGATTTTATGTGCATGTATATGGATGAATAGAAAGTCCTGTCTTACTTAGAAAGCTGAAAGAAAAAACAAAGTTTTATGGAGCAACGCCAACATTTATTTAAAAAAGTCATCATTCTCTACGATCTTCTTCTAGCGATCAACTGGCATCCGAAGCTGTCCCAGATACCAGTGAGTTTGCTTTGAATAAAAAACTCTAAACAATCTTTCTTCACTCCATCAAAAGTGTTGAATCGCTGGTCGTGGAGGAAATGTGCCACTACACGGAATAGCCAATATTCATTCAGAGCAGCATTTGGACTAAATGGTGGATGTAGAAGAATCTCAACACCGTCCATCCGTTTGAACTTCTCCATAGTCAACCTGGCAGTGTGCGGCCTGTCATTGTCTTGCTGAAAAAAAGCCTGACCTTGATTGATCAAAGCAGGATACTGATTCTTTTAATTTCTCGTACACAAGGTCTTACTACTGGCAATATAGTTTAGCGTGGATTTCTGCAATTACGTGGAATAAGCTCTAAATGCAGTACTACTTTTAAATTCCACCAGACAGGGATCGTGACTTTCTTGTCAAACCGATTTGGTTGTAGAATCAATGTAAATTGTTCACCTCGCGTAACCCATTTCCTCTCCTGATCGTGATTAACCAAACACACCCACTTCTCATCTAATATGACAATCAGTCTCCAGAATCGGTCCCCCGCTGGCTTATTGAGACGTTGGCTACAAATCTCTAACTAAGGACAGCTTGTGTTTCGTTGACGTCATATGGATCCATTCGGACCTTCTTATGAACAAAATACATTTAATGCAATCAGTTCAGCTCATTCTGATGGGAAAACACTCCGACAACTTTTGCAACATCACATCTGCTTGCAGAAGGCTCAACTTTAAATGCTGCCACTAAAGCTTCGCTGTCAAAGGTTGATGGTTGGCCAGAAGGTCGTTGATGTTCAAGGGTAACATCACCGGAGTTGAACTTTTGTATCACTTCGAGACCTTCGCCTGACTTACTGTAACTTCTCCTTCAGTATTACAAATTTCCTTAAAAGTAACTCTTGTGGAAAGTTTTCCCTTGTAACAGTAGTGAATTAAAACTCTAATTACACTTTCTTTCAAACTCATTTCTGTCAGTTGGGGCTTACACAAAGAAAAAAGAACTGCGCAGGAGCAACAAAGAACAACAGCGTAGTAGGCTGGTAGTCAAATAAGTAAAGTTAACTTAACCTAAAATAGTCGAATTAGTAAGGCTATCCTAACCTAATGTAGTGGTTTATTTGAAATGCGAACCTACCCAATTGTATTCGAATGAATAAGCCTAACCTAACCTAATGTTATTTTTGCTTCATAAAATTTTATTGTTTTCTTTCTGCTTCCTAAATCAGTAACCACTTTCTGGCCAACTTTATATGTACAACTCCTCCTTTGCATTAAGAGACAAGCATATTCTGTTTATTTATTTGGTTTCCTTACAATTATCTCTTCTGCTCATACTTACTTTGCGTATTATATATTTTCGAAAGAGTTCAGTATTCCATCACCAATAAATACCGTGAGAAGCCAATTATACTTGGATATAATGAATGGATTGGGATTAAAAATGTTGCAAAAAGGTTTATAAGGAAAGAATGTTTACACGTTTGGAAAATCTTGAAAATATTTTTTATGTTAAAGTGAACTCTTTGAACAACTGAACCAAAAAATCCGATGGAAGATACCTCTGCAAAAATTTAAGGTCCGTGCTCATATAAGGGTGCTCACAATTAATATAATCTTAGGTTATTTTATCTAATTTACATAATTTTCTTATTCTCTGAACACTCTCGTACCACACCAGCACCAATTTCATATTCCTATTTATAGGTCGAGGTAATTAAAACGTTTGTTTTCACTGTCACGAAAATTTTACAAATCATTTTTATCGTATCTTGCTGGATGCGGTAGGGATTTTCAGTCCAATGTAATGATTATAAATGTCAATTTTCTTCTATTCCCCACATCCTACATTTATTATATGCCTTTACATTCTTCATTAAACTTCCTCTTTGTTTTTAGAATAAAATGAGACTTCAGTTTCAGCTTTCGCATGGCAGAGAAAAAAATGCAACATCATTTCACTTTTTCCAAAGAAAGAACTGGGCTACATTTTAGATTCGAATTGCGGCCTTTGTATGCATTTGCGTGGCTGTGTTCAGTCGATATTGCGACGCTGAGACCATTTCTGTAATACACCGAAAAGATACGCAGTCAAGAAACGATCAGGAAGTGAAAATTTGCATATTGTAGCCATTTGGTGGATACGGTATTTGTGAATAGGGTATTTGCTTTGGTGCTTGTCTTCCGCAGTCACATCGAGACAACGGTGAGTCGCAGTCATCAAGATGAGTAAAGGCGACGTGCATCGGAGAGGGGAGTCTTGATTTTGCGGCTCGTGAGACGGTTTAAGTCATTTTTTTATTTGCTCACTCTTCATCCTTTTCATTTCCGCATTTTCTTACTCTTTATATTTATTAAATATATAAAGGGTTTATGGATTGTTTTCTTCCTACCAAGAATAGACACTTGCATTCTCTTAATATTATTCATTTTCTCGAGAAACTCTTCTCTATGTGTGGAAAAAGTTTAACTACACTTATTAGTGTTGTAGATTTAGTAGTTTGAGCATATTTATCATCATAAATTACACTCTAGATGTTTTTTTAATTCATAAGAGATCTAAGTGGAGACTGAAATAAATAGTGCTCCTATTTTTTTCAAAATTATATATGTATATATAGTATAAATACAAGGCCTCGGCTGGTAAACACCAGCGCAGTGATTTAGCCATATTTAAGTCCATAAAAATCAAAATATTGGTAAAGGGCGAAATAATGATGCCAAAAACCGTCTATTATAAACGGTAGAAAAATTTCCGCATAACTTCAATATAAAAGAAAATATCACAGAGTTCATTCATATATTCACTAAAGCTACACATTAAAGACTTGAAGAATTTGCTATTCCTTCTAATAAATGGAATTTCATTCGGTACCAACCAACGGCTTACATTAGAGCGTCGTAACCTGATGCAGACTTTCTAGTCGGTCCCCCTATTTAATTTGGCGACTTTTTATGACATACAGGGTGACCCCCAAAACGGGCCTGCACATACTTTTTGTGATATATCCTTCATTCATTCACTAATCACCCTTACTTTGGAGGACATGACAGAGGCAACGTCTGTGAACACAAATAAATCTCAATGGGAGCTCCAGCAAAGAATATACTGCGTCAAACATAACTACAAGACAGGCTCGTTCAAGAAAGTGCAGGATACTTTCCTGCATCAGTTCGAATGTAAAAAAGACCCCTCTACGAGCAGAAGTCAGAACTGGGTGGACCACTTTGAGAACTATAGGAAGGTGGAGAACCTAATTGCAGCCAGTGACAACCGTTAAAGCCAGTTAGAACGCACCAGGAAGCGTACAATTGAACTGGTCAAGAGCGTGTAAGAGTCAGTTCAGCAGAGTCTAAAATACTTTGTCCACAAGCGAAATAAGTCGCTCAATATATACTGTGACAGTTACAGGAGAGTGCTAGTAATGCATTTAAAGGCTTACATATACATAATACAAACAAAACAGACCCTTACAACCTCATACAAGGAGCAGAGAATGTCTATGGCAGTCAAGATACTGAAGAAGATTCAGGAAACCCCCACTTTCCTTAACCTCCTTTGGACCTCAGATGAAGCTCACTTCCATCTTGGAAGAAAGGTAAACTCGAAGACAAATATCTTCTGGGGGACCTCCAGACCAAATAAGGTAGCCACGAAGCCCATATACTCCCCTAAGTGCAAATTATAGATTGCAATCTCAGCCAGAGGCATCATCGGACCATTCTTTTTTGGGAAATCTGGCGCGACAGTGACCGTCACCAAGGAGCGGTAATATGAGTTCTTTAAATCCTTTAAGAGGGAGCTACAGACACTGTTCCCGTCGCTTATAGGAAAGTTGAAGTTCCAGCAAGATGGAGCAAGCTCTAACACATTTTGAGTGGGCACCTCACAGCCCACACCTTAGTCCCCCAGATTTCTTTCTCTGGGGCTACCTCAAAAAGAGAGTGTACGCAAGGAAACCCAGGACCATCACGGAACTCAAAGAAGCCATCAGGAAGGAGATCAGAGCCATTAGTCAGTCGGTTTGTAAGGACGTCATGGACAACTTTGTGCTGCGCCTCAAGAAATGCACAAAGCTAAATGGCGGTCATCTATAACACGTGCTCTAGAATAAAGAAGAAAAGTACCAAGACTCTCATGTTTTTATATGATGTTTTTACACACAATAAACTAATTATCACCAAAGTTTCAATCAATCCTTGCATAAAATTAAGAAATGAGGCCTATCGAGAGTTAGGGCCCGTTTTGTGAGGTCACCCTGTATATGGGGGACAGCGAGGCTAGTGAGTTCACCACCTCCTCCTTACAGAAATTTTTCTTCTGAGAAGAGCCAACTCATCCAAGGGGTGAGAGGTTGGTTCCGTTCTTTTTTACGAGCTTTACAGCACGTTCCTTCCGCTTGTCTTGCATCGTCTGCAAAAGAAGCTATCCCTTTCTCATTCAGTATAATTAGTATAGAATTACCTATTTACTAATGTGCCCATTACTAAAACCATTAATAGTTTATCGAATGTATTAAAACATCTAAGTTTAAACCTTACATTACTCCATACAAATAGTATTAACCTTCCTGAAAGTGTCTTTACTCGTGATATGTCTTAAGAAAAATATGGCCTCAGTATGGATAACCTTTCATCACCTATCCTTTGTACTTTTCTGATGCTGTTTTGATGATTTATCTAATCTCTTTGATATTACTAATACTATTCTGTTGGCAAATAAAGAAAGTACCCCAACATGTTACTAAATCATATTAGTACCGAGTACTTATTTTTGCGTGTTTTACCAGCAACATAGATTTTTATTTCTAGTAAATTATGTATTATTTTGAGTATAATATATTAAATTTGGCAAATTATAAGTTGAAGTTATTAATTTTCGGCATTATCTGTGCTGGTTATAAAACTGTTCCCGTTCCAAGCCCATGCGCCCTTTTGTAAGTCTCTAACCCTTGTGCCTTTATCCTGATAAACATACAAGATTTACCTTATCCCAGAAGCGCCACAAAGAATAATAACCTTGAGTTCACAAGATTTTCTCTTACTTTTACGTACTGGTTGAATCGTAATTAACCTTTGAATGGAATCATCATTTCTACTTAACATTTAAACTCCTCTAAACTTAAAGTCAAGGAACCTCTTTTAAAAACATCTACATACATTAGGCCTAACTTTCCAAATTTACCCTTCCTTCTTCCTTCATCATTTTGCATAGTATTGACAAAGCGCAAACTATTTCAAAGATCAAAAAGCCTAATAAAGTTCGGGTTACCAACAAGAAAAGAAATCCGGCAAATTTGTTTCAATTCCATTTCAACTCTCAGCAAGCGCAAAGTTCTCATAAGGATATTAATCACAAAAAGTCTCCTAATTTGATTTGCGTTGGGAGATGGGCAAGGACTATTGATCTAAATAGAATAGACATTAATTTTAGATCTCATCCATCATATTATCAGGAAAGTATTGTTGAAAACATCAGCATAGAGACCAATCAGACTTATCAACTAAGGAAAAGGCGTTAGTCCATTTTCAAATTACTGAGTAGTCCAATCAGAAGTAGGGAGCTTTTTATGTTTTGTCTGAATATTATAGATATCACCTTTCACATTAATTCAGTTACTAAGTGATTTTATTTTCCACTTCCTCATGGCATCCAGAAGGTGTTTGGTATATCTCCAAGACCTCATCATATAACTTGGACCCAAGATCTTTAAACTGTCTGAATTTTTCATCATATCGCACTTTTTCATCGACATGTAGTGCGCGATGGCGACACATGAGCAGAGCTCCTAGCACAGGGAATAAGAAAATTACAGGTAAATATAGATATACATACACTAAAAGAGTATATATATATATATATATATATATATATATATATATATATATATATATATATATATATATATATATATATATATATATCTCATGAGCGCGAGAGAATGATGAAATAAATCCTACTTCCCCGCTGGAAAGAGAAAACGCTTTCTCTTTTCGATTTTAGAAACAATTTACACCCTAATATTACTTTCACTCAAGAACATGAGATTAATAATATGTTGCCATTTCTAGATGTTAATGTTAAATTTCTTTAGTTTCTGTGATTTAACATACAAAATTGGCGCCATTAAAACACTCCTCTTCAGAGGCTTTAATTTTTCTTCCACTTATTTTAGTATGCATTCTGAATTCAAATTTTTAAAAGAATACTTTGTAAAGAATGATTACCTCTTATCTTTAGTTGATAGCTGTATTAGGAAGTTCCTCTTCAGGCTTTGTAACCCCTTCACTTCTTTTAATGTCCCAAAGGAAATCAGGTATGTCCTGTTACCAGACATCAGCCCCTGTAATGACCTTCTCCGAAAACGTTTAATTTCCATTTTTAGGAAATTTGATTTTTGAATTAATTTTAAACTTATATTCATTAATAACAAAAATATTGGTAATTTCTTTAAATTTCGTGCATTGTATATAAATTCATTTGCCCTAGCTGTAAGTTAAGGACCTATATAGGAAGCACAGTACGTACTCTTTAGTCGTGAATTTGTTCTCACATAGGAAGTAGCCATAGAACCGGTAAAACATTAAGTAACAAAGAGTTTTCTTCCATCAAGAAACATGCTATTGATTGTAGAACTGACGTGTCCTAAAATGATTTTTCTGTCTTAAAATTTGATAAATCTATTTCATCTCTCCGCATTAAAGAATCACTCTGTATTAAATACAACCACCCAAATTTAAATGAGGACACCTCATCCTTTTCTCTGTTTATAACTTAACAACCAACCAAGCTGTATTCCTTCTTTGAATTCCTTCCTGTTTTCACTCGTCATTGTGATCCGACCATGTAAGGTAATGTTTCAGTGTCTATATTTTAGTTTTACCTTTTGTTTGTATCCAATTTTCTATTTTTCCGTTTCAATTGTTTAATTTTGTAATATTACGTTTACTTTGTTTGTCCTTAATTGATAGTATCTCTTTACAAATATTTGTCTGCTGTTCTTTACGTCACTATATATATATATATATATATATATATATATATATATATATATATATATATATATATATATATATATACATATATATATATATATATATATATTTGGGTGGTCCAAAAATATATGTTAAAAATTGAAATCAGTTGGAAATGCTCTCTACATGGCTAAAATTATGCTATACGATGTTAAAGAAGCTATTGCAAAATTTGGACTAAATTGGTGAATTTAGAGGACGCTATGTGTCTCCATATTTTTAAATTTCAGTCAAAATATTGGAACTTTTTAATATTAGGCATTTATTGGTTGTTATTTATATACTATCATATATTTGTCATTGATAACTCATTCCTTATTAATTACACTAATTCGCAAAAAAATTAAGATATTTAATTATCTAAAAAGTGGAATGACATTAACATACTCGGCATATGATGCAATAATAATTGTTGTTTCAGCTTGTTGATTTCTGAGCCCATTTGTAAAGTGATGACACAATAACGCCCCCTCCCCTCGTTTCAAATGGTGATGCAATCGCACCATTTCCTATATAAGTCAGCAAGGATTGATTAATTGTTCATTTGTAGTTTAAAGTTTAACAGTTGACGTAATACAAGTGAATACAAGTGCCGGTTTATGCAAGTATATATATAATTATTTAGGTAAGTAATATACTTTGTTTACACAGTGCATAGATAATTTGCAGTTTTTTATCAATATCAGATTTGCTTGAAGAATATTAGAATTATATGTTAACACACTTTATATTCATATTTTAATTCCCAATATATATATATATATATATATATATATATATATATATATATATATATATATATATATATATATATATTAATTAAGCATCACCGCCGTATTTTTTTACAAACACAGGGGCCTATTTATTTATGTGAAAGGAAAGCTTATTCATGAATATTGAATATTTAGATATTTTAGAGTTTAAAAAAATATCTTCTAAGTATAACTAAATGGAGGGGAACCGTGAGCTCACTCAGTTACAATAAATTTCTATTTCTGTTGTTTCAGATTATAGCTGGAAGTACTCGATCATGTACGACAGTCTGGCTTTTAGGACATCCTACTAGTGAGCTTTCATATGCAAGACTACCAGCATGTGGTGATGTGCTTCGTGTTGTTCAGTACCACCATCAGTTGGAGTCAATGATTTTGACACAAAGTTACAAACTCACTTGCAAAAAAGTCATAGAAGTATAGGAAAGAGTCCGAATTCCCACACAGCGAATAGACTCTCGCGTTAGGAAACTCTCAAGGTTGTATGAAGAATACCTTTCTTTGAAGAAGAACCGAAAAACCGAACTGTACTCGTGTAGAATGAATGAGCGTAGTTTCGAATCTACTCTTTTAAAACTCTTTGACTTAGCCTCAAAAAATGCTTTAAATGTGGTAAAAAATGAAGAAGACCGCGAATTTCTGTTAATGCAGAGAGAGAACATTTTCTCCTGCAGTATGTCCTGCGTGATAAGATTACTTCAGCCAAGGAAAGGAATCCCGCAAAAGATATCGACATGAGTAGTATTTACAATACAAAGAAAAAGTATATACTTCTAAAAATCAAGCATAGGCTGCTGCTCATGCAGATTTCGAGTCATCATCCTCTGAAGGAGAAAGTTTAATTGTGGCAGACACAAAGAGTTTTGTCCACCTTCTTCAACTAGAAAAAAGAATGCACAATGTAGTCCTTCAAATTCAAAAAATATCTTTACAACTTCAGGTGTGGCTGCTGTTCTTGATCGTGCAAATATTACGGATAGAAAAGCAACAATGGTTGCTAGATCAATAGCACAAGCCTTGGGTCAGGATATTGCAGCTATGACACTTTCCAGGCGTTTTATACTACGTTCCAGAAAGCCAGTAAGAGAGGCAACATACAATGAAGACCAAGCTTCGTTGTCTGTTGAAGGACCGATCCTCCTTCACTGGGATGAAAAACTACTACCTGCTAATGATGGGGAACGAATTATAATAATAGTTTCTGTAAATAGAATGGAAAAACTTCTTGGTGTGCCAAAAATAATACGAGCAAAGGAGAAGAACAGGCCATGGCATGGATTTCATCAATTAATGACTAGAATCTTCGTGACGAAGTTCAAGGCCTTGTAGATGACACAACTGCATCAAATACAGGCCTACAAAAAAAGGAGCCTGTACCATAATTGAGAAAGTATTAGGAAGGGTGCTTGTTTGGATTGCGTGCCACCATCATATTTTCGAAATTATGTTGTCATGTGCTTGCAATAAATTACTTGGGCCTACAAGGGGTCCAAAAAGGAGTCTCTTGCTCAATATATTGGTGATGGAGATACAATGAAGACGTTTTCCGTCGATTTCTCTGCTTAGATTCCACCTTCAAAAAACTTGAGAAGGCCAAACTGGATGTCCAATTTCTCTCAACATAATTCGCTGATGATGGTCATCGTTAATGACCGAAATGTCCGGAAAATTAAAAATTAAATGTTCGTAACCATCGCATACGTCTTCCTATTCCTGCTACGAATAAGGTTCCCAAGGAACGACTCCATCACCAATATATATATATATATATATATATATATATATATATATATATATATATATATATATATATATATATATATATATTTATATATATATATATATATATATATATATATATATATATATATAATATATATATATATATATATATTTATAAAAATATATATATATATATATATATATATATATATATAAGTGAAACCGACCTCTAACCTATTGTTGTTTTCTTCTCGCTTCTGGTCTTGGCTTAACCCGTGGATTAGTTCCCCCAAATTAACTAGAAAGTCATGACGCACGAGGGCAGAAAACTGGTTCACTAAGGAAAACAAAATTCTGAATTGGCCTGACGCGTTTCGATATATACATATATCAATTTTTAAAAGCTAAACAGTTGTGCTCAGGGAAAAAGATTCAGAGATTTCATATATGTGATTAGTTGTGATAACTTTTATACGAACATATTTATAGGAAATTAAATTCATTTAAATGGTTGAAACTCTATAATGGACAGAGCATTAAGATGGTGAGGCATTATTATTAGGGGCTGACGGATGGGAGGAAGGCAAGATGAATTGCGAATTTGTTTGGATATTTAATTTCGGTTTGGGGCGTGTGCTAAGATTTCAGTATTCTCTTTAAGTGACCTCCCGTCCAATTGTTTTCAATTCTTTTCCAACGTATGTGTCCTGGAGTCATCGTTGCTCAAGTGGTAGGTCATTCTTCGAGTTAGCTTTGTTTTGTTCATTCAGATATATGAACGAGGTTGGAGTATACAGTATCTCATTTTACAAGTATATTTATTTATTAGGTGCCTTCTTTGCTTGGGTGTTAGATTTGGTCTTGGGTAAATATCAACTGGTTAGCCTTGCAATTGCTGGCAGTCAGTAGCGGGCTGCGCCAGAGCTCAGTGTTTGTGCCTCTATTGTTTATCGTTTTCATCAATGACATAGACGAAGGACGACTATGCTGACAGCCAAGTTTGCCGACGATAGCAAGCTAGGAGGTAGTGTGAGCTTGCAAGGAGGAGTGGAATGCCTGCGGAATAGCCTTTTTGTGATAGGCGAGTGGTCAGAGAGGTGGGAAATGGCAAAGTTATCCAGGGCAGTGCCTTAAGGTCGTAAACAGGGCGCAGCAAATGCTGCGGAACATACAGAGGCATTTTCCCTTCCGAAGTAAGAAAGTAGATTCTTCTCGCCTTGTATAACTCTCTAGTCCGGTCGCACCTTGAATACGCCGAACGTGAAACTGTCTACTTCCAAAGTAGTGAACAGTTCTTCAGTCGAATAGTTCAAATCTCGATTCGACAAGATAATTCACACCTTGACCTAGATGGTACCATCTTAATATAGATTATAGTATGCGTATAGTTTAGAAGAAAGTAGATAGTTTTCAACTTTTCTATATAAAACTTCCTGATTGTGTTTTTGTTCGGCACATTCAGTATCGTCTCAGCTTTCTGGCTCGCAAATGCGGGTGGTTAAAGGTGGGCGGGAAGAGGTGGGCGGGGAGAGCCTGCATCTATGTTGTACTATAGGTTAGGGCGTTTCCAAAATAGTATCTCCTCGGTATGGTCAGCAAGGTCCTTTGAGGTACTACTATTCCTTGTGAATCCTTGTGACTCTCTCCCCCCCTGTGTCTTTCTTCCCTACTCTCCCCCCCCTGTGGCTCTCTTCCCTACTCTTTCCCCCTATCTCCCCTTATCCCCATCTCCATCCCCCTCCCGTTCTCACCCATACTCCCTCTTCTCTCTCTTCCGCTTCTCACCTCTCGCTGCCCCACTATCCCCCACCCTCTTTACCTCTCACCTCTCTCCCTCCTATCTCTCCTGTAGCCTCTCCAATTACCCCTCTCTACCTGCCACCTCTCTCTCTCGACTCTCATTCCCTTCCAAAATCTCCCTTCCTCCTCTATGCCTAGCCCCTCTCTTCCTCCCCCTATCCCATCAATCTTGTCCTTTCCCTCCTCTCCCCCTCTCTCCACCTCTTTATACCCCTCTCCTTTTTTCTCCCACTCTCCACCCTCTCTCCCCGTCCCCACCCCCTACCTAATTTATCTTCCTCTCTCTCCCTCTCTCTCCCCCTCGCTCCGAGCAATCTCACCCGTCTGTCCGCATCTCTATCCCCCCTCTGTCCCCCTCTCTATCCCCATCAATCTAACCCCTAAGTCCCCCTCTGTCCCACCTCCCTGTTACCCCCTTATCCCCTTCCCCTATGCCCCTTTCTATTCTTTAGCTCCCCCTTACAAAAGGATATCCGAAACAAGAAAAAAAAGGATCTCCTCCCCTTCTCTTCCCCTTCAATTTACCCCCTCATCCATAATATATTTCCCCCTTCTTCCTCAATCTCTAACGTCTCTCCTCCTCTTTTCCCTCTCTCCCTGCTCTCCCCTACAGAAGGAAATCCAAATAAAATAAAAATCCCGTTCTTAAAATATAGAGTTATAGAAAAAGAATAGAAGAAGATATAGAAGATACCGACGCTAGGTCTGTTTCTGTAGCCACAATCATTGTTCGCTCATAACTAACGGTCAGTCACACGTGAGCGTAAACTGCCGAGCACGCTTGGTGAAACGTCTATTCATTTTAACCATATTATTTAGAGGGAGAGGGTGTACCTCTCGTGAAACTGTCTACAAGCTATAAATACTAATAATTGCTTCAAGTATATGCAGAAATAAAAGAGAAAAAACTTCTTGATTTTAGAGAGGAAGTAAGATAAGATGTAAAAGAGTCTGCTCATTATATTAAAACTTTACTTAGGGTTTTTAGTTATTTAAATGTCAAATTGCTAGGCGATAGTATTGTGGTTTTCCTGATTTAATTCACTTAAGTTTACCCTGAAATTATCATTGTTTTATGTTTATATTTGTGACAATATAATTTTGTCTTTTTTTAATTATTTTTCTTTTGAAAAAGAACTAAATTAACGCATATTGAGTATAATTTGTCATTATTTTCATCATCCCTCTTTTACTATTGAAGGCGTTTATTTTTATTTTCCCCACATAACTGTTTATTAGCCATTTAAATTAAGCCCCAAAGTTACCTACATCCGTTTTGGGTGAAAAATCTTCAACTTACATCAATTTTCGCTATAAATAAAATGGATGGTCCCAAGAGTTGGTGCGAGGATTTCTGGTACGACCCGAGCACGTTTTTATAATGAAACGTGCTCGCTCAATCATAAATTCTTTGATGAAATTTGATGTACATTAATAACATACATATACTTAATTTCTTACATCTATAGAGAATTTAGCCCAGATTGATGATATAATGTTTTTAAGATGATGAAACGAAAATGAAAGTACTGAAAATCTGAACAATGATGAAAGAGAAGGAAGACCAATCCTGTGTATAAATATAGAAAATATAACTGCACTCCAGAAATTGTTAGAAAATGATCGCAATATTTCCAAGAATTTATAGCTAATGAAATCAAAATTTCGCTGGGTCAATAGATTCGATTTTAAGGGACCTTCTTGGGGTCAGCAAACTTCCAGCTGGATAAGCACTTGTTCAGTTGGCTGATGATTCTTTAAAGAGTTTAAACAAAATTAAACTTGAAGAAAGTTTCATGCAAAGGATTATTACAAAGAGAGAACTTTATTTTGGGGGTGATTTGGAGAAAAAAGCTGAATCGATGAAGGGTTAGTGAGAAAATTGAAGATTATTTGGCAAAGTAAAGACAAGGAGAGTTGTGTCAGGGCATTTTTCCACATATAACAATGTTCTATGGTATTTTCGAGGGTATTATAGGTAACCTTTCGTGAATTTCCATTACTAACCATAATTAAACACATACAGTTTTTTATATTTTACCCTCAAACTCATTTTATTAGTTTTTTATTTAGAAAACACCTGTAAACAACAAGAATTTAGTTGAGAGATTGAGGAAATTTTAAAATTCCAATGTCTTTCATTTTAAAGCGAGCAGAATTCTACAAGGATGACCATGAAGATAGAAACACCGTCATCAGATTTATGTTAAAAAATAGTGAAAAAATAAAATCTTTGACTTTGCTCTAAAACTTGTATGTTGATAAGAAATAACAACTACAAATTTTAATTTTTTCCTAAAGTTTTATTCCGCTTTGCTCTGAAACTTTTTAATTGTCCCTCAATGAGGAGGAAATTCACATAGATTCACATTTTTAATAGAGGCAATAAGGTAAATTTGTTGGGAAAACAATTTGTGCGTCCTTTTGATTTGACCGGAACATGGAGACAAAGTTTGTAGCTTAGCCACAATTATTCAATATATTTAATTCTTGTATCTTACACAGGTCAACAAATTTTTACTTTTTACCTGCTGTCCCAAGTTTAAGATCTGTTCTTAGGGAATTTGGTGTCACTGAGTTTCAAAATGACAATATTTCTTTTTCTTTTACGTCAAGTTTCTTTTCTATGTGATGGTCCATATTAGCCACACCCATATCTGCATGAGATATTATAGTTAATCAATTATGCTGTTATATTATTCCATTTATGTATTTAGACATCTATTTATCTACATTATCTATTTAGACACACCTAGAACATAAATATAATTTAGCAAATTATATTATTTTATCTCTTATCAAGTTGATTTAATAAAATAACACAGAAGTTCAGTACCAAGGCTTCAGTACGGAGGAATTGTTTGAATTTCACTGACTTTTATTGCTATCTATGTGGGAGTTTTATAGGACCAAGTCAGAGAAGGAACATTAGTTTGGGAAAAGAACATATTTGGCTTACTTTAAGCTTAAAATTGGTGAGCCCGATAAATCGTGGGCTCTGCACAATGTATGTAAACCATGTGTTAAAAACAACGCCAATGGAAAAAAAGCACAAAAAAACAATTATCATTTGGAATTTATATGATATGGCGGGCGCAAAAGAACCTTGTCGAAGATTTATACTATTGTCTCACAAATATCTTTGGTTATAGCAAGAAAACTCGACAGAAATTAAGTTATTCAAATATGTATGTATTCAGCAATTTGTCCAGTGTTTCACTTAGATGAAATTCCCTTATTCTTTTTTTCAGAACCACCTTAACTTTAAGATGAAAGTGATATATGTAAATCGGATACAAACTTTGAGGATACATCGACCAAAGAATATGGAAACCTTAACCAGTTAGAACTGAATGATTTAGTTAGAGACTTAGGTCTGTAAAAGGAGTAATTATAACTGTTAGCTTTTCATCGGGACTAAAAAAATGATCTTTTTTCATTGATTAAAAGTTAACAAGATTTTCTTTACTAAGTGGCAGGAGTGTTAGAAGCAATGAATGTTACGCAGTATGATCATAATGAATAGAGACTCTTTATGAATAGTTCAAAGTAGAGTCTAAAGTGTGTATTATACCATAATGGAAGGTTGCTTGGTGCGATTCCTCTTGGTCACTCTGCAATTAAATGAGAATCGTGAACACAAAAAAGTTGTATTTGATTTTATCAAGTATGATAACCACAAATGGGTCATATATTTGCATCCGAAAATGGTCAATATTTTTCTTGGCCATCAAGGCAGGTTTACAAAATATCCATGTTTCCTGTGTGTATGGGATAGACAAAAAATGGGAACAAAACCTCTGGGTAGTTAGAAAATTTGATAGTTGGGGAGAAGAATAACATACCATCCACTTGTTGAATTGGAGAAAAATATCTTCCTACCCCTTCATAGTAAGCTAGGACTAAGGAAACAATTTGTCAAAGCTATGAATATCGATGGTGACAGTTTCGAATTCATATGTACACCTCCTGGAATAAGTTATGATAAAATAAAGGCTGTTGTTTTAGGTGGGACACAAATCAAAAGGTAGGAAGAATGGCAAAACTGCTCAAGCATGAGATAGATTTGTGGCTGTTTTAAAATGATTATTGGGAGTAATAAGTCTGTTAAATACAAAAATTCGGTTAAGACATTGCTTGATACCTTTCATCGTTTAGGCTGTAACATTATCATAAAGATTCATCTCCTCAAAGGCCATCTCAATGAATTTCCTAAATTAGCAAAAAGAAGGGGCGTATAACTGCTATGGTTAGAAAGGGTTATCACCTCTATTTTAGATGCAAGATTGGTGACCAGGGTAAGAACTGGGCTCCTTGTGCTACTAACATTCGCCAATGGTTAAACAGAAAACGGAAATGAATGCCTTTTGCTGTACCAATCACGTGGAGGGAGCCAACAGAACATAACAACAATTGTTATTTCTGTACGGTACCTACAGTACAAAAATGTTTGTTAAACAAGACAAAGGAGTTTATTAAATATCCAAACATTCCATCAGATATTCACCCAGTTTCACATGGAGAAGTTCTACTTGTTCCTAATGCACCAACCTCGGTACCTTTCGAATCAGATGAGAAAAGTGATGATGATGAAGCAGAGAAGTATTATAACGCTGGATTACCGAATGACCCCAATTTTAATAAAGCACACTCCTCTAGGCCGCATCTCATAACACAAGGGAAACCCTATGACCTTGTCAAGGATCTGCAATAACTCAAGAATAAGGCAGAGCTGCTGGCTCTCGTCTTAACAGTGGAATCTCGTAGCAGCTGAGGTGAAAATTTCAAAATTTAATGACCGACAGCAGCAAATTAACGATTTATTTGTAATGGAAGGTGATTAACTGGTCTGCGGCAATATTAATGTCCTAATGGAATCATTTATCATCAAATACGAACCCAGAGACCGGAGTCTGTTCATTGATTCCTCAAAAACGAGTCTGAAAGGTGTCTTGCTGTACAATGGTAATAGTGAACCACCAGTTTCTGTGTGCTATGCACAACATATGAAAGAAACTTATGTGAATGTTCAGCATATATTACAATGCATAAATTATGAAGAAAATCAATGACAGCTCTGTGGTGACTTAAAAGTTGTTGCTCTTGTGATGAGCTTGCAGGGAAGATACACCAAGTACTGCTGGTTTATGTGTAAATGGGATAACCGTGCAAGAGGTTCCCACTATATCATGAAATAATTGAAATACTTCGAATCCTTGTTGATATTTAAATTAAATTTATTATTTAATTTGTGTAAATTAAACCTTTTTTGGTTAGGTTGGTACGACTGCTTGTTTTTTTTACCTTTGGAGTCGATTTTTGTTTTGGAATTATTATTGGATTTGCTTTCTTGAACATTTTGGCATTAAATTTTGATCTTGAACTTTTTTCTCAAATTTGTATTTTGTATTTTTTTTGCTTGACTTAAGCCACTTGAGTTTGGTTGGAAATTTTTGATATTTCATTAAAAGTAGTAATTGGTACTTTACTTAGGTCAGTAGCCGAGGTCAGTTAGACTTGTTGGGAACTTTAATTTATATATTGAGTTAAAAAAAATTATAAGAGGATGTTTAAGCCATTCTTATCTCCAAAATAAGTTGGAAGGCTTCTCAATCGGCTTACAGGTAAGCACTTATAGTTTATGTAGTAAAGATTTTAAAAATAATTATAATAATCAGCAGAGACTGGCTAACTCGTTACTCATTGGAACCTGGGATTAAAAATGTTCAACATCCACCTCTCACTGAACCAAACAAAATTTTGCTACCATCACTACACATAAAATTGTGGCTAATAAAAAACTTTGTAAATGCTATGAAGAAATCTGGTCAGGATTCAAGTATTTAACATCAAAAATCCCCTCACTGAGCGATGCTAAGATAAAGAGCGAGTTTTCATTTGTCCTCGGATACGAGAACTTCTTAAAAATGGGGACTTTTAATCAGCCCTTCATGGGCAGGAGAAAGCTGCTTGGAACGCAGTCAATTTAGTGGCGAAGGGATTTCTCGGAAACAGAAGGGAAGGAAACTATGAAGAACTGGTGGAAAATCTCATCAAGGCTTACAAGAACATGGGATGTGACATGTTACTTAAAATCCACTTTTTGACTTACATTAGCCTTTTTTTCCAGCGAACTGTAGGGAAGTTAGTAAAGAACATGATGAAAGGCTTCACCAAGATATTTTGACCATGAAAAAGTAGTACAAGGTTAAATGGAGTGCAACAATGCTTGCAGACTATTCCTGGACATTGGCAAGAGATTATTCTTCAGCACCCTATAAGCGCCAGGCAAAAAGGCAAAAAGTTATTATGATTAAAGTTTGAAACATAATGACACATACTGAAAGTTATAATAAAATAATCAAATATTATATGCCGTGTATCTTTAAACCTATAGCCAATATACATTCATCAAGGTAATATTTGGATACAGTGCATGAAACTATATAAGAATTTACTAATCTCATTTAAAAGCACACAACTTTACAAAAATCTTAACCATTGTTATCTGTATTGAAAAAAAGGAAAATCACCCCCCCCCCCCCAAAAAAAAAACTCGTTTCACACACAGCAAAATTATTACTGGATTGCAAGATGCCTGCTTCAGGTTGCTACAGATTGGTTTTGCGATGGTTGCTTGTATTGTAACGAATTATAATTAGATTTTGCGTTAGAGGGTGGTTATCCACTATACTAGGAGAGTTACAATACAATGCTAATTGTTCTAAAAACTGTACCCACGCACAACACAACATAAAAAAAATAATGACAAAATATTTACTATCATACTTTAGTCGTGATCTTTTATTTTTTTTTTATTTTAGCCAATTTCCTTCAAAGGTGCTCAGCATAGGGACACAATTTACATGCCGGTCGGTTACTGATCCCGCCATTAAACACTCGAGCAATTTTATTGATATGGTTTATGTCTGTGGTTTATGCCAAAATCTCACAAGGAGCCTTCAACTCGTGTCTATGGATGCAGAAAGGGTCTTTGTATAAATATATCTCTGGAGACGATTAATTTAGTTCCAAACACTATTTTCTCGGGTTACAGAAGATTTGGCTCGTATTTTCAGGCTTTACGATCTTTATTATATTATTTTAAATTCTGATTCATTTTTCTTCTCTGCTCTTCTAATTGCATGTTCTAATTAAAGCATTGTTCGCAAATGGACATTTATGAACCATGCTTCAATTCAGCAGTTTCATATTACGCCATAGACGGCATTCGAGTTGGTGATTCTTCTCTCCTTATCTCGGCTATAATTTATTATAGCAGAGTTTCTCTTACTTAAATGTTTTACTGTTCCTTTCTTTTATTTGAATCTAGTTTCCTTTTTAAGGATCTGTCTCTTCTCTTTTTCATATAGGACAAATAAAATGTCTTCGTAGGTCAAAGTTGTTTGTATTCTAAATTTAAAGTTTCTCTTCATTTATTTACTTACTATGCTCGAAATGAAACGAGAGTATGTATATTTTTATCATCAGAAGTAAGTCTGAGAATAACTTTCTAAGTGACTTGAGGCAACCGAACTTGAAGTTTGCTTTCCGTAGCTTTTCTATCTTAGTCGTCAAAAAACTTAAGCACAAATCCTATAGAGAGGTGATTGATTACTATGATGATCATATTAATTAATTTAAAGGCAGTGAAGATGTTATATTGACATGATACACGAGGACAACAAATATTTTTTTTTTAATATTTTTCGGTGAAACTTCAGAAGACTTACCCCATATTTTAGTATTATAAACAGTACTAATGGTGTGTGTAGGCATTATACTCTTCATTTACGGCTTCAGTTAGGCGCGGAAAGCACTTATTTTTAAGATACACGCACTTTGCGTACGGCTCTATTGCAGTGATAATATCTTAAAAATAACTGCTTTCCGCGCCAAAACGAAGCGATAACTGATGACTGAAATGCCTAAAAACACAATAAGTACTATTTTTTTATCACTAAAAACACAGCGTTTGGTTACCTGAAGTCGTTATCGAGCCGTACTATGGGTTGTCATTATGGGGTTTTTCCTTACCCTTTCCCGCTCGATTCTCTCGCGCTTCAAAACAAGTAGTACATAATTTGAAAGTCTAGCAAAACTAAATATGCCAAAAGCACACGATACCATCATCATAAAACTTGACAAACACTTATTTGCAGTCCAAATGAAAGCAATGCAGTTATAAGTGCTTGCATCCAGGTTGGCAATTTGTGAGTTAAGTTTGAATGTAATGTTGCCATTGTGTGAAATTGATGGTTTATGATCACATTAGAGTAAGGTAGGGGGGACTTATTTTAATTTCATTATTAACCCCATCAATACGTAATATCTGAAAAATATGTACTTCCGTGCCAAAAGGCAACACAATATGACGACTAGAATTCCTAATAGAAAATTAGTACTTGTATAATACTAAAAATATAGCGTAGGTTTTCTGAAGTTTGACCGATTTTACAACTGAAGGTCTGCATTTATATAGGGCGTGCGGGCTAAATTTGACGATTTCTAATATATCCATTTTTCATGTTAATTTTGGCATATCGGTAAACAGTCATCAACGTTGGAAAATAAAAGGTGTAAAGTTTTAGATGTGAAAAGGTTAGCTGACATGGTGATCAACATGCCGAAGTTATTTATGACTGCCGATCAATTCTCGAGGAAAATTGAAAAGGTAGTTATACGTAGCATGGGCAGTTTCAATGAAGACTAAGAATCTGTTACAGCAGAAAGGGTCACAACAAGCGTCCTTACTGCGTCCACACATCATAATTCATTTCCCATCCTCAGGGGAAGGTTAGAAAAGAAAATAGCAAGGGTATCTTGGCTAGGCAAGTGAGATGGGTGTTAGAGTCTCCAGCATAGAACTTGTCTGAATGAAAATCTTATCTACTACTTGGACAAGAGTGACTAAGGTCATACTTTGAGAGCAGAGGACAAATAGAATCGCTTGACGAATACAATAAAGCTCAAGTACAAGCTAAGCAGAAGAATCCTGTTGACTCGGGACAATCTGGTTCTTTTCTGAAGACAGGGACTTCGCATACCACCAATTGCACAACACCCAGAACAAAAGTTGAAATTTTTTCCAATCTTTTGAATGTATTTAGCTAAGATATCGCTATTATATAATTAATACTAACAGTTTCCTTTGACGGTAAACGAAACTAGCTATCTTTGAAATCAGTTTTGAGGGCTTATTAGAAAGTAGCCTTGAGTGCCGTCTCCCAGTTCGAAGACAAAAGGTATTAAACTGAACCTGAAGTAGAGTCAGTTGTCAAATAATGCAAATACACTAACCGGACCAATTGATCTTGGAATTTTAATTTTTCCATATATATATATATATATATATATATATATATATATATATATATATATATATATATATATATATTTATATAGTAATGGGGGTATTTTTACAACAAATGTATAGGGTGAATAGAAGAAACCACAAGTGGAATAAGGCTCATTATTACTGACGTTTTGCACCTCTTCAGCTTCCTCAGAGTAACAAGAAATTAAATGAAAGGAAAAGTGGGATGAGAGGGAGAGAAAGATTCCCACCATCACCAGCCTCCTCTCCGCCCATTCAAAGCCTTATGCGGGGCTATTGGAGGAGCGAACTGGAGCCCAGGAGACAGAGAGGGAGATGTAGAGTAAAGGCTAGAGATAGTAAAGGCTAAAATGGCGTAGTTGACTTGAAATTGGGACTTGTTGGTTGGTGGACTTACAGCTTTACGTGGGTTCCAAACCACGGTGTGTACTATATTTTTTTCTTATTTATTCTTTCTATAGTGTGCCTGTCTGAGGGGTGGATTGTTTAGCCCTTTCGAACTGAAAGATAAAAGAAAAGTGTACAGAGAAGTGGAAAGAAGTATAAGGTTTACAAGTGAATGCCAGGGTGCATGTAGGCCATGCTAATCTCTCTTATATTATTAGTATGTCTTAGTTTTTAAATTCGATAGTTTTTGTTAGTAGTTGCCTGAGTCTCAGGCTATCCTACTTTGGTGTTTAATGTTATGTAATATTTGTTGTTATTGTTAATGTTACAAGGCGTTCAAACCCTTGTCGTTGTTTATTTTTCTACTAAGGGTCAAGTTTTTTCATAACTTTCTTGTTGTTATTTCTTTACAAGTTTACTGAATCTGCTAAAACAATAAAAGTTTTGCTACTTACTCACTCTTCATATTCCAGCTTATCGTGAGAAAATTCCTTCCTTCTCTTGGTCTATCTTTGTTATATAAGTGGGTAAGTATTGATGTGCTCCCCAGTCTTCTTTTGAGGTTTTCAATTCTTTGAATTTCTTTCCCATTTCCTGTTGCGTTTGCTCAATTAGCTTCTTTGCTCGTTCCTCTATAATCTTGTTGAGCGGCTCCATCTCAACTTTATGCAAATCAGGGTGTCTTCTTAAATCTCTTCTTTTTGTGTTGTGACTACTGATACCCTCTTGTTTCGAAGACTCTGCAGTTCAATAATTCTACCATTTGAAATGGTGTACATAGTAATAACTTGATATACCCAGGCTGGCTGGATGATAGCTTGGTAAATTTTCTTCTTGTTTCATCAGTTAAGGGATTTGAGCCTGGATAATAGTCTTATCACCTTCTTCCTTTGTCTACTTGTTCTCTTCCGTGCTTTCTGTATCCTCTGTTGGTCATTGTTAGTGGTATTACTTAGGTTACATTGGTTTATTTGTATCTTTCTCCTTCGACAAACATATATGTCTCCGAGGTTTCTTGTGTATATCAGTACTACTTTAAACTTATTTTTCAGTTTATTTCGTATTGCTTCATATCGCTGTTTCTGTATGCATAAACGACGATTTTTATGAAGTCATCTGCGAATTGTATGTTGAGCTACCCTTCCTTAAACGGTGGTGGAATGTCTGAGAAATACAATGAGTATAATGGATGACTAAAACACCCTCCCTGCGGAAAGCCAGCTTCCTTCCTATGAGTCGAGGATTAGTCTTTCTAATTTTTTGTTCATTAGTAAATGCAGGATTTTGTATTGCATTCCCCTACCCAAACCCCGTCGAATACTTTTAAAACGTCCCTGCAAACGTATCTAGACTAGCCTTTTTCATTTTAGATTTAGCTTTTTTCTGTAATCACCGTGAGGGCAAATTCTGTGCTGTTTTTCTTCTTAAATCCGAATTGGTATTTGTTTAAGAGAATATTTGCCTCCAGGTTTTTACTTAGCCGTTAATTTATTGTTTTTCTAACACCTTCCCGATGAGGTCAAGTAGAGAGGTTGGTCTATAGCACTCCACTCCTGTTGGTGGTTTTCCCGCCGCTTTGGGCATAAATATAATTTTTGCCACCTTTAGGTTATCCAGGAATTAGCCGGTGTTAAGGCTTGCATTTAAAACAGATGTTATTGTCTATAGAAGTTGTTTCTGGCATTTCTTCGTAATGGTTCACGGTGAGTTCGGATCTTCATAGTTACTTCTGTTTGAAGAGCCAAATTGTGGTTCTAATTTATTGTACGGTGGTCTTCGCGTCTATACCGTTGTGTGTGCGTCTCTTTGCATTCACAGATGGGTGATCGTGTGTTTTTTTCGTTTTATTCATGAGTGAATGTAAAATGTTGTCCTCGAAGTCGATATCAAATTCTTCATTGTCCTCTTCGCTATGTGAAATATCCTCTTCTAATCGTTACTGAATATCTGGCCTATTATGTCCTCGTCTTCTATAGTATGTTGGTTCATTGATAGTCTTTTATTATTATTTTCTTTGCTCTAGCTTTCCCTTTTATTTAATTTACTTTCCTCCAAAATTCCTATACGAGTGCATCATGAGCGATCCTTTGGATTGTTTCGTTCCACTGTTCCCTCTGTTTTTCTATTATCTCCCCAGTTAGTTCACTTTTTGGCCTTCTCATTTCAGTGTGTTGTTCCGTTCCTCCTTATTTCATTCAAGATTTCCTTTATTCTTCTGTTCCTTTGTACCATTTTGGGCGTCCATGTCAGTGTCTTCATTTTCTTCCAACTGTTTTTTAGAATCGCTATTTTGTCTGCTGCTTGCATTGAGCTCCCTGTCCTTTTAAATTTAGCATCTATGTATTATAACGTTGCTCTTTCTAGTGTTTCTGATTCAGTTTTCTCCTTTATTTTTCCCAGACGGCCCAAGGGAAAGCTTTTCTTACATTCCTTGGAATTCGTATTCGTCTTTGATTAATGTTTAGGAGAGTTGCTGTGTAGTCTGTACATGGTATATCTTCCCGCCTAATATAATGGTTATAAGGGAAATAATTATTGCCTAGGCAGATGTCCGGTTTTGTAGATGTGTTCCCTTTCACATAGGTTTGGTACTCTAGAGCTAGTCGTTGTCAGATGCCTCTTGTAAACAGCACTTCCAGGTGACTTCCTGCTCCGTTGTTGGTTCTTTAACCACTCGCTTGGCAGGGGTGTTGAAGTCGCCAATGAATATTACCGAGTTTCTGATGTTGAAGATGTTATGTAAATAAGTTATTAATAGGCAAATAGTCTCTCCTTGATGGTTAATATCCTGTAGCGATTATGATGTTTGTCAGTTTCATTCTTATTTCAACAACCATGCAAGATTCCTCGAGATCTTCACGAGTTCTATATTTGATTCCCTTCTTGATCGCTATAGCAGCTCCGCCGTGGACTTCTCCCTTGAGTTACGGTTATGACGCAATAGTTCCATATTTTTATCTCTTTATTTTCTAAGTTCACTCTCTGATCTAAAATTCAGATAACGTCCAGGTCTAATCTTCCTAAAGTGTTACCGTATCTCTGTCCTTTGTTTCTCCATCCGTTGATCTTTATTTGTAGTATATTTAAGGTCAAATTTGTCCATCGTGATTGGGCGATTTTTAAAGCTTTGCCGGTCCATTTGATGCTTTTATCCGTCCGTAGAAATATGTGATTATTATTTCCGTTTCCTTCATTGTTTCTAGTCCCTTTGTCTTTCGTATTCTTGCTCGTAGCTGGGAGAGCGGTGCTAGGTAAGATCTTCATCGTAGTCAGGCTCGGGCTCCTCCTCTTCTTTCGGTTTTTATCGTAACCCTTTTTTGTTCATCCTTTGCATATTCAGCACTTCGTTTGTAGAAGTCGTTTTCCTTTGTTTCCGTTGCACTCTGCTGTTCTTGAGAATTCTATTTAGCTTTAACATCAGTCGTCTGCATGTTGAATATTGCAGCGAGTTTACTTCACGGGGAATGATTATTGACTCCAGTCCATTTGCTTATAATAGTGCATTTAGGGTCTTCAGCAACGCTCTCACCGATAACCTGCAAGATACCGACCACGGCTCAGCTAGATCGAGGCAAGAACAGTTGAATATGAAACCAAGAGAAGAAGCAGGAAGGCATTGGAAGCGGCATTTATAGCCACGTCAAAATCCTTGAACAACAACCCCGGCTTCTTCAACATAAGTCGGAAAATAGACGAGCAATTGGTTTTTCCCCTTTCCTTGCCTCCTTTACGGTGAAAAAATGCAGAAGATGAATTTTGCGGCGATTGACCCTCCCCCCCAACAGTGGCCTGGAATCTTCAGAAAAGAGACAACTTAGCGACGAGCTCGGATTATAGTCAGAGTTCAGTTCAGTTCAGTTTCTTGCTTATATAAGACGGCGGTCCCATTCTTGTGCCATATTTTCCATCAGGAGCCAACTTTTCCCATACTCAACTCATTACCTCGGATCAAGAGGCAAAGAAATCGGGAAAGACCATAAACAACTTCAGCCGCATTCATTCTCAAGGACTGCCCTGATCTTGGAGGCATACTGAACAGCCAGTCAGCAGTGCATCTCTCAAAAGCCCCTCCCCTCCCCTCCACCACACTGATAAAAATACTTTCATTTACCTGCAAATCGTCCCTGATATGATTTGACCCCCCCCCCCTGGCTTGATATGACTGCTCCATAAACTTGACTCGCACACATAGTTCCGTCACAACTATGCCCATCTACTTAGAGAAAGCATAAATGGAACTTTATGGAAAGAAGGTTTTAGTCTAATCCCACTGCGGAACCCCAATATAGGAACAACCTGGAATAGGACTCGGTTTGAACGCGGGGAGTGTGAGAGGATAGATTGCCCCCTCCCTCACAAGAGAGCCACTGGTCGTTAACCACCACATCCGAGCGGTGGATACGCCGTTGCTCGCCCTCTTAACCACCCTCCTTCTCGACCCTCGTCCCGATGAAAAAAGTTGAACGGCCGCCTGAGACCACAGAATGTGTTACTCAGCTCAGGTCGGTTTCGAGACCCGAACATCGGTTAAGAACAGCAAGATTTTTCCTAAGAGCGGGTATTCAATTTCACCTCAGCTGCGAAATCGGAGGAGTGTCTCCCTCAAGCTAGAAAGTCCCTCAGGACCAGAGGTACGAGGCCCTGAGGAAAACCGTTAGAGAAAGAAGCCTTCATGTGGCCTGTCCACTAATCCCCCTCTCCTACCCCTAACTCAGTGGGGAGGTGAGGTATAAAAGCAAATATTTTTGGAAAAACAAGGTAGATTATGGTAGTCATCAAGGAGATGAAGTTCCCAGCAAGAGGCCCGGGCTCATCCTCAAGCTAGTTCCTGGTGATGACACCGAACTTTAAGTTAACTTGATCAAGTTCAAAGTACTTTTGTCAGAGAACCCTCTCTCCTTATCTTAGTGTAGCCCAAAGCACCAAGATAGTCCTCGCCCTTGAGGAATAGTGGAACTAAGAAGAAAAAGCTCATCCTCGAGCCCGTTCCTCGTTGTCACACCGAACTTTAAGACAACTTGATTTAAGCTTAAATTTCACCTTAATCTAGTCAGAGAAACCTCCCTATCCTGTTCTATCCCAAAGCACTAAGATATTCCTTGCACTTGAGGAAGACCCCGAGTGAACTTCCTCCAGCACTCCCCTGAGTCAAAGGATTCCTACATTTGGTCATCGCTCACCAGTACGAATTATTCCCCAGAGTAATCCGAAAAGAAGAAAGAAACATTCTTTCACTGTCCCGTGGTGATATCATTTCCTGCCAAAGGCGTGTGGCTCCCCCCCATCTGACACACGCGCCAAAGTTATCTGTGGCTTTAAAGCTATTTCGCCAGTACGAAACATCTGGACAAGCGGCATGCGTCATCTAAGCAACAACATTCTCGAGGTGACGTAACCATTGAGTTCAAGGTCCGACGCAATCCCGAGTCTAGTCGGAAGTATAAAGGTATTTAAACTCCGATATCCGTTTCTGTAAAGTCCGTTTGCATTTTTTATATTAAAGTGAGCTGTGGGTCAGCCATCACTATCACTTCAAGTATGTCATGTTAGAAAGCCTCACTTAAATTTATTGAAGTCATTTCTGTGCATTTAAGGTGTAAAATTTCGTTACTTCATGTTTTGTTTTATTTGTTTTAATTAAAGTTTTAGTTTTTTTTAACAAACTTTTATTCAAATCATCGAAACGCTAAGCAAAGCACTAGGAACCATCAAAGTTAAATGTGTAATAATCAAGATAATAATAATCAAACATATATAGCACTCTTAGAGATAAAACAGAATAACGGAGGTTGGTGAAGTACGTAACCAACCCATACGTACGAACGCCAGTCATCACTCGGTCCTTCCGATACTACAACAGGGAAGATTACCACCGTCTCTGTTCTATGTAGGATGTAACCAAGAAATAACCAAAACCCAATAAAGGGGGCGGCACCCGCGACTGGAGTCAGTTGATTCGTGCTCCAGTCATCATTAAGTCCGCCATGTTTTCACACCCTCTGAGGATCCCATCCAGGTCCACACTCATATCATTTAATCACATCCCAAGTCCTGTTCATGGGGTGGCCATCGGCGAGGTGAAGGAGACCTCCCGTCTCCCCAATGAAGAAGAATCTACTAAGGTATCAATCCCTCAACTCTCACCGTACATACCATGAGCGGTGAGACCACTCTCCGCTCCACGAACATAGATAACAAAACATGCACACATCCAATATCTGAAACACTCAAACTCCCAACACACTCGACACCACCATCACAAAGATCTCAACCACCCTCACGGCACACATTCTCATATTCAGGTCATGTGATGATGCCCTAAATTTCATACAAACACAAAATACACGCTGTCAAAAAAGCAGCATCACACGCTGCTGCCGAACGCAATTACTCGTCGGCACCAGTTACGGATTCGCTGTGCTAAACCACTATGGCAAGAGTTCACGGATGGGACTTCCTGCCGTACCTCAAGTCAGAATACGGATAAATTACGTAATTTAGCTGTGTCTGCCCCTACATTACATTATTTATATGGCTTAGCCAATACTCACAAAGAAAATATCACCATGCGTCCGATCAACAGTTCTGTAAGTTCTGCTGGTTATAAATGATCAAAATGGTTAGTTTCTCTACTGAGCCCTCTTTTAGGCAGACTCTCCTCCACTTATATTAAAAATCATTGTAATTTCATTTATAAAATCAACTCGCATACACTTAACTTCAAATTTAAAATGATTAGCTTCGATGTTGTCTCTTTATTTACAAAAGTCCCCGTGAATGATTTGCTCATGTGGCTACCGGAAGCACTTGATCAAATTCCTTTGCCCATTCCTACACATGTTTGCTTAGATTTAATCAAATTTTGCATCTTAAACTCTTCGTTTAGTCTTAATGATAAATGGTATCTCCAACGTTTCGGCATGGCTATGGCAAACCCTCTCTCCCCGCTGTTTAGTTGTTTGTATATAGAATTTTTTTGAGTCTAGGTTACTAGCCCCCATCCTCCCCAAAATGAAATTTGGTACCATTATGTTGATGATGTATTTTGTATTTGGCATATTGAGTGTAACGTAACTAATTTTTATGGTGCCCTAAATAACCACGTAGCATCAATTAATTTCACTCATGAGTTTGTGACTCTCTAATAAAATGACCTGCATTTCTAAAATTCCACGCAAATCTTGTCAGGGCTTTTACATAGGCCAGTCTACAAAAAGCCAAGATGTGAGAATTAAACAACATAAGTACTGTTGCCGAACGGGGCAAACTACAAATGCACTGTTTATTCATTAATCTACTTTGAACCATCAAATAGATTCAATGAAATCAGCCAGGATCAAATGCTTCCATAACATTAATTTAAATTTAAGTGAGGGTCTATTTAAATTAGATAATTGGATCGTGAATAATATTTGTATGCAAAATATTTAATTTGTGGAATTGATTTGTATATTTTAGTTTCGCGGATAGGCCATTCATTTGTTCGTCAGTTGTTTTTTCCTCCTTAAACGATTGAATGACGTCACATTTCTCTGTTTATTAACTGTTTCTCTATTTCATTTTTCTCCTGCCCCTGATGATGTAAACACGAATGCGCTTGGACTTATATATATATATATATATATATATATATATATATATATATATATATATATATATATATATATATATATATATATACATATATATATATATATATATATATATATATATATATATATATATATATATATTATATATATATATATATATATATATATATATATATCATCATCATCATCATCACTAACTCTCCTATTTAAGAAGGCGATTTTTTGGCATCACTGAACTTCATCAGTTGTAATTCTTTGGGATTTAAAAAATTCACAAAATTTCGATACTTATATTTATTTCTGAACTTCACCATTTTGTTATTTGCTATTGTAAAAGCATTATTAGAAATAACTTTGATAAAAAAACATGTCATAACCAAACTAAGATGAGATTATTATTCAAGTACTCAAACAATCCGCTCTTAAATTATAGTTAGTGATGATGATTACCAACAACACATTTGAAACATAACTTATGTGGTGAGGTATCGAATACAAATGGAATACAAAAATGGAATACAAATGAAACTATATTATCCTTTTGATTTAACACCAGTTGGTTATTTTACATTTAATAGCTAGTTAGTAGTCACATTATCGATCGTTATTAACAAGCGCATGTTGGTTGGTTGAATAATTAAACTTTAGGTGAAGGGACTCCCGATGAATTGAAATTTAGGGTCTTTCTTAATTTTATTTAAATAGGTTGCCCAATCCAAAGTGCCTATTCCTTTTTGCATGTAGCTAATATTTGTAAATTATCTATATTTACCAATTAAAGGCCATACTTATTCTTTAATGAATTTTAATTTTATCTTGGCAGATCTGTTCTCCAGAAGACCTCAGAATAACGTAACAACCATTGAATAATTCATTTTTACTTATCTTGGGCCTAAAAGATGGTGTCCCATTTTTGGAACATTGACCGTCACACATAGTTTTTAGTGTAAAAAAAGTTAAAAGTTTCAGATTTATTTATTTCTATTTTTCTATGAAGAACAAAAATGTAAACAAACTATATCAAAATGAAATTATGTTTCAATTCTTTTCTAAATGTAGACGTAATAATGGACAATGAAAAATAATAAACCAACTGGCATAATGAAAAAATAGTGAAATAAATTGAAAAAGGGAAAATATTTGGTTTTGGAACAGAATTATATCGTTCACGCATAATAAAGGCCCTTCTTGATAACTATGGTCATGGTGAATTGCTGTAGTTCATCAATATTATTTAGTGTGGAAAGTTGCAAAGCACAGATCATGGAGTGGAACATCACAACGACTGCAAATTCTCTTTGTGTCTGAATTGGCATCACAAGGTGATTTCCTTGATCAAACCTTATATCTTCACTTACTATTTCTCCCAAAAGCCTACTTCTTTGTGAGCCAGGGCGTTTACGGCTTGATGGAGAAGGCTTTGAAACATAAGCCAAAATAATTTTTCTTCTTGCATCTAGCAGGGAGAGTGTCTCACCTGGATTTGAATGTTGATAAACCCTCCAAGAGGTTACAATAGCAATGTCAAGCAGTTGCCTAAACAGTGGGAACCACCATTTCTTCCCACGTATTCTGACCCTATATAAGGACGCTTCTATTTCCTTTTTGAGTTTATGAGAATAGCGTGTAGCAGTACCAGTTGGGAAGACCTGACTGTAATTTGTAGCAACTGCACCTTCAGTGTTGCCATGCCATTTTGTGACTAAAATTTCATTGCTAGAACCAAATCTATAGTCTATGAACTCTCTTTCTGTTGTTTTCTCCATTACTTTAGATGGCATAAGTGGACATTTTTTTGTACGATTTTCACGAATTGTGCCAGTTGCCTTCAAACTCCTATCTCCCAGTTCTTTCAAGGTATCAATGCTTGTAAGGAAATTATCAAAAAGAATTTCGTAATTTGCAGCTTCAGCTTCAGGAATGACTGCTGTTAGGTTATTTATAACCCTCATTTCTGTTAGCTTCACCAAGATATGGCGAAAAGTTGTATAGGTATCCGTCAGAACCACAAAGACACTAAAACTTGTAGCCAAGTTTGATTGGCTTAACCCTCATAAACACTTTAGCAGAATGCATACCATAATACCTTATCATCATTTCATCGATTGACAAATGGGAATCAAAAAATGCCAAATTTCTGTAAGTTTTCTCTTAGAGCATCTAGATATGGTCTCAGCTTATACATTTTATCATTTTTTATCAATGTTGGCATTGTCATTCAAGTGAAGAAACCATTTTATTTCTTTGAACCTTTGTCTCGACATAGTATTGTGAAGAAAAGGCACTCCGGCATCTGGCGATTGCTCCCAGTACATATTTTGTTGAGGAAGTTTATGGTACCCAATAAACAGAATAATTCCTAGAAATATTTTCATCTATTCAATGTTGACAGAAAAATTAGGATTATTTTTCTGCTTATCATATGTAATACTCTGCTTAACAATAAAATTTAATAACCCATCAGTTAGAAATTCTTCAAAAATGTCACAAATGCTCTTACCCTGCAGCCTATCTAGTTTGTCATAACTATTTTGAGAGGGCAGATTCATTACACCTTTATATTTTGGAGAACATTTTTTCCATTTGGGAATCGAACTGGTGTCAAATTTTCTATGCTTACCTGAAGGAGGTTGGGTTGCTGAAACCCCAATTGATTCAATTTCCTTACCATCCTTGTTGTGAACAATCAACTCCAGTCTACCTGCAACATCTTGAAGAATGCTTTCTTCGGGGAGGTCTTCATCATTGATAGATTTATCATCTGTCATTTCATCTGGACTTAGAGGAATAATTGCAACCTCCCCGTTTTCATTCTATGCTTCATCATCACTCAAGTTCATTAGCGCATTGTCAACTTCATTAGTTGTCAATAAAGATCTTCGTGTCATAATAGTAAGGAGTAGGCCTCTGAAAAAGAAATAATAACATCATATACCAAGTTTTTATCTTGAAATGTGATTATATATATATATATATATATATATATATATATATATATATATATATATATATATATATTTATATATATATATTTATATATATATATATATATATATATATATATATATATATATATATATATATAAATATATATATATAAATCATAAATGTTGTAGATTACTAATAAAAGGCCTAGTGTATCAATTTTGCATTAAATAATTATAAATAATAACAAACAAATGACTAGATAATTTTGATCAAATTGCCAATATCTGGCCAATGTCCCAAAAATGGGACGCGAAATTATAAACAACACAATACCCCTTACATTTTATATTTTACAAATCAGTTGATGCTTTTCTCGAGTTCACTTATAACCAATGCAGACTATTAACACAAACGAACTTCCTCCTATGTAGATAGTGAAGAACTGAGGGCTTTCATGCGTTTGCGTGTCTTCTCATAAAAAATCGCGCAACTTTGGCGCCATCTGGTGATAGAAGTTGTCAACCATATACGATTATTTTTATGGGGTACTTTGATATGATTGTGAAATAAATTCTGAAAAATAAAAATAAATAATTAATCATTCCTGTAATGATTCTACGAACCTAAAATGTGGTGTCCCCAAAATGGGACATTGGCCGTTAATAGATTAATATCTGTTTACAATTTAAGATGTGACTGGGTATGGCAGAATTTTCTTCTTGGTACAGTGTTCCCTGTTCTGAAGCTAATAGCCATGTGAGCAAAAACCCTCGCATCAAGTGTACGTGTATTTATGACAATGTGGGTTTCGCTATGACCACCTGGGCAAAAGAATTCTTATATGACATCGCTGCACAAGCTCAAATGGAGTTTGTGCTTTTCTCTTAAAAAACTGCCTATTGTTCTTTTGTTTATGAAAATTGGTTTTATATTAACATGATAAAAATGAGTCCTGAAGATTTAGATGAGGCTATGTTTTGGATATTTCTTCAGATGCTCTATATCGGGCATTAGAAAATGGCGTTTTCTTTGTATATTCTCTTTAAAAAAGTCTTGATGGTGTTCTCAACAAGTGCAACAGGAAATGAATTATTTGCAAATAATTGCTTAAGAACTTAAATTCTTTATGCATTAAAAAGAAGTCAGATGAAATTTTATATGAAATATCACAGAAGATAAAATTTTTTGAAAATTAGCACAGAAAAATGTCTTTTCTGTGGATATCACTTTTTATATTTTCATTTTCTATTATTGAACGATTCAAAACAGTGATGTGCTCGTTGTCCAGTAAGGTCTTTACCATTTTGGAGTAAGGCATGGGGCATTATCCTTCATGAAAATTGCAAATTCTTCCTTTGTCGCGCAAATAACATCGCAATTAAACCTTTACGACCCACCCCAATAATTTTATCCACTACCTCCCTTCTTTAATTTTGCCACCTTTACCTCATAAACTACGTGTACTCACCACATTTTTATATACTATATGTATTTAACCCCAATCTGAACATTTATTCAGTAATCAAAAACCTGGTTTATATTGTGTGCAAATCTTTGCCTTAATGAAAACTAATAACAAAGGCTATAAAAATTACATTAAACAAAGAAAAACCAAGAGAACACCAAGGCTACAACTTCTAGACGCCTTAAGGTGGTTAACCATGAAAGAAAAATAAAAATCTATATGGCACTAGGAAGGGAGGTGCTTATATATTATCTAATCTCACTCAACAGTGATTTAAAGAACAAAAACCGGAACTCCACAGGATTCAATACAAAGCTATCTACTAATTATTAACAAGCGGAAAAGAGCGCAAAACATTATGAGAAAACTGCATCAAGAAAAGAGCTGAAAGAATATGGTTGAAAATAGAAGCAATTCCTCCAATTTTTGTAGGGCACACAGCTGTCGGTGCAGAACGACCCTGATTTACCAGCAGATTACATAGCTTAGTGTTAAGGAATCACATTTATTTACTTAATCATAAAATTGAGTAATCGATAAGTACAAAGGGAAAAAGAAAGTCATATGATATAACGAAACTTAAGTTAAGCGTAAGTGAAAAATTTAAATAAAATAATAAACTTAATTTAAAAAACAAGTAGGAATTTATATCATTAATAAAATTAAAAAATAAAACAACCTAATACACACAACCTAAACTAAATAACAACAATTTACATTGGCTCAAACAAATTAGATAGAAGAGCTAAAAGTGAAGGAAGAAATTGACTAATAGGTGAATTCGTAGATAAAATCCATGGCAATCAGGAGGCCTGCAAAATGGAGCTGTTCTATTCTACCCATCTATCCATTACTAACTTCAACATTGATGAACTTATATGTACTCTATTAAGTTATTCTTTTATTTGAAATCGTTTACTCGACCTCATACTCCTCTAAACTTCTCCGGCTAAAGCTAACCCTTCCTCATCTGGCTGTACTTGGAACCTTTAGGAATAGAAGAGGGGGGTTGGATGAAGGGTAGACAGGGAGCTATTCTAAACCCACTCTCCAACTCGGGAGAGATGGCTAAAATGATCTCCATATCTAAGCCGGTGAGAAAAGAGACCAACTGCCCTATTTTGATACAGAGATTTAGCGCAAAGTTTTCCGAAATATTTTAAATCAGTCTCCTGACTCATTTGGAAGAAGGTTCTTCATCCAACACCTACCAATTCGCTTTAGGGAGCATAAAGGGGCGGAGATACCAATCAATTTCATCTCAGAAATATTGCCCTAGATAACTGGGAAAGCAGCATCGTTGACTTTGAATGCCGAGATGTGTTTAAAGCTTTTGACAATGTGTGCGAAAGGGGATGCAGTCGAAGATCCTTCAGATGGGAGTAAGTGAAAACTTGAGAGAATTCTTTGTTTAGGTGATATAGAAAACTGCGTACATAAGTATCGTGGAATTGGACAACACTAAATACAATCTTGTGGTAGGGGTCCATCAAGTGGGCCCTAAGTCAAACACTGAGTCAAACACTGGTTCAGGTCAAAGAAACTTGTGTTCCAATATTGTGAAATGTCTTTAAGCCATACCCAAACATACAACTCTATTAAGATAATCTTCCACGCATTTAATAACCTCCATTAAGGTTAAAAATCTATAATATCATCTATGTGTGAGTCGTTTATGGTGCATTTAAAGGTTAGATAGACAAATTAACAACGTCGCGTAAAAACTTCGCAATACATATAACGGTCAGATCGTCGCCTTTCCTTTGCATTTATATATATATATATATATATATATATATATATATATATATATATATTTTATATATGAGAAACTCACAAAGTAGCCATGAGTAGAGCAATACATGCAACAAATCACACATGAAAATGAAAGGTGGATATCGGAAAAAGGAGATTGCGCTGTGTTTGTACAACTCACTTGTCCAACCGCACCTGGAGTATGCCGTACAATTTTAGAGTCCTTCATTTCAAAAGGACATCGCAGGATTAGACCGCGTGCAAACCAAGGCAACCAAACTGATTTCCTCTATCAGACATAAAAGTTATGGAGATAGATTAAGGAAATTAGAACTGTTCTCGTTGGGAACCCGTAGACCGCGTGGTCAGCTCATCAAAGTTTTCAAAATACTTCGAAGCTTCGACACTGTTGACTACAGGGATATTTTCACACTTGTTCAGAGCAGAACAAGAAATCCTGGCTTTAAACTTAAACTGAAGCGTTACAACCGCGATCTGTGTGGGAAATCTTTCACGTACAGTTGTCAACAGTGAATCTGTTGACCAGTTAAAGTCAAGACTAGACAGGGTCTTGAAAAATAGCCGTTTAAGGACATAAAGCATTTAATCAGAGATGTGCCCGCTCGACTAATAGTCCACAGGTACCCTCATTGAATGGACCGTAAGGTCTTCTATGGTACTTTCTTCCCTTATTACTCCTTGTTACTGGTCTGTGGTGCTGGATCGTTGGATCGTAGAGGCAACATCACCTGACAACCCCACTAGCCTCCGGATTGATTTTCGGATGGTACCAGTCAAATGATACAGCGCCCCTTTCGTAACGCGTCTATACAACCTTGTACTACTGCCACGAGGATAGAAAACTCAGACTTACGAGAAGAACTGAAAGATATATATATAAACCAACCAAGATAAGTTCCGGGGGGAAGAATAAGACCTTAGCGGCAACAAGTAATTTATATATCTTCAGGAACATCAAGGAAAGCAACTAGAGAAAATGTACATTGCACTAGTAAGAGCCACATTGATTTACTTTGTCTCCACGCTCCTCTGTGTCACCTAAACAGTGAAGCAGCTACTACAAAGAGTGCACAACTAACACCTGAACTGAATTACAAGCACATGTAGGAGAAAAAAAAAAGAGAATCTGCCCTGGGAGGCGGCTGTGTTAAAGTCACTAAATAAAATTATAGAAGTAAGAACAAAGAAAATAAAAGACAATATTATGTTTCATCTTAATAAAGGCGTCAGACAATTGTTTAATAACAACCAATAAAAGCAAAGCAATGCAAGATTTTGAGCTCTATAATGTTACCCTACAATGGAGAGGAATTGCCTTTTTATGCGGCAGAAAGGTGAAAAACTTCATCAAACAATGATAAAAAAAGCAAAAGAGAGTAAAACCAGAAGGATACTAATCAGAAATGAAATAACTCCCGTATGCTAGCCAATTAATCGAAAAGGACAATCATATACCGAATTAATGAGCAAGCACCATAAATCCACGAACAAGTAAATCCCGTACATGAAATTATAAATAGTCCATAATTGAATCACCACCAAAAAAAAAGATTTGAATACACTAAACATTGAAGAAAATAAACTTCCACAAACATGACGAGAATTAATATAACGATACAAGAACACAAAAGAATATGACAAAGCCTCGAATGCCAACAGAGCAACTCAGCTCATGACAACAATATCCCTCTTCAATTAACAAATAACCCTGATGACCAGGTGCCACTGCAACTCTCTGTATAGAAATGGACAAATGAAAGCAAGGCAAGCAAAAGAAATAATATCATTAAGGGGATAGCACATTTGTTCATTAGTCACTTTTAAAATTCTTTCATTCAAAATTCACATTTTTTGGTTTTGTATATCATTTTTTTGCAAATTTTATTTACTTTTTAGGATATAACTAATTTTTAGCAACATCAATAAAAACATAGTGAAAAATAAGATAATGCATAATTGTATACATTCGTGGAATATTTTTCTTAGAAATTTAAAATTAATTTGTGCAAAAAATTACACTATTTATTTATATAGCATTTTATTGCAAATTTTATGCACATTTTTATGGTATAATTATTTTTGTAGCAACATGACTAGAACATATTAAAAATTATGAAAATGCCAAATTTTTGTGAACAAAACGAAATACTATACTATGCGATTTTAAATATTTGCTACCAAAAACGGCGCCTAAGAAATGCTTTATATTTTTAGCATCATTCATTAATAGATTGACTTACATTCCAGGGCGTTCAGAACACCACTACTATTCACCTAACAACCCCTTCCAACTGAGAACACAACCTATAGTTGACCTTGTCCGAAAAATATATGTTTTAGTCCACCATTAACACAAATATTAATGAAACTCAAGAAAACTAATTTTAAATGATAACTAAATCATATCTGCATCATTCCATCGTAAATTGAGTTCGAATGCTTAACTTTTAGTAATTTTATAGACATTTATATGATATCATGTTTCAAGAGAAGGGGGTTCTGAAACAAACACTGTATCTCACCGGCACCGTAAGTTATTATAGTTTGGCCAGGAATAAAAGGAGTTTTAATAACCTTTAATTGCATATATGATAACCTAACGTAGTAAAAAGTTCATTAAATAATGACGAGCATAAATGAAAAATAAGGACTAACAAGAACAAAAATGGAATTATTTCTATATACTTAAATAAAATTGCTGACATCTACGTCAAAAGAGAAAGGTTCAATAACGAGTGTAGAGTATTAAAATTGACAATAACAAAAACTGATTAAAGAAAACGTGTAAAGAAAAGAGTCAAGAAGAAAAGATGAGATTGAAACTACTTTACAAGATGAAAGACCGAGCACAAGAAAGAAAATAAAAGTATACCAAGCACTAATTCAATCAGCAGTAATATACCTACCTTAGTAATGTACACTATTTTTAAAAAGTCAATTAAAGATCCGAAGAATTTGAAATTACGCAATTTATTTAATAACAAATATGAAATGGACAGAGCTTAAAAACCAACAATTACTGATCTGAATCTTAAAATTACAGCCACTTAACAAGATTATCGAAAAAATTACTAAGAAAATAATTAAAAAGACACAGAAGGATTTGGGAGAAGTAGTTTCCAACCTAAATGAGCACATTAACGGCTGATAATTATTGCTTAACCTCTAGCTAACGTAGAAACCGTATGAAAACCTCTGATTTTATTAATTTTCAACCTAAAACATTTCACTCTATCCAGTGACACCTACTAAGGATACAGATGACGCGTGCAAGGACATAAAAAATGAATATATTTAGATGAAATGATACACACCATGGTTTGGACCTCACGTAAGCTCTAGATCCAGCGATTGGCTAGATCATCTCTATGTCTCATAATTTACTTCTTGCTGTTCTATTTTAAACCTTTCTTCGCGTTTTTTCTCTTACTTCTCCTGAAGCTCCAGTGCTCTGAAACTAATGAGTCTTTCAGTAGAAAACGTTCAGAAGCGTAAAGGGGAGTACCGGGCCCTCTCTTGTTTCCCCTCCGCCATGGCTACGCCGGGGAATTTCAGGGTGGAAATAGGAGCTGCCTCATCTGATATGTCTCTTCTTTTTTCACTTTCAGGTCATCTTTATTCAGATTTTTAGGATTTGATTTATTCTTGGAATATATCAGATATTCTGGCAAAGCATCTCTTCCATAGAAAATTTTTCAGAGGGATAAAAAGAGTGTTACAATTATAATTTAAAGTCTAGGAGGCTTACTTATTTTGATTCATATATTTTAACCCTCACTCTTCTTAGAGAGATTTGAATATATATTTATTTACCTTCTGGCTGCCATTGGATAAAACAATGACTAAGTTCATCACACTTCTTTCACCTGTGCTCTGATTTTAGTTTTAGGAAAATGCCATTCATAACCTAAGTCAAGTTATGCTCTTCAGGTGGATAGGCATAGAAGAAACAGATTTTAAGGATTAGTCCACTATGTAACTTAGCGTCATAGGTTTCACGGTAATGGGCCGAATGTTCACCACTTAGGGATCTTAGGACCCGTACTACGAAGGCCTGATGGAGAAAACAGAGGGATATGAAGCCGTCTCTGTAAAAGATGGAAGCAGTTTCTATATCCAAACCACTGAGAGGAGGCCTCTCGTGAAGTGGTGTTTGCTTCGAACATTAAAAAACATCAAGTCGACCATGATTCTTCCCTCATAAGGTGCCGGACGAGATTAATTCCTCACTCTACAAATCGTCAGATTTGAGACAGTAACCCAATCATGTACTCAGATTCAGGCACGAGGGAGAAAGATAAAAAACTAAAACGCCTTATAGGCTATAATCTCTCTAGGAAATGAATTTACATGTACCAGTAATGAGAAAAGGAAAGAAAATATCGCGGCCAGGCGAAGCTTACCTCTCTTCGAACAAACTAGATAACACAGAGACTAGAATTCATTACAGGAATCTCGGAACCTTGAAACCAAAACATACGAGGGGGAGTCAAAAAGTTCTCAGATAAATGGCATAAAATTTTTATTTGTAATAATACTGTAATCATTTTTCTACATAAGCTCCATTAACATCTATACACTTTCTTAATCTATGAATCCAACGGTAAAGACCATCTTTGTAGAATTCACGGGGTTGTCTCTGGCACCAAGTAATGACCTGCTTTTTTGCTTCATCTAATGATTGAAACCGGGTTCCTTTTAGGTGTCCCTTTAAATTTGGAAACAGAAAAAAGTCAGAGGGTGCTAAATCAGGGCTATAAGGGGGATGAGCAAGAGTTTCCCATCGAAATTCCCGTAGCTGAGATCTCACAGCTTTGGACGAATGTGCAGGGGCATTGTCATGGTGGAACAAGATTTGCTTGTGGAGCTTTCCTCGTCGTTTTTTGGCTATTGAAGTTTTCAGCTTCCTTAAAACTCCTTCGTAATAGCTGGATGTAACAGTTTTTTGTCCTTCTAAGAAGTCTATTAAAATAATTTCCTCCGAATCCCAAAAAACTGTAGCCATTATCTTCTTAACGGACCTCTCTGTCTTGAACTTGATAGGCCCTGCTGCCCCCCTTGGGTGCCACTCTTTTGATTGATTTTTACTTTCAGGATCAAACTGATACACCCAAGTTTCATCTCCCGTTACGAGGCACTCAAAAAAACTATCCTCGTTTGCTTCAATCTTGGTCAAAATAGCCAAAGAAAGGTTGGCCCTATGATTCAGCTGGTCTTCTCGCAACGCTTTTGGGACCCAACGTGCTGAAAGCTTGCTCAGGCCAAGATTTTCAGTTAGAATTCCAAATGCTGAGCCATGAGAGATTTCACATGCATTGGCAACTTCATCAATAGTAATACGGCGATCTTTATCCACTAGATTCCTCACAAGCTCGACATTTTCTGGGTTAATGGAGGTGGAGGGTCTCCCTTCACGTGGATCATCTTCAACTTCTTCTCTGCCCCCCTTGAAGCGCTTAATCCAGTCGTAAACTACCGCTCTACATGGCGAAGAGTCACCATAAACCTGTTGTAGAGCGTCAATAATCTTAACAGGCTTCCAATCAAGTTTAGTCAGGAATTTAATGTTCGCTCTTATCTCAAAATTTGCCATTTTATGGGTTCAAAAAAGTAACCTTTTTGAAGCACATCTAATACAAAGAGTCTCGACAAATTGAATGACGAATTTTGTAGGAATTGTTCAGAAAACATGAAAGTCGTGTTTGACCCTGTATTTACTTGTACAAAATCGAACATTTCAATAATCTGGCATTTGTCTGAGAACTTTTTGACTCACCTACGTATAATGTGACGTCTATGCTCTTTGGTGACTATCAACTGCATTATTGTAACCACTGCCTATATAGCCATCTAGCCGGAATACCTGGATATACATATAATGGAACACAATATCTAGGAAACAGTAAAGTAGATTGGCTTGAAGCCAAGATCAACCCCTTAATTCACAACAAACAAGAAAATGATCTGCAGAGGCATCGAGAATTAGATCGGTGCACACACCAAAGAGTAAATTAAATAGAATTAAAAAACAACTATGGCTCAAAGATAAAGAAATAGTAAACTTCCGTAACCACACGCATATCTAAAGTTCACATGCGAAGTGAGCGACATGGCCTATATTACACGAGAAGAAGAACTTCTACTCTACAATATGACGATGCGTAACATAGAAATGGAAAGGGAAAAATTTACACAGATGCAAATATTCTTCCATTCCTATAAAATTGCAGATCACACATAATAAACTACCCGAATAGTAACATGCTGATGGGTTTTAAATATGGACTAGCACCGGAACACACCTAGCTTGCACTGAAAATGAGAAGAAATCTATAAGATTCAAAGAAGACCACAAGACCCTAGCCTTTCATCTCCAGAAAGCCATAATGTACTAGCAGAAAAAGAAGTAACAAAGGAAAAAGAGAGTAAAAATGAAAACAATCATTTAAGTCCCTGCCGTAAAATTAGTGTTACACCACTTCACTGGCCCTAGAATAGACCAAACAGGTAAAAACTATGACCTGCATCATCCAAAATCACGTAATAAACTCGGTAAAATCAGGATCATACGCGACTTTAATCAAATAAATGTTAGAGTAAATTGGGTTTGAACCCAAGAACTTCTCTTCAAATCCAGATTCTGTGTGAGCGTGCAAATTGAAAGTGAACTAATACACTTTCGGTGAGCTAAGCGGCGAAAGAGACAATGTCGATGGATTGAAGACCAAACATAAGAAAAGGAAGGAAAGCATACGAGGACAAAAAGGATAAAAAGGCACAACTGAGGGGGAAGAAAATAATAGAAGTACGAAGCGAGCATTCATTTTACGCGAAAAGATGAAGATACTTAAAAAAGTATTCGAATACCTAAAGAAGAAAACGTGAGTGAAAGGAATAGGTAGAGAAGCAGCGACTCCCCCTTCATCTACTCACAGGAAATCCTCCATATAAAAAACAATGGATGGAACGAAAAGAAGAACATCTCAATCATCATCGTTAAAAAATCTACCCTAACATCATTCGGATATCAAAACACGCAATCTTCACTGTTACCCCCAATATGAAAATATGAAACTATAAAGTTTAGCAAAAATCATTTGCAAAGAAGCTATAACAGAGTGATGTTGAATTATAAAGAAAATCTTATGTACAAATCAACTAAGAGAATAAAAAGAGTCATAACTTACGATGCGTGTTGATATGGAAGTCGCAAATACAACAAGAGTTACGAGATATCAGCATCCAGATAAAATCGTTTGCCCCACTTACATTTAGCACTTCCCTTTACTAACAGAAAACGAGTAATCCTAATAAGCGATTTAACGTAAGTATTCAAGAATCATGATAGAGAAAACCTACAAACTTTCACTTCCTGCTTCAGATGAAAATCTTTTGACAGATAGAGCCTGAGTTACTTAATTATATATCTAAGAACTGCATCATGATGTCTGATATATGCCTTGCGTGCAACGGGGGTGCTATTTGGATACCATGAGCCTCCAGTTGTTACCCATGTGTCTCCAGTTGTAATCCTGTTGCTATAAATCAGCCAGAATCCTATTCACAGATCTCGAGCATGACTTGTATAGATCACAGCGTGCTGACTGGAGCGTGTACAAGAGCAAATTGCGGATATATGTTGCATCAAACCTCGAAATGCAATATTTTAAGAAATAAAACAGGAGCTAGATGCAATACAAGGTTCACTGCTATAGGCTAACAAGGTAAATGTTCGAGTGGTCACTCGTAGAACCCAACCTCAAATTAAATAGACAGAGCAAATGAAAGGCAAATCCAGAAATTTTCAAGAGGCAATGAATGCTTCAAATACGTACCGCGGGAGTACAGAGGGAATTTTACCGACTCAAGAAAGCTGAAACCCACGTTGATCCATGATTTTTCTACCTTCAAATAGATTGGAACAACAAAATGGCACAGTTGAACCAAGAAAATTCACCAAATAAATACCAAAAAACTATAAAGAACATAGGGGACGACTACTCCAACCGAAAATTAAGATAAGAAACAAATTACATATCCTATTGGATTTCTGAGGAAGACCAAGGAAAAGTTCAGACAACTCTGGGAAAATATCTTCAAAATTTGCCATGAAGAATACAGAAATTTAAGCCAAGTTCATGAATAAAGAATAATAGATGAGATGAAAAAAATATTTTATACTACTCATCCTTACTATCAAGTAGATTCCGAGAAACAAGGACGCTCTCTATTCATTCAAAAATGGAGCCCTTGGGTAATCGGGACTAATAAATTTATAATAGGAAATGGCCACCACTTAAATATCATTGAAGGAATGCAAAACTTCCTTGATGCTTGTTTGAGCCGTGGTTACTTTCCATACATTTTAAAAATAGAAGAAATGAAATTTATTCCAGAGACGAAATGTAGTAATTATAGTTAACAATCACTAAGATGCCCAGAAATTTTGAGTTGAGTTAAGTTAAGTGAGGGCAAATTGGAAATCACCATCAAAATGGGATGTTACAAATACAAATGGGAGAGAAGATTGGAAATTCTGGTTGTGCAGTCGAATGACTCTCAGTCACTTGAGAAGGATTCTGGGTGGCAAATAAAAACAGAAAACTGGCAGGAAAATAGTCACATCTTCGAAGGAAAGACTTCACAAATATCAACTAGAACTGTAAGAAGGAGGATTATAGAGTATGGCCTCAAAGGTTACAAAGCCAGGAAGAAGCCATTGATTTCTGCTACAAACAAGAAGAAACGTCTTCAATGGACAAAAAAATATTCCAAATGGAATAGTGAGAAGTGGTCAAAGGTCGTATGGTCCGATGAAAGTAATTGTGAGGTAAGATAGCTTAAGGTTGGAGCCAACATATTTGCTCATAATATTTCGGTTTAAGCTGAAAATTATGAGACATATACATAACAATGCATTTGATTATATTTCATGTTATTTGCATTAGGTTTTCGGCACACCTGGGGAGACTTTCTTCCATCTAAGAGTTGGTGAAGCGTTTCAGCCTGAATGCATCGTATCAACCTTAAAACATTTAGATAGTACTCGTTATAGTACTCGCATGGGCTTGCGTATCTGTGACAGGGCCAAAACGATGTTTATATGCAAAGGCAAAATGAATTCAGGTAAATATATTTCAATGTTATCGGATGTTTTCAAGCTATCCATTACATGTAGGCATGCCAAATGTTAATGATATCTTTAAAATGATAATTCCCAGTGCCATAAAGCCAAGAATACTCTCATTTAGTTTATGTAAATAACAGGGCATTATTTCTATAGACTAAGCGGCTAAAATTATGAACTTAAACCTCATTGAACAACCCTTATGACGTGACCTTGGTAGAGCTATTATGATCACGACAGTTAAAAATAAATAACATTTGTACCAGAAACGACTAATGGGCTAACATTACACCTGATGTTTGCAAGAAATTGGTTGACCCAATCCCTCGGCGTATTGCAGCAGTAGTTAAAGGTAAGGAGGGGTCAACTAGATCTTCGATCAAGTGTATATTCTGAAATATACCATACAGCTACTATAGGCATGCGTTTTATTAATATTTCTATGGCTAACTAAAAGATTGAGGGGTGGCATCATACTTTTGGACAAGGGTGTAGTTGCGGCGACCACTCTTTACATTTCATCAAAGACCAGCATCACGTTCTAAAGGGTGCAAAAATTAGATTCTCCATATTATACGCGGGATCGAGCATTGCAGAGCATCGCCGATATATGGAAAATGAGTTTAAAGAAAAAATTAAAAGAAACTACAAACCTATGGGAGAGGGGAGATCGCTTCTCCTCTACTCAACTAACAGGAGTGGTTTACATATAAAAAAGAAAGACGAAGACATATATTAAGAACTAAGCATTGAGGAACAAATGAGAAGAATGACATGGCTGCTGCGACAGAAAAACAATCTTGATTGTGAATGTATCGATTTCAACTATCTAACCGATATTGACTAAAATATACAATCCACGAACATGACTTAAAATCAAGAGAAAAAACACGAACAACCAAGCACCTTGAATACTCAAACACACATTAAATGTATCAATGTATAAAAAAGGAACAGGACAAACCTTTCAACAACAACAAACCAACCCCTTTAATATATAAAAATCCGAACAAATTTCTCAACTAAAAAGCAAAGTAAAAATGATCAATAACTTGACTACATATGAAATACTCTAGCTTGCTTCTATATGTGCCATATTTTATTAAGATCGAATAATTTTCTCCCATCTCTAAACCTTATTTATAAATATTTATCACTCTCGTCTCTCTCTCAATTACTACTTGTCACTGTTATCATTGGACTTTTACTTACCAAGAGATGTTAACTCAGGCTGCAAGCAATAACTCGCTAAAGAGATTGCAGCTTGTGAAAAACTCATCAATAATATAAGGAGAAGGGATCAAATTCCTGAGAGAGAGGTCTACTGGAGACGAAAGCTAGAGTCCCTAAGGACAGGAGGACCATTGTCTAGAGAGAAACAAAATTCCCAGGGGCATAATCTGTTTGGAGGAAGGACATTTTACCCCACTATCGACCTAAATACACCGTAATACAGGCACACATTTACCCAACGTGTAATGAAGGAGAATATGTGAAAGGAATGTAATTGGTAAATGAATAAAATAAGTAAATAAGGTTAAATAAATAAAAATAAATAAGGTTAAATAAATTAAAACAAATAAATGAAAAGTTAATAAGAGAAATTAAAAAAAACTAATAAATACTCAATATATTAGCAATAGTAATAACACAAAATAAAAAAGTATTAAGTTAGAGTGTGAAATGTTGCCAGCAGTAAAAGCATGAAAAAAAGCGTCGCTACAAAGGGTTGAAAACTTCAAGAAAGAGAGAAAAGGCAAATATAAACTAAAACAAAAACTAACGAGAACTCTTTTGATAAAAATTAAAAGAAAATGAAACAAAGACATCAAAAAGGAAGCGATACCCTCTCCCCCTAAGCAAAAACCTTCTACAACCTTTTCCCCTTTTCTCACCTTCTTCTAGTGTCACTTTATTCACAGGTATTTTACCTCGTTGTCCTCTTTACATATCATCATGAGGGACTGTTTTTGACCGCTCCCATCTTACTTAAGGCTTACTCTGAAATAAATCTTGCCCTTGGTTAATCGAGAAAAATCCTGAGCAATATCCCTTCTTTATTCTTTCATGCATTTTACTCCAACCCTTTGCTAGCAAAGTAAACAATATCTGCCCTGTGAGGCATTTAAGAAAAGAGAAACAAATATAAGGCCTACCACAGATAGGCATTCCATGAAAGAGATAAGCCTTTAAAATCCTTTTATTTCTTTACACCAAACTTTGCATCTAATTCTCTTTTACTTATATATATATATGTATATTAGTATTTCCGTTTAAAGTAATACAGGACAAAGAGGGGGGGCGTCTGACCCACAAAGGCTCCGGCGAAGTTTATTTTTTCCCTACTTGCGCAATACCATTCAGTCAAATATTTGCCAACGCAAAGTTTTCTGGAAATTTTAAGATATTTAGAACATTCTATGACACAAAGGCTCACCGATACTCGCGAAATTTTGACTTGAAGGGCAAATTACCACACAAATGCTAGCTAAACGTTGAACGTTGAAAGATGGATGGGTGAGCACTCGAAAGAAGAAATAAAATGGGAAGTCTAGAAACATCAATCTTGGCTAAAAATAAAAGGTTTACTTAGGTTTAGAGACTTCACTCATGACTGTAAACCTAACTGCAAGACCAAGATGGCTACTAAAATAAAGCAAAGAGGAACTCTTCTCTACAGCTGGCAAGTCCCTTCGAAAACCATCGAACGCGAGAAGTACATCAATATCCAGATGTCATTCATGTGCTATATAATGGGAAATTACGCATCAACTATCTACAATAAAAATAAAAAATCGTTGTGTGGAAGGTTCTTCCGAAGGACATCAGTGGCAAAATGTTGCAACCCAATCAAATGTGCTTGAACTGCCAGGCATGCTATCGGACCATGGCAAAAAGATTACCTGCAAGAAATGACATCTTAAAGAGAAAAGAAAAGGAAATAATCATAGTAATGTAATAGAAACCAGACCTACGCATCTAGTGTGAACCTCCTCATCCTTAACATTCATACTGTATTCCAGTGTATGAAACTTCGGAAGCCCATGAAGTTGTAAAAAATATTCAACACCCTCCTCAGTAAACTGGTGGATAATGAAAAATCACAGAGGAACTTATCTCTCCCTGCTCACCGCATAAACACACAATTAAACAGAGGAACAATTAGAAAAAGATATACGCTCAAGAATGTACCTTCAACAATTTAATCTCCTTCGATATTATCATATCTGTGCAGAATAGAAACACAGAAACTAAAAATACTCAAAATAATTAACAACGGCTCAAAATGAAAATCAACGACATAATGAAACATTTTCTGAGAAGTCGACCGTGATATAAGGTTAATATTTAAACCTAGAATTGAAACAGATAAGTAAAACTTTATACTTTATACTTTATACTTCGAAACTAAGACATAACAGCTAAAACACAAATCAAAAGAGATACGATGGAGAGGATAAAAAAATACAAAATGAATAAAATAGAAGCAGCCTCAAACCCTAGAAGTAGCTAACCTTGCAATCATAGTGGAAACTGCGTTACAAGAACTTTTCTACCAAGGGGCCACTTCCCTTTAAGATCTTCACAAATATCTCCAACAGCTGATTTCTGGTGTCTCAAGGAAAACCTCAACTGCTGATGAGTAAATTTCGATTGTCAGAAGAAATGTAAGATCGGGAGAAATCTCGAACTTTTATAGAGTGGAGCAGAGGCTAGGATTTTAATTTAATTCAACAACTTACTGAATGAAAGGGGAACTATGATGCTAGCCATTTGTCTAATGAGTCATGATCTCCCTTTCAACATCTTTTTGGAGCCATACGAGATACATTCTAGGGATCACTTGCACACCATTCTCTACATAAATCAACATCCATACAGATTTTGAACAGATCAAGAAGATAGTTTAACAAGAATAACGGGAAAATATAAAATAGAGGAAATCTAGAATAATACATTGCTAACCCCTGCGCGCAAAACATAGAAGAAATCGATGATGAAATAAATGCCTAAACAACTAATAAAAGAGGACGAAACAACAAACCCCAGAACGCACTACCAAACCTTACCACATCCCCAATGTATACCACTAATGATGCAAAAACACAAAAATAAGAATCTTACAAAACCTGATAACGGACCATGAAGTTAGTTGAGGTAGCCTGTTTTTCGAAGTTAGAGAAAGGAACTCCTACAACTAATAACGAAATAAAAGTCATAATGATATAGAATGAAGCAAAACAGAGATTCGACAAGGAAAAATAACCAACAGGATTCTATAGAAAGGTATCGTGCATGAAAGTAAAGCCGCCAAAACAGAATATAAAGAAAAAAAAGAAGAATAAGAAACAATGGAGGAAGAAGCCAATGTTAAAAATTTCTTCAATGAATACTAAAAATAATAACCTGCATCAGTAAGAAGATAAAGAAGATGTCGACATCGAGTTTGAATATCAAATCATTGAGGCTGTTAATGAAAAGATTGGGAAAATGGATCCACACATTTGGAGTCGAAGCAAGAGAATAGAATGAAAGAAACAATTCCCTAATAACCTGCGAAGAGGTGAAAGCAACCACTGTTTCTTCAAAAGAAGATGCTACATCTAAGCTCAAAAACAAGTCATCAAGGGACAAATAACATCTCAAATACCTGTTTAAATACAGGCTATTTCTCCGATAAATTCAAAGTAGTAAAGATGATATTCATGCTTAATATAAGATCATCATCTCTATTAGAAAATTACCAACCAATATCTTGGCGAGATTTTTGGTGAATATAATTTACAAAATATTTAACAAAAAGCACACTGAATGACCTGATCAGAATCTTTTTTTAACGAATAACAGTTCTGCTTTGGGATAAACATCAAGAGAGAAATGACTATGAGAGTAATCCTGAAAAAATTGGAAGATTCTACACCTGGAATTAAATAAAAACCTTGAAAAAATTACTATCAACACGAGCAAATATCAGGGATCTAGTTTGAAACTTGATGGTGGATTCCTCCAAAGAGGCTGTTTCAGCTCTTTGCTGGACTGAAATATAAACGAAGAAAACTTGAACATATAATTCCTGGGTGACGTGACCCAGAAAAAAACCGCCACCATACTTATACTTTCGGAAGAGACAAATGCCTAGATTTTGACGCGCACCCGCTCATCTGGCAAACCGGATTCAGCAGGAACATGTTTTGAAATAAACCTTATAAAAATGGTTTCCCTACTCTGAACTTGCAGAAGCTCTCGAAATAATCAGGTGCATTAAATTTATGCCTGGCCAAATAAAATAATGAGGATTTACATTAAATTAAGTAGGAACAGTTGAGACCGATAGAAAGTAAATCACAGAAATGATCGTAAGACCACAGGACCTCATCCAAGCTAGAATACAGAAGGAAGAGAGCCAACAAAAACTGCACTGGCAAATCTTGCGTAAACAACCAACAAAGGCGAACATATTAAAAGGAGTGGCAAAATTAACTAAAGTAAAGCCTCCATTTGTCCAGGAGACAAGGGAGAGAAACAGATAGACTCAAAAAGGAATATACATAGAAATAAACTGCAAATAGTGCAAATCAATATATACAGTTTGATCACGAATATAAAAACTGTCTGGCAAGTTATTAGGGAAAATTGACTCGGAGATTACAATCTTCTCTGAACATATACCTTTGAAAGAGAATTTGAAAATATGGAATTCTTAGGTGATAACAACTAATTCCACCAAACTTTACGAAGGCTTGGCGATCGAAATAAAGAAAACGTCAAATTCAGCCCATTAAAAATATTTGCCCATTATCACCTTCTTGGGAATTTTCAATCCTAGAATTATTACCATCCTTCTCTGAGATCTTAATACGTTTAGCAGGTAATTAACGTACAGGAAGACTAGTGGATTAGGACGTAGCCTTGATATGCTACTGGATAGTCATATCGTCTTCCATCTAGGCCCAATGATCTCTACATTTATCACGAAAAGTGACACAACTCTCTGGACAATTTTGAATTTTGTTTCAAAGTTTTCATGAAGCCAGAAATCATTCCTACAAGTGTCGAGGCTGTAATATTCCTGATCACCAAGAGAAATCATATATAGCTATCCACACCCATAATAAGATATATAATAGAGCATAATTGTACAGATAGAGGGAATTGCCAAAAAAATTACAACTCACACAAATCCAAGATGAAAAATTCGAAGAAATATGTAGATTAAACCTTAATTCAGCTGAACGAAACTTTGATTAAGGCAGACAACGGAACAATTACAACAAACTCTTAAAACGATCTCTTTAGAGTCATGGGCAAAATTTGGAGAATACTATATTGTATAAAATAAAATAAAATAAAACAAAAAAACTGTATTTATTTTTTTAATATAATTCTATCATATGTTGAAGGTGAAATATTAAAAAATAAGGATCGAAACCATTTTATTGATAGATTCAGTCATTTGAGGCTCCCATTCAATATTTACAATGATTTCCTTGGTCTTTAGGAGTACACAATTAGTTATAGCATGCTGGAGACAAAATTTGTGAATATATCTTAACTGATTTTGCTCCGTTCTTTTTCATTAACTACCCACAACTGCTTAAAACTGGATGACTTATGTTTATCAACCACCAATTTGATAATCAGTCACATATTATCGAATAGGTTCAAATCTAGCGAATTCCTGGACTAATAAGGTCCCAAAAGTTTGATGTTATTTTTAGCCAAGAACTTTGTTACGGCATTTGCTTTGTAACAAGGTGCGCCATCATAATGATGAATCTATTTATCATCTCCGAATTGGCCTATAAGGTTTAGAAAAGGTCCTAATGAGCCACGTTTTGGTACCATTTTAATATATAGCAGTATTCTTGTGCAAAACCCTTAGTGCACCAGTTCCCTTAGATGAGAAACTGCTATAGACATGGAGAGTTTCTAAATGTACACCTTGGACACGACACAGGATTAGTGAAATCGCTCCACATTTCTCCTCTTACCAACGGATCTTTCATAAGCCCCAAATAAGCGTAAGGAAGCTTCATCAGGGAATATTTTTCTAACCTTGTCTTCAACAGTCCATTCTTTATATTTCCTACAAAAGTAGATCCTATCCGTAAGGTTCTTCGTTCTTTTTGATGAGATGAGGTTAAGGCCCAAATCTATAACCAATATAAAGTGCACATATCTCAGCTACAAACCCACATTTTCGAATTCTTACTCAAGTACGCAAGAATATACAGGAAGCGGTGAGTATGTTGTTGCCTAACTTCAACATTAAATAAAATAACAAGCTGTTAATTTACACAGATGTATTTACCAAACTTATATGTTAAAGTCATGAAAGATTCTAGGTATTAGTCATTTTATTAAATGAATCAGTTTTGGCTTCAACTTCAGCTTATGGACGGTGTCAAAACTTGCTAGAGGTCCTATTGACACACTTGCTCTTTAACTAGATGAATCCTATATTGATCCTGGAGCTAAAGCTTAGTGGTAAATAACAGTCCAGTTGTAGGCATTCTTTGGAGATGGGATGCCAGATGTTCAAACCGGTTTCTAACTAGTGAGGCATGATGCAAAGTGCTTCTGCTAAACGTACAGCCTTTCAGCGTCCATCTTCTGGATCTAGGGCAAAGGCAACTCCCCCATGCACTTAAGTAGCCAGTTTTAGGCTCCCGGGAAGACAAGCTAGGGAATAAATTGGTCCTCGCTACTGAACACCCCAAACACCATAATGTGGATCAAACACTTGCTCTCAAAGACTCTCGATAGATCGTTGGTAGGCAGAGCAAGCCAGTGGTTGTCTTACGAGTTTACCACTTGGCATAGCAGAAAATATTCTTATCTGAGAAGAATCAAAGCACAGTGTCGTAGAATGCCCCCCCTTTTTGTTCTATTCTAAGAGTTCTAAGAGTGTCTAATATATATTGATATCTGAATATCTTAACGAACAGATCCGTTCCGAAACCCGTAAGGATATAAAAGAAACAACACTAATTCCCAAAATAAACTTATATTTTAACTTTAACCATTGAATACACACCATCTAAACATTTACTACAGCAATACTCTGAATATTATCATAAACAAGAGTTAATTAAATTAGTTTACCCACAAAAATTATTTAATTTCTCTACACACAACAATAATATAAGAATTAGGCTTACGGACTCATCTGGAGTTTAAAGGGCCTCAGAAATGTTATTGACTCACGACGCGTGCCGTCTTGCCAGATGTAGCTGGGCGAAATCACACGGTTGTTTTGGCGAGGGTGGCAGCTTGGGGATTTACACGTTATTCTGGGAAGGGGGGTTCTTCAAAGAGGAGAACAAATATGGTGCTTTATGCAACACCTAGGCAGTTGTGGTCTCTCTGGCGAGAGTGAGTCGAACTTGGTTCTTATACCAAGTCAACTTGGAGTGCGGTGTGACCACCGAGTAACGAGCTTGAGGGGGAGCTTTTCTCCTTCGTTACTTATTTCCTCATGGACGAGGACTGAACTCGGGGAGGGTCTTCTTCAAGGGCGAGGATCGATGAGACGGGGTTTCTCTGACGAGAATAAGTTACTTAAAGTTCGGTTTGGTAACCGGGAACTAGCTCGAGGAGGAGTTTCTTCTTAGTTCCAGTCTTCTTCAAGGGTGAGTATAACGAAGGGGGATTTCTCTGGCGAGAATAATTTGAACTTGGTTCCTTACCAAGTTAACTTAGGAGTTCAGGGTGGCCACCGAGTAACGGGCTCGAGGGAGGAGCCTTTTCCTTCTTCTTTTCTTAATTCCTCAAGGACGAGGAATACCCGTGTGGTGTTTAAAGTGCACCAGGATAGGAGGAGTCTCTCTGGCGAGAGTAAGTTGAACTTACCAAAGTTAACTTATTGTTTGGTTTGATAACCAGGGACTAGCTCGAGGATTAGCTTCTTCTTAGCCCCTTAAGGTAGGTAGCCCTGCCTCTCTTACAGGGTAGTTCTTGATCTGGCGACCCAAGTAAACTACCTCTCCAGTCTCGGTAGTTCGGTTTGATCCGAAGACTTCGTCACCTAGAAACTGACGTGTACTACCTCAATTTTCCTCAGGGTTCCTCATTTATACCTTTTCACCCCACTGGGGGAGTGGTACGGGAAAGAGGGGCCTTGAGGACGGCCCCAGGAGAGTTCTTTTGGACAACGGTTTTTCCCACGAAGTCAAACATCGGCTCCTCGTTAGCCTTCGAGATTGGGAGAAACACGTCTCCAATTTCTTATTTGACGTAAAACTGGATCTTACTCTCCTGGGGGAGATCTTACATTTTGACCTTTAGGGTCTTTCATGGCACCGAGTTGTGCCACGCTGCGGTTACACTTTTGACTCGCCGGTGCCTGGGCCGGATGTCTTTGCGGTAACCGCCTTGTAGCTCCACCAAGAGTGAACGGGGGGGGGGAGGAGTGTGACGATTCTTCTACACACACCAAGCTCTATAGGATGATTATTCTTTTCACAAGATATCACTAAATTCCTTTCGCTTGTCCTTCATCTTCTGCGACAAAGGTGCTCCTTTCTACTCATGTATGCTTTGTATCGGGTCTCTGATGCTTTAATTATATGATGAGAAACTCTAATACTACCTTAACCGTGGCTATAGACGGCATTGCCTTTTCTGGGTCGTTGTCAATGATAACCTCTATCTCAACGATAAATTTAGGGATTCGTAATTTCCAAGTTGCCGTAGCCTTGTAATCACAACCTGAATCATTAACTCTTTTTAAAACTACCGCACCTCCCTCAGATCAACACTCAATCTTTCGGAGGTCGTCGCATTACTGGAGTTAATTTAGCCTCAGTGATGCAAAACTGAGTCTACTAAGACAGAAAGAAGAGAGAACCAACACAACACCTAGTCAACGGTGACAACTTACCAACGACACCCTGTAAGCTTGCGTGATTGCAGGAAAAGGAAGAGTAAATGACTCAGAATCTAAATAGAAAAACCGCGCTAATGATGAAGAATTCAAAATATTCACAATAAAGCGAACACAATATTCAGATGTGAGGCTGGTGGCTGAAAGATCTCCATACAACAATGGGTACAAAGGACATGGAATGTTGATCATTGTAACCGGATAAACGAATCACATCGCAAAGAGGAACGAAAGGGCAAAATATGGCAGTCAGAACTCTTTACACCTTTTAAATACATTGTAAAATTGAACAAAAGGAAATTCTACCTAGTGAAGATCAGAGAAATTTGATTCATTCAATTTCTACCTTTTACTCGTTCAAAAACCAAAATTTAATTTGCAGATTGTGAAAAATAAGGTCAGAAGTCTATTTACTGGTAGAATAAAGGAGTTTAGGAGACAAGAAGATTTACATCGCGCAACGAAACTAGACCCAATAAATAAAGTCATAGAAAATAAACAAGGAAAATAAAAGAGAAAATAATGGACAGCTATGACGAACATATATAGAAAAATAATTTGGGGAAAAACAAGAATTACCAGTGATGCAAGTTTTCCAAACTGCAGGAAAAAATTAGAAAATGGCCAGGAAACCTCTTCTATGCATAAGAATGGAGTAAATATAAAAATAAATAAAACTGATAAAAAATTAAAGATCCAAATGAACCGAAGTTGAAATAACAAATTTCCCTCGACATCGACAATAAACGGAAATAAGAAAATCCATCCAAATTTGACCAATCACACCTGATATTGACCAAACGGAAACCTAAAAAACAAATAAACAAAGCCAAAACAAAATAGAGATGAAAAAAACATAAGAAAAAGCGCAGTAGAGAGTGGAAGTAAAGTTACTCAATTATACATTCGACAACAGCAAAGTTTTGAAGGCTAAATAATACTGTATTTATCGTAACGATAACAAAAATTTAATATCGTGATCCCAGGAGGCTTGGAACTCTTATGCTAACACAGTACTTCCTTCTCACTTCACTACTATACATTTTATCCTCTAATCCACACCTTCTCCATCTTTCTAACTTTACCACTTTTACTAAGATTGTGAGATTTTTAATCTTGGCTCTTGGACTAGAACCTTTTCGCCTCTTAAATCCTCTACTCTTCTGGCCCTTCGAATTAAATTTTAACTTGGTTTAGTAGTTCCACCACTCCTTTAGTGAAGGCCAATTGCAAAGGAATAATCTCTTTTATAAATGTTGGAAAGATGCCAGTGAAAACAAATTGTTTGTCTAGCGGGCTATTTAAAAGCCACGTCTTCGTACACTTCACGTTCACCCAACACTTAGGTTTGCACAGGAGTATATGATTTAAAATTCATATTGTTTATTCCTTCCATGGCTCACAGTTCCAGAAATACCAAATGAGACTCTTCCTTGAAACCAGCACCGAGAAAGATCACAGCCAATTCTAATAGTTAGTGATAATACTTTCTATCCTATTCCTGGCGTAACTGTTCCTGTAGGAATTCCAGCATACTGAAAGGGTTTCTTCGGTGATACGTTCTATTCCACTATGGAATTTTTTTATGGTCTAAGGCTGACCACGTTTGGCTAAATATTTTATACATCTCAAGACTAATTCAAGGATGTGATGTCGAAACGGAAGGTAATGTAAATCACAATCAAATATTTTGTTTAAATATTTATACAGACACCATTTATTCGGCCGCTATGGGTTGTAGTTGGATGGAAACACCACTCCTGTATTTTTCTTTTATGACTTTTTTTTCAATTTATTCTTAAACAACTACACTTTGATCTTCTCTTTTAAATTTTGTAAATTAGTTATACCTAATAATTGTCTCTGCGTGAACAGTAACAATTATTGCAAGACTAGCGACCGTTTTCACGCTACATAAAGTTGAAAAGAGCTTGGCAACTTAATGTAATTCCAAAGCGTTGCAATCAGCCAAATTAAATTTTCCTTTAATATATATTTGCATCTCTAAACCTCATTTTTCTCATACGGTAAACGAAGTGCGATAAAATGATCAAGCTTCTCCTTTTACAATTGTAAGCTTCTGTTTGAGCCATTAAAAAATTAACCGCAATTCGGTCGCTGATTTGGGAACTGTTTAATCGTTCAGACAGATGTGGAGTGAAAAGATCTAGTATACATTTCGTACCAGAAGTAGCTGATTTACTCTTTATCTTATTATATCAGTTAGGACTCGTAGTTTATCTTCAGCTGGATCATTAATATTCTGGCCCGTTTCTTCATCTTCACCACTAATGCTTAATAATGACTTTTCGACCATTTCTAGCAAATTCTCTTTCTTCCATGCCTTCCTGTTTTTTTCACTTGTGTTCATTTTGCGATGAATGTCAGCCATGAAACCTGGTCGTCCTTTCTTAGGCTGCATTAGTAAAGAATGCTTATCATCTCCTTTTTTAACGATTTTTCACGCATTCTCTTGGCAAACCTTAAATAAATTATCTATCTATTGATGAATTTTTTACATTTAATTCGTCTGTAAATCAGCAGAAACCTTATACAGGTATTTACCTCTTTCAATGCAATGATAAACTCACTTTTCAGGAAATTTTTACAACGGAGGTGTCACTCGATTTGCTGGATAATTTAACTACACGTAAATTGAAGTAGAGAACAGAGTTATTGCAGATTTGAAGGTAGTATGGTTCCTATAATTTGGTGGGTTACTGTATGTTTCCGATGAGACTGTATTCGCAATCTTTATGTAAACAGCGCCGAGAATTTGAAGTGGAGTTTATTGATGATGTTATTTTATCATAAACGAAATAACATTAATAGAATTTCACTAAATCAAATAAGGTAAAACAAAATAACCAAGATTGATCTTAAAATACTGCCTTACTGGCTTGAAGACTCAAACTGAAATAAGTAAGGGGTGTTAAGGGTCACCAAATTTATTTTTATGTATATAATGACGAAAAATAAATTTATTGTAAATTAAATTGTCTTTCAATCTTATTTTATAATTATTTCGAATAAAAGACTGCTTATAAGGGTAAAACAGTTTTATATAAAAAATATTAATATTGTTAAAATCTGAAAATTTAGGGCTTTTGGATTCAATCTTAATATTACCTAATTTAGCTGAGATTACAGAAGGATGAAAAATACTACGGCGCTTAATTTGTTTAGCAAACGGAGGGGTTGACATACTCCAGCGCTTGAACTTAAGCGTCACACTATAACTTGATAATTTAATCATCTTGTTCTTAAATTTAAATGTGCGATTGAATCTTTCACTTGTCCGAGCATCACATACTGCTTCCCATCGAATCTTAACAAATCAAATTTTCTTTCGTTGCAGGACACTTTCTCACCTTTTATCACAGGACATGCTCAGTAACAAACGACGATCAATCCAACTTAATATTTTTATTATGAGCGGTTTATTCGCAAAGGGGCTTTCTTAGTGCTATTTCTCTGAAATTAAGTTAGACAGTCTTGTGCCTCATAGTGACGTTGAGAGTTCTCGGGCAATAAAAGTGAATTACCCGCTACTGCCTCAAATCGACGATTACGTAGAAAGTCAAACGCGAAATTTGGGCGGTGTCCTGTCGCTCCGCAGTTGTTGATTGCCTCCATGATATTGCATTGCAATGTAGTATTGTTTCCATTCTCCAGATCAGAGAACATCGTGGTAAACTGATGTTTACTAAGAAGAGCATCGCTGATAACTAATTCTAGTCGGAGTTGAGCATCCAACATGCAGAGGAACTTGTGGAAGCCGCAAAGTGCCCTACCGTTGGCCAAATCTCCCACATAAAGTTAGAAGATAATCAAAATATAATCAATTTTAATATTAACTTGCACATTATAGATGATAGAGAATTTAGGGGAAACTAGGCGGGGTAGAGTAATCTTGCCATGTCTTGCAAATGCAAACACGGTAACCAATCGCCAAGAAACAGAGACGACACCCTCCTTGCAGATTTTGTTGAAAACATCTAGCTGAAGATCCATGCCTCGCTTAATCAACTGATTCAGCATGGCTTAGGGGACATCGTAAAAACAATGGTTGGTATCTGCGCAGAAAGCGATAGCAGAGCAAACTCACTTTCCGTAATCATATCCTTGAATATTTTCTCACCTGGCGAAAAGATAACGTCTAGCCGGCGACCTTATGGAGTGCTTCAAAGGCTAGACGAGCAATATTTCGGAGATTTTACGGAAAGCGATGACCAGTGGCGATGACTACGCCACTTACCCGGGTCCAAGTATTCGGTGCCGTCTTCCAAAATGAAGGGGGATGAATCCTGGGAGAACTTTGCCCAAATTCTTTCGACCCATTTCCACAAATTTGTAAAAAGAATGTTTTCGTTAAGTGAAGACAAGTATGTTCGTCAAGAAGAGCGGCGGGCGTGATTCGATATATATTGTAATCAAGCCTTTGGTTGACCAAATTTAGCTACAATGAAATCGTTAGGGCGGTGCTTCTCTCTTAGGGCAGTATCAACTCGCCAAATCACCAATGAATAGACAGCGTGCATAGCAGCCAAAGCGTTTTGGAATAGTGGTCAGCCTCACTACAATGATAGTGCAGAAGAAGAGCCCAGCTATTTAAATTCCTCGACTGGGATAAAAAAATCGGTCATTGCCTAGAATGCGATTCACGGTGCCAGAATTTTAGGACTGGGTATACAAAGATTCAAAATGACATAGAATGTCATTCTTTTGTGGGTAATTGGATCACTTAGGTCTGAAAGATTTTGGATTATAACTCGTCTCGCCATCCTGATAAGTGATTTATAACATCAGTGTCAATCTACAATAAACGAAAGTTTCCTTACCTATGTACGTTACGAATTTTTAATTACATACACATCATTTTTTTCTAATTAGTTTGATCCGCTGTTTTATAAAAAGTAAATTGAATTCAAGTGAAAATTAAGAGAGATTTTCATAAAAATGTACTAATTGGTGTAATTTTCTTAAGTTTGTGACTACTGCGCTCAAGGTTAACAAAATCATGTAAACAATAGTTGTTTCTACTCTCATATTCCTTTAGCGATTATACATAAATAATGAATACAATTGTCATAAAATGGTGTCTACATGTTTTGCATAAACCTCCTTCATGATATTTTTAAACCATCAAGAGTGTGAATTATTGGGGAGCAGATGGCAAAGCCTTGTTCAAGAAATCTTCTGTTTTGTGCAATGACTTGATAGGAATTTGATCAGAATCAAGGTAAATTTTGCTTTGATTAGCATTTGTAGACGTAGACTAAATTCAGGGACCCAGGTCGCAGAGCATTAAAACACATTGTATCGATAAAGTATAATACCAAAGCTATAAAAATGATTGCTGAGTTAGAACACCACCTTGCTTTTCAGGGTCAAAGAAAAGTGATGGCCTTAATAAAAGAGTCCTTTCCTATTATTAATATTAAAATCATAAAAATAGCATATTGTTAAACAGAACTCGCAAATGAAGGAATGTCAGGAGGCTTTCTCCTCTGAAAAATAGAACTTCGCGCTTTCTCTTTCCTAATAACGTGATTATTTATGCTGGTAGCTGTACAAATCTTGTAATCTTATAGTCGCTACTGCGTTAAACACACCCTGACCCATGTAGCCGGAACCGTGACGAGTTAGGCAGGCATATCATGGAAGTTCCCTTGCCTTGCTCAAATGGTAGATAATATAGTTTTTTACCATTGCGGTTGGAACTGAATGGGCCCCTCTAAAGTACAAACGTTTTTCCCTAATAGTAAACCGGTCTTCCAAAATGAGAATGCATCGATCCATATTGCCGGACTTGTTAAAGACTGTCTTAGATATCATAAGAATGAAGTACAAGGAATACTATTCTAGTCTTACACAATCTAAGTATCTAAAATTTATCGACCATCTGTTATTTGTATTGAATCAAAAGTTGCTAAGATGCTTTCCTCCGACAACGTCGTTGACGGGAAGGAAGCAGGTTTTGCTCCAAGTGAGGTTCAAATTTGCAGATAGAATCAAGTAATTATGTACTACTATCAGAGGAAGACAGACATCATCTTATTATAATCATCCTAACGAGTTTGTTCGCTGTGTATTTGAAGAAGTTGAAATGAATATTTTCTTGGGGACCAATTTAGAATGTGTTGTAAAATGAAAATAAAACTTTTTCTCGCGCACACTTTCTTAATTTGGTGAGCAAAGAGAACAAACTCCGCAGGCCTAGCCAAAAACTCTCGTAAGGGGGATCTTTGCAAGTATCTAATATATATATATATATATATATATATATATATATATATATAATAGCAGAAATACCCGTCGTTTCCCGCCTAAAATATCCGTTCGTAGATCAATAAAGACGGATTTGATCTCTTTCTTTTTTATTCTTCACAAATACTATTCTCATTATATTATATGAAATAAACTAAATCTTGTTCAGCAACGCTACAGAACTTCATGGTACAAAATGTTCTTATTTTTTCCTTGTGGAGCATATATAAACATATTACTTTTTTTTCCAACTCTAGAGCAATCAACATATGTAGATTCTATGATATTGAAAACAGTTCCTATAATTGAAACTATGCCACTAATAGAGTCTCATCTTAAGTTTTTTAAAAATTATATTACAAAACTTACACGAATTGGGAAATGTATTCTTCTTAAGAATATAAATGGCATTATGATCCTAGTGAATTTAGGGGTATTCTGTGAATGAAAACATTCCCTCCCTTTTCACTTCCAGCCAGTGAGAATGGTTACCGCTATGACATGTGACATCAAATATTTTACCACTAGCGAGTGCCATTATACAGTTTTGTTGGATCAAAATTGCGCAACAACATTATTTAGAGGTACTTCTTTGACTCAAGTTGGTGAAGAGGTATGACAGAGGGTCTAAAGAGGTTGTGACCTCTGTGGAATAATTGACTGCATGATCTGAAATTGTATCAACTGACTTTTCAAATTGTAGACTTCCTGAGTGGGAAAGCAGTAGGTGTTTATTGGTTCTATAGACAGTGTTATTCTTTAAAGCCACTATAGATTCTTCACAATGCCTGCTGTAGTTTTTGTAGTTTTTCTGAAGATTGAGTAATACCTTTGCCTTGAGATTATCAATAGTATTAAGAACTATGCAGAAAGGAAATATTTATATTACGCTAACAATATCAAGAGGTAATTTGCCATTTCCCAGTGTCAGAATGCTTTTTGACAAATTGTGCTGACATATGATAAACAAATACCTCTGCTCTCGTATTTATATTTAAAGACAGTAATTCACTATTCCTACACAAAAGAAATTGATTTTAGGCAACCGCGGACTTCATCTGCCTTGGTCCCTTTAGGGATCACAGTAATTATCTTCCTGAGATCACTTTACAGCAAAAGAGTGACATCTCCTAAAGGTGCCTTACAATCCCTAATGTCTCGTATTTTCCTGCCTAGTAGTTCTAAGGCCCCCTTATGAGCTTCCGAATGAGATACTTGGCGTTGCCTGGGTAAAAAAGTTATAAACAAGATACAAGTTGAAATTCTTATATTTATCACAAATTATTTTTAACCAATGCAACATCGCAACAATTCTTGATGGACAATATTCTTCGCATTTCCTTGTAGTGTATGAACAAACGGGTTGCTTTTATTGCCCACACATGAACAACGATGTAAGGTAGAACTAACATGTCTCTCGGGAGTCTAAATGCAACTCACATTTCCTCATTCAAACAGACGGAGCAAGTTTGGAAAATGGATTGTAGCACTATTAGCGGGATATTTATAGACTTGGGATTACTTCCAGTATCTTTCTCCAAAGATTCTACATAAGAATATACTTTTAGTTTCATGTAGATTTTCTAACCTTTCTTCCTATAAATGGACAAACACATGGACACACACACACAGGCAGGCAGACTTTATTTTCAATATAATATATATATATATATATATATATATATATATATATATATATATATATATATATATATATATATATATATATATATATGTTTTCTGCTCCCATTTTATTAATATTATGTAATGAAAGTACTTGTGTCAGATTCTTTTTTTAAGGAGTACCAACCACCCTTTAATGGGTTTATTTTCGAACAGAATTTTATGTTGAAATTATATTAATCTGTAAAATTATACTATATGGGCGTTGCAGTTGATTTCAAATGTTTCATTACATGTGTTTTTTGGTCTTATCAAAGCTAAAGAGTCCATTGTTAGGTAGGCTATGTAGTAGCGTTGTCAGTGACACATGTTTGGAATTTTGGTCCATTATCTTCAATATATATGTAGTTTATTAGCGAGTTTTGGGGTAGAAATGGCTGATGCAGAAAACATATGAATAACAAAGAGGAAAGCAAAATTTCTCATGGGAGAGGTAGAGGGTTACATTATAAATTCTATTATTCTAATTTAAAAGATATATGTGATTTAATAAGAACTGATATATCGATTTCATTAGCATAGCTACCCAGCGTTGCCCGCGATAAAATGTCTTGTCGCAAATAAATAATTATGCATATTGTTTTTAATTCTTATATTGTGGCGCAAAAATTTCTGAACGCTGAAATTATTGTCATTATTATTATTTGTTGGATGAAAGCATATAATAAATAATATCATATAATATACTCGCAACGAGTAAACTTTTCATGCGCGCGCCTGGCATATTACGCGCTTGGTTGAAGGACCGCAAGTTATCAGTGAACAACGTTGTGAAAAAAATTATGCTATATCCTGCTCTTTGAGCCATTAAATTTTATTCTTTATGCTGAAAAGAACCACAAAATTAATCAACTATGGAAATATAATGACCTGTCACTATGAAAAGAGGGTTTATATACCTTTATATACATGTGAATACAAGGTTTTGTTTCATGGACTAGTGTTTACATGCACCATTATGATGACTCCATTAGAACTGTGTTTTGGGGATAACTTATATCGTTTTACAAACCTGCGTTTTCTTTTCTTTGTTCGTCTATTCACCAAAAAACGAAGAACCTTCACGAAATCTAAAAGAAAGTTAAACATGAAAATTCCAGTGATTTGCTTGTTCTATAAGAATGCTATATGCCGACGCTGGCCAATGTACCTGTCTGAATTTAGTTAATAAAATGTGAAAGTTTTCACATTTGATAAACTTTATCACAGATGTACATATAACCCACACACAGATCCCCATTCATATAGAAACGCATACACGCTTGTAAATTTAATAGAATTTCCTTCAATAGAATTAAAATGCAGACTGAAAAAGGAAGTTCTTAGGTCATTTTGATCTTTCAAACTAGTTTGGGACCTTTTGTTTTACCCTAAGTTAAAACTTGACAAAAAAGGAAAGGAAAGAATTTAGTTAAGTTTTAACTGCGAGGGGAATATTAAAGTATAAATTGAAACTCTTCGTCACCATTGTTGGATTTCTGTCACCTAAAATGATCTCTTTCATAACGTTGCACAGAATAAAGTTATTTTATGTAATTGAATCCATTTCATGTTATTGTTTGAGTCGTGTGAAAGGTGGAGATTGTAATTAAATCTAGAGGATAATAAGGAACAAATCGCCTTTAGCTACCTCCATTTTTAGCCTGGTTTCGGAGAAATACAAAAAAGAGAGACTTTATGGAGGTTTCTGAGGTCACGAGAAGAGGTAAGATTTGTTTAAAATTACAGCTCTGATTTGGCAGCCGCCAGTCAGGGCACAGCCTCCAAAAAATTTAACACGATACTAAATAATAATAAACTATGATAAATATGTTGAAACATAAAAAAATCCATCAACATAGATAAATAAGAGGCCCCTTAGTTGTCGGTAAAGAGGTATGCTTCCTTCAGTAATTAAACCTTGTAACAAACGAATTAAAAAAAATGCCGCTCCACTCCCAAAGCTCTCTTGCACTACATCCAAGTAGCTTGGGGTTCGCCCTACCATAATTAATAAGAAGTTGGCTTTTTATTTTGTAGGCCTTGATTCAATTCCCATCGATAACAGACGCAAAACATCAGCGCACCTATAATTTGCCTATCGATAATTAGTGAACCAGCTATGTTTAGCGACACCTTATCGATCTTTCTTACAAAACCTCTTTGTTTCTTTCCCCGAACTTCACAGCATACCACACACAAACACACACACGTTCACCCTTATCCTGTGTTCCAAGGAATCCTAGAAATGTAGAGTTGTCTCCATATACCCATGAGGGAGAATGGGTTTATTTCAACCTGTTGAGAGGGAGGTTTAACCTAGTCACTGGTTGGGTAAAGAACACAAAATAATTGCAGACAAATTCACCCCTCATCCTCTCCTTCAAACAATGCTTTGTGTGCCTCTTGTCTCACCCACGATTATCTGGCGTTCCCTACCTACCGCTAGACAATCAGGTGGATATGAACTAGCTACCAGAACTAGGGATAAGTTATAGTCAACTTAGGTAACAGGCACGAAACTCTTTCATATCTGGTCAAGCTACAAAGAAGTGGTGCACAGTCTCAACATCCAATGAGTTTTTGCAGAAGGTTTAAGCGGACCCCTGCTTCGGAGTACCAGAAGAGAACTTATAACTAGGCCCCAGTTTATGGCGCAAATTGCTCCAGGATGAAGGCCGGGTAAATGACATTGGCATGAATTCTAAAATTTATGTAACGAAGTGTTTACCACTAATAATGTTGAAGAAAAGAAAGAATAATACAGAGAAAAATAGCTATACCTATATAGCGATGTGTAATTATGCATGTAGTCCCTCTACTTAGGTAAATGTAAGTATATGGTTAGTTATGTGGGTTAGGTTATCCGAAGTGCTGTAGAAGTTTAGAAAACATGGCTCACGCATATTATTTTTGTGTATATATAAGTACATCTTAAAACAGCAAAATATTAAAAAAGAAATGTAGAAAGTGTATAAGTAAATATTCAAATTATTAATGTTGTGCAGGCGACAAAGGAATAATTCAAATTAAATATTATTTTTAAGAAAACAACTGCTATTGTTCTTTTTTACAAGTTTGAGACGAGTTTCGAAGTGTCTAAGTTTGATCCTTCAACTGTTCAAACAGTTTTACACAACATAAAAAAAAATTACCACTCGTAACAACAATATATATATAATTCTAATAATAGCGCCAACGAGAGGGCAAGAGTTACAAACTAACATGAAGGCAATATTAACAAAGAGGGATTGCTTCTTTCTAATAGTCAGGTGATTCCTCTCTGGCAGGTGATAATCAATCTGATGGTGTTGCTGAATATAAATTTGCCTTTCTAGCGATTAGAAATCAGTAGGAAATCAATGAAAGCCGTCTCAACTACCTGTTTCTTGGAACAATTTTGCCAATGTAATTTTAGGCTATAAAAATGAATCATAACCATGACATGAACATCGTTTTCAGAAATTTGATCTCAATTTTTTAAAAATTAAGTGAAACCAAAGATAAATGAAAATGAAAAACGTAAATAAGGTACAGATTTGAACTTGTAAAATGAGAGCGTTCGGGTGGTAGTGTTTGCTCAAACCTAAAATTCTCTTTTACATTTCTTTTCAACTTCACTGAAGATCTAAAATAAAAAGAAACTTGATTAGAGAAAGGTTTTCTAGTCAAAAATTAAATGTTAAATTACCTGACATTTTATTTCATAATTTTACCTTTTCGTAAAATATGACAAGAAAAATTTAATCTTGGTTTAGCTGAACATTATTTTCATTTTTTCTAACTTCCTTTACCATAAGTATTGGGCTAGGCCTTCTAATCTCATGCCATTTTCTGAAGTGGTTGCCTTCAAAGTAATCTATTCATTGAATTACCTCCGACTTCCTTCAGCGAATTTAAAACCATTTGTTAATAAAGAGGTCCTCTCAAGGGTCAAAGGAGCCTTTATCTATTTGCTTGTCTTACAGTTGCCAGATCCAAATTAAACCTTCGTCTTGAGGACCGATGCTTCTCTCCATGGACTGGGAGCTGTTCTCCTACAGTAGCGAGGGGAATGTCCACATCCTGTCGCCTATGAGGGTAGAAAACTCCTTCATCGAGAGAAGAGGTACTCGACCATCGAAAGGGAATGCCTCGCAGTTGTTTTATTATATCGCTAGGTTTGATTTCTATCCTCGTGATAAAGAATTTGTTTTGAAAGTTGACCACAGGCCTCTTTTGTATTTAGCCACTTTCAAGGGGAAAATGATAGACTGGTTCGATCGGCTTTAGCTCTTTAGGCCTACAAGATTAGAGTTGTCCACATTGCTGGAAAGGACAACTTAGGTGCCGACCTCTTGAGTATGTTTCCCAGTTAATTATTATTGTTGTTATTTTGCAGGGTATTCTTTTTTTTTCTTTCATCTTCATGTTTATGTTAAGTTGTGTTAAAGTTTAAATTTACTCCCAGTAGATTCTTGTTCCGGGGGTGGTGTAAGGATAACTTACCACGTGCTTTACAACCCCTTTTTGACTTATGTCGTAACTCCTGGGGAGCGTGGTTCGATAACCTACTACTTAGTTTGCGCCATAGCGACTGGAGCGCGGGTCGACGAACTGAAAGCCGGTTGAATATCGTCACGTAGGCGCTCATTGGTGACTGGTATAAATAGGGACCTCTAGACTCTAAGAAGTAGAGCCGATTAGGAATTCATACAGCAACGACCTGCCGATATCTACACCCCTGGCAGCATCTGCCGCTATTTCCTCTGCTGCTGCACAAATTGCAAGCTCCCGATTTACTTGTCAGTCTCGCTACTACCAGGAAGTCGGAATACGCTTGGGCCTCGTACGACTCTTCCCGTTCCTAGAACAACCGCCATCCGTGTATAGCTTCGCTACTTCCGTGACAGGTATTTGCAATATTTATTTTCATCCTATGCCCCATTCTTAGGTTCTCGTTATCGAGACCTACAGCTATTTATAAGGGACTTAAGTCGGGTGCCTATATTCCGTTCCTGTACTGATTGTCCGGATTAGCAGTGCTTATTTTGTTACGTGTAGTTGTCCGTGGTTTAATCCTGTGACATATTTAATGCACCTGTTTGTGTACTGTATTTTTAATACGATTACATTGTATTTAATATGATCCTTTGTGCACAGTATTTATTTAATAAGTTTGAATAATTCATTGTATTATTATACCCTCGCAGATATCTTATCATCTTCCTGTGATCTATTTATTTCTTGTTTTGGGGCCGCGAGAACTTAGTTCCTCGTTTGCCTTTAAACAAGGCAAGTTTTTGCTCCTGGGTTAATCAACGCTGTTTGCCTTGAAACACCACCCATTTTATTCCGATTAATGGTGTAATATTTGAAGTTATTTTAAAACCATAAATCCGAAACCATCTCTCAAAATTGTTGTCATTCAAAAAACTTGATCTTGATCGCCCATCGGAAAACTTCTTTGATGACAAGAGAAATTTTATACACCAATCCTATTTATTCTATGGCTTCCTCCGTGAAGTTACTTACCCTTAGTGAACTTAACACGCCCAATCATACTAACTTATATATGGAAAGATTGACACATAACTTCCTTTCTTAATAATGGCACCATTCTGCACGCAAATGCATGAAAATATTAATTTCATTTCTTACTTTTAATTCCTAACTTAAAAAAAACAGCTCTTTGAAAGCAATTTCTCATCACTCTCTTATTCATTTCTTTTTTTCTCATCGCCTTGCACGTAGCCCATGCCAGCCCGTTTTATATTCCTTGGTTTTAATAATTTCTTCTGCACTTAGACTCTAGCACTCCTAATACTCTTTCTAAGACTAAATTAACTCTTGTATCTAGTTTTTGAGCAGCTTTAATCTCACTGTGCTCCTTCTATTCTAGATTCTCATCAACCGCCTTCGGCCTGGTTTTCTCGTGCTATTTTGAGAACGCAGCAACAGGGAAAGCAGGCGAGAGACATTGTAGATTATCTCATGCTCGTAATACTCAGATCAATACTGCATCACTTGCCTAAACTCTTAATATTCAATTCCACAGCGTTTAGAAAATTCTAGCTAGTAAACTGATATACATCATGCTACCTCTTAAATCTCCTTACGCCCTTCTCTTCGCTTAGGATGCCTCAATTTCTTACCAACCATTCCTAAATCCAACTTTTCTAGTATATTTTCTCTCAAGATAGTTTACACTCAATCTGATATGCCATTTACCACTGATCATTACGATATGTTGTTTCGCCCTCAACCTCTACGACAATTTTTTTATTTCATCCCTGTATTTCTTAACGAAGTAACCTCACCCCTTCTCTCCTAAAAAAAGAGCGGTTATTTTCTTAACTTATTTCTAATTTTTTTCGTGTTTTTCCAAGTTTTCTTCGTCACTTTGTATCTATTAAATCTACAGCATTTGTTTTGTAGAACCCTCTTTTAAAATGAATGCTGGTGTTGATCTAAATCTACAGAAAAGAGCTTGGACTCAAATGACTCACGAAGCTTCCCCTCCCCCTGATCATTCATCACCCATTATATATCCTGAAATCAATGCTGGTGTCTACCTGTGTTATTGATTAAAAGTACTGCTCATACATTAGTCAGATCTTTAAGTTTATAGGTAAGGAGGGACACAGCGATAACTCATTCCACCTAATTATAAACTGAAGTGCCAAACTGAATTTGGTAGGTAGCTAGCATCGTGTAGGACCTCGATAATATGAGGAGGTGTGGGAACTAGATGTGCTATCTATTTTAAAATTGGACGGTAGACCTCTAGACTGATGATGAGTCATATTCTTTTGATATCAGTCTTGCTTCTCCCTGGTGTTTGTAACTAACCACCACCTCCCATAAATACTTGGTTGGATCCATGTGGGGTGAACTTAGTGACCACGCCAAAACTCTACAGCCTGCCACTCAAATCATGTCTGGGTAATTTTAGGCCGATGGCAAGTTTTATTCTCCAGGATTTACGGTTACTTGTTAACAACTGGGTTACATGGTCTCAAATGTTCTGCGCCATAATAGATTCTACCATCATTCTAAATACATAAAACCGTGAGTGAATATGTCCACAGCATGTTTACCAAGTCGTCCAGGGTCCATTTAGTGATGGCCTCTTTACAGTTGCTAGGCAATGACTATTGTCGTGTTGTTAACAGAAGCGCCCTTGTGGGGCTTATACTCCAATATTTGAACAAGTATTGCTTCTTTCCTCCAATGGACAACTCTAACTATGTGCAACTGGTTAGACTGCAAAATACTAGATAGGTCTTGGTCAGTCTATGTGTTCCTGTATTCAATCTTGATGTTTTCCTATGGCATATTAATGTGTCGTCTTAGTGAAACATTTTATATCTTTGCAGAATAAATGTATATTTTCCTCTGTTGATTTCAAGAGTCCTATGCTGAGAGACTTATAAAACCTTTATCTGTGTATGAGATCATTACTGATTAGTTCCTGGACAGTTTCTAACGTAAAAAGATTAACACTTTTTATCCATTTGCTGAATTTGAAGGCTCCATCATTCCGTCTTTCGACAGAATGAAAAATCTGCCGTACCTTTGATAGTAATTATCTGTCAACCTCGTCTCTAATGTCTAGAAATATCTCTCATTACTTCTTTAGCTTCTCTTTATCCGCTACCACTGTTTGGTGACCTCTAGTCTAAATATGTTAAAGCTCTTCACACTGGAACTCATGTCTCCAATCTTTAACGGTTTCAAACATTCAAATCATAGCATCCTATGTTATTATCCAACGTGGACAATTCTTTGGAGTCACTTCCTGCTCCAAATGCATTTGCTACACATCTGATCCTGCATCTCCTTCTTTACTATAATATCTAAAATTCCACGTCCGCTTCTTACTATTCTTCGTCACTAAAGCTCTCCGATCACTGCAGACTCGATATTTCCGCCCTTCACTTTTATTTCTCCCTCCTCTATGGTTTCCGCATATAGTTTATGGAAGATCGTGCTTCATAGTTCTTCACTCCGAAGCTTTGAATAAATTTTCTTCCACTCAACGCTCTTACATAACCCTCGGTGCTTTCAAGCATGCCATGAAACCAATATCTTCAAGAAAACATTTAATTATTTGGAATAAACGCCATTTGTAAAGGATAACCGTTCTTAACAGTCCACTTTTAAAGGGAAAACTATAAAATGTTGTAGGAATTTTGTTGGTTTACCTCGATGTATAAAGAGGCATTGTGGTTGATTCATTCTGAATAAGTTAAGAAAATTCAGGTATTTTCAGCTTAGGTCAATTCAGACCCCAAATTCCAGAACTTTGTCATAAGGTAAGATTGGATTATGTATTATTTGCATGCAGCAATAAAGTAAAAATAACTTCGTAAATATTTTAGAGAGGAAGTAAGATAAGATGTGAAAGACTCTGCTCATTATATAAAAACTTTACTTAGGGTTTTTAGTTATATAAATGTCAAATTGCTAGGCGATAGTATTATGGGTTTCCTGATTTAATTCACTTAAGTTTACCCTGAAATTATCATTGTTTTATGTTTATATTTGTGACAATATAATATTGAATTTTTTTATTATTTTTCTCTTAAAAAAGAACTAAATTAACGCATATTCAGTACAATTTGTCATTATTTTCATCATCCCTCCTTTACCATTGAAGGCGGGTTTTTTTTATTTTCCCCACATAACTGTTTACTAGCCATTTAAATTAAGCCCCAAAGTTACCTACATCCGTTTTGGGTGAAAAATCTTCAACTTACATCAATTTTCGCTATAAATAAAATGGATAGTCCCAAGAGTTGGTGCGAGGATTTCTGGTACGACCCGTGCACGTTTTTATAACGAAACGTGCTTAAGTACGTCTTGGGAAACTTGGGACCTCTGCTTATGTTTCTTCTCATACATTTATATTAGTTTGTTCGATAAAGGTGAGATAATAAAAAATCTATTTATATATGACATAACAAAAACTAATTTTGCGATCTGATCAATCATGAATTCTTTGATCAAATTTGATGTACATTATTAACATACATATACTTAATTTCTTACATCTATAGAAAATTTAGCCCAGATTGATGATATAATGTTTTTGAGATGATGAAACGAAAATGAAAGTACTGAAAATCTGAACAATGATGAAAGAGAAGGAAGACCAATCCTGTGTATAAATATAGAAAATATAACTCCACTCCAGAAATTGTTAGAAAATGATCGCAATATTTCCAAGAATTTATAGCTAATGAAATCAAAATTTTGCTGGGTCAATAGATTCGATTTTAAGTGACCTTCTTGGGGTCAGCAAACTTCCAGCTGGATAACCACTTGTTCAGTTGGCTGATGATTCTTTAAAGAGTTTAAACAAAATTAAACTTGAAGAAAGTTTCATGCAAAGGATTATTACAAAGAGAGAACTTTATTTTAGGAGGATTTGGAGAGAAAAGCTAAATCGATGAAGGGTTAGTGAGAAAATCAAAGATTATTTATCAAAGCAAAGACAAGAAGAGTTGTGTTAGGGCATTTTTCCTTATATTACTATGTTCTATGGTATTTTTCGAGGGTATTATGGGTAAACTTGCGTGAATTTCCATTACAAACTAAAATTAAACACCTATATTATTTTGATATTCTACCTTCTGACTCATTTTATTCGTTTATAAAATTAGAAAACACCTGTAAACAACAAGATTTCAGTTGAAAGCTTGACAGCTTTGCCTTCAGGATAGCAGGTACCCCGTGGCACACTATCATCAGCGTGCTTGGCCCCAACGGACAGAGTACAGTGTGGGGAGAAACAACGTCAAATGGGAGCCTTTGTTGAACCGACGAAAAGTATTGCTTCCTCCTCTGCACTTAAAATTGGGATTAGGAAACAATTCGCAGAGCTCCAGATAAGGAGTCTGCAGCTTTCAAGTCTATCCAAGATTTCTTTCCGAAGCTATCTGCGGCAAAGATGGAAGGTGGGATCTTCGGTGATCCACAAATAAAAAAGCTCATGGAGTGCAAGGAGATTCCAGAGAAGCTCACTATAACGGAAATGGGAGAGTGGGATACCTTTATCGTAGTGGTTCTGGGCTTACTAGGTAATCAGAATGTCGAAAACTATTTAGATCTTGTTGAGAACTTGATGAAAAACTATAGCAAGATGAGTTTCAGGATGTTCCTAAAAGTCCCTATTCTTAACGATTATCTTGATAAATTTAAATACGTAGAACATGGGAGCGTACTCCGAGGAGCATGGCGAGCACTTTCACCAGGATATACTGGACTTTTAACCCACTATCAAGGATGGTATGAGAAAAAATCTGATGAGAGACTATATTTGGGGGCTGATTCGTTAAAATAATTTACAGGATAAGCGTAAATTACGGAAAACTACTCATTTCTAATATTTTAATTCACTTATGTAATTCTAGAATAAATAAATGCGATTTTTGTATCATGTCGTTTTTTTTACTTTATCCAAATTGAAGTTCTAATTGGAAATTTCATTCCAGAGGGCATAGGTAAATTTCATATACATATCATTATCCTGGACACAAATCAAAGTTTGAAATAAATAACAGTGTTTTTTCATGTATTCTAGACACAAGCAAATAGAAAATAGCAGTTACAACCGAAAGACAAAAATCGTGTTACGCAGTCTTATTATTATTATTTGTTGGCTAAAAGCAGATTAAGGATACTGTGTCACTTTCACTATTATATAGTAAATAATAACATATGATATACTCGCAACGAGAAAACTTGGGTAAGGGACCGCTAGTTATCAGCGAACAACGTTGTGGTCGCAGGAACAACAGATCGACCTTCTTATACAAACACATATTTGTTGGTGAGCACGTGAACAAAATTATGCTATATCCTGCTCTTTGAGCCATTAAATTTTATTCTTTATGCTGAAAAGAACCACAAAACTAATCAACTATGTGAATATAATGGCCTGTCACTATGAAAAGGGGTTTATGTACCTTCCTATATATGTGAATACAAGGTTTTGTTTCATGGACTAGTGTTTACAGGCACCATTATGATGACTCCATTAGATCTGTGTTTTGATGCGCATAGGTCAAATCGTTTTGCGAACCTGCGTTTTATTTGCTTTGTGCGTCTATTTACTAAAAAAACTAAAAACCTTCAGGAAATCTAAAAGAAAGTTAAACATGAAAATTCCAGTGATTTGTTTGTTCGATAAGTATGCTTTATGCCGATGCTGGCCAATGTACCTGTCTAGATTTAGTTATTAAAATGTGAAAGTTTTCACATTTGATAAACTTTATCACAATGTACATATAGCCCACAAACAGACTCCCACTCATGTAGAAACGCATACACCCTTGTAAATTTAATAGAATTTCATTCAATAGAATTAAAATGCAGCCTGAAAAAGGAAGTTCTTAGGTCATTGTGATCTTTCAAACTAGTTTGAGACCTTTTTTTTACCCTAAGTTAAAACTTGACAAAAAAGGAGAGGATATAATTTATTTTAGTTTTAACTGCAATAGGAAAATTAAAGTATAAATTGAAACTCTTCGTCACCATTGTTGGATTTCTGTCACCTAAAATGATCTCTTTCATAACGTTGCACAGAATAAAGTTATTTTATGCAATTGAATCCATTTCATGTTATTGTTTGAGTCGTGTGAAAGGTGGAGATTGTAATTAAATCTAGAGGATAATAAGGAACAAATCGCCTTTAGCTACCTCCATTTTTAGCCTGGTTTCGGAGGAATACAAAAAAGGGAGACTTTATGCAGGTTACTGAGATCAAAAGAGGTAAGATTTTTTTTTATTTACAGCTCTCATTTGGCAACCGCCCGCTACGGCACAGCACCCTAAAAAAATTAACACCATACTACATAATAATAAACTACTCTAAATAAGTGTGAATATAAAAAATCCATTAACTGAAAAAAATAGGAGGCTCCTATTTGTCCCTAAAGAGTTACGCCTCCTTCAATAACTAAACCTTGCAACCCACGAGTTAAAAAAAATTAAATTTAAGAGCCCTCCACTTCCAAAGCTCTCTTGCACTACATAAAAATAGCTAGGGGTTCTCCCTACCATAGTGAATAAGGAGTTGGCTTTCTATTTCGTGGGACTTGATTTAATTTCCACCGATAACACACCCCCAAAATCAGCGCACCTATAGTTTGTCCACCGATAATTAGTGGACCAACGACACCTTATAGATCTTTCTTACAAAGAACATCGCACAATTAGCTAATAACAAAATCTCTTTGTTTCTTCCCCGATCTTCACAGCATACCACACACACATGGACACTCTTATCCTTTTGTTCCAAAGAATCTGAGAAATGTAGAGTTGTCTACGTATACTCATGAGGGAGAATGGGTCTATTTCATCATGTGGAGAGGGAGGGTAATCTGGTCGCTGGTTGGTTAAGCTACAAAAATATAATTCCAGACAAGTTCACCCCTCATCCTCTCTATCAACCAATGCTCCTTGTGCGTCTTGTCTCACCAACGATTCTCTAGCTGATCTTTAATTTGGTATAATTATCTAGTCGTGGTCTGTCCTAGCCAAGAGACAAAGGCGTTCCCTACCTACCCCCGGACAATTAGGTGGATATGAACTAGCTACCAGACCTAGGGATAAGATATACTCATATTAGGTAAAAGGCACTAAACTCTTTCATGCCTGTTCAAGCTACAATGAAGTAGTGCACCGTCTTGACATCTAATGAGTTTTCGCAGAAGGTTTCAGGGGATCCCTCCTTCGGAGTACCAACCAGGAAACAATTTAGGTGTACCAGATGAGAACTTATGGCCTGAATTGCTCCAGGATGAAGGCAAGATAAATAACCGTGGCACGAATTCTGAAATTTATGTTTCGAAGAATATACAAATAAAAATGTTAAAGAAAAAATATATATTACACAGAAAAATATGCCTAATTCTATAGCGATGTGCAATTAGGCATGTAGTCCCTAAATAGGTAAATGTAAGTAGATGGCTAGTTATGTGAGTTAAGCAGTCCAAAGTGCTGTAAAAGTGTAGGAAACAAGTTACAGGCATATTATTCCTGTGTATATATAAGTAGATGTAAAAACAGCAAATAAGTAAAAAAAGAAATGTGGAAAGTGTATAAGTAAGTATTCAAATTACTACTGTTACGGAGACATTGATAGTTTAATGCAAATTAAAGATTATTTTTAAGAAAACTTTTATTATTTTTTATCACAAGTTTGAAACTAGTTTCGAATTATTGAAGTTCGAGCCTTCTATAAAAGAATTACGAGTCCCAATCGTAACAACAACATATATATATATATATATATATATATATATATATATATATATATATATATATACATATACATATATATATATAATTATAATAATAGCCCCCACGAGAGGGCAAGAGTTACAAACTAACATGAAGGCAATATTAACAAAGAGGGATTACTTTTTTCTTATAGCGTAGTGATTCCTCTGACAGGTGATAATCAATCTGATGATGATGCTAAATATAAATTTACATTTTTAGCGATTAAAAATGAGTAGGGAATCAATTAAAGCCATCTCAACTACCTGTTGCTTGAGACAATTTTGCTTTTCGCCAATTGAAGCTATGATATATGGGTGTGGGGGGGGGGGGATTTGGCTAGTTTTTGGATTGTTTTGATGATAAAAGGATCTTTTTCGTTGGTCACCAAATATATTTATATTCCACTTCGTTTTGCTATTGCACTCCCCATAAAATTGATGCGAAACGTTGATCGTTAAACCGGATTTGGGTGATACGATAACGTTCCGAGAAATTACCTGACTCCAAAAGGTAATAGATAAATATTTGGGGGCTGGACGATGAGCAGAAATTCTGATGTGATTTTAAAAGCCTTCGAGCAAAATGGTAAAGAAAACGTTAAGACTGCCGTTGTATTTATTTAGTGGCTCTGGGTAGCAAATGGAGGAGGAGTTCGAATTAGATTGATTATCGGTTTTACGGGCTTATCTTTGATGATGCTTAAATACAACTCACTCAATGTTCCTGCTTAGGTACGATGAATGAATAACAGTCATCTTGATGTAAGATCAGTTGATTGGTATTCCTCGAGTGATATGTGAAACTCCTCCTTGAAATAATTTCTCTCGAAGGATTTCTCTCGAATAAATGAACTCTCTCCTCCTCGATTTGCTTGTTTTAGACTTGGACACATTTACAAACATATATATATATATATATATATATATATATATATATATATATATATATATATATATATATATACATATACAATACTCTTGAAAACCTTTTCTCCCGTGAGAAAATATACTGAAACGGTCAAATTTAGGCAATCAGTTTTTTACGTCTTCCCTAACAAAATATAAATATGATATTGTGGTTGAAATTTGATAATCACCGATTGTCGTTACGATCATGCTAACCCATTTTAAGGTTCCCTTTTGTAACCACCGAATTATTAATATCATTCCCAGTTTACCTTTTTACCGCGACTTTGGTCTTTTCGTCAAATCAAAATGAGAATGGTTCTAAAATATCCTGTTACATCTTACAATGTTTTATTTGAGTTTCTTTTTGTTTCGTTTTATGGGCTTGCGTGTGCACATATTGTGTGCACCACCGATAAATGTACTTTAAGTATTATTTTTTAAATGTAATTTTATGCCATAAAAATGAATCATAAACTTAAATTCGTCATGAACGCCATTTTCAGAAATTTAATCTCAATTTTTGAAAAAATAAGTAAAACCAAAGGCATATGAAAATAAAAAATGTAAAAAAAAGAGCGTTCAGGTGGTACAGTTTGCTCAAACCTAAAATTCTCTTTTACATTTTCTTGAACTTCAGTGAAGATCGCAAATGAAAAAAAAAAAAAATTTAAACTCCCCTATCGGCAATAGCCTGATAAGAATATGAATTTGGCTCACAAACACAAGGTGAAGTGGCCGACGTCTCATCCCGGGATGGGGTATGGCTAAGAGAAGGTCGAGTCAAAGGAACGTAATTGACTTGAGAAAGATAGAGACAAAGAAATAGATTTAAATTCATGGGCCAAGGTCGACACCATGAACAACTCGACCCCATTCAATATGCTAATTGCATTTTCTCGCAAAACAGCAATACTTAGTCTTTGCTTGAACCATCCAGCCTCCTTAGGGTCAACAGTAGTCTCCCTGAGAAAAGAATTTGTATCTGTAATTATTCGTTCACTTGAAGTGCTAAAGACCACACTAGTTTTAATGGTTATTGGCTCAAACAGAAACCTCTCAGTCAGGGCAAAATACTTTATACATTTGGAATTTTCTGCAGAGGTTGCAATTGAAGCTGCAGAGACAGCTAACTAGTCAATAATATGTTCTGCCTAAGTGTTAACACAGCTTACATCCCAACACATACTCTTTCCATTCCGAAAAGAAACATTGTTATCCCATCAGGACGCTTTCTATTTCCTCGGTCAAGTTCATCTGGCTCCAAAGCAGCTGGCAATCCCGCTCTTTTCAGGGTTCGGCATACTATGTCATTGATGGCAGAGTGTATGGGGATATTTCCAGCAATCAACTAACTAAACAAGAGGTGGAGACCTAGAGGATCAACACCAGATCTACATTTACACCTATGTAGCTGAGAAATTGGCGCATCCACCTTCAAAGCTATGAAAACTCTAAGGGTTTCCGGATCCAACTGAGTTCCCAAACATGGGACCGGGATGGGTGACAACCAACAGCCACTGTCAAGATTGCCCGCGGCTATCAGACGGGCTCCTGCAACCTGATCGGCCCTCTATTTTAGGCCATTTAGTTTGGAGAGAGCAAAAGGGAGTTCCCAACATTTCTGATTCAAGCGGTTCTTAATTTCAGGCTCAAAGGCATTGCCTTCAAGTTTTCACTTGGGTTAAACCGGCAACAGGTGAAAGAACAGCTCGCATTAAAGGGTTAACTGAAAAAAAAGAAGATATGTACCTAGGGAGATCAATGTCTTGTGTGAGTCCTATTACTAAGCCACCCAGCTCCATGAATCCATTAAAAAATCAATGTTATTTAGTTTGGAGACAGCATCTTTCACAGACTGATTAAAAAACTCCAAAGATGCCATTTCCCTGTAGGAAGGAGAGGATCTCAAGATGCACTGTAGTTTCGGCAAAGAAAATTAATTTTTTAATAGGACCAAAGCTTGGCGTGGATAAATATATTAGAGGCGCGATATCATTCGTTTTAGTGATTTATGTTTTGTGTCTATAGCCCCTCTGATTGCTTTCTCCTGTGATGGGAGAGCCCAATATAGCCAGCTCATCCAAAGCCACAATCTTAACATGGTTTTTTGAAGATTGGCTTGAGTATCATCCTCATTTATGATAGTCAAGTCACATTTGGAGCTATTAAGCTTCCGCCCTATTTTGTTAAATTCAGAAATAATGGAGTAAGGTCATCAAAAACGTTTTGAGGAGCATCGCCAATTGAACCATAGACCAAGTACCAGATAGTAAGCTCTGATTTTAGGCTTTTAATGATCTTATCTATACCGAGTGAAAACAGTGCAGATTCCAGTGGGTCTCCCTGTTTTATGCCAGTAGCAGAATTCAAAACCCACTACCATACAAGACTGAGGTTGGCTCGGAATATACTCGATTTAACATTTTGCTCAAACAAGGCATCTGCTCATAGGCAGCTCCAAGGAAAACATCCCTATGAGTGCAATTATAAGCATTCAAAAAGTGGATCTTGAAAAAAAAACACTTTGGAGCATCACTAGTCAAATATTCCCGGGCTGAATGGGCAGGTGTTTCACAACCTCTCCTAGTAGCTAATCCCAGCTAGACTGGTCTGGGGTTAGCACCCAAAGCCCGAGACACATGTCGCCCACCTATCCTGGCCGTAAGGCGATGGAAGGTACACTCCACAGCATTAGGGCGCACCCCTCCCCCATCCATCTTAGCCAGTGCACAATGTGATGCTCCATAAAAAAAACATGCGCCAGGTCATCAGGCACCCCTTTCCGCAGGACCAAACTCAGAGTAAACAGGAGTCGTACTCCCGCCTCGGCAGTTTTATGACCTAAGAAATATTAAGGATGCCCCTGAATTAACTCATCAGGTCCTCCAGATGATTCCAGAGGAAAGGAAAAAAATGTTTTTTTTTATCTTACCACAAGTTGCTATGAGAGGTGAATCCTTACAGGTAATTCAGAACATTTTATGTTATCTGGAGCTGGTGGATGTTCGTCCTTCAGCTTGGTCAGGGTCTCCTCAGAAAATGGTGCCAAGCCCTCATCTGTAGATATCTCCCGAATAACTCCTCGAATGTCAAATTCTGCGAACTTTGCAGATATTCTCCTGCTCAGGGCATCATCTAGGTTTTTTACATTTTTCCTAGACCCTCTGACTCTGAGGTGGTCTCTGCTGGCAGGTCCAGACCACCTGGGAAGTCTGCCTCCATATATGTAGGCGGCGATTTGAGCTTTGATTCTAGAAGTGAGAGAAGGGTACCCTATTGACAGATTGTGCATGTATGACCGGTAGAGAGCCCCATAAGGGAAAACCAACAACCAGAACGAAGCTTAATTTGTCTTTTCCTATTAAGCATTGTTTACTAATTTTCCAAGGGCATCAGCCGCAGTAAATCCTGGCTTCTTTGGGGATAAAGGACACCACACCCCTCACTGACCAGAAATATGTAAGAAACCAAGGAAATTTAAGTCTAGATACAAAAGGGTATGGATCCAGCCATCACCCTGAATGCCGGCAGGTGCCCCTCTATGCAAAACTCAGTATTCTGAACAAACCCAGCTTGGGATATCTGTCGCCTGGGCCTGTGTTAAGTTGACAGTTGGTCATGTCAGGTGAAACCAAATAGCACATCCAGAATAATTCAATTAGCTTTTACCGAGTATTAATCAGTTGGCAAACTGGGCACCTATTTTGCTCACATGAGTCATCATCATCATCCACCATTTAAATTGTCTGAAATAAATAATAAAGACCAATAGTACTCCCCAACTCAATTGACTTATGGAAGTAACACACTGGCTTCGTCTAGCAATCGCGAAGGAATTTTAGGTAACCTTTTGTTAAAGGATAAATTCTACTAATAATTTATATAAACAAAGTAATATAGAGCGCCTAAGTATAAAACTTGTCACCAAGATGGCCGACGATGTCAACAAAATTTTTTGCTTCCTGCCAGATGAGGAGAATCTAATTAAAATATAATAAAAAACTCCCTGAGTATTAACTATGTTCCCGCACTAAATTTATTAAACCGAAAAAACTAAAACAAAAAACGTAACTGAATAGAGAGCTAGCTGGGAACACGTCCGATCACTACCGTTATTATACTGTTAAATATTAAATTCACGCTCTCTAGAAGCAATCTTCATCAGTATATATATATATATATATATATATATATATATATATATATATATATATATATATATATATATATATATATTAGCGACAGTCGGAAATCAAAATCTGTGGAATGATGAGATTAAATGACCCTTCTTTTATTAGGAAAAGGAAAATTGTACAATATCAAAGGACCGACATTATTAAATATCAAATTAGTGCTAGTTAGGCCAAAGTCTTTTCTTATCTTATGTTTTCCTTAGTTAAGTTTTATGATGGAGCTATCATAAATGCTTCTCTTTCACATTCAGGTCATTTAAAAGTATTTTTATTCAATCAACTCAGCGATTAGATTCAATTTCTATGGCAAAATTAAGCCCCTGGTCACTGCATCGGGCTCTCTTGCGGGATGATGTTCATCTTCGTCTAGAAATTGACTCTACAAGAGACCAGTCTAAAAAGTAAAAAAAAACCCGTTAGATTTACGAATTATAACATTTCGCCTTTATCGTCTGACGACAAGAGATAGTTTTTATTTCGCACCAACTCTGATGTCGAGACAAAAAGCCTAAAATCTAATTTAATTTTGGATAAAATAAAGCGTTAATCAATTATCCAATTAAACCTCATTAATTTTATATTTAAAATAATCAAGTTTAAAAAAGGTTTTGAAACAAAGTCTCAATCTTTTATTGGTAGTTTTGTTCATTTTCAATTTTTTTGTTTTTGTTCAAATTTGTTTTTGTAGAATTATTCTTCTCTACTTGATATTGGTAAAAAAAAATGTATAGTTATCTAATTATTTTCTTCTTATCCTTTCCCAGGTAATGTTATAGGACTATATGATTATAAGTAAATAGCTTAGGGGAGTGTGGAGGCAACAGCCTCCCTGGAAGTCGTCATAATGTGGTAATCAACGTAATGGCCAAAAGTAACGGCACCGCTGGCTTATTGGATACAGTAACCTGCTTGGCTTGAAGCGGAGCTAACTCAAGGCGTTGCCGTTAAGGTGTTGATAAGGTGTAAAAGTATGGCCAAGTGTACAGGAATATCCGCATACAGGCTCTAAGGTAGGCTAAGCAAGGCGACAACTGTTATTATTCTAAGAGTGCGATTTGATTTGAATAGATAGCTGCAGCTTTGTGACCAAGGAATATTCTAAACACAACGAAAAAAAGAGATTTTAATACACACTAAATAAAAGCCACAACAATAAATTATATATATATATATATATATATATATATATATATATATATATATATATATAGGTACATGAATAAGACGGAAATAGGTTCCGAATACTAATTAGGTAACCAGGGTTATTGAATGGTGATAATGGGAGATTTAGGTTAGTGATTGATTTAGTTCCTTTGAACCTCGAGAGTAAAGCAGGGCAAACTAGGGGGAAGATCTTGGTGACCTTGATTATTCACGGGGTTTCCGAAAACCAGCAGCGGGTGGGGCTACTTTCTCGAAACTCGTGCTTGTCGAGATGCGCGCCTCTTGTCCTCAAGAGGTCACCGCGCGTACTTTGAAGTGGGGTGATGACTTCTCCAAACTCGGATTGAGCTCGCTATCCGGCATCTTGTCCTCAACAGGTCACCGGTTGAACTTCGAATAAAGAAGGGGGGGGGAAGATGACTTCTCCACACTCGTCTTAATCGTGCTATCAGACCTCTTGTCCTCAAGAGGTCACCAGAAGAAATTCGGAGGACGGCTTCTCCAATCCTTGATCCGAAGGTGGTTGAGAGAGGCTGGCGTTGCCTCACGAGACTCTTCTCCCTGACCTGAAGATAAAGGTGTGATGTCCAGCTCTTCCGTGGCTTACAACCGTAACTCACACTTCTCTGGAAAGAGCTTCCTTGAATCGAACTCCTTTCAAGGAAGTGTCGTCTCGAACCCTCGTTATTCGTCGTGAGAACCGAGCGTTTCCTTGCGGGAAAGCGTAAGAGGCAGAGATCAGCGGGTCAGACGGACAACCAGCGGCTAGAGTCATAATAGTCGTTCGCGGCGAACCTACAAAATAGATGAGTGATCTCCCGACCCAAGGGGGGAAGGAGGGAAGATTGAGACGGAGGGGAGGTAGCCTTCGACTTCAACGTCATGCCTCGGTGTGAATTTTGCGTTGAGCTGACGGCAAGTCCCAAAAGGGTGAAGTCCGAGAGGGGAGGGGGCGGAGTTACGGCCCGCTTTCTCTACCGAATTAATATCCTAGGAGGTGGGGAAATACTATTATCCTAGGGGATCCCCCTGCATAAGGCTATTGTAATTATCGGAAATTTCACAATTTCCAAATTTTGAACTTTTGAAATGATTTCCAACTCATTAAAAAGAAGATGCTACCACACTTCCTGTCTCTCTACTTCATATCTCTTATGTTAAAAGAAATCATATTAGACGTTTTGTCGTTCTCATTTTCTATGTAATCAACTCACTCTACTTCATCCTTACTGAGTTTATTACTTTATTTTCTGTGATATGTAGTAGTTCTTGCAATTCCTCTCAAGAATAAGTTATATGATAATATTTAACCATGTCTGAACTGTATTAGTTATTCCATTCTCTTCACTATGTCCATTATGAATCTTAATGCTTTCTTTTACTCAGAACTAGAATTATCCACGTATAGAATGTTTTCTTTCTCTCTCTCTCTCTCTCTCTCTCTCTCTCTCTCTCTCTCTCTCTCTCTCTCTCTCTTTGCCATTTTAGTTATTTGAATCAAGTAAAGATAGTCCCTCCTAAGTCAAAAAGGAGGGATTAACTTCACTTTGTTAATTGGGGTAGAGATGTCCTTTACTTGGTAAAATGAAGGGTATAGGAGGTTATGGGATCGTCATTTTAAGCTTTATATCTCAGTCACAGCCTAAGGGTACACGATCAAAGAACAATTCATATTTGTCTGTAAAACCGCCAAATGGATCCTTATGTATTCAATGAATTAGTTAAGCCTTTGCCTGTAGAAGATCTTTGTCCTGCCATTAATTGGATGAAGCAAAATCCAATACCGTTTTAATTAACTTATTAAAATTTAATTTCTAGAGTTCTACAAAGTTTATAATTTTTAATTGTAACAAATATGTCCCTAAATAAATTTTGTAACAGTTATTTTAGCCTTAGGAGGGATTAGCTTTACTAGGTAAAATGGGAGGGACTATCTCTGCTTGATCAAGATCAAGTTATTCCACTAAACATTGTGTCGTATATTTATTTGGAAATTTAAGCTAAAAATAGAAATCTATGTCCTTACATCTTTTGCATATAAATAAAAAATAGTATTCCTAAGATACGCTCCTGTATCAGAGACCATTAAACGCATCGTTATGTGATACATCAAAGGTTTTCACTTTTTTTGCTTTTGTCCCTGATCCAATTTTAATCATTTGGTACAAAGCCAAAGTCTACAATATTCTTTCGCAACGCAGACTATCATTTAATTAATTTAGAGTGTAATAAAAACTATTTTCAGAACATTCGGAGAAGTAATTTTAACCAAAACTTTTTCGTCAAATCTAAATTGCTTCGTGAAAACAAATTATTTCGTCAAACACAAACTGCTTTCTCACATCCAAATTGCTTGCGTCAAAGCCATTTGAATATTGAGCATTGTAATTTAATGCTGCAAATATGAGACAATTTCTCTGTTTATTATCCTTCATTAATGCACCTGGTTAATATCCTTGAAATTACCGTAATAGGTATCAATCAGGATTATTGATTTATTATTAAGGAAATGATTTGAGTGGATAAAAAATAGTAATTTCTACAGTTTTAAAAACTTAATAAAACATTTAGTAAAGTTCTCGTAAAAGGATAATATGTTGGTTACAATTCTAAAATAAAGCGTTATTCTAGAGTATAGAAAACATTTATATTGAAAGTCGCTTAACTTTTAATTAAATTTTGGGCTCAACTGAAACAAGGCCATTTTACTTTTACAGTTCAGACAAATTTATAATGAGTTTCAAGATTGTCAAAAGAAATTACATTCTTCCAATGTAATTCGACTTGATTTTTTTCATAATTGCATTATTTTTTATTCAACTTTTCAAACGAGATTCATCTTTATCATTAATGGTCGCCAAAAAAACAGCAATCGTGGCCTCTTCCGATTCTCCGAATGGTCTCCCTTAAGATAAATATGATAATCACTGTCAAGATGAAAGACACCAGGAGCTAACAAATTTTAGAATGAGGTGTGGCGTTTCCACCCTTAATGAGCCTTTGAAACAGAAGAAACTTAAGGGAGGGACACCGTTTTTAAATTCAGCTGAGGGTGGACTGGAAAACCCTCTGGTGGATTTGGTAACGATCACATTAGTGCTGCTTTGCCTTATGAATTAAATGAAGGAAAAGATAGTGTGTTGTACTGGGTTATATGTTTGATGCCGTATGTGAATGAAAATGAATGCATAAATGCACAAGAATAAAGTCTTTGGTGCCTGCAGCCAGGGTGCATAACACTAGTCAGCAATGATTTTGCTATTTAGGTATTAGCTTGTGATTTATACTAAATCGAGTATGCTGATTCCGGATCTGTAATCAAAATTGCTCTAGCAAGTAAGATTCCTGAGTTACACACATAATCTTTAGTTACAAATATGGGCAGTATTGCTTCGGCTACCGCAGGGTTGAGGATGTGTTGTGTGTGTTTGGTTCCTGCGTTACACTTCTGCTTTATCACGTTGTCAAATTTAGCCATTATAGTAGTGGTGTTAAAATTGTATTTACCTACAGTGATTAATTCATTTTTCTTTCAGATTTATCTATCAATTAATTTGTAAATGAAAAAGATTGTACAAAAGTATATAACAGGGTATATACAACTAAGTTAAATCATAAGCGGCGAGGATGTATAAATTTTCTAGACAACTTTTGTTATATCTGTGGAAGATATACTCCAAGCAACTAGCGGAAAAGTTTAACTAAAAGAGTGAAAACTTCATACAATTATTACTTTGGTTGTAAAGTTTGCGACCAAGACAAGCCCTGGGAACCTCACAAATATTGTACTGTGTGTTAAACGGGACTCACACAGTGGATAAATGGCAAACGGAGGGGTATGCCTTTTGCTGTAACAATGGTGTGGCGTGAGCCAATAAATCCTGTTTTTTATTGCTACTTTTGTATGACAAATATTGCGGGATTATCAAATAAGAACAAGTCAAAAATTGTATATCCAGATTGTAGGTCAATCAATTAATTTGTAAATGAAATAAGAGTGTACAAAAGTATATAACAGGGTATATACAAACTAAGTTAAATCAAGAAGCGGCAAGGATGTATAAATTGTCCAGACAACTAAGGTTATATCTGTAGAAGATATACTCCCTGCAACCAGCGAACGAAGTTTAACTAAAAAGAGTAAAAACTGCATACAATTACTATTTTGGTTGTAAAGTTTGAGACCAAGACAAGCCGTGGGCACCTCACAAATATTTTACTGTGAGTTAAACGGGGCTTACATAGTGGATAAATGGCAAACGGAGGCGTATGCCTTTTGCTGTAACAATGGTGTAGCGTGAGCCAATAAATCCTGTTTTTTATTGCTACTTTTGTATGACAAATATTGCGGGATTATCAAATAAGAACAAGTCAAAAATTGTCTATCCATAATATAGAGATGCTAATCCCAGTTTCTCCATCAGCTAGTGCAGTTAAAGAAGATGATTAATCGCCTGAAGAGGAGGATAATAATCACGATCAAATATATGAGGATGATTTTAATGAAAAGAAGATCTAGTTGAGAAATCAAGAAAGATTGAATGATTTGGTAAGGGATTTATCATTGCCAAAGAAGAACTCAAAATTGTTGGGTTCCAGACTACAGCAATGGAATCTTCTAGAGGACGGTGCAAAAATATCTACTTTCCGTAAACACAATAGAGGCCTTAACTGCCTTCTATAAATAAGATGGTGCTTGGTTCTGTACTGATTTTAATGACCTCATGAATCAGATAGGAAAGGAGAATTTACCTTGTGAATGGAGACTATTCATTGATGCAACCACTGCTAGCCTCAAAGCTGTGTTGCTACCCAATGTTAACAAAGAACCTTCAATTCCTGCCGCACTTTTGGAAGGTATTCATTACTCGCATCATAAGTGTAATATATATGGTGATCTAAAGGTTATTTCTTTACTTCTTGGACTGCATCTAGGATATACAAAGAATATGTGATTCTTATGCCTATGGAACAGCCGTGATGACAGCAATCATTATATTATCAAAAAGTGGCCTGAAAGAGAGGAACACATAGTTGGCCGATACAATGTGAAGCACATACCTTTGATACATCCAGAGACGATCTACCTTCCACGACTTCATATCAAACTTGGCCTTATCACAAATATTGTTAAAGCAATGGCCCATGATTCTGATGGATTTCAGTATGTCAAAGAGAAATTTGGTTCAAAGAAAACCGATGCTAAGCTTAAAGCTGGCCTTTTTGTAGGGCTGGAGATCAGAGAATTGAGACATGACAGGGAGTTCAGAAATATACTAACTCCACGTAAATTGGCAGCACGGGATACATTTGTCCATGTAGTGCAGAACTACCTTGTTAATTATAGGGCTGAAAAATATGAAGAACTAGTGGACAAGATGCTAAAGGCCATCAACGAATGGGGTGTCAGATGTCTCTTAAGATGCAATTCTTGCATTTGCATATAGATTTCGTTCCATCTAATATGGGTGATATTAGTGACGAACATGGGGAAAGGTTCCACCGAGTTTACAATGAGTTTACAATGATTGGTAGTACCTCAAAAGACTATATTGTCCATACCGAGGAGGTACTTTTTTTTTTTTTTGAAGACCCTATCTAGTAGTTTTAGAGACAGTATACTAAAGTTGAAGGTTCTCCCCTACCCACCTCTCCCACCCAAATTTCTCGAGTTTTGAAATTGGAAAACATACCTGATGTGTAGAATAAAAGTTCACAGTCAGGAATTTTTATAGAAAAGATGAATACCTACACTTCACTAATTTTACGATAACTTTTATAGTTTGGACATAATATTGTTAACACATAATATTCCTCAAATATATGTCCAATCTATTCTTAAATGTGTTAACGGTGGGACTTGACACAACCTCTTCTCACAACCGATTCCATACATTAACAATTTTATATGAGAAGTCGTTTCCACATACATCGAGTTTGTATTTTTTCGGAACGAGTTTTTTGCTGTTATTACGAGTAATGTTTTTATTGTACTCAAACCAGATGGAATAGTCTATATTTTCTATTCCATTCAGGATTTTATAGACTTCAATTAATTGACCTCGTATGCATCTTGTTTCTAGTTTGAAGAGGTTTAATTTTTCAAATCGAGTTTCATAACTGTATTTTCTTAATGAAGGTATCATTTTCGTAGCTTCAGCTTGTACTTTTTCTAATCTTTCAATATCTTTTCTGTAGGAGGGCGACCATACTTGTGCACAATATTCCAGTTGCGATATGCAAGATATCGCAATGATGGAAAGCAGGTATTAAGGCAGCTTCAACGAAAACATGATGGCTGACAACTGCTGTTACCTACAACGGTACGATCTCATATCCAAGTACAAGCGCAAAAGGAAGCCCCGATTCCAAACCTTTGCCTAGAAACGTCTCATTCTTTTCAAACTCGCAATAATTATATCCTTAATTGATCCAAGTTGACAAAGGGAGTCATGTAGCCTAGTTGCATAACTCAGTAACCTTACGTGCTAAGACAAATATCACCACACATTTTGAATCAACGTACCCAAATTAGTTTATTACAACAACATTTACTCAACTTGTAGAGAAAAATTTGAAATATGTTGGCTAGTGTAATGCACGAATACATAGACATAGATGAAAATATTTACATAGACAAAGAGTATGGGAGGGATCAACCTCTTACAACTTGACCACAATCGAAATATTAAGGATAGGTTCATAATTTTATTTTGTATTTATCTTTCCGTTTTTATTATTTCACCTTTTATTTTTATTAATATTTCACTAATTCATCTTATGATGGGTTAATTTCTTATTTTGGGCTCCCTTTCCTCCCTCTTTTGCATACTAATGTTTTGTCTTGTTTTCTGACATTCCTTGATAAAGAACTTGGAATATTCGTTTCGAATTCCTTGTTGGCTATGTTGCATATATATATATATATATATATATACCGAGTGTCCGAGGAAAAAGTTAACCGTAATTTGAATTAGCATAACTCAAAAACTATTAGAGATTTTGGAGTCCTGCAAAGGGTGTTTCATTTAGCAACTATTTATCTGTCGAGTTTGGAAACTTCATTAAATTCCCTTGAACAATATTGATACACTAATGGGTTTAGTGGAGGCTATCAAAAATATGTTTGCGCAAGGAAGTAAAATACTGAAACGAAGCCTAGGAAGGCTAGGCCACCGTGCATTTTCAAGAGAAGCATAGGGAGCCTAGGTAGCCTAGGTCACTGTGCGATTCTTCAAGCAAAGCCTAGGCCATTTTACAGTGGTTTTTCTCTACGCTGTGGTATGGTTTCGTCATTATTGCTTACTAAGCAAATTAAAACGTTTCTGTGTAAAAGTTTACTTGCATAGTTAACAAAAGATCAACGCGTTTTTGTAGTCAGAAACTTTATTAAGACCTGCAGTATTAAACAAGTACAAGATTCATTTGAACAACGTTTTCAAGGTAGGCACCCACCAAGCAAGCCGACAATTTGAAAAAATGTTCTCAAATACCAACATGAAGTTACATGCTTAAATCTAAATAAAGGTCATTCGGGTCGTATGAGAAACATAAGAACAACAGAAAATATCGAAAATGTTCAGATGGCACTTTTTCAAAATCCACATGTATCAGTCAGAAAGAATGGGTTACAATTGTCAAAGTCATCAATTCACTACATTACTAAACGTGACTTAAAATGGCATCCCTATAAGATGCATGCAAGACACCAGCTTCTTGCAACTGATTTTCCTCGTCGTAGACAATTTTTCCAATGGCTTCTCCATAAACCTGCTCGTTTCTTGGAAATATTGTGATTGGTGACGAGGCAGTCTTTTTCATGAATGGAAAGGTAAATAGCCATAACATTCGGCAGTATGCGCCGCTTAACCTCCCCCCTCCCCAGCATTCAACTTTGACACACGTATTTGTCTGCAGAAAGTGTCTCTGTGGATCGGAATATGCAGGAATGGTTTCTTGTCAGCCCATTGTTTTACGAGAATAATTTGAATGGTGCTGCCTACCTGAGCATGATCAACGAAAGGATCTTCCCGGAACTCCGCCAGATTTACGGCAATCAATTCAATAGACTTTGGTGGATTCATGATGGCGCGCCAGCACATAGACAGCTTGATGTAAGAACAAAACTAAGAGAAATGTTTGACAACCGCATTGTCGCGCTAAATCATGCAATTAAATGGCCCCCAAGATCCCCTGACTTAACACCGTGCGATTATTTCTTATGGGGATATCTAAAGAATAAAGTGTATTCTACTCCACCACAAAGCATCAACCAGTTAAGAGATAGTATCACACGTGAAGTCAATAGACTTAAAGAAACTCACAAGTTAATCAAAAGAGTTGTTCAATCAATGCGATCAAAGGTGCAAATGTGCTTGGAAAGAAATGGAGGACATGTGGAAGGAAACAATGTTTATAAAATCAAAAAACGAATTTGTATTACCCATATGAAGAGGTGTTTTTTTAAAAATAGATTTAAATATATTTGTTGATTTTACACTACGAATTTGCCTTATTTTACTTCCTTGCGCAAACATAATTTTGATAGCCTCCAATAAACCCATTAGTGTATCAATATCGTAAAAGAGAATTTAATGAAATTTCCAGAATCGACAAATAAATAGTTGCTAAATTTGAGTCGTTTTGCAGGACTCAAAAATCTCTAACTCAAAGTACGGTTAACTTTTTTCTGGGACACCTTGTATATATATATATATATATATATATATATATATATATATATATATATATATATATATATATATATATATATATATATATATATATATATAACCGTTCCACGCTATTAGCTTAAAGTCGAGGCTAATGCAATAATATTAATTATAGATAGAACTGAGGTTATACTTCTATGGTATCTTTAAGTTCATGAGTGCGACCGTTTCCTACATTTTCAGAACATTTTTTAATGACTTTTATTTGAGCAATCTTTAAATATTTTAACCACTTTTCAATAGTGCCACGATAATAGCCTATTATAGAAAAACAACATGACGACCAAAATTAAGTATCGTAAGAGGTTTATAATGATAGAATATGATTATACAATGTTTGTTTATGCAAAAAAATGTCATATCATAACATCAAAACCTTAAATAAATACTTAATACTTGACATAAGTTTCTTTCTTTTGTAAATCATTTGTTAACTAAACGGGCAATTTTTTTATTTCGAACGCAGAATTGTGCTGGCAGATGTCTCAATTGCTTTCCACAAATCTTCTTTCGAATTAGACTGATTCCTATCCTTGCAAATAGCCTGCTCCAGAATCCCCCATAAGTTTTCGATACGGCTTGAATCGGGAAAGTAAAGTGGCAATAACATCAAACGGTTACCTTTGAGTCCCATCGATGAAAAGCATGCTTGTGTTTTCTTTTCAGAGTGAGACGGGGCATTGTTGTCCTGAAATATCAACCTACGATGCCTCTGCATTGCTATGTTTTGCAGCCATGCAGGCAAAGCTGACTCAAGAAGCTGCCAATAGAACGCCGGTTATTTTTACTCCATCAGCCATTCGAACAGGACAAATAAGTTCATTTCCAACTATTCCTACCCATATCATTACACCTCCTCCGCCGTGTTGGCAAAGAAAACTGATGTGACGCTCTTAGCCTTTTTCAATCCAGCCTTTCCCCCATCCGTTAGGCCTAACAAGAGTTGCTCTGCTTTCATCAGTGAATATTACCATCTTCATGTCTGTCTTCATGTGCTTTTGCGCCCATTCTATCCACAATTCCTCGTATCTGGGCGTCAGAGGAGGTTGTTTTACAGTCTAATGTTCTTCCCCATGTCTCTTAGCAACCAGCATCTCGTTGATTTTGACACTTCTGGCGGACTTGCTTCAGCAAAAATTGCTTTCGATGTTTGTCCTGGCTTTTTCAACAGCTGCAATTTACATTAAGAAGATCTCGGGTAGATACGGTCTTCAGGAAGCCAGAGTCCGACCGCGTCTTCCTTGGCGATGGGTCAGCTAAAAAACGCTTCGTGGTGTCAACACAAGGGCCGATGGAGTTGGCTATAACTGTAGGAGGAGTCTTTTCTTTTACTATCGTAGTTTATTCAGCCTCAGTGAGACCCTTAGCCTTTCCCATTCTCACAATATCGTTCAGCAGCCCAGCAGCTAATAGCGTAGCACACCTGAAGATCATGTTACGTGCTATAAATAACTCTTCAAAGAGGCCAGGGACTAAAATGAAGTTAGGATGGAAGTGTTTCCGTGTAAAGATGCGAAGGCCACATAAGTTACAGCAATTAGAAAAGTATAAGCACCTAAAATATTTAAGAAATGAGTGAAGCTATATATTAGAGAGACCATAAGGATTCGGACACTTAAGTTTCCATCACAAACTTAGGGGAGCTTCAAGCCAAATAATGGTAAGTAACGCATGAATATTTACAGATATATACTAAGCATGTCTATAAGTTTTGCGTGTACAGTGTACATATTAAGATGGATAAAACTGCAAGTTACGTGCAAAAGAGCACTTTTATTCGAAAAATATGGCGTAACCGCACAGATTACCCAATAGACGCAAATGATAACGTACAATATATGTTATTCCAAAAATAATTTATGGTTGTAACAATATATTATTACTTGGTAATAATATATTGCAAATAATTTTTATGACCAATTTAAAAATAAAGTAAGCGAAGTGATAAAAAAATTCTCCACCCTTTCTTTATGTATCTTAAATTTCAATCGAAGCATTAGAATGCATGCAGTCTGGATGAAGGTTGTACTTGTTGCCTGAGTGGAAAATCTGAGAGGGTGACACTTTGTAAAGACTACAAGATTTTATAACAAGACACTTTAATGATTAAAAGATTGTAATGATCGACTATCCAAAAGGTACCTCATAAAATAAATAATATAAACGGTTCCGAAGAATATTTTCCGTGCGTGTAGAATTAAATTTGGATTAAGGATTTCCTGTTGGTGACTCTTTTGAGGGCAGCTCAAAGGAAATGTTTATGGTAATGCATTAGGCATTTGCAACAGATTGCCAGAAGATTGCGTGAAATATTGTGTAAGTCGGCCTTTGAGATGAATACAACTCTACAATGCTGCATTCACACACTTAAACGTGCAATTAGACCAGAAACAGTTTTTTAAGCCATGACAAAGTGACATTGTAAAACACAAGGATTAATGAAGGCAAAGGACGGCAAAATGAAAGCAATTTCTGCTAACAAGACTAAAAAAATACCAGGGCAAAATGTTTGAATTTTCCTGGCTGGAAATCAAATTTAGGTGTACTGATGACCTGTCAATTGCTCTACCATTAATCTACTAGTCACAGTACCTAAAACTTCTCCTGAAATAGTTATCCTATAAAACCGAGTATAACTCCAGGTTCGTAATATCTAAATAATTAATATATATATATATATATATATATATATATATATATATATATATATATATGAAAAAAGCTCACAAAGTGAATGGGAGTCAAAGTTATGTAGGTACACCCACAAAGGAAAAGTGAAAAATAATTCCGAACGCTTTCTTGTTTATTCTTAAAGATCTTTTCAAGAAATGAACAGGAGGCGGGACATACATTGCCTTAAATAGTGGAAGGAGGGATTAGACCACCCACCTCTGAACCTTAATTAGGGGGTATAATATCCTGAAACAAATTTATTTGAGATTTTATGTATGTAGTGATAATAGGGTCTATCATGAACAAACCAGGGCTAAGGTTGAAATTTGGGAACGCGTTAATAGAAATGATACTTTCTAATATATTTCTCGAAATATAATTACTGCATTTTATGACTAGTTGGGCACTGTTCCAGTTTATGCTAGGGTTAAGATTGTACATATGTAGAAAAGGTGTGGATTGTTCTCCATAATAACATTTTGGGCAGTTGTTGCAGCCTATCGAATAGACAATGCCAGGTCCGGGGGGAGGGATTTTTGACAAAGATGCGGTAAATTCTAGTCTTGTACTTAAAAATAACATTTATGTTTAGAGGCCTAAGTAAACGAAGTAATTTCATAAAAATACCAAGACAAAGAAGTCAATAAAATATATATAAAATAGAGATAAATTTGTGCTACCCTGTGTACTTTCTCGACAATTGTTATAAATCCTCCAAGCGTTCCTATTATCAAACTAATGTTAATATCCCTAGGTTTCAGGCCAAAAACTTATTAGTTATACCCTATAACTATATTTTTATTAAATTACATCGTATATATATATATATATATATATATATATATATATATATATATATATATATATATATATAAATATATATATATATATGCCTCCATGTTGGGGGCTGGTATCCTACAAACATAAAATTCTGTCTAAATTTGAGAATCTGGAGGAGCTGTTTCGACCTAACCCTTTGCCCAGGTCAAGAAACATTGGAGCTGTAATCTAAATGGGGGGCTGATTTGGGAGGTACAAATGAGCACACTCGAGCCTGATGCCTTGCAGAGAGTCATAAGGGACATTGGTTAGGAAAGAAAACTCGGACTCCAAATCACTTTCTGTCTTGTAGGTGTTGCCTCTTTAGACAAACACTCGGAGAAGTCAACTCTTAGCTTAAGTTAGATTAGGTTATGTAGGCTTAGGTTAGGTTAGGTTAGGTTAGTGACTTTAAATCCACCTCCTGCCTTGTAGGTTGCTTGTTTTTAGGAAAAGGCTATGCCCACAACTGATTTTGTGTTGGCATGCGGCTAGTAAAACAAATGTTCCAAAAAAGACAAAGATGAATCTCACACTAAGAACGCCCCCTCCCTCAGTCCCCAGCAGTATTTTAATCAGGAGGGGGTGCTAAGAATCTATGGGCGGAATGCTCGTGTACTAGGACGAAGAGATGGAGAAGTGGTAAGACTGTGCACTTAAAATGCTGAAACGATGGTAGGGAGGAGCTAAAAGATAGTGGAGAAGCTGGCGAGAAGATCGGTGGATGTCTGCTGTGTGCAGGAAGTAATGTATAGGGGAGCAAGCTGCAGAGTTTGGGAAGATGCCGGAGAAAAATATAAGTTTTGGTGATCTTATGGAGTATAAGGACTAGCTGGGGTTCGAATGCGGGTGAAGGAGGAGTTAGTGGAAGATGTAATGGTGGTGGAGAGACATACATCAAGGATTATGAAGATTGAAATGGTTTGGTGAGGAAGAGTGGTGCATATATTTTCCGTTTGACAGTAACAGGCTGGCGGAAATGAGGAGAAAAGGGAGGCATTCTGAGAAAGGCTGGAGGATGATGTGGTAGTGGTCGGAAGGAGTGACTTGTTGTTCATCACTGGAGACCTGAATGGGCATTTCGAGGCCAATAGAGATGGTTTCGAGGAGCTTATGGGGAGATATGGCCATATAATTTGAAACAGAGAGGGCTAAAGGATGCTTGAATTCTGTAAGGCAAATGATGTAAGATCATTTATACAATGTTCAAGAAGGCTAAGGAAAAGAAGACTCCCTACAAGAGTGGAAGGACAGCAACATAGATTGATTTTGTACTCATGAAGAGAGATAATCATAGGACAGCAAGGGCCTGTATGGTAATCTCAGGAGAGGCATGTTTGTCACATAGCCTGTTGGCATTGTTAACCCGTGTGAAAAATATGCAGAGTAAAAGGAAATTTAATTGAATCTAAAAGATCAAGGAGTGGAAGTTGAAAAATGAGGAGAAAAGAGAATAGTTTGTGGAGACCATCTGGAGGAAAATAGCAGTAACACATGCAGAGCAGCGACGATGGGGGCCTTTTGAGTGTGGTGGCAGCATCGAAGAAAGTATGTGTAGAGACAACTGGGCACCTGCATGTGGAGAGGGCGACATAGTGGTGGAATGGAGCTCTTCATTCCACCATTATCTCTAGTTGGAGGGCGAGAGAAAGAGGCTTATGCGACGCCTCCTCTTAGCAGAATACTAATTCACCCACGCCAATGCTTTACTATATATACAGAGCCCCGGAAGTGAAAATTTACAGAGGCGCCGGAAGGGGGGGGGGTTTGCTTTATCTATTTAGAGGGGCGCTGGAAGTGATTACGCCATGTGGTGTAATTTCTCGTTGTTACGAGTAGGCTCGTTATAGGCCGCGTTATGGAACGGAAGTGACCTCAAAAGAAGCCGATCGCGAGATTTTCCCGTCGTACGCGGTCTCTCTCTGTGACAATGTGGCTAATGGGGCTGAGAAGGAGTAAATACTCGAAGAAGACTAAAGATTATTAATGAATACATGATCTAATAAGGTAGAATTCTGAAGGGCTTAGGGTCTTAAAGTTCTCGTGTTTGACCTTGGTATCACATTGTGAGAGGTATTATGGAATTGGGCATGCATTATGTTAACTAGGGTGAAAAGCAGGCCCTCTACAGTTTCACACATGCAACATAATCTATTGACGCGTTTTAATGGAGTCACCCAAAGTATTTTTATTGAAATATATGCTCATTTTTTTATGAATAATGGATTTGTTGTAAGTATTCTAAACAACAAATTCAGTGAAACATTTAAATTCCATAATAACAATGGTAAAATTTAAAATAGTTACATTTTCTTTAAAGAAAGATATGAATGGCATTAATTTAAAATTTATATTTAGAAAAACTAGGAAAATTAAACCCAGGTTGAGAAGCTATGTTTTTGGGTAATATTTAATGTGGAATGAATCTTTTCTTGGAACTTCGCTCAATAATTCAGGAATAGCCTAAAAGCAGACTTAAATCGAATTAATAAAAATCATGTCAGCTAAATAGCGCCTATATAAGACACGATAAATAATGGAACAGTCATGAATGCAAAGAGCTTCCTAATAATAAAAACTTAGTTGCTAACACACGGCCAAATAATCTGAGCAAATTAAATGGGTGGTAATGGAAATTTTGTTCAGCCTTTTCCTAGTTAAAAAGTTCCTCTTTCTGAGCAGAATGTGTGCCTTCCTTCAGTATCTCCGGCGTTTGCTTTCTGTCCTATTATCTATTCTTCTTTTCTCCAAACCGACCCTCAGTAACAGCGAAAACTTTGGTCACCAACTCTTTTTTGAATGCAAAGAAAAACCGAGGAGCATGTTAAAGGCACCATCGTTCTAAATATGCTTGGATTAGGGAAACCGAGACAGATTAGTTTTCCTACTCAATGACTACTCTCTTGTATTCCGCCATTCTGAAGTCGGCTGTTGAATTTCACACCTAGAGTACCCTTGTTTACCTTAATCTTTTCCTTTACCTGATTAGTCTAGTGTGGGCTCAAAACGGGTATATAATTGTACTAGTAAAAGGGCGAAAGTTCAAATTATAAACCATCAAATTAATGAGCTATGTACTGACAAATTGAAAATTACAAATTTAGCAAACTTAACACGAAATTGATAAGGAAAATAATATTATAAGATGTCAGATAAGGAAATTGATAAGAAAAATAATATTATAAGATGCAGATAGAAGGACACGGTAATTTTAGAAACTATATGAGAATGCCCATTGTTTGTGAGGCAATGATCCAGGAGTATGGCCATGAAGTCGTGTTCTGCCAAATACCGAGCACGGATAGCGTGAGGTCAGCGAGCATTTTGGTAACCGCTGGAACTTTTCTCATGCAGTGTTGGCAATTGAAGGGAAGCCTATTGCCATCAAAGCGCCAAGAAATTTAGATCTATCTATCACAACTACAAGGGATTGCTCTCTATCATTATTCTGGGACTTGTGGATTTGGACTACAGGTTCATGTGGGTTTATTTCGGAGGTAACAGTCTACTTCCCTTGTATTTCCCACGCCCGACGAACTTCCTGGTGGCGATTGGCCGAACCTGTAACTTCTTGTTGGGGACGATGCCTTTCCCTTAACCAGGTGGCTCATTAAGCCATTCTCCAGGCGCAATCTATCAAATGAAGAAATAATCTTCAACGACAGACTGTCTCGCGCCCCCCGAATTGTGAAGAACGCTTTTGGAATATTCTCAAAGAGATTTCGTTTCCTGCTCACCACACTCCAACTCCACCCAACGCAAGTGCAGTCTGCCGTGCTAGCATGTGTCTGCCTACACAATCTCATAAAAAGAAACAATCCAAGAGCACACAACGTCTTTGTGGACCGGGAGACGGAAAATCGCAACCTTTTTTCTGGCGCATGTAGGAACAATGCTGAACTGACCTGAGACGAGCCACCACTAACTCCTACTGAAGTATCTCGAGCGGGGAAAGAGCTCCGGATGTACTTAAAGGAGTACTTAAATGGCGTTGGTGCTGTACTATGGCAAGGGGGCATGATTTTAAGCTTCCACAACGTGTACTTTGTAATAATGTCATAATAAAAATATTAAGTAAAGTAAAATGTATTGTTCAAATAATATAGACCTAATTCATGGTATTATTATTGTTACTACGAAAGATATGAAAGTAATCTATATTTTACTACTACTTTTAGACAAATAACATATATAGTAATAAGAAATAGTATTGAAAAGAGTATTGCATTGAATATCAATATATTTATAAAGAAACTCAAAACAAAAATAAGAAATTATTAAATTATTGCTTAAATATGAAATTTATTAAGCAAAATCATTAACAGGGAAGGACAATGTGCTATCAATGGACAAGGAAAAATTGTTTCCATGGGTCAGGTTCATTTTCTCAAAGATAATACAATTGTTAAAATCTAATACAGTTTTTAGAGGCTAAGGGGGCAATCTACGGCAGACTCCTTGGAGGATTGTCCTCGGCTCTCTTCGGCGGCTGGTGTCGACGCCTGCAACGACCCACCCAATATGTTGGAAAAGCTGGAAAGGTTGTGCCTCGTCCGTGGAGACCATCCAGGAGGACTTTCCAAGCCTGTGAGAGCCAAGTAATAGGCGTAGGGCTTCCTGGAGGAGCCTGGCTACAACCAGGATATACTTGCTGGGGTGGTGGTGGTTTGTGTCCGTATGGTTGGGCATGAGTGTGCGGTGGCACGTCAGTCTGTCGCCAATGCACAAGAGCTGCAAATATATCCGTTTGCAAGCCCTGTCATCGTCCCCAAACCGGCATCCACGCAGTGCACCGTTGAGCTAGCAGAATAAAAAGTAGTCGCTAGAGCCCAGATCTGGACTGTAGGGGAGATGGTTGAGCTCCACGAATCTGCACTCAAACAGGGCAGCTTTTGCAACTCTGGCCTTGTGGACAGGGACATTGTCGTGGAGGAGCAGGACACCGCGTGTCAACTTGTCACGCCGCTTCTTACGGATTCACTTCTTCAACCCAGCCAGTTCCTCGGCGTAATATTGGCCTGTGATAGTCCTTCCGCGAGGCGCATAGTCCACCATTAACACTCTCTTAGAATCCCAGAAGATGGTGGCCATGTTCTTCAAGACTGAGGGTTGGGTCCGAAACTTATTGGGGGTCGGAGAGCCCCTGTGCTTCCAGGCTATACTCTTGAGCTTGGTTTTGGGATCCAAGTGATGGACCCACGTTTTATCACCTGTCAGTATGTGTGACTAGAATCTCGCCAGGTCTTGGTTGTACAGGAGCAGCAGTTCCTCCGAACTTTGACGACGTTGAAGTCGATCACGGGGCGTGAGGTTTCTAGGGACCCAACGGGCAGAGACCTTGGTCATTGCCAAATTGTCGCGGATGATGTTGATAACAATTTCATATGATATTCCAAGTTCTCCCTTAAGTTTCTTCGATCTTCACCCGTCAATGTTCGAGGATCCTCCTCTTCACACGGGCCACATTGTCCTCGTTGGTCACGTCTGACGGGCGTCCTAGACGGGGGTCATCTTCAAGGGACTCACGACCATGGAGGAACTCCATATTCCAGTGAGCAATGGTTGCATAGGAAGGAACGGTGTTAGTGTACACTGCAACCATGCGTTCATGGATCTCTTTTGCATTTTTGCCTTCTTTGGTAAAAAGTTTGATCATTGCGCGGTGCTCAACCTTCTCTATTGTTGAAAGATTTGTGACTGACGATCTGCGATCAGCTACTGCTTCTTAAATAGACGAGGCAGGAGCGTGCGGCTGCAGGTCCTGACTTGTCATAACTTGTCCTAACACCCCCACAAACAGCGATCCCCCTTCCTCTGTTTTGCCCTACCGATTCGCCAAACTTATTGACCACCCTTCGTAGGTTAGTATCCGCTCTGCTAAGGGAGGGATTTTACTTGCATATAAACTGCTGTTAAATTTGAAAATGAACACGAATCTTTTCCTCATTAGCTCAAGTGTAAAAGATAGTTTCTTTATTTTTATAATCCTAAATAGCACTTTATGAGCGGTTGAATATGTAGGGACTTATCTGTGTGTCTCTCAGAAATACGTGTATGAATGTGTTCAATTATTTGATGAAGCGAAATTTGTGGAGCCAAAAGGCCTGTATAAGAGGGAATAAATGAGGTTTATTGTCTTCTGAAAACCTTAATGGCTCTATGTTGCAAGGAATCGTCATCTTTCCTCACAGATCGATCGCCTGTAAGACTTATAGGGCTATCATAGACCATTTTTTCAAAAACGCAACCTGTGTTCTGACACGGATCATTTCTCTTTACGTGCAATATTGCAGTTAATTATGTAACATTGGAATAATGTGTTTAGTCACAGTGAGCTTTTATAATTAAAAATAGTCTTGAACTGAAGTGTAGCCCATTAATAATTATATACCATCGTGACTGGTAGCCAAACCGTGAGAAAAATGCATTTAGCAAAGTAAGCGCCAAACACAGTCTCGGATATAACATCCTTAAGTAGGTATGTTTCTATCCACTTAGTTAAGCGGCAAATGACAGTCAGCAGATATTTATATCTCTATTATGTTATGGGGAAACTATGTAATATGTCCATGCCAATAGTGTGAAATCTCAATTTTAGAGCCATGAATTGTAGGAAAGACAAGATTGCGAATCGTTCGGTTATGATTGCTGCATGCCACCGAAAAGGAGTCGCCAGAATTGCATCAAGCCTAGCCCTTGTCGCTGGGGAAGCCCGTATACCTCTTTACCCCCTCCCTAAAAGGAATCTGGTAGTCGACCTTACACAGATCTAATTCTGTAATAAATTTGGCCTTCTCGATTATATGCAAATTCTGATCGATCAGGGGAATCTGTTTGGCGTCGAATACGGTGAAGGTGTTTAACTTCATGAAGTCGATGCAAATCCGGTAAAAATTGTCCCTCTTCTTCACCATGACGACCGGTAAATAATACCCTGACTCAGAGGGCTCTATAATACCCATCATCAATAGCTTCTCTATCTCCTCATTCAATGCTTTTCTTAAGTGAATGGGGAGAGGCTACCGCTTCGATCAGACAGGTTCGTGGGTAGTGAGCCGAATATTATGCTCAAACCGGATAGCACAACCAGGGATATCCGAGAATACATCTGTGAATTGGTTGAGTAGCGCTTGTAACTGGGTCTTACGGGCGATCGGATGCTGAGGGTTTATACTCAAGTTGGTCGATAGGGAATCGGGGGTATCTGGCAAGACGTTAAGAGGACATTCCGCGTCTTGTTCCATGCAGGCAACTTGTACGACGAGCAAGGTGTCAAGCGGGTAGCTGGACTCCAATTCAGATTATTCTTCCATAGCCACAAGTTGGTTGACACAAGCGCATCGATGGTACTTTTTAAGCATGTTCACGTCCAATAGCTTAGTACCAGATGGGGTTTGGATCAAAAAGTTGACGGAAGGCGACTCTCGTTTAATGGGAATGGGCCCTTCGATTGGCCCAAATGTTTGTTGTTCTCTGTGGAGAGTAGTAAAAGGACTTCGTCACCGGGTTTAAATTTTTCTTCTTGGGACTCACAATCGAATTATGTTTTATACTTGCCTAAGTTTGTCTCGGTGTTCTGATTCACGATCTCTGCGCACTTTCCTAAACTCTGCCTCAGGTATAGGAAGTGTGCGTAGGATGATTGAATCTCCTGGTCTAATTTCGAATTGGAAAAGATCTACGTTAAATGTTGAGAGGCTGTTTAACATTATGTCCATGCAGAAGCTCAAATGGGCAAAACCTGAGGTTCGATGGGAAATTAGCAGGTATGCGAAAAGGGCTACCGGTAACAAACGTTGCCATTCCCTTTGGTTGTTCGCGCACAGTTTCTCGCGATGGATTTGAGGGAGTCGTTGAGCCTCTCATATATCCTGTTATCAGCTGGGTAAAAATAGGTGGTATACAGGAGTTTTATCCTAAGGAGCTTGCTGACGTACTCCATCAGGAGTATTCTTATCAAACAAGAACTTTACCTGGTGGCCGCCGGGACATGAGATGCTCGGAGGAGAAGAAGATTCCGATGGTGTTGCCGGAAGCGCAAGAAAAGAGTGGCTTTGGATACGACGGCCCAGTTACCTTGTCAAACTTGCTTCCATTTTGCAGGATGAATTTACTTTAGTTTGACTTAGGTTTGGGAAAAGAGGGCTGTTTTATTCTATTCTTTAGTATAAAGGTTGTGGCTTGGTAAATAAATGTCGGCATCTTCTGTGCACTTATTGAATATGAGGCACCGCCGGTCTTTTACAAAAGATCTGATTTCAGCCGGAAGTGCATCCAACAATTGGTCACTCAGGAATAAGTCAGCGAGGGCATCCTAGTCATACGGGATTTTTAAAGCATCGAGTCAAAATTCGAGGTGACGCTGGAGGGTGTAGCCAAACTGACTATGTTTGGCTTGGCTGAAGGCCGGCATGTCTAAATTTAGATAGGTAAAAGTCTCTTGTCATGTTATATGTTTTAAGATCAAGTAATCAATTGTTGCGACTGAGGGGAGTGATATTCATATATCTCGGAGTTGCAAGTTTAGCAGGGGCAAAATTAAGCCAGTCCATCTGCCTCGATGCCTCAATGGTTGATTTCAAAGATTTTCTCGAATTGGATTAAGAAGGCTTCAAAACCTTCGCCTTTCATGAAAAACGGAAGCTTAACAGACGTGGTAAGGGGAGCTTTGGACCTCGAGCTGATGGATAGCATCTCATTCTAGGTTCAACTCAATTCAGGTTCATGAAGGCAGATTCCTTCCCTTTCTTCTCTTAATATTCTTTCATCTAGTTCTTCCCTTTCTCTTTTTTTTCTTTTTCTTCTCTTTATCTGTTTGCTTCAATACAAAAACCTACACAAAGGGGTAATAAGAAATGAGTAATTTCTTTTTTACAGTTTCTAATATCAAAACCTTTAGTATAGAAGAAGATCAACCTTTATAATCTGTCATAGGTCTAAAAGAAATGAGATCAGATACTACAGGTGCCCCTAAAAGCTAGACACCAGAATATACTATTGATGTCGTATGGTGACCCTAAACACCGGACACCAGAATATAATATAGATGTCGTAGGGTGACCCCAAAGACTTGACACCAGAATATAATGTCTCAGAGTCGACCGTCGATGCTAGCCAAGGATTGACTCTGCGGTGACTTGGGAAGTGAGCACACCATAAATTGAATATAGATGCCAGTGCGAGGGTTAAATAATCGAAATCAAGTGCAATTGGCATAAATAATCAATTATTAGATGTTTGGGGTTTTAGAGAAACTGATTGTAGAAAAATAACTTTACTATATACAAAGAAAGTATTATTAGCAAAAATAAATAAATAACAACAAATTAGATGATACCCGGGCTACCAAACGGGTGGGGGGATACTATTGACGCGGACTAGAGCCTAAAAGGGAAGGATGTACATTGATTACTTGCGGGAAAGGCGGAGCGAGTGAAACTGAAGGGGAGGCTCACTTAATGACTCTTTGACTAAAAGCTTTGGATACGACGAATAAGCATAGCGCTGCAAAGTTCCTATTGCAAAATTACTTTTTCTTTAACCTAGCTAAGTAATGATCGAGGGATCACTCCAGTCGAGAACGAAGTTGATACCCCAGTGATAGATGCTTGTCCTTGTCTATCGTCTGTCTGGCGGGAACTCTGGCTTTAGGTATGAGCAAAGCCGGGTAGAGGTGACGCGTCGCGTTCGTAGCTGGAAGCCGTTAGGAGGCAGAGTGGGACGTACGAGAGTGTATGTAGCTGCTAACCAAGACGGGGCGGTATGGTACTAATTTCTCAAAGCTTTTTTTTGAAGCCTTTATACTGCCTCAGTGGAAGAGGGGAGCCAGTAGCCCTAAAAGGGGGACAGTGATCTTATTAGACTTGGCGCACCACGGGGGTTGCGGAGGATAGTATCGGCGCACTTAACGGCTTCGCACGAAGGTCACCTACGTCGTAAGTCTGGCGTCGATCAGGCGATGAGACGGAGAAGAAAGAACCCAAATGGATGACCCGGTCGCGCGAAATCTTCGCTGCTCCCTTAGGGCTTTCTGGTCGTGCAGGTGTATCTTAATCAGGCGCCACGGGTATACGTTAGATTTTAGGGGGGAGGAGTAACCTTCTCTCGCTGACAATGACAAATTAAATCAATCAAAGGGATAGGAATTAAAATTTACAATTTCAATTAAAATAAGCTTTATAATAACAGGGTCTGGTTTAAAAATACCGTGGGATATATTAGAGTTAGTTCAGGAATTAATAAAGGAGTATTGACGCTATTTCTTTTAATAAGGTCGTCTGAGTCGTAAATAAACTTCACCGAATTCCAATTGTTAGGATGACCATGTTCAGATAAGTAAACAAAGAAAAACACATTGCGTTCAAATCTTCTAATATTGTTATTTTGTGGGGACAAACAAACATTAAATGATTTTCCAGGTTACCCAAAGTAGTGCTTAGTACAAACTGAACAATCGATAGCATAAACCCGCCTTATATTTTTGGTATTATTGTGAACCAACATTTTGTACCTAGTAGACTCATATTTAAATATGACTGAAATATTAAAACATTTTAAATATTGGGAAGTAAGGGGAAGGCCACAGATTACTGTAAAATAAGAGAATTCTTAAAATTGAATTTGGGAAGGATTTCAATTCTGCAAAGGTCTTTTAAGCCGAATCTAGGCACCTGGCAAGAAAGTTGTGGGAGTAACAGAGGTTATTAACTATTTCAAAGGTATTGTAAATTCATTATCGAAGAATTCAGGGCTAACGACTCGCAACCTTGGGAGAAGCTTTCATGTGAATACCGAAGGTTTGACTTTATCCCAATGACGAGAATAAAAGTGAATGTACGAACCAGCATTGGTAGGATTTCGATAGACAGAAAATTTAAATTTAGCCGGAGTTCTAGGACTTAAAAGATCGAGAAACAGGTGGAACCTATTATTCTCAAGTTCAAAGATAAATTTAATAGAAAGAACCAAAGAATTGAGATTCTTGAGGTAACTCAGTACATCCTTAGAAGTACAACATTAACATGTGATATCGTCTATGTATCTAAACTAAACAATGGGAAAATCGATAAGAATGGGGAGGAAAGTAGTTTTAAAAAATCTTTTTAATACTATTATTGACCTCATATCCACATGCACCAAAAATTCTTTTAATGTCAAATTTTACCTTCAAAAGTTTGGTTTAGCTATGGGAAACTGTTTATTTCCTGTCCTCTCTAATTTCTATATAGATTTTTTAAAACTACTTTCTTTTCTACTATTATCTATTTTGTACGGTGCAGCTCTACAATTTTAAAGCCTATCTTCAAGGCCTTCGTTCGTAGACAACAATAAGCCACGGAGTTTTTTGATCTGGAGAAGACCTATGATACTGTTAGGCGATACGTTTTTAAGGGTTCACTTCACTCGATGGGGGCGAGGAGACGCATATCAATCTTTACTTTGAGTTTTTGCGAGATCTTTGAATCCGTATACAGGAGGGTGCAGCCCTCTCCTGCTTAATAGAGCCCGGAGAAAGAGTCGTTTAAGTAAGTGTTCTCAGTGTCACAATATTTTATGTGGGCCTTAAAGGTTTCACGTAGAAGATATCCCGGTAAAGCCTGCGTGTACAATCCATTCGATTCTGTTTTGGTGCGGCTGAAATCCCGACTCTAGATCGTGGATTCCAAAAGACATTCAACCGCATCATTTGCTATCCTGAACGCATGGTTTGGGGTTGTCCTAGGCAAAGACTGAGGTAGTACATTTCTGTCACTATCTACGGCTCTACCCAGAACCGTAATGTAAGTGGTAGATTTGAACCGTTTGCTTTTCTTGTCTTCGACTGACGCCGGACATGGTAGACTTATATTCGAGGCCTAAGGTTCGCTTGTACTCGTGCCATGGGCATTCTTCTTTCATTAATCTTCAGCACATGGTGTACTGATAGGGATACTACATTACTTTTCTTCAATCTTTTGTTTGTTCGAAGCTTGACTAAGGTTGCGAGTTTTACGTATCCGCAGACGAGGAAGTATTTCGTAAGTTAGACTTATTCAACCACACTGGCTTCTATCTGGTGACTGCTGCCTTGCGCACGTTCCCCATTGATAAAACACTTATTGATGCCGCGAAGATGCCACTCGCTCTGCGTTCGGAATTATTTTTCACTTTTCCTTTGTGGGTGTATCTACATAACTTTGACCTCAGTTCACTTTGTGAGCTTTTTTCATATATATATATATATATATATATATATATATATATATATATATATATATATATATATATATATATATATTAAAAAAGCTCACAAAGTTAACGGGAGTCAAAGTTATGTAGATACACCCACAAAGGAAAAGTGAAAAATAATTCCGAACGCTTTCTTGTTTATTCTTAAAGATCTTTTCAAGGAATGAACAGGAGGCTGGACATACATTGCTTTAAATAGTGGAAGGAGGGATTAGACCACCCACCTCGGAACCTTAATTAGGGGTTACAATATCCTGAAACAAATTTATTTGAGGGGTTTTTTTTATGTAGAGATAATAGGGTCTATCATGAACAAACCAGGGCTAAGGTTGAAATTTGGTAACGCGTTAATGGAAATAATACTTTCTAATATATTTCTCGAAATATAATTACTGCATTTTATGACTGGTTTGGCACTGTTCCTGTTAATGCTATAGTTAAGATTGTACATATGTAGAAAAAGCGCGGATTGTTCACTGTGATTACGTACATTGGCTTGATGTTGCTTAACCCGGACATCTAGTTCATTCTCGCTTTTTCCATAATAACATTTTGGGCAGTTGTTGCAGCCTATCGACTAGACAATGCCAGGTCCGGGGAGGTGAATTTTTGACAAAGATGCAGAAAATTGTAGTCTCGTACTTAAAAAAAACATTTATGTTCAGAGGCCTAAGTAAACAAAGTAATTTCATAAAAATACCAAGACAAAGAAGTCAATAAAATATATATAAAATAGAGATAAATTTGGGCTACCCTGTGTACTTTCTCGATAATTGTTATAAATCCGCCAAGCATTTCTATTATCAAACTAATGTTAATATCCCTAAGTTTCAGGCCAAACACTTATTAGTTATACCCTATAACCATATTTTCATTAAATTACCTCGTATATATTGATATATATATATATATATATATATATATATATATATGCCTCCATGTTGGGGGCTGGTATCCCACAAAAATAAAAGTCTGTCTAAATTTGAGATTCCAAAACCCATCTGCATACCCCAAATGAGGTCTAACCAAAGATTTGTACCGGGAAATTACTATATTTTTTGATTTGTAGGCAAAATCTCTATATATTAAACCGAGCACTTTTTTAGCTTTCTTGCATGCCTCCATCGTCGCAGACTATAATACCAAGATCTTCTAATTCTGATAACTTTTCCAGTGGCAGGCCTTTTATTGTGTAGTTATATTCTTTGTTTCTGCTCCAATGAGTAGTACCTTGCATTTATCAATGATGTCTTTCATCTGCCAATTTTCTGACGATTCCACAATGTTCTTTATGTCTCTCTGGATTTTATGTTGATTGGCAAGTGTTATTGATTTACAATCCTGCTTTGTATCGTTAGCAACTTTGAGAATAGTCTTACTATGCCTTTATATATGTCGTTTACATATATTAGAAAAAGCAATGGACCCAGCACCAACCCCTGTGACACATCGCTTGTTACGTCTCGCCCTCTTGATTAGGGACCATTTATGACTGTACGTGGTTTCCTTCCGTTGAGCCAGTCTTCGATCCACTTCAATACATTTTCACTGATTCCATGAGTGGCAATCTTCTTAAGTAGACGCTTGTGCGGAACAATATAGAAAGCGTTTTGAAAATCTAAGTATATTATATCTGCTGCTCTATTCGTGTCATACTCTTCGATGACGGTTTGAAAAAGTTCTAACAGATTTGTTAAACAGGATTTGTTTTTCGTAAAACCATGCTGCGTTTGGTAGATGATACCCAATTTGTCTAAGGCCCCAGTGACACCAAGATTACGACCTGTTTCCGACCACCTGCGACCGTAAATCAAGCAATCGGTCGGCGACACAAAACCTAAAAAGAGGTAGTCGCAGGTGGTGGGCGAGTAGTCGTGTGACCGGTGGGCTCCTCTTGGCAGACTAGTAGCTCACTAGTGGGCGTCCGGGTGGTGATCGGTGTGGCTGCCACCTGGCATCGGGCGCCCACGATCTACGAGTAGTTGGCCACTGGTGACCAACCAGTCGGCTACTACTCACGACCATCAAACTTCTGACAGGTATCTGGCGACCACCTCTCGTTTGCAACAAGTCTTCGTAGGTCGCTCACTGTTCGGTGATGGGTGGCCCATCAATCAGTAAACGGTCGGCCAGCAGTCGTCAATTTATAATGACCCTATATATAGGGTGGCTTGTGATGCCCCTGCATACACCTCTGCCTACCTCAGTAGGGCAAACACCATGGGCACTCCACTAGCACCTCACCAACTAGTGATTCTTGCACAACTCGCACTTCAAGAACAGCAGGATGTCATTGCAGTTATCCTTCTCCTGTATCGTCTGAGGCAACTTTTGAAACCCACAAGGTGGAGGTGTTGGATGCGCCCCTGGATATATCGGCGTGTACAGTACGGCAACTACGCTAACCTGATGGAAGAGCTGCAGATAGAAGCACACGGTGACTTTGGAAACTATATGAGAATGGAATCCTCAATGATTCACGAGATTTTAGTGCAGGTATCCCCAAGTTAGACAAAGATAACCACCAACTACAGGCAAGCCCTGCCTTCCCGACTCAAGCTCGCAATTACTATCCACTTCCTTGCAACCAGTGATATAGTTACCACAGTCACGCTTACAGTTTTCGAGTGCCTCACAACACAATATCTGAGTTTGTGCCCATTGTTTGTGAGGCAATGATCCAGGAGTAGGGCCATGAAGTCGTGTTCTGCCAACTACCGAGCACGGATGGAGTGAGGTCAGCCAGCGTTTAGGTAACCGCTGGAACTTTTCTCATTAAGGGGGCAATTAATGGGAAGCATATCGCCATCAAAGCACCAACGAATTTAGATCTATCTATAACAACCACCAGGGATTCCTGTCTATTATTAAGCTGGGACTTGTGGATTTGGACTACAGGTTCATGTGGGTTGATGTTGGAGGTAACAGTTTACTTTTCTTGGATTTCCCGCGCCCGACGAACTTCCTGGTGGCGATTGGCCGACCCTGTACCTCCTTGTTGGGGATGATACTTTTCCCTCAAAAGGTGGCTCATGAAGCCATTCTCCAGGCGCAATCTATCAAATGAAGAAATAATCTTGAACTACAGACTGTCTCGCACCCCCCGGATTGTGAAGAATGCTTTTGGAATACTCTTAAATAGATTTCGTTTCCTGCTCACCACACTCCAACTCCACCCAACGCAAGTGCAGTCTGCCGTGCTAGCATGTGTCTGCCTACACAATCTCATAAAAAGAAACAATCCAAGAGCACACAACGTCTTTGTGGACCGGGAGACGGAAAATCGCAACCTTTTTCCTGGCGCATGTAGGAACAATGCTGAACTGACCTGAGACGAGCCACCACTAACTCCTACTGAAGTATCTCGAGCGGGGAAAGAGCTCCGGATGTACTTAAAGGAGTACTTAAATGGCGTTGGTGCTGTACTATGGCAAGGGGGCATGATTTTAAGCTTCCACAACGTGTACTTTGTAATAATGTCATAATAAAAATATTAGGTAAAGTAAAATGTATTGGTCAAATAATATAAACCTAATTCATGGTATTATTATTGTTACTACGAAAGATATGAAAGTAATCTATATTTTACTACTACTTTTAGACAAATAACATATATAGTAATAAGAAATAGTATTGAAAAGAGTATTGCATTCAATATCAATATATTTATAAAGAAACTCAAAACAAAAATAAGAAATTATTAAATTATTGCTTAAATATGAAATTTATTAAGCAAAATCATTAACAGGGAAGGACAATGTGCTATCAATGGACAAGGAAAAATTGTTTCCATGGGTCAGGTTCATTTTCTCAAAGATAATACAATTGTTAAAATCTAATACAGTTTTTAGAGGCTAAGGGGGCAATCTACGGCGGACTCCTTGGAGGATTGTCCTCGGCTCTCTTCGGCGGCTGGTGTCGACGCCTGCAAAGACACCAACCAATATGTTGGAAAAGCTGGAAAGGTTGTGGCTCGTCCGTGGAGACCATCCAGGAGGACTTTCCAAGCCTGTGAGAGCCAAGGGATAGGCATAGGACTTGCTGGAGGAGCCTGGCTACAACCAGGATATACTTGCTGGGGTGGTGGTGGTTTGTGTCCGTATGGTTGGGCATGAGTGTGCGGTGGCACGTCAGTCTGTCGCCAATGCACAAGAGCTGCAAATATATCCGTTTGCAAGCCATGTCATCGTGCTTCTTCAAGCTTGCATGCCTATAGGCCCAGACAATGGCCAAAGGTGACCCGTTCGTTTGTAGTTGCTCTGATCTTGTTGAAAAGTTTCTCCCCCGTCACCAGTTCTCTTCACCCTCTCGGCCAGGTGCACTAGAGCCTCCTCAATCATGGCCGTCTTTGTGAGCGATGAGTGTTTCTTCAGGAGAGTGGTGCTGTTGCTGTCACTTGCGACCTCAAGTTCCTCTGGCTGGGCCTAGGTTGACGCTCCAGCAGCCTGTGAAGAGACCAGGATGTAATGTACATTCAACAACACTTTTCATATAACACATCATAAAAATAATATATAGGTACTATAATACCTTCCTATGTATGAACATGTTCTAGCACATGCCACATACTTGGGGGTTGGCCGACTCGAGACAGAGCCACAGTTTAAAATAGGGACCCAGGCTCTCCGATCCCCCTAAAGGGAGTTATCTGTCACACATTATTATAAGAAAGGTATTTCATCACACTTACCCCCAACTGACGACTCTCGATGCGCATAGTGAAGTGTGAATCCAGGAAGCGGAAGCTGATCATCTTCCATTGCTGACGGGGTTTGAATGGCTTCGCAGCTTGGCCAGACCTCCACTTTTTCAGTTTGCTGTAGATTGTACGCATGGACTCAAGCCAAGTCCAGATCAAGGTGGCTGTGAAAAAACCCAATTATAATAATTTATAACATGATGTTTAAGACCGATGAAATATGAAAATCAATTTCTCTCAATTAAATAATAAATGTTATGACAAAGTATTACTTCGAATGGCATTATATTAGAATGAGTATAAAGTTTCAATGACAAGTTGAATTACTCTGGTTATTTGGAACAACAAATTATATAAATTATAATTTTACACGATATGAGCGAGTAATAAAAAATAGTTTTAAAATTTAAACATAATGTGCGTGACAACAAATTACTTACGATTAAGGCCCATCTCCTTGGCCTTCTCATAATACATTGGGTCATAATACATTGGGTCAGCATCAAACCAGACGGCGAGTTCATCATCCTGGTCCTGCGTCAAGTCGCCAACTTGGTTGCCTTAGTAAGCCTGTCACCGGTAGGGCTGGGGTCTCTCGCTGGAGGCCTCCGTGAACAAGTCATCCTGGGGCAACTGCTCAAGCAGGGGTGGAGTCGGGCTGAAATGTATATGCATTAAATCATTTTTCCTGTTTCACAGGTTTATTGGGACGTAGAATCACAAATAAATGAAATACCTACATGAAAAGGTACCCTTTATAGTCACTAAAATACGGTAATTCACCTACTGGAATCAGCGGGAACAGGTAGAAACGGTAGAAGCAGAAGTGAGCGGGATGCGGCAAGCAGATTTTGCAGCACTTTAGTTTCCCTTCCAATTAGGGAAAAGCCTTTAAAGTAGCCAAAAATACATCACTTTTATTGTAGTTTATTGTATTTTTATCAATCTCTTATATAATTGTGAGCTTAATATTCCCAAAAAAATACTTACAAAAAATTCTTTCTTTGTAGGAGTAATTCAACAATGAATACAACTTTGAGGAATGTATTACAAATTGAGGTATGTGAGAAGACGTCTCAATGAGAAATTCTATCCGGACTCTGTTATGAGTACCATTAAATACTCAACGTCTCTGTTGGTCTGATCCGTAATTAATGGTAAGGATACAACTATGTATATGTGTTATTGGTACGAAGTGGCAGAATCAATATCAACAAATTTTGTAGACAATATTTATTTTCTCATATACGTGACTGGAGTGTAGATCAAGAAAAGTCATTTGATTTTTGCCTGAATTTCTGCAATCAAGAAATATTCGCCTTATTAAATCATCAGGTAACTAGGCTCGATAGAAATTCGAGAGAAAATTCGAGAAAAAAGGCCAAAAAATAAAAGCGTAGTCAAAAACAACCAAATTAAGCTAACATAAAGACAAATATGGGTATGGAATCATGAGGGTGAGCTACAAAGCATTGAGGCCTAGAAATTCTGACTGAGTCGAGATAAAGATGACCATAATAATTGGTAAATATGTACCCTATATGTTAATGATATTCAAATATACTTTCTTGCTATCTTTTTTCATATATCTACAAATTTATAAATACTGTGTATTTAACACATTAAATAAAAAAGGAAAATTTTCTATGAGGATCTAATCTATAATTTGCGTTAACTAGACCAAGAGTTAGCTTCCCAGACCTTGCCTGAGGAACGATCCTCATCCAAAGCAAGTAAATGACTATCTAACGGTCCTAAATTTGTACATTCATTTTTGCTCATCAAGGTATGGCGAGGGTTCACTTCAACGCTTGGGCGCGCTATATGTCATAACTTTTAGTTAAGCTGCAATAGTCTTAACCATGCGTGTGATCATTGCAACTTAAAATCATATATACCCTTTTGTTTGCTAAAGCAAGTGAACGAAAATTCCGCAGTTTGAGTGAAGGTAAATGTAAAGGTTAATATTGTCTATTGAAATGTCTTTATTAGGAAATTTTGAGAGGTATATTGGTTATTAGATTTAATGAATACCAAATTAGGAGGCGCACTAATCAAAAATTCTTAGGACAAAAATAGACTGATCAATTTCATATATATATATATATATATATATATATATATATATATATATATATATATATATATATATATATATATATATATATATATATATATGTGTATATATATATATATATATATATATATATATATATATATATATATATATATATATATAGATAGATAGATATATGTCAGGGTAGGTATTTTATCTCTGTTAACGACTCTGATTTCTGCATATTTGTGGTGTGTGGCGTCGGTTCTCTTTTATTCCTATCATAATACTGTATACTCAGTTGCTCATGATCTGAAAGAAGAAATAGCATAGTTGAATTCAAATCTTCCAAAAATTTGGAAAAGGCAAGCTGTGCTGCTTAAAGTAAACACCCCGGAGCTTTAAAGCAAAAATATATGAGTGCTTGCGGATGAATCTGAGAACGGTGGAGAGGATGAGTAAAAAGGTAGGCTGGGCTGTGATTTACGAGGATACGCTGCTTTAGAAAACTCACTAAATCGATATGATATTAAAAGAATTCGCTAATCTGTCATTTTGAAAAAAAAATTTAGGAGCACATTTGGTGACTGCCTACTTGTGGTATGAGTTGCCGTACTTAACAGAGCCCACTACTAACCTATATTAAAAATAAATAAAGATAGATAATTAAATAACAACGATGAATAAAAACGCTAAAAAACATGAACAAAAAAAAGAAAACAAAGCAAATAGAATCTGTCTCGGAGATGCCAGCTATCAATGACAACGATCCAAGCAACGCAATGAGATTCATAGACAGAGAGAAGGCAGTATCAGATTCTCTCATCAGGTAGTTATTAGATTAAGGAATCCTTTATTATTCCGACAAGAAGCTGGACAACAAATTGAATGATCTCCTCAACCGTAGAATGGATTGGTTTTTCTTAAACAGGTAGAATTTTTAAATGATTAGTGGTTTTTACAAATTAATTTCACAGCAAAAATATGGTATATTTGATTAGATATTATTAATTATCAGTTTATAGATTGGGTGCAAAATCATTTCTAACGTGTTTTACACATTCCAAGAAATAATTTATCAAGTATTGTAATTTTAATTAATATTATACTACAGAATATAAATAGATTTATACCGAGCTATGATTAATCTATATTATCATAAGGAGGGCCGAGAGATTGAAACTCCCATTCTTATTTGATCATCTGGTCGTAAAATTCATCTACGGCACAAGTAATAAAGTAATGAAAAAAAATCCCTTGTTTAGAAGTATAAGAAAGGAGACTTTTGCTTGGCTCGTTCTTTGCATCTTTTTTACGATCTGCAGCAACTATTCTTAAAGAGGACATATATTACAATGTTAAAAAGTCAAAATGTTCTGGTACAACCCCCTATAGGATATAATGGAAGGGAAGAATCCTAGACAAGCGATTACAGATTATGTGAGAGATGCTAACTAAAGTATTACAGTGACGCAAATGTTATATGAGAAAAATTATAAAATAACGTGACTACCTACATCCCTAACAAGTAATTAGAAAAAATTCATGAATCTTATGAGGATATTAGGTGTGGAAGTAAGAAAAGCAAAGACTAATGATGACATTTTTCTCTTAAATATAAATAATTTAATTCTTACCCATCAATTAGATTTCCTTATTGGTTTAGTAAACACGAAAAAATACATGGTCTGCCTACATTTAGTTCCGCTTGTTCAAAAAAGAAGTTACAAAACTAAACACTTCTATCATCTCAAAATTCGGTAGCCAACACTAAGTACTGTTCATTTTTTCCCATTACAAGTCTACAGTACAAGTCTTACTCCAATTGGTTATTACCGATAACAAAGTGGAGAAAATCTTATAAAAATTTACGAATTATCAAAGCAGATGTTTGAAAATGATGAAATGCTTACTCCAAGAATAATTTTCTCAATACATTCTCTTATATTATCGAAAGATACATATTTAAATAAAACTTTGATTTTGACAATCGGTATAAACTATCTTTATATGATTTATATTTAATCATCGTTAAACATTACATAAGAATAAAATCAATACTTCTTTCTACTGTGAGATACTATTCGAAATCATAACGTGTAATAAAGAGGTACAGAAAGTGTCCATAAAAAGGTGATTGAGGTATAGGGGAAAATAGATGCTGATATTTGTTGCAACAGACGTTATTGTTTAATGATACCACTCAAAATAAAGTTAACTCGTTCATCTCATCCTTTTAACATATTCGAGTCACATCTGAATTAGAAGCTGAATTTTAACACTGGAAAGCTTTCTATTTGTGAGAATTGTGCATCTATCATCATCAACGCAGCAAGATATTGAAAAAGGTGGGCTTAGAACAACAGCAAAGTATCTAATTACCCGTGTACAAATAAAGACTGAGATAGTGAAAGAAATAACAATAAAGTCGATTAATGATATTTCCATAGGAAATCTATCAACACGTATGATTACCCGGGGCCATACGTTATTCTCTGGAAACTCTAACAGTTCACTCTTTAATGTTAAGCAATGTAAAGGTAGATTGATTGCTACATATATTAAAGGAAATATAGTCGAAAAAACAATTCAACTTGATATTTTAGATAGTACAGACACTCTGGCATCCCTTTCATTCTATTCTATCCAGCCATGGGATTTTAGGTAGCTAGGAAAATTATAGAAATCACCTATGACGAAGGTCTAGAAAAAAAACAACAATTAATGTATAAATTAAAATCAAGATCTCAAGATTACATGATTCGGCGGTTGTTCGAATCTTATTAAGCAAGGAACGCTTCATCTACACCTAGAATTTAGTTCCCAATTAATTAATCCAATTACACTAAGTATCTTTGATGAATTCCAATCCAGTATTTAAGTGGAAAAAATTAATTATTACTTTTTTAAGTTATGGATGGAATGGAAATACAGAAACTTTTTTTAAACTCCGTAAAACTAAATCTATATTTCACGGCTGTTGCGCAAATTACCCTTTACTTCCATACTGCCTTCGTAAAAAAGTTATTTATATGAGATAAACCGGATTTCCACTGTTGCATTTTTTGTAGGGGTCGATGTAGTGTTTTATTTCCATGACTTATATCTCGCATATCATAACGTAATCCGCTTATATAGAAATCTCCCTCGTTTTAAAAAAATATTTTTCTTAATCCATTTAGCTTCCTTAGTTACATTATTAATAATGCGGTTTGTATTGTATATTTAGAGATCAGTATATTTAAAGATATAAATTTCTCAATCACTCTAATTAATAAAATGTATAAATGAACTAAAATTATATTATTAAAAAACATGCAGGTCTAAAAATATATTTTTATATATCATCCCGACACGCGCACGTGAAGATCTGACTACTAAATGTTGGACGGGCTGTGCGCAGCGCTCTCCATAGGTTAATAGATCTTACACTTCTCATCACACACATAGCCATTTACAACATTGCTTTACTTTATCTCCTATCTTCGCATCATAACACGTACACACAGACACCCTGTTCAAAGTAAGCCTGGCAATGGCTATCTATATCCACATACCTGTGCTGGGTAACAGGTCCTTCTTCTTTGGAGGAATGGAGGTTCCACCTAAACGATGTGTGGTATCAAAATCATAACACTTATCCACACCTCTTCCCAAAATGACATGATGAGCCTCTAATGACGAGCTAACAGAAATGGCTTCAGATAAAAGTTCACATACTATAACAGTTTGGAAGAAAATAATGCATCTTAGGTATAAATAGACATGAAAACGCCTATATTTATTTTGAAGGTTATTTAATTATTTATTCACTTGATATTATTAAGTCACAAGTTATCTTCCTTATTTTTCAAATTTCTAAGAAAATTAAATACGGCCTTTAAGATAATTAAGACTGTTTTTGCTCCGAATTTTGATTTAATAAGATCTTCAGAACGGGGGTAGATTATATATGATTAAAGAAAAATATGTATATAAATTATACTCAAATCCTTGTTTCATCACAAGTAAAAAACATTTTATTTTATTTACAGTTTACGGATTATTTTTATCGCAATAAAATCGACCTTTATTGAAATTAATGGTCGATTCAGAAGAGTTAACTTCCGTTATGGAGTGAAACTAACTCCGAGAAATCAATATCTGCTATGCACTCTCTACAAATTTCTAGTTAGCCTAATTTAACCAATTTTACGAAAACTCCTTATTTAAAAATTTCTTCTGAATTTGCATTGATCGACACAAGCAGGCATACACATTACACTCTAAATTGTAAAAAATCTACGCAATTTAATATACTCTTGTAAATATTTACATTATCAGGTTTGGGAAATTAGACAGTGGTTAATGTATACAGAAAATGACTTCTATCTGCTACTTTGGCTCGGTTTGAACTTGAGAGAACGCCTTTATAAAAAATAAATTCTATTCACAGGGATGTCCCATTTTCCCTCACATAAGAGGGCATGCTACATTAAGAGCATAAAAGAAAATAATTAGTTACAGAGAAAAATAACAATAAGATATTTACAAATTGAAATGCCACTAGCGTGGTATTCATCACTTTATCTCAGAAGACATTAATGATATGACAATTTAATAAAATAGTAATAAACTTTCCTACTCAAATTTAATCAGCCCATCAAAAAATAAAGGAAAAGGAGATGGAATTAATAACTATGATCAACGATTAAGAGAGGGGAAATATTGTAAATTTCAGCATGCGATCCTTCGGATATAGGTAGTTGCGTTGGCTATTAGTTTCTATCGCAATGTTTTGGGGTTTGCGACAAAATCTCTGTACTACAAGGAGCGGTCAATAAGTTTTGCAATTCGGATATAAGGAAACGAGATATGAGGAAAAGGGTTTTATTATTTTCCAATATGACTACCCTCGACTTCAATGCACTTGCGCCACTTGTCCTTGAGGCTTCGAATTCCCGAGAACCAGAAATCTCCCGACTGCTGTCCAATCCACTCCTGTACTGCGAGCTGGACATCTTCATCGTCCCCAAACCAGCATCCACGCAGTGCACCGTTGAGCTAGCGGAAAAAAAAGTAGTCGCTAGAGCCCAGATCTGGACTGTAGGGGAGATGGTTGAGCTCCACGAATCTGCACTCAAACAGGGCAGCTTTTGCAACTCTGGCCTTGTGGACACGGACATTGTCGTGGAGTAGCAGGACACCGCGTGTCAACTTGTCGCGCCGCTTCTAACGGATTCACTTCTTCAACCCAGCCAGTTCCTCGGCGTAATATTGGCCTGTGATAGTCCTTCCATGAGGCGCATAGTCCACCATCAACACTCTCTTAGAATCCCAGAAGATGGTGGCCATGTTCTTCAAGGCTGAGGGTTGGGTCCGAAACTTATTGGGGGTCGGAGAGCCCCTGTGCTTCCAGGCCATGCTTTCGAGCTTGGTCTCGGGATCCCAGTGAAGCACGCACGTTTTATCACCTGTCACTATGCGTGACTCGAATCCCGCCGGGTCTTGGTTGTACAGGAGCAGCAGCTCCTCCAAACTCTGACGACGTTGAAGTTGATCATAGGGAGTGAGGTTTCTAGGGACCCAACGGGCAGAGACCTTGGTCATGGACAAATTGTCGTGGATGATGCTAATAACACTTCCACGTGATATTCCAAGTTCTTGCTCGATTTCTTCGACCTTCACCCGTCGATGTTCGAGGATCCTCCTCGTTACACGGGCCGCATTGTCCTCGTTGGTCACGTCTGACGGGCGTCCTGGACGGAAGTAATCTTCAAAGGACTCTCAATCATGGCAAAACTTCCTATTCCAGCGAGCAATGGCTGCATAGGAAGGGCTGGTGTCGGTGTATACTGCAACCATGCGTTCATGGATCTCTTTTGCATTCTTGCTTTCCTTGGTCAAAAATTTGATCACTGCGCGGTGCTCAACCTTCTCAATTGTTAAAAAATTTGTGACTGAAGATCTGCGATCAGCTACTGCTTCTTAAATATATGAGGCAGGAGCGTGCGGCTGCAGGTCCTGCCTGACTTGTCATAACTTGCCCTAAGACCTCCACAAACAGCCACCCTCCTTCCTCTGTTTTGCCCTACCGATTCGCCAAACTTATTGACCACCTCTCGTAGGTTAGTATCCGCTCTGCTAAATGAGGGATTTCGCTTGCATATAAACTGCTGTCAAATATGAAAATGAACACGAATCTTTTCCTCATTAGCACAAGTGTAAAAGTTAGTTTCTTCATTTTTATAATCCTATATAGCACTTTATGAGGGGTTAAATATGTATGGACTCATCTGTGTGTCTCTCAGAAAAACGTGTATGCATGTATTCAATTATTTGATAAAGCAAAATTTGTGGAGCCAAAAGGCTTGTATAAGAGAACCTAAATGAGGTTTATTGTCTTCTGAAGTACCTAAATGGCTCTATGTTGCAAGGAATCGTCATCTTTTCTCACAGATCGATCGCCTGTAAGACTTATAGGGCTATCATAGACCATTTTTTCAAAAACGCAACCGGTGTTCTGACACGGATCATTTCTCCTTACGTTAAATGTTGCAGTTAAGTTATGTAACATTGGAATAATGTGTTCAGTCACAGTGAGCTTTTATAATTTAAAATAGTCTTGAACTGAAGTGTAGCCCATTAATAAATAGATACCATCGTGACTGGTAGCCAAAACGTGAGAAAAATGCATTTAGCAAAGTAAGCGCTAAACACAGTCTCAGTTATAACATCCTTAAGTGGGTATGTTTCTATCCACTTAGTTAAGCGGCAAATGACAGTCAGCAGATATTTATATCTCTATTATGTGTGGGGAAACTACGTAATATTAGTGTGAAATCTGAATTTTAGAGCAATGAATTGTAGAAAGGACAAGATTGCGAATCGATTCGGTTATAATTGCTACATGCCACCGAGGTGGAGTCGCTAGAATTGCATCAAGTCTAGCCCTTGTCGCTGGAAAAGCCCGTATACCTCCTTACCCCCTCCCTAAAAGGAATCTGGTAGTCGGCCCTACACAGATCTAATTCTGTAATAAATTTAGCCTTCTCGAACATATTCAAATTCTGATCGATCAGGGGAATCTGTTTGGCGTCAAACACGGTGAAGGTGTTTAACTTCATGAAGTCGATGCAAATCCGGTAAAAATTGTCCCTCTTCTTCACCATGACGACCGAGAAATAATACTCCGACTCCGAGGGCTCTATAATACCCATCATCAATAGCTTCTTTATCTCCTCATTGAACGCTTTTCTTAAGTGAATGGGGAGAGGCTACAGCTTCGATCAGACAGGTTCGTGGGTAGTGAGCCGAATATTATGCTCAAACCGGATAGCACAACCAGGGATATCCGAGAATACATCTGTGAATTGGTTGAGTAGCGCTTGTAACTGGGTCTTACGGGCGATCGGATGCTGAGGGTTTATACTCAAGTTGGTCGATAGGGAATCGGGGGTATCTGGCAAGACGTTAAGAGGACATTCCGCGTCTTGTTCCATGCAGGCAACTTGTACGACGACCAAGGTGTCAAGCGGGTAGCTGGACTCCAATTCGGATTATTCGTCCAGGGCCACAAGTTGGTTGGCACAAGCGCATCAATGGTACTTTTTAAGCATGTTCACGTGCAATAGCTTAGTACCAGACGGGGTTTAGATCAAAAAGTTGACGGAAGGCGACTCTCGTTTAATGGGAATGGGCCCTTCGATTGGCCCAAATGTTTGTTGTTCTCTGTGGAGAGTAGTAAAAGGACTTCGTCACCGGGTTTAAATTTTTCTTCTTGGGACTCACAATCGAATTATGTTTTATACTTGCCTAAGTTTGTCTCGGTGTTCTGATTCACGATCTCTGCGCACTTTCCTAAACTCTGCCTCAGGTCTAGAAGGTAAGCGTAGGATGATTGAATATTCTGGTCTAATTTTGAATTGGAAAAGATCTACGTTAAATGTTGAGAGGCTGTTTAACATTATGTCCATACAGAAGCTCAAATGGGCAAAACCTGAGGTGCGATGGGAAATTACCAGGTATGCGAAAAGGGCTACCGGTAACAAACGTTGCCATTCCCTTTGGTTTTTTGCGCACATTTCTTGCGATGGATTTGAGGGAGTCGTTGAGCCTCTCATATATCCTGTTATCAGCTGGGTAAAAATAGGTGGTATACAGGAGTTTTATCCTAAGGAGCTTGCTGACATACTCCATCAGGAGTATTCTTATCAAACAAGAACTTTACCTGGTGGCCGCCGGGACATGAGATGCTCGGAGGAGAAGAAGATTCCGATGGTGTTGCCGGAAGCGCAAGAAAAGAGTGGCTTTGGCTACGATGACCCAGTTACCTTGTCAAACTTGCTTCCATTTTGTAGGATGAATTTACTTTAGGTAGACTCAGGTTTTGGAAAAGGAGGCGGTTTTATTCCATTCCTTAGGATAAAGGTTGTGGCTTGGTAAATAAATGTCGGCATCTTCTGTGCACTCATTGAATATGAGGCACCGCCAGTCTTTTACGAAATATCTGATTTCAGCCGGAAGTGCAGCCAACAACTGGCCACTCAGGAATAAGTCAGCGAGGGCATCGTGGTCATACGGGATTTTCAAAGCATCGAGTCAAAATTTGAGGTGAAACTGGAGGGTGTAGCCAAACTGACTATGTTTGGCTAAGCGGAAGGCGGGCATGTCTAAATTTAGATAGTTAAAAGTCTTGAGTCGGGTTATATGCCACCAGTAACTCCGATTTTAAGTTCGAATAATCAATTGTGGCCTCCGAGGGAAGTCATATTAATATATCTGGGAGTTGCGAATTTAGCAGGGGCAAAATTGAGCTAGTCCATCTGCCTCGGTGCCTCAATGGTTGATTTCGAAGATTTTCTCGAAGTGGATTAAGACGGTTTCGAAATCTTCGCCTTTCGTGAAAACCGGAAGCTTAACAGACGCTGTACGGGGAGCTTCGGACCTCGAGCTGATGGATAGCATCTCGTTCCTGGTTCAACTCAATTCAAGTTCATGAAGGCACATTCCTTCCCTTTCTTCTCTTTATATTCTTTTATCTCGTTTTTCTCTTTCTCTTCCTTCTTCTTGTTCTTCTCTTTATGGAAAATGGAAAATGAGTAATGTCTTTTTTACAGTTTCTAATATCAAAACTTTTATTATAGAAGAATATCAACCTTTATAATCTGTCATAGGTCTAAAAGAAATGAGATCAGATACTACAGACGACCCTAAAAGCCAGACACCATAATATACTATTGATGTCGTATGGTGACCCTAAACACCGTACACCAGAATATAATATACAGTAGATGTCGTAGGGTGACCCCAAAGACTTGACACCAGAATATAATGTCATAGAGTCGAACGTCGATGCTAGCCGAGGATTGACTCTGCGGTGACTCGGAAAAGTGAGCACACCAGAAATTAGATATAGATGCCAGTGCGAGGGTTAAATAATCAAAATCGAGTGCAATTGGCATAAATAATCAATTATTATAGGTTTTGGGTTTTAGAGAAACTTATTATAGAAAAATAACTTTACTATATACAAAGAAAGTATTATTAGCAAAAATAAATAAATAACAAGAAATAAGATGATAGCCGGGCTACCAAACGGGTGGATAGATACTATTGACGCGGACTAGAGCCTAAAAGGGGAGGATCTACATTGATTACTTCCAGGGAAAGGCGGAGTGAGTGCAACTGAAGGGAAGGCTCACTTAAAGACTATTTGGATACGACGAATAAGCATAGCGCTGCAAAGTTCCTCTTGCAAAATTACTTCTTCTTTAACCTGGCTGAGAAATGAACGAGGGAGTACTCCAGTCGAGAACGAAGTTGATACCCCAGTGATAGATGCTTTTCCTTGTCTATCGTCTGTCTGGCGGGAACTCTGGCTTTAGGTATGAGCAAATCCGCGTAGAGGTGATGCGTCGCATTCGTAGCTGGAAGCCGTTAGGAGGCAGGGCGGGACGTACGAGACTGTACGTAGCTGCTAACGAAGGCGGGGCGGTATGGTACTAATTTCTCAAAGCTTTTCTCGAAGCATTTATAGTGCCTCAGTGGAAGAGGGGAGCCAGTAGCCCTAAACGGGGGACAGTGATCTTATTAGACTTGGCGCGCCAGGGGGGTGGGGAAAATAATATCGGCGCACATCACGGTTTCGCGCGAAGATCACCTACGTCGTAAGTCTGGCGTCGATCAGGCGATGAAACGGGGAAGAAAGAACCCAAATGGATGACCTGGTGAACGAAATCTTCGCTGCTTCCTTAGGGCTGTCTGGTCGTGCAAGTGTATCTTTCTCAGGCGCCAGGGGTATACGTTGGATTTCAGGGGGGAGGAGTAACCTTCTCTCTCTGACAATGACAGATTAAATAAATCAAAGGGCTAGGAATTATAATTTACAATTTCAATCAAAATAAGCTTTATAATGACAGGGTTTGGTTTAAAAAGACCGTGGGATATATTAGAGTTAGTTCAGGAATTAATAAAGGAGTATTGACGCTATTTCTTTTAATAAAGTCGTCTGGGTCGTAAATAAACTTCACCGAATTCCAATTGTTAGTATGACCATGTTCAGATAAGTAAACAAAGAAAAACACATTGCGTTCAAATCTTCTAATATTGTTATTTTGTAGGGACAAACAAACATTTAATGATTTTCCAGTTTGCCCAAAGTAGTGCTTAGTACAAACTGAACAATCGACAGCATAAACCTGTCCTATATTTTTGGTATTATTGTGAACCAACATTTTGTACCTAGTAGACTCATATTTAAATATGACTGAAATATTAAAACATTTTAAATATTGGGAAGTAAGGGAAAGGCCTCAGATTACTGTAAAATAAGAGAATTCTTAAAATTAAATTCGGAAAGGATTTCAATTCTGCAAAGGTCTTTTAAGCCGAATCTAGGCACCTGGCAAGAAAGTTGTGGGAGTAACAGAGGTTATTAACTATTTCAAAGATATTGTAAATTCATTATCCAAGTATTCAGGGCTAACGACCCGCAATCTTGGGAGAAGCTTTTATGTGAATACCGAAGGTTTGACTTTATCCCAATGACGAGAATAAAAGTGAATGTACGAACCAGCATTGGTAGACTTTCGATAGACAGAAAATTTAAATTTAGCCAGAGTTCTAGGACTTAAAAGATCGAGAAACAGGTGGAACCTATTATTCTCAAGTTCAAAGATAAATTTAATAGAAAGAACCAAAGAATTAAGATTCTTGAGGTAACTCAGTACATCCTTAGAAGTACAACATTAACATGTGATATCGTCTATGAATCTAAACTAAACAATGGGAAAATCAATAAGAATGGGGAGGAAAGTAGTTTTAAAAAATCCTTTTACTACTTTTATTGACCTTATATCCACATGCACCAAAAATTCTTTTAATGTCAAATTTTACCTTCAAAAGTTTGGTTTAGCTATGGGAAACTGTTTATTTCCTGTCCTCTCTAATTTCTATATAGATTTTTTAAAACTACTTTCCTTCCTACTATTATCTATTTTGTACGGTGCAGCTCTACAATTTCAATGCCTATCTTTAAGGCCTTCATTCGTAGACAACAATAAGCCACGAAGTTTTTTGATCTTGAGAAGACCTATGATACTGCAAGGCGATACGTTTTAAAAGGTTCACTCCACTCGATGGGGGCGAGGAGACGCATATCAATCTTTACTTTGAGTTTTTGCGAGATCTTCGAATCCGTATACGGGAGGGTGCAGCCCTCTCCTGCTTAATGTAGCATGGAGAAAGAGTCGTTTAAGTAAGTGTTCTCAGTGTCACAATATTTTATGTGGGCCTTAAAGGTTTGACGTAGGTGTTGCTAGAAGATATCCCGGTAAAACCTGCGTGTACAATCCATTCGATTCTGTTTTGGTGCGGCTTAAATCCCGACTCTAGATCGTGGATTCCAAAAGACATTCAACCGCCTCATTTGCTATGCCAAACGCACGGGTTTCGGTTGTCCTAGGCAAAGCCTGAGGTAGTGCATTTCTGTCACTATCTACGGCTCTACCCCGAACCGTACTGTAAGTGGTAGATTTGAACCATTTTCTTTTCTTGTCTTTGACTGTCGCCTGACAAAGGAGCTTCATATTCGAGGCCTAAGGTTCGCTTGTACCCGTGCCATGGGCATTCTTTTTTTATTAATCTTCAGCACATGGTGTTCTGATAGGGATACTACATTACTTTTCTAACAATCTTTTGTTTGTTCGAAGCTTGACTACGGTTGCGAGTTTTACGTATCCGCAGACGAGGAAGTATTTCGTAAGTTGAACTCATTCAACCACACTAGCTTTCATCTGGTGACCGCTGCCTTGAGCACGTTCCTACATTGATAGAATACTTATCGATGCCGCGAAGATGCCACTCGCTCTGCAACGTACACAGTACATTTTTGTTCTTGTCTTTATCGGTGCGGCATCTTACTCAATCGAAAACGGCTTCCACTGAATTCGCGGTCAATGTCGGTGGTGCCCATGCCGCCGAGAGACGCCAGACATACCCTAACCTCTTTCGCTTTAGGGCTTGGAAATCCCATCGTGATCGCGGTGTAGTTTTCGGCCCGTTAGTGCCTCTGCTTTTGAATATTTGTCGAAATACCTCTGCTCCCAAAGCATCCAAAGCATTTTCCCTTCTTAGATCTTACATACTTGGTGTCACGCCATATTCGTGTCAGTGTACACAGATTGTTCCAAATCCGAGGTGTGAGATAGATTACACGCCTCTCCTCTCTATTTGAAGTCGTCGGGGATCTACAAGGCGATGCATCAATCTTCATGGCCAAGCTTGGTGATGTTTACTGACCTACAAAGCACCATGAGTGCACTCGGAGCCTTGGACCCCCAAAAGCCCTGGTTTGTGGTGTACATGATATCCGCCTGCATTCCGGGTGATGTCGCGATTATTTTGTTTTCGGTTTTTGTACATGTAAGGATTTCGGGATTGTCCGTGCTGATGACGGCGCTGAAGAGTCGACCATGACATAGGAACGAGTCCAGAGATTTGGTCTTTCTTACACAGACTATGCACATAAATGGGAGGAATCATGTCAACTGCTTGATAAAGAGGATGCTAGACATCCAAATGGAACTTAAAGTTGCGTGCCATTGCACTACGACTGCTTCTATTCACCTATCCCACAATGCTGCGACGGCTTCAAGTAACTTTCGGTCATGTTCGAATTTGCCACACTGATTAGACATTCCGCCATTTGATGAAACACTTTATTCAGTTTAATATGAAAACTGCGTTATCTCACCGCATGTTAGTCACATTACTTTTGAATGTCCTATTATTAGTGATCTTCGCGCAAGTAACTGTCCCAGTGCCGGGAAGTACAAGGTAGCTGCTTTTGTCCCCTGTAGTCGAGACAGGTTCTTGCACACAGACTTGTGGATCTTTGGACTTTTGGGAGGAGGCTAGCCTCCTCCACTTTAGTCCACCCTCTTTGGTGTTGGTCGAATGCTGTTCCGCCGCGGGAAGGAAGAACACCCTCTAACGCCCTAGCAGGCTTCCTGATACTTGTGTTTTTGCTTCTTGTTTTGTTTTGTTTGTTTATCGTTGTTTTTGTGTTTGTATGATTTGGGTGTTTTTTGTTTGGTGTTTGTTTATTTCTAATCTAGCCATGTGTTAAGAAGTTCCCAGATGCACACTAGAAAAATCATCCACCCCTATGCATACACTATTTCGATGATTTCTTAATTATAAAAGCTGCCTGCGAATTCATAAGATAAGAATAGTAAAATCTCTTTATAATAAATTCACAAACTCCACCCTAAATACCGTTAAAAGCTCATTTCCTATATATTTATAAATATAACCGTGTGATATTAATTTGATAATGGTTTTACTTCCTATCAATAAAGATGTCTTTTATTTCTCAGTCGAGACCTACTGATTTTGTGGCAGAGGTTCTCTCCTAGCGAGCGATCATACAATCATTTAGCAACATCATATGCTGATCACACATTGCGTGGATACCCTGTTACTCGGCCACTTGTGGGAAGTAACCACAGGCATAATCATGCACACAACCAATTTCAATGCCGCTATCATTTCGTTAACTACCTTCACAGCACAGCATGGCCACTCACTCCTCTGTTCCCGAATACTAGTTTCCAGATTGGGAGCCTTAATATCCCAAACTCAGACCTGTTGCTCCTCCGAGTCAAAGAAAAGCTCTACCCTGGCTGGATTAGATTCTAAAGCAAATGATTGTCATTCTGATCTGTATGTGCATTCTCATATCCGGTTGTGGGATCTTTTCCAACATAAGAGGGACAAATGGTGCTACCTACCTAACTACATCGTATAGCAGCCACCCTGAGGTCTAAACAATGCTGAAGAATCACTCACCAGCAAGAACGTGCACAGGAGCAAAATTATATTGGTCAAATTTATGACGGGAGATTAAGCAAGTTTTATTTTTAATAAAATACAATCGTATATTGGTAAGCCTCACCAACCTAGCTTAATACTGGTCTTCAGAGTTTTTTTTAGTTAAATAAGAAAAGCTTTGGAACCACCTCAACTCAGTCAGTGTACTAAACTATCTGTCTTGCATTGCATGGATAATCATCTTTCTCTCTCACTTCTCAAGTCTTTGAGTCCTCCAATCGTATCTTCATATAACGGAAATTGAGTTTTGATTGCCAAGCCGCAAACCTTCCAGGACACATTCCAGCTATTATTTAATTTGGTATTTTGAGTGTGAGGTCATTATGTACATGTATCGAATTTATTATGTTATAATGAGAACATTTAAACATTACTGGAGTGCTAACCATCAGAGAGGGACAAATTATCCATCTGATTTAGGTCTCTTTCAAATGAATGGAATTCAGAAGGGGAAAATATCCTCAGCTAATGGGAAATCTTCAGTAGAGCTCAACTACAAACCAATGATAAATTTTTCTCTTGATGTGAGGTTATCATCAGTGTCCTAGTTATCAACAGAGAAGAGGTCTTTTGTTGATGTGGGTTTCTGTGTAGGGAAAAAGTCTTTTGTGTAAGTAGGCTACTCAGCAAATACGAGGTCATCTGTAGATGCGAGAATCTCATTTCAATATCTACTTCCATTAAAATCAAGTTTTTATTAAAGAAAGGACCTCAATCAGACTTAGAACGTTTGCGAAGGTAAAGTTATTTCTCAGGTGTAACATTTGTAGTGGGATTTAGGACTTCAGGTGAAATGAATTCTTCATCGGGTCTATGGTTCTCTGCGTAGCCCACGTCTTCTTCCTCTATTGGTCTTTGATGTCCGTTTGGTACCTGATTCCGTGTACTACGCTGCCTCACATGCCACTCATTGCGCTTATACATGTGAATTTGCAGTCATTTACCAGTGGGAAAGCATGTTTTACACTTGATCACTTGACGTTCATGGGCAGCGCTATGACATAAGGTCACTCGAGCGTTCTCGTTCCTTCTCTGGACCGTAATAATTGTGGACTTTCTTTCCGAATATTCATTGCACCAAGCTCACCGGGCACCGTACCCAATAACAGCTAACCTTTGCTGAGCAGCAAGGTGTCTCTCAAGGGACTGCTTTTGATTGGAGCAATTCGATGTCACCATGCTCCAGCTGCACCCTACTTCGGACCATCGGAAGAAAGGCGAGACTGAAAGCCGATATTAAATAAACGTACCTCAGCCATGTGGTTTTCTGTCTTTTGAAGGAAAATGGTACTCAGCCCCTCTCTTCTACCTCCTAAAATTATGATACTTCTGGGGAATACTACCTTGGATCATCGCCCATCGCTGAGAAGAGTATCCTTCTTGCGTCGCCACCAATCCTTGTTGGCGAATTCATTCCCGCGACCTACTAACATTCTCGTCGCAACTTCTTTCTTTCCAATCCTAGGCCAAGCGGTTGCTGCTCTGTATTTTCTCAAAATGCAGTTCCTTTGTCCATACCCACTTGCCACTGTGAGGTGAGATGCTGCGGGAAAGATCGGGCGGAAGCCATGAACCCCTCTCTTACGTAAGACACCATGAGCTTGGTGTTGAGACTAAATTTAGCGGGGTATTGCACCTTTATGCTATAATAGGCTCAACAGAAAATGGCCTTAATGTCTTTTTTTTTAAATTCATCATAGAATAGTTTTGAATATCTAAATTTATATATTGGAATTGATACGCTATTTAATTCTTACGAAATTTAATTCATTAATGAGTAAAGGCATTTGAATTGAAAGTCACAATATCACGGATCCTACGAGAGGAACTTCCAAATGAGTGCCACCTCTGCTTTTGTGGTAGGCCTAAGTACTTAACCGTTACAAGCTGGTCTCTTTTCTCGATGAATAATTAAATAACCCAGAGCCCATCATAACACAATCTAACAAAGTCCAAACATTTAATTAAATATAATCCGTACATAGAATTATAAACAATGGCCTCAGCTTCACCATGTTCGAAAGGGGCAGGTCAAATTGACGACAACCACATTATCTCTATTTCTCAGAACATCATCTAGGCGTCTTTGGTCTACTGCACCCTATGATTGGCAGCTATGTTCACCAATTGCCTTCTTTATGCGGCCCTTCTAACCATTCCGACGAAATTGGTGTGGTATCCCTGCAATGCATCCAAGCAATGATGAAATGCGATAGGGTATCTTGCTGATATTGGCAGCGACGGCAATTCTGGTCAGCATTGCGGAACCAGTTGGCACTATTCAGGAGTAGAGTATAGGGCGATGCATAAAGCGCCAGTCCGCGAAGGACCCATACCGTATAAAAGAAGATGAGGCTCGTTCCAGGTCGATCAAAGATTATCTCAAAGGACGTCACTTTTATTGACTAGGGATCTAATAAGAATGAAAAAGCAATTCATAATAAAAAAATTGCATAAAGTCTAATGAACACAAAAAACATTAAAAATGTTAGGATGCATAGGTAATTATATACCTATATATGAAAATGTAAAATTTATAAATCATTTAAGTTACAGATGTCTATAGGTGTTAAAAAGGGTAATTATACACTAGACAAGAAATTAGTATTAAAATTTATAAATATGAAACTAAATAAAAATAAAAGCAAAATTTAAAAAATAAAAGTAATAGTAATTAATAATCAAACTTCAACCGATGCATAGGTTTGGAAACATATTCCTATCCAAATAATTACATAGTTCGGCGAGCAATTTCATTTTAAATGGATTGAATAAGTTTTTTTAATCTCCTAAACCTTTAAGGCATAAAACAACTATTTCGGGCAGCGTTCGAAATTTGTCTCTTTTCGCAGCAGCAATTTTAGGCAGGTTAAATTTTCCTCGTTCCATCTAAACCTAAACTCTTACCTAAAAGCTTATGTAAGCTCTGCCTTAAAATTGGCTCAGTCTAACCTACTTTCTGGCTTCTTAAATCCTCGAATCACCATCGAGTTACACCTGTTTCTCCTTTCTCCTTTAAACCTTGGGCAATTAGTTTCCTTAGAAGTCCTTATGTCAGCTAAAAATGACACCTTTCTTTCAAAAAGCTCTAAATTAGCGTTCCAGGGGGGTGCGGATGTTCTCCCCAAAATCTAGCACTAAACTAAACTGTCTAAATAAATCTTTGGTACCAATGGGCCTATTTACATTGTCTGCCGATGAAGCAAACGAACGAACTTGTAGTTATAGTTCATTCAATCTAATTTCGACTCTCACCCGTTCCGCTGCTACGTTATTCTTATGGATTTGGATATCTACCTCTCTAGCGTCTGGATTCAAGGCCATGCCTTGCTTATAACTCTCACTAGCTTGTTTTTTCATGCGCTCGTTTATTTTATCCAAATTTGAGTTCTCTAAATGTTTATAAATGGAAGCCATGTTTGAATCAGTTTAGTCACCAAATAGCCTTTATCACTAAATATTAAAACAGAGAAAAATACATATTTTAAGTGGAGAATAATAATACCAACCCAAACCCAACATTTGATTACCAGCCACGCCGTTTCACTTAGGCTTCACTCAACACTTCAACGCAATTGATCAAACAAAACCAACAATCCTCAAAATAAAATTTCTTTGTTTTCTCGGACAAGCAGTCATGTAGTAGTAATAGTATGAGAAGTCCTATATGAACCCTAGTGAGCGCTGAGAGATGAAAAATGCTTTTAGTAAAAGAATAACTTTTACTACAAAAGAAAGCTAGTCTTTCAGAAGGACAAATAATTTGAGAGACATAGTGTAAGAAAGATAAATATTTCAAGACAAATGAATGTGGCGTCGCTCTATCCACGTTACTAAAGAAAATAAAGGAGACTGCTTACGCCTGATCCTGCTATCAATACAAAACACAACACTCTGGGTAATACATAACTCATTAACACTTTCTTTAGAGGAGCTTAAGGGTCTGATTGGATGTGAGGGTGCCGACCAGAAGAAGAAAGATCTTAAAGACGCTAAATTTCCAAATTCCGATTTTTTCGAGTTTTTTCCGAAGAAATTTCTAATCCAAGAGCGAGCAGGACCTCAAACTCTTCCCTTGCTCAATTCAACCCCATAGAATTTCCAAGATCCCTTGATTAGGTTAGGGTAAGTTAGCTCATCACATCTTGGAGCAAGGTGAAACATATTTCCCTCCCCCTCCAATCTCAGTTAAAGCTTATCCCTTGAGCTTGTCTCCAACTCGCACTTAGCTCTCACCAGTGGCACCACGCAGCTATTTGCATGCAACAGCGGCCACACCCCGGAGAAAGGCTTCCACAGGCCGGCTAAACCTGGTGAAGGTAGCCGGGGGGTCTGAAACCTTCGATGAGTTAGGGCATGTATACCTATGCGTGTGAAGAATGGATCCAGCAACTCCGCGGAAGAAACCATCATGGTTAACCAGGAGGAAGGTGGTTACAGTAATGCACTGTGGAGTGCAGAGAGCAAGATGAGACAAGCAACGACATCCTGGCCATCCACTGAAACCGTATTCATTCATCATCCAGTCGTCTCGACCTGGTCTTGCCACTGGAAATCGATGGACTCACGACGAGAGAGTAAGGGTGAGGTCGCGAACCTCTTCTTCACTTTAAAAAAAGTCATAGGCGCAAGAAAGTTATCAGTCATTTTCCAAGCCTGGCGATGGGCGAGCGAAGCAGCAACAGGTGTGGGTACACGGGCAGTCGTATCCGCAGACCTGCACACAAGCGGCGCAAGCCATGGGGTCGCTCTTCATTGACTTGAGCAGCGATGGAGTTAGGTAGCCGTCTCAGAGACTAAGCAGCCCTTTTTAGGAATGCACTGCTCACCTCACGGCATGAGAAAGGGGTTTGAAAAGGTGCCTTAAACATTGTTTGCTCCATATTACCCTAGCCAGCATACCGCGGCTGGTGGGGACCCTACATCAGTGGTCGTCATCCAAGGAAAAGGAATACGATGATTGTACTTCTCTCACTAATGATGCTTGGAATGTACACAACTTCCTATACAGAGATGATAGGCACAGGCCTTACTGGAGAACTGCACTGATTGCTGCTGAATTGGCCAAATACAAATTCGTCGTCACAGCCTTGAGTGAGACTCGGCTTGCGGCCGTAGGAGAATCTGGCTACACCTTCCTTTGGAGAGAACGAAGAAATGAAGACCGACGTGAAGGGTGTGTTGGTTTTGCAGTAAAAACAGCATTAGTCAACAAACTAGCAGGAAACCCGAAGGGAGTGAACGAAATGCTTATGACCAAGAAAATCCCGCTTGCATTTTATCGAAGGCATCTTACCATTGCCAGTGTTCACGCCCCAATCTTGATCAGCCCGGACGATGTGAAAGTAAAAATCTACCAGGACCTTTACTCTGTCATTGCCGCTGTCCCTAAAGCAGCCAAGCCAATTATTCTTGGTGATTTTAACACAAGAGTTGGCTCTGATTACTTTTTCTGGGAAGGAGTGATCAGAACGTATGGTGTGGGCCGTTGTAACAGCAGTGGATTGCGTTTGCTTCAGACCTGTGCCAAGTATGAACTGCTGATTAGAAACACAGTGTTCTGCCTACATACTAGAAATAAGACTTCATGGATGGACCCTCATCGAATATGTTATTATCAGCAGAATGGACAAGCATCATCGTTTGTACGAGGGAAGGTAAATAAGTTTTGCGAATCGGTAGGGAAAAACAGAGAAAGGGGGATGGCTGTTTGTGGGGGTGTTAGGACAATTTATGACAGGCCAGGACCGACAACCGCACGCTCCTGTCTCGTCTATTTAAAAAGCAGTAGCCTATCGCTGATCGTCAGTCACAAATCTTTCAACAATGGAAAAGGTTGAGCACCACGCAGTGATCAAATTTTTAACCAAGGAAAGCAAGAATGCAAAAGAGATCCATGAACGCATGATTGCAGTGTACACCGACACCGCCCCTGCCTATGCAACCATTGCTCGTTGAAATAGAGAGCTCCGCCATGGTCGTGAGTCCCTTGAAGATGACCTTCGTCTAGGACGCCCATCAGACGTGACCAACGAGAACAATGTGCCTCGTGTGGAGAGGATGATCCTCGAACATCGACGGGTGAAGGTCAAAGAAATCGAGCGAGAACTTGAAATATCACATGGAAGTGTTATAAACATCATCCACGACAATTTGGCCATGACAAAGGTCTCTGCCCTTTGGGTCTCTAGAAACCTCACGCCTCATGATTGACTTCAACGTCGTCAAAGTCCACAAGGCCAGAGTTGCACAAGCTGCTTTGCGCAAGTGCGGATTCGAGAAGCTCAACCATTTCCTCTACAGTCCAGCTCTGGACCCTAGTGGCTACTTTTTATTCAGTTATCTCAAGGCTGCACTGCGTGGACGCCGGTTTGGGAACGATGAAGATGTCCAGCTTGCCGTCCAGGAGTGAATTGAACAGCAGTCGGGAGATTTCTGATTGTCGGGAATTCTAAGCCTCTGAGACAAGTGGCGCAAGTGCATTCAAGTCAAGGTTAGTTATATTACAAAATAATAAAACACTTTTCATCATATATCGTTTCCTTATATCCGAATTGCAAAACATTTTGACCGCCCTTCGTAGTCCTAAAGCTCAACATTCGAATCCAACTGAAAATACAAGGAATGGTTTGATGAAAACTCTCATGAGATCAAGCAGCTTTTCTATGAAAAAAAGTTGTCTTCATCAAGCTTACCTGAATAACACCAACTCCATGGCAAAGAAAGAAGCGTATAACGCCATCTGTTCACCACAAACTACGCCAAATGCAGGAAAAGTGGCTGAGTGTCATAGCCGTCCAGATTTAGAGACACGCTCACAGGCATGGCATGAAGAGATTCTATGAGACATTAAAAGAAGTTTACGTTTCCTCTTTCTTGAGTACATCCCTCCTTCTCACTGTGAATTGAAACACTCTGATCAGTGAGAAGAAGAGGATTTTTGAAAGCTGTGGTGAGTGAGCACTTTGACAGCGTCCTAAACCGCCCTTCCTCTATAAATGATGAAGCCATAGACTGTCTCCCCCAAGCCCCGATCAACGAGGGGCTGGACAATCTACCAACGCTGTTTGAGACACAGAAGGTAATCCGTCTGCTCTCCAACGACAAGGCTATTGGCTCAGACTCCATTCCAGAAGTGATCTACAAGGATGACGGCACTGCACTGACTGAAAAGCTCTGTCAGCTATTCTCACTCATGTAGTATAGGAGACGATCCCCCAGAATTTCAAAGCTGCCTCCATCATTCATTTGTACAAGTGGAGGGGAAACCACCAAGCCTATGAAATCATCGAGGTATTTCCTTGCTCTCTGTGGCAGCAAAGATATTTGCTAGAATCCTGCCAAACTATTTTACAGCAAACCTTGACTAGAGACTTCTGCCTGACAGCTAATGTGAATTGCGGAATGACGCGGGATCATTATCTTCGTGTTTGCTGCAATGCAGCTGCAAAAAAAAGGTCAGGTGCAGAATGTAGACCTGTTCTCCACCTATATCGACTTACCAAGGCCTTGACACCATGAATAGATAAGGATTATGGAAGATCATGGCTAAGTGCGGATGCCATCGGAAATTAATTTCTCCGGTTTGCCAGCTCCACAATAGGATGCAACTGAGAGTCCAGAACAACGGCAAGACATCTACTCCATTTCCACTCTTTAACGGAATCAAGCAGGGCTGCATCCTAGCTTCTACATCTTTTAGCTTCATGTTCTCTGCGATGCTCACTGATGCCTTCAGAAATGGCGATTTTGGCATCGGCTTTGACTACCGAACAGATAGCAGGCTGTTTATCCTCAACAGGCTTCAAGTAAAAACGTGGGTCATGAGAGACATCGTCAGAGACTTGTCGTTTGATGATGATTGTGCCCTCAGCACTAGATTGGATGCTGACATGCAACTCAGTATGGATATGTTTTCCATTGCCGAAAGTAACTTTTGCCATACCATCAACACGAAAAAAACAAGTTATGCACGAGCCATTACCTGTGAAAGTCTACATCGAACTCAACATGACTGTTGATTATGTGAGCCTCGATGTAGGGGACTGGTTCACTTACCTCGGCAGTACATTATCACGAAATTTCACCATCGACGACGAAGTGAACGGCATGATTGCGAGAGCCAGGGCAACCTTTGGTAGACTATACGCCAATGTGTGGAACAGAAGAGGCTTTAGTCTTAAAACTAAGTTGAAAGTCTCCACACTTTTGTACGCCTGCGAACCATTGACGGTTTACCAACGTCATGCCAAGAAGTTAAATCTCTTCCACACAATATGCGTTAGAAAGTTGATGAATATCAGATGGCAGGAAAGGTTTCGTGACCCAGAGGTTCTCGCGCAAAACTAAAATTCCTCAGTATCTTCACCCTCCTGATGCAGCGCCAGCTACGCTGGGCCGAACATGTTGTTCGGATGATAGACCACATATTTCCCAAGAGAGTCTTCTATAGCGAGCTACACAAGAAAAAAGGTTTCATGGGGCTCAGAAAAAATGCTTCAAAGACACTCTGAAAGCGTTTAACATCAGCGCTCACTCCTTGTGGGAGTTTACAATGGACCGAGGTCAGTGTCGCTCTGCTGTGCACAAAGGCGCCAAGCTGTGTGAGACTAACAGGACTGCTGCAGCCATTCAGAAGAATAAGGCCATAGGGACACGGGCTAGAAGTCTCCTTGAGGATATCCCCATTATTACCTGCCCCACTGTCAACGAACTTTTCGTACACATATTAGGCTGGGCAGCCATCTGCGTACCAATAAATAGACGTCATCAATTGCCAACCACCCATCCCCATCGAAATAAATAGACAATAAACCAGAACAATCAAAACCAAAAAGTATTATTTCGGGTTATTCCTTAAAAAAGACCAATGACGTCAAAGTCTATTAATAGGAAGAGTAACGAGGATAAAATTAACCTTTTTCTACCGACAGAAATATAGAAATTTGGTTGGAAATATTCTAAAATATCAGCTGTATTAACAGATGACTCTCAATAAACAGTTTATAAACTTCATCCATTGACAAAGCGAACGTAAAGTTTATTACGAAATCAATGCTCGTTGTGTACATCCAATTAAATATAATTCTAAGTTAACATGTGACTAGGCAGTGTGTATTCACCTAAATAACTCTCTTTATTTAATACAACACAAATCCACCTGCTGGAAATAGTGCTCTGGAATATGCTGCTGACCTTCCTTGTCTAAATAGTCTGCCTTACGTCACGAAGCGTCCTTTTAATTTTGTATGCTTAAATGATGACTCCTATTGAGATTTTCGCTCTCACTTGCTTATTTTGGAGGCAATTTCTGCATTTTGTCGCGACACAATAAAAGGTAAGGCCGCTCAGTTTGAAAATTCCCGATCTAGAAGAATTATAACTCATTCCCTTAAAAAAACCCGCGCAATCTATTTCGGAGAGATAATGGAGGAAATCGGTTCCTTAAGTGCTGTTATATTAAGACGTACCGGTTATATGGAGTTAATAATCTAAAGGTTCAAACGTTGTTATTATAGATTTAAAATCAGTTCTTAACAATGACTGTAGCGATATTCATGTGTGCATATTTATTTATCTTCCGACTAAAATTAAAGCTCCATAGGAGCAGACCGATTACTTACTAATCCTCGCACTATGAAGAAGGAGGTAAGCTCAAGCTTTTCCTTGAGAAAGTAACGGAAACTAAGGAAGGTTTAATTAGATTTTGAAGTTTTACAATTTTGCTGCCGTATCAAATGTGTTTTCCTAAATTCAATTATAGGGAATTTCCATTCCCTATAGGTATGCTCATAATCTTGTTTATATAGCTCTCTCTTCAAATCTTTAGGTTACAAATATCAACCTTCGATAATGACACAGGTGTGTATCAAAACGCTGCAGGCCAATGAAAATTTTGTTTTGCTCAGTGAACTAGTTTCCTGCCCTTGTTCGTTACTACTTTTCTAATGAATTTTAGCGAACTTATCCAAAGGTTAACTTACGATCGAAAATGGAATATAAGACAAATGAGAGACTCGAAAAGAAAATAATTAACGCTAAATTCGCAGTCGGCTTCAATAATATATATATATATATATATACATATATATATATATATATATATATATATATATATATATATATATATATATATATCTCAAAGTAGCGCGAGAGAATGATGAAAATGAATCCATTAAACCACATTGAAAGAAGAGGAAAACGGAATAATTTTTCCTTGCAGTAATATTTTTCTCTGCGTAGCATAGTGTACTAACGGAATACTTTTAATGGTGATCAACGCGGTGCTCGCTGCCTCAGTGTGCCTGGTTCGAATCGCTTTCCTGCACGGATTTTTCCGAAAAAGGTAATCAAAATATTACTGCAAGGAAAAATTATTCCGTTTTCTCTTTCAATGTGGTTTAATGGATTCATATATATATATATATATATATATATATATATATATATATATATATATATATATATATATATATATATATATATATATATATATATATATATATATATATATATATATATATATATATATATATATATATATATATATATATATATATATATATATATATATATATATATCGATGAGGATTGCTTCTAGAGAGCCTAAATTTAATGTTTAACAGAAATCGCAAGGCGATAAAAATATAAAACAGCTCTCCCCGAACTTAAATAGTGATCTCTCGTCGGTCCCCCTCCTTGTTACCTGATTTGTTTTGGGTGCGGGGCGCAGTTTGGTGTTTTTTGGTCGGCCTGGAGCACGTAACCTGTTCGTTGGCAAGGTTTGTGATTTTGTATATTAGGTTTTTGCCAGTTTTGCTTCAATTATTCGTTTAAAATTCATTTTGAATACAGTTTTATATAATCATTAGATTCATAAATCAAAGTGCCCCTAACCTAATAGATTTTAGCAATTATACACGCGCTAACTAATTTAAATATTTTAAAATCTTTCCTTAGTCTCTTTATTGTAAATTTGAGCCACATTTCTAAATATTCCCTTTAGCTCTAACTTTGCAATTCAATGCTAATACTAGCTAGTAAAGTTCTATATATAAGAAACTCCTGTTTCTTGTCTCATTGCTGATTCGCGTCCAATTTCTCTTTCTTGTACTATATTGTTATATAGTCTGCAATGCAAGGTTTCTGCACCTTTCTTTCTCTGTCTGTAAAATTGTTTTTGAAGGCAGAAAATAAATATGGCGAAAGCCGTGTGGTGGTTGTTATCACCCGCAGAACTTGCATTTGCTCCTTCTATATATATGTCGTAAATGGCCCTCTGTTTTTGCTCACTATACTCTTTAACACCCTTTTTGTAGCGGTATGCTTTGTAGTGCGTGAGTTACTTCTATGATGAAGTAGGCTTTGTTCTAAGAGTGCTAATTCAGTAGTTTTGTTCTTAAGGAAGAGCTATTTTAAACACATAAGGATAAGAGGAAACACCAGATATATACCAAAATAAACATGTATTTTGAATGAAACACCCCACTATAACAAACCAACAGTTAACACATTTCTATCTTTGACATCTAAACCTTTCGCACGGATACAACTTACAAAAATAAACAAATAGGCTTCCCGTAAACATACCAATTGCCGATTAGTATTTTTATCGCGAATCTATTTGATTAGCATTAAACATTAAATTAACGTACTCTCGTTTCCATCACATATGACCTAGGTTCAAGAACAATGGTCTCTACTCCCCTTTAAAACGTGAGACGTACTAAATTTCTACTATCGCAATATGAATATAAATGTTCTTTCTAACTTACATGACAGGAGGTATTAGGAATTGCCGGATGTCGCTGGAAGACCTATCTCTCGCTTTGAAGTGTTGTGTCCGGGGGCCGAAATTTTCGTCGAGGAGGGATAGCTTGCCGCCTGTGACGGGGGCTGATTCTTCAACGTAATTAAAGAACGGGAGCTCGTTGGGGCTGGGTTCTTCTCCTCTCACTCTTACGGAGCTTGAGATGTGAGAGTCGGTCAAGTGTGAGCGGCTTTGCTTTTCTTCAGTCAGACTTTTTCGCAGTCTGTAAAGGATTCTTCGGTATGGCACCGATATAAAGCTTGACTATTTAGGTTAATACGGCCCGAAAAAGGCAGGATCGATTTTCTCAATCTGATCCTTTCGTTTCTCGCGGAAATAGACTTGTATGGCGGAAGGCTCGATCTTTATGAACTAACCCTTCTTCTGGTGTATCGACTTGTAATCTTCTTGTCTGGCTGAAGGATCGATCTTCACGAACTAATCCTTCTCTGGCGTTTTGACTCCTGATCTTCTTGTCTGGCTGAGGGATCGATCTTCACGAACTAATCCTTCTCTGGCGTATCGACTTCTGATCCCGTCGCTTTCTTTGCGCGGCTTATTTATAGGCGGATTGCCGCCCCATCTAAAGGGGGAAGTGACCAGGTCACAGAGGCATTGAGGGGGGGGGGGACGCGATTGGTGAGTTCGCATCTGGGGAGAGCGAGAACTGCTGAGAGTGGCACTGGGGTGCCCAAGTCAGCTTGCTAAATAGAGGCTCGCAACCGCACCGCTACTAGGCGTGCCTTTGGACTCACACCGCTTTTTTTTCATAACCACGGGTTTATGGGTCTTGTAGGTAATTGGATCATTAGAGCATCGTTTAAGGACATTATGTGGTCGCCTTAAAACAGATGTTAGCTCCAACTGCCCAAAGCGGCGTGGAGATCAAACAGGGTAAGCAGTTATGGTTATTCGCCGGCTACCTTTCCCACGCTTCTCCTCATAAGGGGGGGGGGGGCTTGAATGAAACCTATACTCCTCCAGGATGCTTAATGTAGCCATTTCTCTACAATATATATATATATATATATATATATATATATATATTGCCCCTATCACCCTCGAAATTTTTAATATAAAATAAAAATAACATGTTTAATATTGACTAACCTTTTATTAGTATTTTGTCATCTTGCCTTTGGATTTGATGACATGTTGTAGACGCTTTGGCATGGATTTGGTCATGTTGCACCAAATCTTCATGATGGCCTCTTTTAATTTTTCGTCGGAGCCAGTGTCTTGGCCTTCAACCTTGTTTTTTATTATTAGCCATACATTTTCTATGAGATTGAGATCTGAACTCTTACCAGGCCAATCGAAAATATTAAATATATGGTCAGTAAGCCTTCTTGTCAAAATTTCAGCCTTGTTTCAAGGTGCCCTATTATGCATGAATGTTTCTGTCGCATGGATTTTCATTATCACTGGAAGTTTCTCCTGTAACATTGCTAAATACCGTGTCCATTCATATTTGTGTTGTTGCAAGGAAATGTATGCATCCTCTCCCTCGTAAACAGAAACAACCACAAATCATCACACTTGGAGGGTGTTTAATTGTCTTTTAGGTGTATATAGACTCTATTCTAGTTGAGCCAATGGCCGATGAACACATTTAGGACAGCATGTGAATGTTAAAAATGTTGACTCATCGCGAAAGAAAACTTTTTTCAATTCCTCAACAGTCCAATGAAGGTATTTTTTACAGGAAAAGTTGCTTACCATCTACAAGATGAACTAAAAAAGATAATAAGAAAAAAGGAAAGTTTCCAAACAAAATTAATGAAGTCGAAATATACTATATATATATATATATATATATATATATATATATATATATTTTTTTTTTTATATATATATATAGTAACAACTGGCTTTTTTTACTATGTACGCTCATTTATCATCTACCTTTTCTCATTGTCACTTGAACACGCTTTCTATCAAAATCGATCGACGCTACCTATTTATATGCACCGCTAATTAGGCTTCGCCATTCTTAATTAAAGTCAGCTAATGCTGATTTAATTTGTTCATTTGACTACACATCTATGGAATTTAGTAAGGATTTCAAACATATTTTGACCTGGAAGCTTCTTAGTCATTGATTTTGCAATATTCTAATTCTTCTGGGAATTCCACGTTAATTACATTCGCTGCTCTCCGAATCCTTCTCCTAGATTATCCGATCACTTGGCACAAAATTTCAGAGGATTTTCTCCTGAATGGTAAATAGATTAATGTGAATAAAATCGAGCTACTAATAAGTAAATTCTGGTCGCAATGGAAATGCATAGCAAAGGAACGCATTATCTACGATATATATAAGAGGAATTTTGAATGAAGCAAAGGTTTTAATCAGTAAATAGTTAATTTTGTCTCATTAAATAAAGGAGATAATATATAGGAAAAAAGATGAAGAGGAACATAGAGAGAAATAGAAAAATGTGTAAAATAATGTGAATCTTTGATGTATGACAATCAGAGATAAATTCTATATTTTTCCAATTTTTTACATAAAACTATTGTTTTATAAATATGCACAGAAAATGGGGTAACTGGGCTCGTAACGTTTACAAAAATACTCCACCAAAGAAACTCATAGGTATGTTCATTCGAATTAAAAAGAAAAATATTCCCTTTTTCAATTGGAGTGATTATTTAAGTAAACACGCTCAAACTTTATGTTTATTCAAAACGTGTATGTTTTGAATTCTTCTTTGTTCTCTCATTTCAGAAGCACTTGCTGATCGCGTCACGTGGAGTGGTGCTGGCTTCGAGAATTGTGTGAATGACAATGTACCTTTTTTGTGCGTTTCGGATAAATCGGGCACGAATGACGTGAGGTTTCTATGTGTCACCTTTCTGGGCTTAACATTGGTTGTTGGCTGCTCCACAATAAACAACACAGGTATACAGTACTATGTTCTCTCTCACCTAGCTTGCATTTAATCAATTAAACTTACTGGAGAACTTATCCACGGCTCCAAGCCAGACATAAAAGCAATTATACGAAAAATTGAAAGATGGGAAAAAAATACAAATGTGAAATTAGCCGTCGATTTTAACAAAACTAACTACGATAAAAATATATTGCTCAACTTTGCCTATATATATATATATAGTTAACGACGCACTATATATATAGTTAACCAGACGCACCGCTAGCCTCATCAAGAAAAACCTTCAGAAGCCCGTTTCCAAACCTAAACATAGGATCAATCTGATATATGAGTATAGAGGAAACCTAGGAGATTGTCAGCTACGCCTCCAGTCATATATTGGAATGACAGAAACCAGGTTATCAAGAAGAATGACATACAAACTAAGCATCGGAGCACTACAAAACCACACAAATCAAAACTTAGAACTATTCTCAACAAAAAATGGTAGAACAAAACAACTAAATTATTGACTTTGCTCCAGATCGCCGACAACTTCTTTTCCGAGGTGCCTTCCATATATAAGAAAAACAACCTTAGCTAAACATGCGATTCATTTCGAACGGAATACTGCCAAGCGGTATAATTAGTAACCAAACTACGAGGGATACTTAATCTCCCTCTATGAAGGTCCATCAACTCTTTGGAGGCGACACCGAATTTGACCTTAGTTCCTAAGCCTACCCGTTTCGACCTTGTTTTAACATGCTCATAAGTTTGTCACTACGTTTGTATTTGCAGATCTCTTTTGTTTGTTTGTATATAACTGTGTTCATTTATTGTAATAATAATTGGTTTATTCATCAAGAAACAGTACATTGTACAATGTGCAATTACTGAAAAGATCTCAATTTACAAATCAGTGAAAATATATTGACTAAAATAATTAAAAGCTAACATTGAACAATAAAAATTAAAATAGATAAGATCTTATTAAAAGCAATTAATGTCCAACATGTGCAAAGTCTGTTTTTTGAACAGGTGAGCCACATAGGGTATGGTGGACCGCCTGTAGCTCTCTGTTCGGCACCTGGCCGGTAGTGATTTAGCACTGCGTCGTTTCTGGTAGCAAGATGGTGTTTTTACTGGTAGAATGCTTAGGCAGTCATTTTCCCTTAGTTTCTCTCCAAAACTAAAGGTGGGTTGGTTCTCTTGTTCTCCAGCGATGGCAAGCCAAGCGTGGAGAGCGGGGCACTATAGCTGTTGTAATGACCACCTATAACAATGCCACACACCCGTTTCTGTACGCGCTCCAAAGCGGTTCACTGTGTAGCCGAGAGAGCGGGATGCCACGCGGGACACGCATACTGCAGCGCTGGTAATACAGCTGTACCAGCTGGTCCTGCGATGCCCAAAAACGTTCTCGCTCAGAACATCATGAAAAGCCGCTTGGACGCCTGGGTGACGATGTAATCGACGTGGTCCTGTCAAGTCAAGCTTGAGTTGATAATCAGCCCGATCACTTTGGCTATTTCAATACAAGGTATGACGTTCGTGTCGAGTTGAAAATAAGAGAATACCATAGGCTGTTGCAAGAAGTTGATGTTGAACAGTTTGCATTTCACGGGATTATGAATTTATTTCAGTTCCTGGAACTGATTACTGATGGTGGTGATGAGTTGTTTTAGGGGGTTTGTGTGCAGGTTGATGGTCCTCGCCACTGTATGTAGTCACATCGTCTACGAACTTTACTTTTTGAGGCAAATTTTTCAATAGGCTGTTGATAACAGCATGGAAGACTACTGGTCCAATGCAGGCCCCCTGGGGAACTCCGCAGGGGGCGCGCAGCCAAGTTGATGATTTGCCACTGTATCTGGTGCACTGCTGCTTTCCCGTGAGGAAGGATGTTATAAAGGGTAGCAGTGACGTCCAGCATCCGAGGTGGTACAATTGTCTTACTGCTACATTGTGGTCCACTTTGTCAAAAGCCTTCATAAAATCAATCAGGCATATCTGGGCTAATGTGTTTCGCTGCTCCAGGCCCTTTAGGATAGCGTCCAGGAGGAACACCATATGCATGGTGGTGGAACGTCCCTTCAGGTTCCCAAACTAGTACTGGTCGATGTTTGGCAGCATCTCCCCTAAGACCACCCTGCCACATGATCTTCCAACACTTTACCGAAGGTGCACTCGAATGAAACAGGGCGCAGCTGGCTCAGACTGGTCACACTTGCTACTTTGGGTAGGGCCGTTACTGTTGATTTTTCCCATCGGTCAGGGCAGAATCCAGTTTAAAGGCTCTTGTTATATGTTATTTCAAGAGGTGGTAGACTTCGTTGGTATGCGAATTCTCTAAATAGTTTTAGGGGAATTTCACTCGGGGGAGTGGCTTTATTTGTCTTAGTTATCTATAAATCTTTGTAAATACCTAATTTCGAATAGCAAGGGAGAGGCAATGAAGGCTAGTGGGCCGGCATATCACTTGGTTCTAGGCGCGGATAGTAAGTACATATCGAGGCAAAATGTACATTTATCGCTTTAGCTATTTCGTATGGGTCATTTAAGTTAAGGAAGGAAAGGTTTATTGGTTTTCTTTTAGGTTCAAGTCACTTTTTTATAGATTTGTTAAACCCAAAATCACTTTGCACAGTTGCAAAATAATATTGCTTTGCTTGTCTAATTTTTCTTTTGAAACAAAACTTAGATTGCGATAACGTTCTAAATTTCCTTGATTGTTTGCGGGACGCTTTTTATTAACTTACTGATTTATCTCAGGGCTCATCCATGGTTGGTCATTGTCTCGTTTTCGCCACGTCTTGAGAGGGAACTGAGTCTCGTATTGGTGTTCAAGGATGACTTGAAACGCCCTTTCTTGATGTTTTACATTCGGATATGTTTCTAGAAATGTCTAATCGACTGCTGTAATCTAGAATCCAAAATCTCGCACAGAGGATTGCCTATAGGTGCGGCACTGTACTGTGTGATGGCGCAGGGATGGCGGTGCGGTCGTTGGTCGCTCTAGTGCGTACTTCTGTTTGCTCAGGCCAATGGGTGGGGGGATATTCGGGAGTCCTGTAGCACTGCAGGTCTATCAGAACAAGATCTAACATGGAGTTTCCTTGAGTGTTACCAAGTTTTGTATATTTAGTCGGTTAGATATCTCATCTTTATCAAGGTTATTAAAATCACTAGAAATAATCACTTTACAGTTATTATGCTTTAATCGGAACATATTTACACTCGCTGTTATGTGTTTCATTAGGTCATCATGTACATTTGCATGTAAATTTGGGGAATAATAAAGTACACACACAAATATTTGCCCTGATTGTTTCACTTCTTTCAAGTTCACCCACAAACACTCAAGATGTATTGGAACGGTGATTGACGCTTTGATGGCTCTTAATTCTTTACGTACGCACGAACATACCCCTCCATCACAGTTACCATGGTCTTTGTTGAATAAATCAGTCACTAATTTCATGCAAATGAGCTGGTTTATTTATTGAAAACCATGTTTCACTTAATGCAATTAAACCAGCTTCTTTTTGTTTTACAACTAAACAAAATACATCAAATTTATTAGTAATACTGGTGAGGTTAGTAAGCAGCAGAGAAGGTGGGTTTGTGGTAAGTTGGGGCTGTCTGGGGATGGGGGTGAGATAGCACTGTTGGGAGGAGGGATCTGGTTTGTAAACCTGGGTACGAGGTCGAGTTATGACGGGTATGGGACGGTGGATGTGGGTCCCACCACGCCTGGAACGAGCTTTGTATATTGAATAGTTGTTTTAAGGTTCGATTGTTCGTGTACTTGGATAACCTCAGTGTTTACGCTTGGCAACTAGGTCACTGCGCTTGTACACTAATCGAAGCATTTTTTCATTATTCACCAAATGCCACCATATGTATGACCTTTCTCATTTCAGTTCTATGTCACAGCGAGCACGAGGCTCTTATACACTTCCACGTATATTGATTGTTATAGTTTGGGGATTCCGAGTGTCTTACGTTTGGCAACCAGGTAACTGCGCTTGTACACCAAAGGAGGTAGTTCTTCATTAATTCACTTAATGTGACCATATATATGACCATTTGCTGCCAGTACTATGTCACAACGACCATAAGGATCTTATACACTCACACACATAGTCACAGTGCACACATTGATCTAAGACGAGAGAAGTCACGAAAAAATTATGGAGCTCTGTGAGTTATGGCAGCAGCTAATCAGTGCCTGAGACATAATGATATATAAACCTATGTTCTACTCTTTTTATTTATATTTTTGCTTTATCTCTGAAGATGATACGAGGGTATCGAAACGCGTCAGATAAATATAGTGTTTTCTAAAGAATTCTTCTCCTATTCTCGCCTTTAACTTTAAGATCGGAGTTTTAAGGCAAATATACGACAAATTGATAGATGTGGAAAGAAAATTACAAAAGCGAAATTAGCCCTCGTTTTTAACAAAACTTTTTACGATGAAAATATATAGCCCACCTTATATATATATATATATATATATATATATATATATATATATATATATATATATATATATTTTATGCAAAGGTTAAATCACGGGAAATTACATCTTGAGAGAACGAACACCTGAGGAATGAATAATATCGAAAAATGGATCTCACAAAGATAATATATTATTCATTTCTTTCTTGTTCTTTCCTTGAAAAGGTTATCCTGCCTCTTTCCCTTGCGTAGTGGGATAAGGAAGAACCAATAATCTATATGGATTGTTCCAATTGCCCTTGGTTGTTTATCTGGTGGAACTCTTGATTCGTTCGGGTCAACCACCTTATTCTTTCCACATACAAAATATTTGAATGTGTTCAGGTGTAATGTGAAATAATTTCGAAATAACATTCTTATCCTCTTCTTCCGTCTTCCTCTTGAAAGTACATTTGAATGCACCTTCACGTATGGCTTTGACTACATTTTGCTCTCTTTTGGCCTTCGATAGGATGTCTTCTTTACTGAGATGCACTTTGAAGTTAAGACCTACGTACTTAATCCTTCTAACACTGTTTTCCACAAATGCTTTCCTTTCTTCATCTTCTGTCATTTTAGTTTGGCTTACTCTTTCTTTTCATTTTTCCCATCCTGTGTGCTTACCCCCACTCATGTATATAAGTTTTAATGAGCGCGATTTCTCAAGTGCACAAGTTCTTCTTTCAATTTTGATCCGGCATGGTATTAATGGTGTCTGATGTAGTTCCGGCTACCCTCTGTTCATTACATACACGTTCATTATGCACGTAAAAAACTCCATTCATGTCTTATTTGGTACTGTGCGATGTGTTTTTGACTCCGTGATCTGTGTAGTGTGACCTTGGCCACTGCTGGGGAGATTAGTTTTTCTTGCTTTCTGTTATGCTTGCTTCTTCGTTTCCTTTACTCTTATTATGACCTTCGTCTTGGTGCAAGCCATTGTCATTGTCCAGTGTGGCGCACCGCAGTTGAGGCATTTTCTCGCAAAAGTGCTTCTTTTTTTGGCCGCATTCAGAACAGCTATGTTCATTTTCTGTGCAGTTTCTTCTGTCTGTGGTTCTCCATAAAATAATAGTTGAAGCTTATTTGTTTGTTAAGTTGCTTCTCTCTTTCCATATTTTCTGGTGGGATTCTAATGCTAAAAAAAAATAATCCGTTGTAGCAGATTTTGTTAATCATATCTCTTTTGGTGCACACTATTTTGAATCTATGCCTGTGATTTCAAAATTTCATGACTTCTTAGATCTCAAATCCTGTATGATTCTTTATTTAATATGTGAACCTACTCACATGTCTCTCTTCCAACATATGAATCTCCTATTGGCCAGAATTTAAAATGAAACTTTGGGTACGATTTCGATTCCCTCTAGTGTTTCTATTTCGTTTACCAAAACTACTCTTTTTACATCACACTCTGCGGAGAAGATTTCGATGTTTCCAGTAAATTGGTCCAGAATTCTGATCAGAGGTGTCCATAGAATGTTTTGAAGAGCTTTCCTTTTTCTGGTTTGTTCAGTTTTTCGAGAGTCATTAGGTGAATTCGGGTCTGCCCCCTTTCCTTTGGACGAGAGGCATTCCAGCTATTTTTTCTCCTTTTTCCCGAGTGTCTCAGGCACTCAGCTGTTTATTAGAAGCTCTTTTCCCAATCATTATTTGTGTCTTATCCTTCCGTGCAATATGAAAATAAATTGTGCCACGACATTTATTTTTTTATTTCCTAAACAGCAGCTATGGCTCTTTTTATACAAGCCTTCCTCGACAAGCCAACCTACATAGCCCAACTACTATTAGTCCCCCCACTAAATTTTGGGCTCGGGGATCACTATGCCCGAATTTAAAGTGGTTATGAGGCCTGTTGAAGTTTAAAGAGAGTCGTTATTGAAATCAACCAAATAATCTACCGCAATGAAATTTTTTAAATTTTATTGACATTAGAATGATAGATGATGAATTTCTATGGAGGACTTGCACGTACGAATAGTTAGATGCGATATTTAATGTAAACTTGAATAAGCGAAATAATGAGACTAAAAATCTATTTATTGAAAACAATTATCAAATAAATATGTGAAGAATATAATCTAAAAGTTTTATTAAATTAATGCACGGGAAATATAATTGTTGGATTATAACAGTAACAAGGAAATTGATAAATAATAGTAGTAATAATAGTGTCATAATAATAGTAATGATAGTTTATGAATTGAAGTAGTTGAAGGATTTTGATAGTATTATAGAATTAATAGTAGGATTGGAAAGAATAGAAAATGAAGTAACAGTGGTATTGCAAATAATATTAATAGGATTGTAAATAACAATAGGATCAGGTTAATAATATATACAAATGTAGGGAGCTGTAGTTAGAATATCAACTAAATTGACACGTTTTTTGAAAATAGAATACATATTTAATATTAGAGATTTTTAAAGTGAACCTGTTTAGGCAGAGTCACGAATCACAAGATCTTGTTTGAACCCTAAAAAGAAAAGCGCGAAAATTGCGAAATTTAAATCATGACGTGACGTAACAATTAATTTCCATGTTATACACGGAATAATTATAATTTATAAAGTAGTTTATAAATGACACAATTAAACGATATAATGGATTCACTAATATATATATATATACTGTATATATATATATATATATATATATATATATATATATATATATATATATATATATATAATATATATATATATATATATATATATATATATATATATATATATATATATATATATACAATAGATACATAAATGAATTATTAGAAAGAAAAGTAATGCATCTCTCGTAGCAAACAAAGTATCTTATCTCTTTACTTGCTCATTTTTCGGTACAGAGGGGGGGGGGGAATTCGAACCGTATAACGGTATTTTTGCGAATTAGGAAATAAAATTTCCGAAGAATAATTATCATGTTATTCTGTTTCTTGCGGTTTGCTGGATTCATTTCATCATTCTTTCCTGTTCATGAAAGATTTATACATTGTATATTCGCCGCGTGTTTACATCAACTCTACTTTGTCCTTTGAATTCCCTATTAATTTCACTCTCTTTTATACATACCCCCGATCGACCTTGCGAAGCGTACCTTAAAAGGTGGTTTATTCGGAACATTTTTTTCTTCCGCGTAGCCGAGTGATCTAAGGGACGGTTTAATTGAGATCAAAGCGGTTGCTCGCTACCTCAGTGTAAGTCCAGAAAGTGATTAACTCCGTCATACCTTACTAATTTTGCGGGTTGTGCGGAGGGTCCTAAAAGCCTTTCTTCTTGAAACTTTATCATTGCTCAGGTAATTTCTCTCTTGAACATTATGTGTGACATACCTGCCGATCCACCAATTTTTTTACACAATCTAAAAGCAGCGACCACTGCCAGAATCAGCATGTTTGAGAAAATTTTCAACCACAATTAGTTTGAACGATCCACGGTCTGTAAGATAAGAATATTGTATCACATACATCAACGCCTCCCATTCCCTTGTTGTACAAGGGAATGGGGCTAGTCAACTAACTTGTTATTCTCCTTATTCACACGGTGTTATACTTTGTGGGATTGGAATCACTCCATGGCCGTTGCTGGCAACTGTCACACTATAGCTGTCATTCCACTTCACACACAATACTGTACCATCTGATTTGTAGTCGAAATAACTTCTCTCTTACTTTTCGACTTCTTTCTTTGATGGGAGAGTACATTTACCTGTTCTGTTATCTCGAACAGTTCCACAGGCTCAAAGAACATTACATGGTGGTCAGCATTTTCAACTCGCTGCAACATTGACATCACTACATGTGACTCCAGTAGGCGAGTCTTCAACTCAATCACTCTCTTTGCCATAATAGATTGAAAGATTCTATGGATATCTATCTATATCACATAGCATCCACATTTTAAAACTAAATCTTATTGGTTTGTTCCTTATGAACTGCTGAGCATAGTGATGACCATGATACGGAATCATAGATTCACAAATGCTTAGTAGTTCATGAAATTTACCAAGCCTTTGGCAATTACGTCTTTGAAGCTGCAAAATTTTTGTTATCAGCAAGGGGTAGGTATCTTTTGATGGTATGGAATTTGTTACTGCTCAATGTTTCGGCAAATACAGGTTCAAACAAATCTTCACTTGCGGACTAATAATCATTTTCTGCTGGCAGACTGTGGAATATACTTATAAGCAATTGTCTCAGGAATTTACTCATTTATTCCTCGGTGACATCAAAATATTATGCATTCTTGTCTCTAATGGATTACAAATTTGTTTTCTTAGTTATGTGCTGGATAATTTTAGGTCCAAAGAACAAGTTGAATATTTCATAAGGCTCCTAGCCACAATGATTGTCTCCCACCTTCTGTGGCATGCAGCATATTTGTAGAGGTAACTTTTCAATCTTCCTCCATCGCCGAATTTCCTCATTTTCATTCTACTCAGCAACAACTTCCTCTTCTACCTCCTCGTGGAATTTTCCCTCACCACTAACTTCATTTGAAATCCAATTCTTGTCTAAAATTTGATCGTTTTCCTCCTCATCACTATCAATACCCTGCCATCTAGTGGCAGGAGGCAGCAGCACCACGTCCACGTTCTGACTTTTGCTTTTCTCAAGAGCATCGTTCGCTGCAAATAATAAAACACTTTTCATCATATCTCATTTCCTTATATCCGAATTGCAAAACTTATTGACCACCCCTCGCATGTATTCAGACTTTATTGTGAATATTTATTCCCATGTTCACAAAATGGGAATGTTGGTGCTTAAAAAGTAAACTTCAAGGGTCGCAGTTCCCTAAAGCAATATAACCCAATGAAACCAATCAAAAGAGTTTCCGGAATATGGATAATAGCTGCAAGTCAGGTTATTTCCTTGATTGGAAAATATATACTCGTAGGAAACAAAGAAATGTAACTAATTGTTAAGGAGGTAGTGTTGTTAAGATGCTCACATACCCATTTCAAGGAGGAAATCATAAAGTTATTTCACTAGTTACGATTTGTTTAAATATTTAAAAGAGCACTGTTTGCATTATTGTGGTTACAGTTAACCAGAAAATTAAAAAAATCAATCTAATTTCAAAGAGGGCAAAAGTATGAAACGAGGAAATTATGACTGGTATGTAAGTGAAGATAGAATAGCTGTATACAAATGGGAAGACAGACGATTGGTACATATTACTTCTAGTTGTTAATTCCAAACTGCGGTAGTACAAGTTTCAAGAAAGGAAAATGATGGAAGTACTAGTGAAAACAATTGCCCTTAAGCTAGTAAAGATTATAATCAAAATATGAATTGTGTTGACAAATTTTATCAACTGAAGGCTTTATATGAGATGTGTAAAACAAGCCAAAAATTGTGGCACAGAATTATTTTCGATTTTCTCGATGCTGCCGTTGTAAACGCCTTCATAATCTCATATTACCTGAAAACATGAATAGGAAAAAATTTCGTATGGGAGTGGTAGATGGACTGGTTTCAACAACTTATGTCTCAAAACGAAGAAAAAAGTCCACTATTCAAAATAAAGGAGGATAAACCTCATGTACCAATTTAAATTAGAAAGAAAGAATCGGCTCATCAACCGGAAAGAGGAAGAAGAACAAGTTGTGGTTTTTGCAGCACCAATAAAAAACAGGTACAAACATATTCGCAATGCTGTGCTTGCAATATACCCCTTTGCCTAGGAATAAATAAAAGATGTTTTCAAGATTTTCAAAAAAAAAAAACTACTTACAAATTATCATATGAATTTATGTAGATTAAATGATTTAAGAAAAGTTAATAAATAGGCCTAGCTTCGTTTGTTACATCACATTCTATACCTCGGAAAAGCAGCCTGCGTTTCATTCTCTCTGGAATCTTGCAGGACAAATACGCAGAGCTTCTAACGCCTGGAAGAAGTCCGTATTACATCAGATGCCCTAAGTCAAGAAAACTCCTTCTCAACTGCTACATAGGTAGGCAGAAGTATATAACGAGTTCGACGTCATTGATAGAGATTTGTTCTGCATTTATTGTCGTTGCAAAGTGTCGTACAAGAAGAATACTAGTTTGTTCTGCATCTCAAGTCCAACAAGCATGACTGAACCGTCCGACAACATGACGTTATACAGGCAGAGACGGATGAAAGCCAACCATGATCATCCACATCTACTCTTCCGTGTCAACATCAGCAGAAATTTAACAGAAAAATAACGAAGGCATTCATTAAAGCTGACATTCCATTAAACAAATTGAACAATGAAACACTGAAGACATTTATGGAAGAGTACACACACATGAAAATGCCACATCCCTTTCGATAATTAGATAACATTATATATCAAACTTATTCGAAGATACAATGTCAATGTCTTTTCTGAGAAAAAAAGATAAAGAGAAGAAAATATGGGTTTCTATGGATGAGACAACAGATGTGGAGCAAAGATGTATTGGTTGTTTTGTTTTTAGTATCTTTGGAGTAGAGGAAAAGAACGCTTAGTGTTATTTATTGTAAGTACATTGAAAAAGTAAATCACTCGACAATTGCAGCTTTCTTCAATGCCTCCGTTAACCACCTATGACCCAACAACGTACATTACGAGCATGTATTTCTTGTCTGTACTGATGAAGCACCGTAAATGTACAAGGCCATAGGGTGCTTAAACGTATTGTATTCAAAAAAGATACATGTAAATTGTCTAGCACAGGCCTTGCATAGAATAGCAGAACTTGTAAGGTTCAAACGCAATGATGTGAATGATCTCATTTCAAACGTAAAGTAAACATTTCGAAAAGCACCCAACAGAGTTGAAAAGTTTAAAAAAATGCATCCAGACCTGAACCTTCCACCATGATTTCTATTACAAGATGAGGTACATGGATTTAGGCAGTAATATATTACCCCCATCATTACAATGAAATTAGTGAGATCTTTCCTTCATTTGACCCATCAGATGCTCAATGTATTTCTGACTGTCAGAAAACTTTGCAAACGCCAACCTTAAACGATATTTGCTTTATATTGCAGCCAACTTTGCAGCGCTATCATCTACTATTATAAAAGTAGAGAAAGGAGGCTTTGCTTTGAAGACTGCAATTCAACTTCTAAAAGAAATTTGGGACAAATTGGATAGTTTAAGCTAGCAAGAATATTCCACCAAATATAAACAAATTATGACAAAAACAAAGTCTTCGCAACATTGAAATCAGTTCAGATATCACTCGACATCAATAACAGCGCCAGCGAGGATGTGTAAGAGGACTACACTCCAGATGTCCTCTTGTATCTACAGTAGGATCCTCTCGTATCTTGTGACGTAGAGAGAGTCTTTTCTCAATACAAGAATATCCTCGCAGACAACATGAGAATCTACGACACCCTATCATAATTAAATGTAACGCATTTATATATATGACAGTTATTTTTTAAGTGCTGTTAGTTGTAAATAAATTAAAATGCACTTGCTTTAAACATTATTATCCTAATTTTTATTTGATACTACATTTAATCCACAGATTTATAATAAAGGGAAAACAGCATATTTATCTGCATAAGGGCATATTTTAAATGAATATACAGTAGAGCATATTTTAAATGAATATTTGTCCTTGCTATATATTAGATAACCAAGGCTATCACATTCTCTCGTCTAGGGAGAAAGACTTCACAAAAGTGTAGTAAAAATGCGTATTATTCTAATGTTATGTTCTTGCATAACAAGAGATATTAGGCCAAACCTTGCGAAGGGATTTAGAATCAAATGAATATAGCATCGTTGAGATTTGCTGATATATGAAGAGATGTATCTTTTGGGGGGGATTAAAGGAGAAGGAAAACGGGGAAATCTAAAATATTTATTTCTCTGGCATCTATATTTAACTTGGACTGAGTTCAGATCAATCCTAGACAACGACTCCCGAGCACAGCATTCCTAATTAATGACCCCCAAGAAATTTATATTTGAGAAGACAAACTCCCCCAAAATATTAATGATAGTTGATTAACCCCAAGAAACCTATTGCTATACTTAGAGAAGTAATCGATATAATGACTTTTATTAGAGAACAAAAAACTTAAACAAAAAAATTAAAAAAACAATATAAATAATAGAAAAGTAAAATAATAACCCAAAGGGTAAAAAAAGACAAATATAATGACAGAAATATACATATCCTCTCAAACCGAATCGTTCCTGCCATATAGGTTAGGTTAGGTTAGGTTAGGTCAGGTGAATTTAGGTTAGCATACTTTATCATTTTATTTTAATCTTATTATAAATTATTATTACTTATTTAAAAAATACATTCGTAAGTAGTGACCACCAAAATGATCATTCCTAGATGCTGCTCTCCCACCCCGACAAAAAGCTCAATCCTAGATACTCACCCATGACATAGTCCGTGGGTCGTTGTCTATGATTCATCCCTAAGTTGTGTGAGAGTAAACGCCATCCTTATGATTGGTGGCCCAAATGAATTTTTTCATTACTTCTTTTCGGTAAATATCAAGAAAAAGCCTCTTTTCTTCTCCGAACGTTTTCATGTTGCCAGGAAATGATATTATTTCCGAGCGATCTATATCAGTCATAGGGCCTGAATTTTTATAAAACCTGATATGGAGAACGTCATAACCATAATAAGTTAATGTCATGACACAAAAGGAGCAATAAGAATTCGTTACCAACTATCATTTTCCATTAGACAGTATTCTTGTCATAGAAACTCATATATGGTTCAGAACTGGTTATATACCTAATATGAAGATGCGTTATTAACAGTTACTTTTGAAAATAAGGTGGTTTCATCGGGACATCTCATTTTCCTTTTGCATCTAAACCTTTGCAAGCCCCGTCACATCGATTGTAGGTTAAAATCAGGGCGAGAGCGCTTGACTAAACGAAATATATTCCAAAAATATCTGTTTATCCTTTTTACCGCAAACGATAAATATTCACGAAAGATGAGTCGGACACGAGGGAGTGGACTATTTCTCTACATACAATTGGAAGAAGCAGAGTTCTCCGTAAAATTATTCTAGGAACGAAGGGGTTTCTTTGAAAACATTATCCGGTAAAGTATAGAGGCATAATTGATTAACTAAAACAAACTTGGTAAACCTAATTTAAATCCCACACGAATAAATTAAGTCTAAACCAGGGGTGGGCAACCTTTTTAAGAGGCTGTGGCAAAATTAGCCAAATCTTTGCTACAAAATTTTATTGCGTGCCAATACTTGACTAAAACACAATGAAAGGATATAAAATTATGATGCATAAAAATTACAAGGAAAAGATAGTCATTTTACCTAAAAATATACATATTATCATATTATATTAAACAGAATTGATACTTTATCATTTCAAGCAGAAAACAACAAATCCAAACTAGAGAAAGAAAAATTGTGGACTTTTTCATTTATTTACCATCAATGAGACTTCTCCTGCTGACTAATTGATAACATAATTTATAACAGGTTGTACACATTGCGGTTGCTATATAAAATAAATTGGAGATACATTTATTTAGTTTTCTTAAGTTAAGCATTTGGCTTCTCGTGCCGATAGAAGTGGTTGGTGTGCCAGGTTTGGCACGCGTGCCAAAGGTTGCCCAGGTTTGACCTAGACCAAAAGTAAACAGTCGATCAAAAAATAGGCTAATATTAAAGGGAATAGACGTTATCTTTTACTTTTAGATTTAAACCTTGGAACCCCTTGTTTACTCTTAAAAACATAAAAAAACAGAACTAGTTTTACTCTTCTCCTATTTATAAACAAATATTGCGTTCGAAAATATAGTAAACACTGAATTTGACTCGTTAATCTCCTATATATTAATAACTGGTGCACCTATTTTATGTAATACCTGCAGTTAACAATATTGCGAGACGTTTTAACACTCTTCTATCCATAATTACAATGCAAAATATAAAGAATACTGTAGCTAACTGAAATGCGCCCACTTTCTCCCACAAGGTTAAACATTTATGAAACCAAATGGTTTTGTTACTTAAAATAAATAAATTTACTCTTAATGAAACCACTGAGTTATGCTAAGATGAGTGAATGAATGTTTTCAATTACTTTTGGTAGTTATTTTACCTTTTAAAATATAATAAATATATCATTTTATGGCCACTACTTCCTCAGGTCTATCCATTACAAGTAAAAATTACATGAGCAGAGTCACCTGAATTTATTCTCTCTCGGAATTAGTTGAGTGCGTTTGCGCGGAGGTGGTTTATGTGCGTGTTGTCTGTTTCTCTGTAGCCTGTAGATGTTAAATGCTTTTGGAGTTTACGACTGTTTCTCGCAATCTCATTCAAAGACTTCTTCTAGTAAGATGACAATTCAATTCAATTTGTGTAAAGGTGAAAACTGTTATGTGTAAATATAAAATTGTAAAAGGTATACACAGATGCAAAGCGCCTGTATGTCAGGCTTTCTTTCTCAGTCTTTGAGTGTGTTTCGTTCTTTTTTGTCATGTGGGCTTTTTTAGATGTATTTTTTATTTATGTTAGTACTTTGTTAGTTTGCTGTCTTTTGTAATTTTACATGTTGATTTAATTATTTGTGTTCCTATTTAGTTTTATGTTCAGTTTGCCCGATTACTGTTAATATGTTTGTTTTTAGTTTGTATTTTTAATTACCTCTATGTTTCTTATTATATTTGAGTTTGAATTTTGTATCTATTTACCAGATTATTTACCTTGTTAGTCCTTTTGGGGATATTTTGTCATAGATATTATTTGTTGTCACCTTTTGGCAAGGCTGTTGTTTTCGGTAATTCAATTTTTGGTTGTTAATCATAATCAATTTGCTTTTTACCTTAATAGATTGGTGTCATTATTGGTATTATTTCTGTAAGCATATCGTGATTGTTCTTCTGTTCTTTCCTGCTATTCGCACAGCTTGTTTAGCAGTTGCGGATATGAACTTGTTGTTCTCTATGAACTCTCTGCTTCTATTATCTGCAATACTTTATCTTTTATTTTTCTTTCTCGTTCATTTAGCAATAGGTTAGTCGGTGGTATCTTTGTTGATCAATGGAAATCTTCTTGCCTCTTCTACCCGTTATGATAATTAGGCACATGGTTTGGTTATGTATTCTTTGTAATGCTTCTTTTTGTGCTTTGGACACGCAGTGGATTTTAGAGGGTGGGTCTCTAGAGTAGTGTTGCTCTTACTTTTGCCATACAAATCTTTTTATTGTTGCTCTCTATGAGATTCCTGAATCTGTATAGAGTTCTGAGTGCCATATTCGCTTTTTGGATTTGCTCTGTCACAGGGTCCCTGCACCCGATAGTTGTAAGGATATCTCCTCTCCCATTATTTCATCTGCTATTTTTTCAACCTGTTGGTACGACTTTAAATTTAGCATCATTGGATAAGGGTTTCCATTTTACTTATTTTTTTTTCAGTCATACGACCTTGCATGGCAACATTCTTATAAGGGAATTGAATTAATTTGCTGAAATCACCAGCGAACCGTAAGTTAACTTTAGTGTGGTTGCTTGGTTCTGGGATATCTGCTGTGTATATCGAGTACAGGACGGGGGAACGAGAGCAACCCTTGGGTAAGCAGCCATGAAGGTCGAAGTTCAGCCCGTTAACCTCCTTATACTGATTTACGCCTTTGTCTCTAATATAATATCGGAGAGGTTTTCTTTTTCTAGGATCATTTTTTGCATGCCCGGCTGCAACACTTTATGGAATGCTTTCGATATGTCCATCAATACAATGTCCATAAAGCTCCCGTCTCTCTTCGCTTTGGAAATCTACTCGGTTATTATGCTGATTGCCATCTCTGTGCTTCGTTTTTTTCTGAAGTTGGATTGATATTTGTTGACTAACAAATTTTACTCAAAATGTCAGAGGAGCTTCCTATTAAAAAAATTCCCAAAGAGCTTACCTCTAATTTCTCGGTGGGAAATCGGGCGGTAGCTATGGATTCTCGCCGGCGGGTTTCATCTTTAGCTAAGAATATCACTTTCTGCTGTTTTTTATTCATTAGGCAATTTGAAGATGTTTAGGATTCTATGTAGGATGCATTGCGGCGCTTTCGTGTAAGTCAGTTTAGTAAGGCCTGAATAGCCCGGCGCCTTCTACTTAAATGAACGGAAGGTTATTTGTAGATCCTTTATTGTAATTTAATCTTCATTGCTATCTTTTTGCTTTTCTTTTGGGTGATATGGCTAGGTCCTCTCTATGATGTCATTTAGTTCGTTTATATCTGATTTCTAAACTAAGTATTTAAATTAGCATTCTCTTTCCCACTTATTTAAAAGATCTTCTCCCATTACTCTCTAAATATTGCTCCTATTTCGTATGCATCTGTTTTATCTCTCCTTTCACGTTTTCTAATCCCATTTTCTTTCTTTCAACCTTGTCCCAGAATGCTTTTGGTAAGGCCTCATTGACGAGTTCGTCAATTTCTTTATCCCATCTCGACCATTGTTATTCGAAAATAAACCGAGTCAATTCCTGCTTGATTTTCTTTATGCGTGATCTCATATTCCGTGTCGCTCCTGCTCGGATTCATCTCTGATATATTCTTCCCATTTCAGAGTATAAATCTCCTATGTATTCATCTATTTAGAAGTGTAAATTTTACTGTAGCCAATTTTGGTGCATACATGCTTGGAGAGAGTGACCATCAAGATGTTTTAGTTTGCGGGCGCACTCATTTGAGCTTAGGAGCACTTTTGAAGGACTTTGCCACAGCAATAATGTTGAGAACTTGAAGTCTGCCTGAATGCGGTAAACCATTGAGGTCTTACACGTTCTTGACTTTTCCTGGACTCTGTGGAGGGTAATCCAGCAGATATTGAGCTATGTGGAGTAGTTGGACTTGTTTAGGCCCACGCCTAAACTTTCGATTATTTTGACTTCCATCTCGCCACACCTGCACCCAATAAAAATGACGTTTTAATGACATTTTCTGGAAGAGTAGAACTTTAAAATTGTATGACGGAAATCTTTTCTATTTTATATCACATTATCACACACATAAACCTTTCTAAAGAGACCCATCCCCCCGAGTATTCCAGAATTTTTTAAAAGTCTGCATATATATATATATATATATATATATATATATATATATATATATAGAGAGAGAGAGAGAGAGAGAGAGACACTTCTATTCTTGCTATAATGTAGTTCTATGGAGTTTCTGGCAATCATGCCCTTTTCACCTTCTTATCTCATACATACGTTTGTTGTTCTGTATGATCCGGTATTTCAATAATAATAAAAACAATGCATTTTTACAAATTTCTATTTTATATCAATAGAAATATTAATATTTATATTGAATATTTATAAATATATTTGAATAATGGCATTGAAGGTATTTCATAACAATCTTTTAAATGTGCCAGAGGTCGATATTTTCTCAAAGAGCGCTTTGGTGCTTACTTGTTCTTTAACAGATACTTTATTTATATTGACTATATTGAATATATTATACATGGAGATTGTATTACAATTGATATATACATAAATCTTTTATAAATAAGCAAACTAAACCAATTCTTTTCCTTTTGAATGATACAAAATCTCATTTTCTATTCTAGTGTTATATTTTATATCTCATACTCTTCATTCTTCTAATCTTTTGGCACCCGTTATCTGATTCTTCTAGTAGAGTTGTAGTACTTTTTCTGTTTTGTTTTGCTTCCTCTACTTCAAGATAGAGAGGATTCTCCTTTATCTTTTTTAGAGCTTCCCTCGGGCAGGTACCTTCCCTGTGCTATCTCAGGGGCCCCTCCTAGAATCTTTTAGCGGACAGCGCATTTGTTTTCTCTAATTGTTTTGATGCATGTTCGGAGGTTTTTTCCTCATTCCATTGTAATGATTTGCTTCTTTGTCACTAGCCTGACGGTGGGCCCTTCTTTTATTTTTCTATGGGTCGCACAGGACCCTGTCAATTCGCCTCTCTATTGTTTGGAGAGGGCGCGGTATTCTGTATTTCAGGAAATTATTCATTTTTATTCCCAGTTAAGGAGCATAAGTCCCTTGTTGAAGACGTTGAGTTTTTCTTGGGCAAATTCATCGTCACATCATCGCGGCAGCCCTAAAAATTTCACCTACAACGCCTGGCCGTTTTGCTTTTACTCCCCTTCTTTGATAGTAAGCTGAATGTGAGACGGTTCTCAAAATGAAGCGATATGCGTACATGCGATATAAGCGCCGCCCGAACGATTTCACAGTCGTTGAATTTCATCGAGCTAGGTTGCGCTATGTCTCGAAACAAGCACACCGCTACTATTGGCGGGCATACGTTTCTACACTTAGGGGAGAGACCTTTCTAGTATAGGTTTGGAAGGGATTCAAAAGGATTTGAGGAGAGTTCGCATATGATCACCCTTCTCGTTCTACAGAATAATGGCATTGCAATCTCGGACCTCGCATCCACGGCAGTTTATATCCGTACTGCTTTATTAACATTTTATAGCCGGGAAGCTTCTCCGCCAGCATTCAATGCCCGTTGTGATGTAGCTGAAGGCACCAACTGTGCTTTACATTTAGAGGCAAAGAACCCCTCAACGATAGGTTTACTCTGAGTTAGCTACATTTCGCTCTCTTTTTTAACGTAGCCACCGCTTCTGGTCCAGAGGATTTCCCCTATCTCATGATTCGACACTTAGGTGACCGAGGCCTGTTTTTTTTTGTTAGATTTGTTTAAAAAAGTATCTTCCATGACTTATACATAGCTAATGGCTACTGCGCCTGTTTCGCGCAATCTAGAGAGAGATCACTACATTGGCCTCTTTCATCCCTCTATCTCTAACCACATGCATACGTAACTTTATGGAGGAAATTTTAAATGTTAACCTTTATTTTGGACAGAAGCGACCACCTATCTTCTGCACAGTGTGCATTATGCAAGTTCCACTCAACGTCGAATATTCAGCTCCGGCTAAAATATGCTACCTGAGAATGCTTCGTTCGTAGACAACATTACGCCACGGTATTTTTCTAATTTGGGTAGGCTTATGATACCAATTGGCGATAGGTATCGTGGACATTCCATTCACGACTGGATGATGAGTTGCCACCTAATTTTCATCTTTAAATTTCTACGAAATCTTTGATTTTGGCTAAGTTTGGGGGAGCCATCTCCTGCCCAATAGTGAAGGCAGAGGGCGGCCCTTATGTAAGTGTCCTCATTGCCTCTCTTTTGTGTTGACAATTAACGGTATCACGTCATTGCTGCTGGAAGATGTTACGCTACGCTCTACGTAGAGGACGTTTCGATCTCTTGTGGAATAGGCCGGAAGCCAACTCTAAAGCATCGACCCCAAAGGTATTGAATCACATCTTTTTTTAAGCTGAATCGATCAGGTTTCGATATTTTCCTTGACCAATAATACAAAAAGCAGTGCAATTTTGTCGCCATCTAGGGCTTTAGTTTAACTCGAATTTATTCCAAAATGCTATCACATAGAAGTGGCAGAATCGCTTTTTTTCTTACACGCCAATATGTGCAGCTTAATGAATATTATCCCCACACCATGTACATTATTCGTTGCACGGCGTAAAAGACGTTAGATGTGTTTTACACATCGCAGTCAAACTTAAATTGCGTTAGTTGGGCACGATCCAACACACCGGCATCCGTCGGCGACCAGAGTTTTCCCCACCAAGTCTATTGAATCTCTGCTTGTTGAATCTCTGGAGCTGTCACTTTCCTTACGCTGTGTATACTGAACTCTGCGCTTGTACGCGCGAGATCGGCGCCTCATCTAGTTGCTAACGGCTTTCCTGTAAAAGCGGCCAATCTATGTAGATGCAGCCTTTGCCCCCAAGAGACGTCAGTCATACCCTAAGCCTTTCTGGTTTAATGCTAAGAAATCCTTAGGAGAGCTGCATGCCTGCAATCTTCTTAAGGCATGCTTCCTGTCACGCTAGCTCAATTCCAGTTTGCACGGATGGCTTCAACTCAGAAGAAGTCGTCGGCTTAACGCCAATTTCCCTTTTTTTCACAATTTCTCGGAACATCCAGGTGCTTCGGATGTATTTACAGGTGAGCCGGTGTCAATACACCAATCGGGACAGAAGATAACGCGTTGTGCTGTCAGCTCTCATGGCAAGCGGATCGATGCGCGTATCGTTTGCTCTTTCTGCTTCCCGTTGCTTAGCCGACTTTATACTTTGCTTCGGTGTTTGTTTGTTGCGTGTCTCGCTGTTCAATTTTTTAACCGTTTCTGGTGCTGCATAGCCTTGTATGTATTTGTTCCTGAATTATTAGTGCCTCTTTTATGATTTGCTGCTTGCTACGCGTTTGTGAGTAATCTAGTGTTTTTATTACTTTGTATTTTCTTTTGCCCTGTGTTTTTCTTCGTATTATTTTCTTCCGTGCTCTTTTTACTTCTTTATCCCTATTATTGACTCCTCTCCGTTCTTATCTAACTTTTATTTCCCTCGCTCTTCCTGCTTCAGCCTAACTTCTTTCTGATTATTCTGCTTTGTGAGTAATCTAGTGTTTTTATTACTTTGTATTTTACTTTTGCCCCGTGTTTTTCTTCATATTATTTTCTTCAGTGTTCTTTTTAGTTCTTTATCCCTATTATTGACTCCTCTCCGTTCTTATTTACATTTTCTTTTCCTCGCTCTACCTGCCTCAGCCTAAATTTCTTCTGGATTATTCTGCTTTCTGACCCGCGCGGTCACCTGTTTCATTCTCACTTACCGTCTTGCGACACCTCTCTACTTAGCTAAAAAGAAATCTGCTCGTGAAGCCCATTTGCGTAAATTCCTAACCGACACTAAGAATGACCCCCATACCGTTTTCCGCCTGCTCTCTTCTCTTACCTCCTCACACCATGTCCCCACCCCTATCAGACCCACCTATCTCTCGAAATTATGCACTAATAAGGTCATCAATCTTCATGCCTCCCTCCTGCGACTGCCTGACCAGGCCTTTCATATTCTCCCTGATCCCCCCTTCCCCCGGCCGCTTAACGTATTCCCTGCCTTGATCGCTTCTGAGCTGTCTGCCTTACTCTCGCGCTCTAAGAAATCTGGCTCCCCTCGTGACTCGACCCCCCCCCCCCAAGCTATTAATCAAAATATTGCCTGTCATACTCCCAATGCTCCTCCACCCGTTCAATACCTCCCTTGCTACTGGTATTGTCCCTTCTTCCTTCAAATGTGCCCCAATCCGTCCGATCTTTAAAAAGCCGAAGCTTAAACCTTCCGACCCAGCTAGCTATCGTCTGATATCGCAACTTCCCTTCCTCTCTAAGGTCCTCGAGAGAGGAGTTGTTTCTCGCATCAATTCCCACATCGTTGCCTGTAATATTGATGAGACTTACCAATCAGGTTTTAAAGATGGGCACTCTACCGAAACCGCTCTACTCAATGTTACTGATTGCTTACGTAGAGCTGCTGACCGGAGTTGTGCCTCCATCCTCATGCTACTTGACCTCTCCTTTGCCATTGATACTATTGACCATTCCGTCTTGCTTGGTCGCCTCCACTGTTTCCTTGTCATTTCTGGCGTTTATCTCGACTGGTTCCGCTCTTACCTTTCGCCTGGCACCTAATCTAAAGTGATTAACGATGTCTCCTCTGACCCCACTCCCATTCGCTTTGGTGTCCATCAAGGCTCTGTCCTCGGCCCTCTCCTCTTTCGTATCTACTTATTCCCTCTTAGCTCCCTCCGACGTAATCTCGGTCTATCCTTCCACCTCTATGCTAATGACACTCAAATCTTTATTTCCTTTTCCCCCTCGACCACTGCCCACTCAATCTGTGACCTCCTATCTGCCTATTTTTCTATCTCAGACTGGTATTGTCCCTTCTTCCTTCAAATGTGCCCCAATCCGTCCGATCTTTAAAAAGCCGAAGCTTAAACCTTCCGACCCAGCTAGCTATCGTCTGATATCGCAACTTCCCTTCCTCTCTAAGGTCCTCGAGAGAGGAGTTGTTTCTCGCATCAATTCCCACATCGTTGCCTGTAATATTGATGAGACTTACCAATCAGGTTTTAAAGATGGGCACTCTACCGAAACCGCTCTACTCAATGTTACTGATTGCTTACGTAGAGCTGCTGACCGGAGTTGTGCCTCCATCCTCATGCTACTTGACCTCTCCTTTGCCATTGATACTATTGACCATTCCGTCTTGCTTGGTCGCCTCCACTGTTTCCTTGTCATTTCTGGCGTTTATCTCGACTGGTTCCGCTCTTACCTTTCGCCTGGCACCTAATCTAAAGTGATTAACGATGTCTCCTCTGACCCCACTCCCATTCGCTTTGGTGTCCATCAAGGCTCTGTCCTCGGCCCTCTCCTCTTTCGTATCTACTTATTCCCTCTTAGCTCCCTCCGACGTAATCTCGGTCTATCCTTCCACCTCTATGCTAATGACACTCAAATCTTTATTTCCTTTTCCCCCTCGACCACTGCCCACTCAATCTGTGACCTCCTATCTGCCTATTTTTCTATCTCAGACTGGCTATTGGCTAACTTCCTCAAACCTAACTACTCTAAAAACAGAAGTTCTTCTGGCTAGTACTTTTGCTCTAGTATACAAAGTTAAAGCGCCCTTTCCCTCCCTCCCTCTGGGTGGAAACTATGTCGCTTTCTCTGACTCTGTTAGAAATCTGGGCGTTGTGTTGGATGACCATCTCTCCTTCATGCCCCACATCCACAATATTAGTAAATCTTCCCTTTGTTTTCTTCGTAATTTCTTCCGCATTCGCTCTCACTTCGATCGTCGAAGTCTTGAGAGTGCTCTCCACGCCTTCATTACCTCCCGCCTTGATTACTGTAACTCTCTTCTTGTAAATCTACCATCCTTCTCTCTACGTCCCCTTCAGCTAGTCCAGAACTACGCTGCCTAACTACTCCTCCGTCGTTCTCGCTTCTCCCCTTCTAAGCCTCTGCTTCAGGAACTGCACTGGTTACCTATCAGATATAGTTCTCATTTCAAGATTCTTCTCTTCACTTTCCAGGTCCTTCACCAAAAGGCTCCAGCCTACCTGCCCTCTTCTCTTTCCCAAGGTCTCACCCCTCGGGCCCTTCGGTCATCTCATATTCCTCTCCTGAATACTCCTCGCTCGTCCCTCTGCTTAATGGGCGACCGCTCCTTCTCAGTCTGTGCCCCTAAGCTTTGGAATGCTCTTCCAGCAGTAATTAGATCTGCTGCCTCACTTACCACTTTCAAGCGACTCCTGAAAACGTATCTGTTCAGAATTGCCTACTCACTCACCTGATCTTAGACCACAGCTGAACGTGCGCTCTGTTTAGGCCTCCGGCCTTGAAGAGCGTATTATAAGAAACCTTTTATTATTATATATTATTATTATTATTATTATAGAGACTCATAAGACACCATGAGTGATCTCGAGATATTGAAATCTCAGCACCCTATATTTCCTCTTATACGTTACGCTGCGTTTCAACCGAGGCAGGCGGATGTCGAGATTATCTTATACTGGGCACATGGAGATAGTAGGATTAAGGTAAATACGCGCGCCGTGGTGTTCGTCAAAGATTCCGAAGTGTCTGAGCGACCTCACCCTCGTTTCGCTTTTCTTCACAATAACTAGAAGTCGGAAAATAGGTTAGGTCCCGGGATGTCTGGCAGTTAAGATGTGAGAAGGCCGATTAACGCTAAAGTTCCCTTCCTTAGAGCCTCAACTGATCTCTTGGACTTACTCGTCAATGCCTACCTCGGCTTTTATTCGCTTTCTGTCATTTTCGAATTAAGCACACTCTCGGGACTCACCGCCATTTTAGTAAGCACCTCAACTCCCCTTGAGTTATCCCCAAGTCTGAAGTATCTTAGCGCACAGTACCTGTCCCAGTATCGGTAGGACTGTTGTATCTACCACTGGTCCCTTGTGGTCAAGACGGCCTGGAGGACGATGGCGCTTTCGTTTGCCTCCTGCGTCTTCTTCCTCTTGAATTATTTTGTTTTTATTGTTTCTGTTTGTTTTACTCCTTTTGGTAGTATACTTCGGTGTTATTTATCTTTATTAATAATTTAGATTTATAATAGGCTAATTGAGTTGCAGCGACTAATATCCTTGGTAGTAATCGCCAGATACATGTCTTAAAAGAAAAGTAAAGTGTGTAGGTATGTGAACTATTCGAATGTTTATTTGAAGAAATTCTGTCTTACCTCCAAATCTGACTTAAAGTGGTTTACAGGAACGTATCTCGTACGTAACCGGGCAACGGCGTGTATAGTAAGCTCCGGCGCATAGCCATACCTTAGTTCATTAGGGAATTATAATTTGCTCAAAATCATCCTGAACTTATTTAATATAACTTCTATCACTCGACGAGATTTATAAAAATCGCTGCGCCTTGGTTCCCCACTTGAATACACAAGCAAATCTTTAAATCCAGAGAACAATCAAATCTACATGAAAATAAAACCGCGTCCAAAATAGGATTCATTTATTATAAATAACATGTTGGATTTCCAGGAACGGAACGAAACAAAACACTCGTAGATTCAAAGAGGATTGTTTGAAATTATTTAACAGTATACCCATGTTTCAAAATTAACTATCCATCACTGAAGGTATATATTGTAACTCACATTTTAGTCTATTATAGTGTAGCATTTAGATCGTATAATAAAACGATATACGAGTCATGAGGGGGTATATTTATTATGTAGGTCCTAGGACGAGTTGAAACGGCCCCTTACAGAGTTAAAACCTAATATTTTAATGAAAATAACCAAGAAAATAAAGTAATTTATATTAATGTAGGAAAGTTAATACACGGTAAAATGAAGAAAGAGTATGAAGAAATAGGCAGGGTGACGATCACTGGCCTAGTTCAACTTCAGTGATCTCTACCCAAACAGCAATTATAACTGCTGTACCTTTTCCATCTTATCTACTTTGTTTAATCGAATACATTGAATACTTGTATAGTATTCTTAAATCAATTAACCCATTAACGGCCAATGTCCTATTTTTGGGACACCACATTTTAGGTTGGTGTAATCGTTACAGGAATGATTAAATATTTATTTTTATTTTTCAGAATGTATTTGACAATCATATCAAAGTATCCCATCAAAATAATCGTATAAGGTTGAAAACTTTTATCACCAGATGGTGCCAAGGTCGCGTGATTTTTTGTGAGAAGACACGCAAACGGATGAATGCCCTCAGTTCCTTACTATCTGCATAGAAGGAATGTCAGTTGTATTAATAATGTGCATCGGTTATAAGTGAACTCGAGAAAAGCATCAACTGATTTTTAAAATATAAAATGTAAGTATTGTGTTGTTTACAATTTCGCGTCTCATTTTTGGGACATGGGCTAGATATTGGCAATTTGATCTAAATGATCTAGTCATTTGTTTGTTATCATTTATAATTATATAATGCAAAATTAACACACTAGGCCTTTTATTAGTAATCTCCAACATTTATGATATATATATATATATATATATATATATATATATATATATATATATATATATATATATATATATATTATTATATATGTACATATAATATTATATATATATATAATCACATTTCAAGATGAAAACTTGATATATGATGTTATTATTTCTTTTTCAGAGGCCTACTCTTTACTATTATGACACGAAGATCTTTATTGACAACTAATGAAGTTGCCAATGCGCTAATGAACTTGAGTGATGATGAAGCATGGAATGAAAACATGTAGCTTGCAATTATTCCTCCAAGTCCAGATGAAATGACAGATGATGAATCTATCAATGATGAAGACCTCCCCGAAGAAAGCATTCTTCAAGATGTTGCAGGTAGACTGGAGTTTATTGTTCACAACAAGTATAGTAAGGAAATTGAATCAACTGAGGTTTCAGCAACCCAACCTCCTTCAGGTAAGCGTAAAAAATTTGACACCAGTTCGATTCCCAAATGGAAAAAATGTTCTCCAAAATATAAAGGTGTAATGAATCTGCCCTCTCAAAATAGTTATGACAATCTAGATAGGCTGCAGGGTAAGAGCATTTGTGACATTTTTGAAGAATTTTGGACTGATGGGTTATTAAATTTTATTGTTGAGCAGAGTATAACATATGATAAGCAGAAAAATAATCCTAATTTTTCTGTCAACATTGAATAGATGAAAATATTTCTAGGAATTATTCTGTTTAGTGGGTAGAATAAACTTCCTCAACAAAATATGTACTGCGAGCAATCGCTAGATGCAGGAGTGCCTTTTCTTTACAATGCTATGTCGAGACAAAGGTTCAAGGAAATAAAATGGTTTCTTCACTTGAATGACAATGCCAACATTGATAAAAAATGATAAAATGTATAAGCTGAGACCATATCTAGATGCTCTAAGAGATAACTTTCAGAAATTTGGCATTTTTGATTCCCATTTGTCAATCGATGAAATGATGATAAGGTATTATGGTATGCATTCTGCTAAAATGTTTATGAGGGTTAAGCCAATCAAACTTGGCTACAAGTTTTGGTGTCTTTGTGGTTCCGACGGATACCTATACAACTTTTCGCCATATCTTGTTGAACCTAACAGTAGACCTCTAGGAATGAGGGTTATAAATAACCTAACAACTGTCATTCCTGAAGCTGAAGCTGCAAATCACGAAATCCTTTTTGATAATTTCTTTACAAGCATTGATACCTTGAAAGAACTGGGAGATAGGAGTTTGAAGGCACTGGCACAATTCGTGAAAATCGTACAAAAAAATGTCCACTTATGCCATCTAAAGTAATGGAGAAAACAACAGAAAGAGAGTTCATAGACTATAGATTTGATTCTAGCAATGAAATTTTAGTCCAAAAATGGCATGACAACATTGAGGTTGCAGTTGCTACAAATTACAGTCAGGTCTTTCCAACTGGTACTGCTACACGCTA